>OZ059852.1:2438439-3638439 GCA_964057195.1 Orthosia cruda | reverse complement strand
CGGATGCTAATGTTTTTCTAGTACCTATTATATAACTGCACAGTGCATGTGTGAGTACTTTTAATACTTTGTACCTGTACAAAGTATAGCGTGTAGTGATTCTGGGTGCATTGTCCTCACACATATGAATTTATTAATGTATGTACTTATGTATCTAAATATTGTAAAAAAAACTATATTGAATAAAAAAACTTTTTGCAAAAAAATACTACCGACTTCCAAATACTAAACTACAAAGTGAAAAATAACTTAATTTTTCGTAGGTACCATTTTTTTGCGTTATGGACACCGACTTCAAAAAATTAAGTTATTTTTCACTTTGTAGTTTAATATTTGGAAGTCGGTAGTATTTTTTTGCAAAAAGTTTTTTTATTTTTCACTTTTTAGTTGTACGTACCTAATAGGCAAGTTAGTAAGGTAACTTTAACGCCAAAATAGATTTCATGAAACTTGAACATATCCGCTGAAATGAGAAATCTGCGTACCCCTTAAGAGCGTACTGGCGTGATGTTATGTTATGAAATGGTATAAGCAATAAACAGAAATGCGATTGCAGCAATCCCGAGAGATTTGCCGTTATTTATTGAAGAGTTCTGTTGTATATCTCCGAAGTTCTTCATCAGATCTTCACCAAATTAAAATGGGACCAATTTCGGAACATACTTTTTCAAACAAAAAAGAATTTTTAAAATCGGTCCACAATTGACGGAGTAATCGGTGAACATACACAAAAAAAAAAAAAAAAAACAATCTTGAAGTCGAACATAGAACCTCCTCCTTTTTGGGAAGTCGGTTAAAAAGAAAGAGTAAGTATGGAGTTTCTTGTGCGTTCTTCTCCATAACAAGCTACTTTCCGAATGCACGGTAGAATCAAATTTTATTCCTTGTAAATTTTAGTTTAAATAAATATCTTTGTCTTGTCTTGTCTGGTAATCTCTGGATGGAATTCTGGAATTAGTACTAATTCAATTACAAAAATTATTTCACAAGCTTGCATCTCTTCCTGGAAATGATGTACGCTTCCTGTGGAAAAGACCACGAGATCTAAATACGCTTGGAAAAGCTGGTCGTATTAAACATAATACAAATACAAAATCTTTATTACTGAACAAAAATGTTTTACTTTAGCTGGTGATTGGAGCTTTCTTTAAACAAGTAAAGCTTGTGTTTGGAGACTCCTCTCTTCCACAGCAATATAAAATTCGTTCAGTACCTTTGATATAACCAGTATAATGGTGTGCATGTGTGTGTGTGTATTTGTGTGGGTGGGTGTTTGTGTGTGTGTGTGTGCATGTGTGTCTTTCATTTTGTATGTTGCAATAGTGCCTCAATGTACGTTAGATATCAAAATTTTCAAATTTTTGTGTTTTTGAGGTTTGTTACGAGGAACGAAAATGGAATACCAACCCAGTTCAAAATCTTTCTATACCTCTCCTCTTATGTGATTTTTGACCTTCGTTTCACCATCGTGAACCTCACCTGGGATGCCTGGGCTTCTGGGATAATAAAAAAAAGTTGGTCAGGAAAGGAATCCTATCCAGTTGAATAAAGATCATTAACCAACGTTCGGCAGAGGGATACTGCACTGCACACGGCCTTTTTGGGGTTCCGTACCCAAAGGATAAAAACGGGACCCTATTTCTAAGACTCCACGATCCGTCTGTCTGTCTGTCTGATTTTTGTTTTCTTGATAGGCTTGTGCTTGACCACTATCCCACCTGTTGATAAGCGATGATGTGGTCGACGGTGAAGCACGCTTGCCTAGAAGAAACCTATTCACACTTGCCTTAAAAACTCCCAGATTGTAGCTATCAGGAAATACAGACATCCAAACTTTTGCTGTGCGCATATTAAAAGTATTCCCAAAACGTTTGGTGCGAATGAGTGGGGTGGCCAACATGTGCCGAAGACTCAATGCCGTACGTCGCATGCTGTCTGTCTGTCACTAGACTATATCTCATGAACCGTGATAGCTAGACAGTTAAATTTTTTACAGATGTTGTTTTTCTGTTGTCGCTATAACAACAAATACTAAAAACAGATATATATATAATAAATATTTAAGTGGGGCATACAACAAACATGATATTTTTGCCGTTTTTTTGCGATAATGGTACGGAACCCTTCGTGCGCGAGTCCGACTCGCACTTGGCCAGGCTTTTTATTTTATTTATTTATTTTTTACATTTTAGGAAAGCTAACAGACTAATAACATTATAATAACAATAATATATAACTAAATTGCTAATAACAAGCTTCCACAGATAAATAAAATGATAAATTATTACTTCCCTATAATCTAAGCTACGAGTACTTCATCAAAGTCAGCTCATTTTATTTTTATTAATTTTTATTTAACAATTTGGACAATAGACGATTCAAGTGCGTACCGATGATTCTTTTACAAAATAAGGTTTTGCTAAAAGTTTTCTAACTGTGCCTGTATTGGTGCAGAACAGATCAATGCCAGGTTCACAAGAAATCTCGTTAAAACTGCGACTGGCTCTCGGAAAGTATGCATTACGCCTATAATTAGTATTTGCATAAGGTACATGCAGCATTTTTAACTATTTGTTTAATAATAAACAAATCATCCCTCCCAGTGTACCCCATACCTTCTGGATGTCGTCACAGACTAATCCTCACAGCTAAACGGTATTTAATTTGACACCCGACGAGTCACGACATTTATCAACTCGTGCCGGAGTCGTGTCGTCGACGCCATCTTACTAAGTAGGTACCCAGTTACGAGTAATAGTGAAGATTATGATTTGTCGGATTAAAATGGTTTTGATAAAAGCGCATTTAATAAAACCTGATAAACGATCCAGTTGGGTAGGGCCAACTTTGAGAAAGAGGTCAACCGTCGAATCCGACTCGGCTGGGCAGCATTTGGGAAGCTGCGCAGTATCTTCACGTCCAACGTACCACAGCGTCTCAAGACGAAAGTCTATGATTAGTGTGTTTGCCAGTGATGAGATATGGCTCTCAGACGTGGTCGCTTACAATGGACCTCATCTGAAAGCTTAAAATCACTCAAAGGGCAATGGAGAGGGCTATGCTCGGCGTTTCCTTGCGTGATCGAATCAGAAATGTAGAGATCCGCAAGAGAACCAGACAACCGACATAGCTCGAAGAATTGCTAAACTCAAGTGGCAGTGGGCAGGGCACATTGCTCGCAGAACGGATGACCAATGGGGCAGAAAGGTTCTGGAGTAGCGACCGCGAACCGTAAGTCGTTGCTCTAGAAGGCCTCCCACCAGGTGGACCGATGACCTGGTGAAGGTCGCGGGGATCCGCTGGATGCGAATGTGGCGACGTTTGGGGGAGGCCTATGTCCAGCAGTGGACGTCTTTCAGCTGATATGATGATGATGATGGTGTATGGCTTTGGGTCAACAAGATACTTATACTGTGAAAATTTGAAGATTGTAGCTCCAACCGTTTGGCTGCTGTAAAACTTGTGTGATAGACGACGGACAGACAGACGGACACGTGAGTAACAGCAAGGGCTCCGATTGGACTCTTTGGGTACGGAACCCTAAAAATATACTTAAAATTGTATTTTTTAAGTTACACCAGGTAGGAACATATATTTAAGTAGTGTGTCCTTCCAAGATATTTAAAGCTCAGACGGAACTTACCTTTACAGGAATGGCTGAGATCGAAAACTACAGAAAGCAAATTGAAAACAAATTTTCAAATTAATTATTATTTTTATTCATAAAATGTTTAAATTGCATTGTCACGAGAAACAAAAGCGTCTGCAAAATTTCAGCTCAATTAACCACCGCAAAGTGGGTCAATGGAGGTAATCGTTTTTAGGCCCCTGTTTTGGAAGATATATTAAGCCAATTAAAAAAATAATAGACAATGTATATTACACATACATGGTAGATTTTTTTATATGGCTATATAATGTTGTTACTGAATTAGGTAATTTACCTGTTTGCAATATTTTTAAGTATGTGAGAACCATGTTCCTAGTTATCATCATCATCATTTCAGCCGAAAGACGTCCACTGCTGGACATAGGTCTCCCCCAGGCGTCGCCACATTGATCGATCCCGTGCGTCTCGCATCCAGCGCCTTCCCGCAACCTTAACCAGGTCATCAGTCCACCTAGTAGGAGGCCTTCCAACGTATCGTCTTCAAATTCGCGGTCGTCATTCTAGAACTTTTCGGCCCCATCGGCCATCCGTTCTGCGAGCAATGTGCCCTGCCCACTGCCACTTAAGTTTGGTAATTCTTCGGACTATGTCGGTAACTTTGGTTCTCCTGCGGATATCATCATGTCTGACGTGATCACGCAAGGAAATTCCGAGCAAAGCCCTCTCCATTGCCCTTTGATAATGCCCATTGTGAGCGACCACGTCTCGGTTCCATAGGTGATCACTGGCAACACACACTGGTCATAGACTTTTGTCTTGAGACACTGCGGTAAATTGGACCTAGTAGACCTCCTAGGTAGTTATCAAATTAATGAATTTATCTTTTAGTGCTTAGATCTACCCTACCATGTTTTCTTAGAGCAAAGTTATTGCGCTTGACTCGCATATGACTGAAGATATCTGTCCCTTACGCAAAGTGTAAATAACCTTTTTCTAAGAGCTTATGGTAGCCCCCAGTACATCCAGAGATTATTTCCTACAAACGAACATACACGAAATTTTACGTCTAAAAATATTAATTAAGATTTAAGAATTAATGAATGTCGTCCCGTATCCGTCTCGTACAATCAAACTAATGTACGAATTCGGATGAGTCTGTGTTTATGAATAATGCATGTCACTCTGTGTTGCTATCTGCTTAGTGGTTCTGTTCCTTCTTACTGACTATTGTGAGTTACTTCAACATCGATTCCTTGATATTTAAAACCGTTTTTTTATTTGTAGTGAGCCCGACCTTGACTTCGATCTCGTCCTATGTAAAACGATGGAAGATGTCAAAAGCACATTTTCTAAACAAGCATATTACAAATTTTGTCGATCGGCGGTCACAAAATATTGATGATGTGAACTTGAATAACTCTATTCATCAGGTCCAAAATTGGTTCACGGCAAACAGATTGGTACTAAATGAAAAATATAACATATGTATTAGATTCACATTGCCGGCTTTTGAAACTGTTAGGAGCAGGGAATGGAACATCATATAGAATGGAGAAGAGCTGAACTTTATAAATCAAACAGTACGTACACTGCTGAACACAGGAACAAGCCAAATACAACATAAGTTCTTAAATTATACTAATCAAATCTGGACAGTCAGCAAGGTGATAGAGGGGGTAAATAACTGTATCCATCATACGATACTCCTCTGTATTCCCATTTGAGCAATATGGCGTGATGTTTATGTTTTTTATAAATAACGTTTTAAGTCACGAGTTATTCACTACTACGATTTTGAATGTGATGTATTACGTATTTTCAATCACCTCGTGCCTTTCCCATAAGGAGAGCCTTATGGGATAGCGTTAGAGGAAAAGGGATGGCGATATTCTCGAAAGTGTGTCGATCTTTCTAGGCGCTATTCTGGTTTCTGATTGGCTACTTTAATATGTCATGCACTAATCAATTCCTGATTGGCTGATTGAGTGCCGCATCAAGTCAATAAAGGGTTGCCAGGTTTCCAGCTCTAAAATGATGCCAGGTTTAAATAATTTCCCAAATTGTGGGGATATTCGTCGCGAATATACGTAAATCTGCTGTAGACGCGCGAAAGTGAGCGAGCGGCAACCTATTGCTATTGATTAAGTTCCAAACGCCCCGGGGGGGCAGTAAGGCTACTCCGGGGGGGCTAAGTAGTACCTGAAAGAAACACTGTTTGACACAATCCTAGCAATACCTAGTATCGTTCTCGCCAAACTTCTTGCCCGCCCTGAAGTTGGCTACAATGGCTTTCCGTTCACTACTGCGCAGCGGTAAACCTAATATAAAAAAAAAGTTTCTTCGTCTTCTTAGTTCGCTTCATAAGCAATCGGGTTTTTTGATTTATTGTATTTTTTTTTGTATTTTGATTTTTTGTAATAACTTTTTTTTTATAACTTAAACCCTTTATTTTGAAATCTTACACGATGGGTTATTTTTCTACCCGCCATTTTTCTATTTTCAAATTTGAATGTAGCCAGTGACACTCGCAAGGTTAGACGAATAGATTGACGTAAGATCATCAAAATCGGCCAACGCGTTTGGTCTCTAGAACGGCACAAAGGATACATACATACATAGACTGATAAACACATTACTCTCCTTCGGCAGTCGGGTACATTCAGCACTTTTTTCAGCACTCCCTGAGTTGCCATAAAAACTGTTTTATCGGTTATATTTCGGGGAGTGTGCGATGGAATTACATGAACGAATTCCTCTTAGCCCGTTCCTTCATCGAACTACAAGACGTACGGCGATGCATCATCGGTACATGGTGGACATCCCACCCATACGCAATAAAAGTTTTGGGCATACTTTAGTTATGTGTACAGCTAAGGAGTGGAATTCCCTGCCGGAGTCTGTGTTTCCTGATAGCTACAACCTGGGAGCCTTTAAGTCGAGAATGAATAGATTTCTTCTAGGCAAGTGTGCAACATCGTCGGCCACATCATCGCTTACCATCAGATGAGATAGTAGTCCAACGCGAGCCTATCAATAATAAAAATAAAGCACCGATCCGTGCCTTGCGAGCGGAAAGCCAACTTAAGGGCGACCAAGAAGTTGGCGATAACTATACCTATGTAGCACCTTCTTTGTCGTGACAATTTTGACAGAGCGGT
The DNA here is from genome assembly GCA_964057195.1 of Orthosia cruda. Lineage (NCBI taxonomy): Eukaryota > Metazoa > Arthropoda > Insecta > Lepidoptera > Noctuidae > Orthosia > Orthosia cruda. The sequence continues at coordinate 3,631,671 of OZ059852.1, read as the reverse complement.
CGTAGTGATCACGTGGCGATTGAGATGTGACTCGATTCTTGATCATTTGAAACTTCTCCATGCTGCAGTATTGGCTAAAACATGCACTGATGCAAGGGACCATAACTAGCATAGGGTAAACAGAAAGTAAAAGCCGACTCAAAGCTTTTAACTATGAACGTAGAAATCATTAGCTAGTTTGTCGTCAAGTTTGTCTTTGTAACCCTCGACGGAAAAAGAAGGATGTTATAAGTTTGGCATGTGTTGCTGTGTTTTTCTGTGTCTGTCTGTGGCATCGTCGCTCCTAAACGGATGAAGCGATTTTGTTATAGTTATTTTTGTTTGAAAGGTGACTTTATCGAGAGTGAGATATGTTTTTTTTTTATCCAATATAGGCTCGCGCTTGACCACTATTTCACCTGATAGTAAGCGATGATGTGGTCGACGGTGGAGCACGCTTGCCTAGAAGTAACCTATTCACTCTTGACTTAAAGACCCCTAGATTGCAGCTATCGGGAAACAGACTCCGGCAGGGAATTCCACTCCTTAGTTGTACGCGTAATAAATGTTTGATGAAAATCGGTTCAGCCGTTCTAAAGTTAAGGACGTTTTGAATCGGGTTGTTTTCGCAAGATATCGTGTCATAATTACGTGTACAATAGATTGTCGATCGAAGCGTGTGTATTACATAAATTATGTCGCATAAAATTAAAAGGTCTTAATAAAAATACTTTATATAAGTAGGTACTAAATTTTAGTGCCTATTGAGCGTCTATTTACAGACACAATAGAAACAAAAACTGGCCATGTGCGAGTTGGACTCGCGCACAAGGGGTTCCGTACTTGGTAAATTGCTGTTTACGATTTATGACATATTAAAAAAAAAACTTCTTACTAGATCTCGTTCAAACCAATTTTCGGTAGAAGTTTACATGGTAATGTACATCATATATTTTTTTTAGTTTTATCATTCTCTTATTTTAGAAGTTACAGGGTGAGGGACACATTTTACCACTTTGGAAGTGTCTCTCGCGCAAACTATTCAGTTTAGAAAAAAAAAAATTAAAAATCTCAATATCATTTTTAAAGACCTATCCATAGATACCCCACACGTATGGGTATGACGAAAAAATATAATTGAGTTTTAGTTCTAAGTATGGGGAACCCCCAAATTTTTTTGTTTTTTTTTCTATTTTTGTGTGAAAATCTTAATGCGGTTCACAGAATACATTTACTTACCAAGTTTCAACAGCATAGTTCTTATAGTTTCGGAAAAAAAGTGGCTGTGACATACGGACGGACAGACAGACATGACGAATCCATAAGAGTTCCATTTTTTGCCATTTGGCTACGGAACCCTAACTAGCTTACGCACACATGTGTGCAAACGACTCGTCACGGATTAATATGGAAATTATATCTATGTAGAATAAATAATCTAAATTATCAACTGGAGAATCAGATGAAAAATAGGTCGCTCCAAACTGCAAGTACAATTTTGAAAACAAAACAAACAACAATGAATTTACGAATTGGCATATGTCCAAAACCATAACCTAGATGATGAAGTGTCTATTAACTTAGGTAATTGTTACCATATGGTAACTAATTACAAACTTAATAATGTTGCCTAAAGATTGTACATAACGCCGGTTTCTGAATTAAGGCCGTACCCTGACCAAAAAATCAGCAAGAGATATGAGCATTCCTATAAAATCTTTATAAAATCGAATATTGGTCTTTTGAAAAAAAAAAATCTACCAAAATGTTCGTTATCAAAGTGTCTATCCATTAGTGTTAGTACAAAAAATATTAATGAACACTTTACGAGGAGATGCATGCTATCAATCATTATTTCTTATTTTTATGGTTTTGTTGGAAGGAGATTAGTGAAACATATGCTACATTTAAAAAAAAAAGAAATCTACAATTTTGGAATCAATAATATGTAGAAATTTAATGTATTTTTATTAGTTGATATTTCATTTTAAATAACTAGTAGAGAGCTCCTAAAAACTGCACGAAAAACGGCGAGCGCGGCGTTTTGCTCGGGGTAGCGCCTCGTTAAGAAAATGTCAAAACTTTCTTGAGTGCCAAAGTTTATCCGATACTCAAATTCAAACTGTGTCGACACCCTTGCGCCATCCCACCTCTGGGATGGATCTGCCAAATACCAGCTTGATGCACTTGAGTCGATTGACAGACGGGCCAAAAGGCTTATTGGCAACGATGCACTGGTCGCGTCAAAGCTCCAGAGCCTCGAACATCGTCGCCGAGTTGCCAGCCTGTCGGTTTTTAACCGACTTCCCAAAAAGGAGGAGGTTCTATGTTCGACTTCATGTTTGTTTTTTTTTTTTTTTATGTTCACCGATTACTCCGTCAATTGTGGACCGATTTTGAAATATTTTTTTTTGTTTGAAAAAGTATGTTCCGAAATTGGTCCCATTTTAATTTGGTGAAGATCTGATGAAGAACTTCGGAGATATACAACAGAACTCTTCAATAAATAAGCGCAAATCTCTCGGGATTGCTGCAATCGCATGTCTGTTTGTTGTTTATAACATTTCATAACATAACATCACGCCTGTTCGCTCTTAAGGGGTAAGGAGATCTCTCATTTTACCGGTTATGTTCAAGTTTCATGAAATCTATTCTGACGAAATAGTTCCCTTACTAACTTGCCTATTAAGTAAGTACGTACAACTAAAAAGTGAAAATAAAAACACTTTTTGCAAAAAAATACTACCGACTTCCCAATACAAAACTACAAAGTGAAAAATAACTTAATTTTTTGAAGTCGGTGTGTTTCGTAGGTACCATTTTTTTGCGTTTTTGCAAAAAAAAAAATATTTTTTATCGGTTACATTTCGGGGAGTGTGCGACGGAACTGCACAATTTGATTCCGCCTAGCCGTTTCCATCATCGGACTACAAGACGTACGGCCATGCGCCATCGGTACATGGTAGAAATCCCTCCCATAGACACATAGCGTTTTGCTAATACTTTCATTGTGCGGACAGCTAAGGAGTGGAACTCCCTTCCGGAGTCTTTGTTCCCTGATAGCTACAACCTTGGGGTCTTTAAGTCAAGAGTGAATGGGTTTCTTCTAGGCAAGCGTGTTTCACCGTAGACCACGTCATTGCTTGACGTCAGGCGAGATAGTGGTCAAACGCGAGCCTATAGAGACTATAAAAAAAACCCATCTTCTTAGCAAGGCGGTCTGTATAGTTCTCGTCAAACTTATTGGCCGCCTTGAAGTTGGCTACAATGGCTGCGCAGTAGAAAATCTCATACAATAAAAAAACATTTTGCAAAAAAATACTACCGACTTCCAAATACTAAACTACAAAGTAAAAAATAACTTAATTTTTTGAAGTCGGTGTCCATAACGCAAAAAAATGGTATCTACGAAAGACACCGACTTCAAAAAATTAGGTTATTTTTTACTTTGTAGTTTAGTATTTGGAAGTCGGTAGTATTTTTTTGCAAAAAGTTTTTTTTATTTTTCAATTTTTAGTTGTAGGTACGTACCTAATAGGCAAGTTAGTAAGGTAACTTTAACGCCAAAATAGATTTCATGAAACTTGAACATATCCGGTGAAATGAGAGATCTGCGTACCCCTTAAGAGCGTATTGGCGTGATGTTATGTTATGAAATGGTATAAATAATAAACAGAAATGCGATTGCAGCAATCCCGAGAGATTTGCCGTTATTTATTGAAGAGTTCTGTTGTATATCTCCGAAGTTCTTCATCAGATCTTCACCAAATTAAAATGGGACCAATTTCGGAACATACTTTTTTAAACAAAAAAAGAATTGACGAAGATATCGGTGAAAATACAAAAAAAAAACAAACTTGAAGTCGAACATAGAGCCTCCTCCTTTTTGGGAAGTCGGTTAAAAACAGCACCGTTTCGTGCCTCGCGCATCCGGTAAACCAACTTCAGGGCGGCCATTAAGTTTAGCGAGGGCTATACTGGGGCGACTGCTGCTGGTGCAGAAAACCTCAAACGGCGCAAATATAACCTTACTTTACCTTATTGGAAGCTATATATTTGAGCCGTTTGTGGTTGAAACATTAGGTCTATGGGGTCCGAGTGCTCATCGAGTTAGTAGACTCTGCACGTGACCAGGGCTGGGCTTTTCCTCGGCCAGAGATTCAGGATTGCCATCCAACGTGGCAACACACAGCGATGTTGACGAATTTTATGACGCCCAATGAGCCCTGCCCTTTTTATACATGATCATAGATTTAAGAGTTTATTTAGGTAGTTATTTGTTAATTAAGTATTGTATACAGAGAATGTTTCGTATCTTCTTAAGTAAATCAATAAATAATTTACTTTAAACTATAATTAGTAATCAGGGGATAAGCTTTTTAGTTAGATATATTAAAACTAAATGAAAGTAAATTTAAAACTTTAGTTAAAAACACACTTTGTAAACAAGCATATTACAAATAAGATGATTATGTTCATGATAAGAATGCTTGGAAACATGCTGGTCCTGCTCCATAGGGCAATCTTTAGTGTAGACAAAATCAAATTTGTTAATTTATATTCATAGTTTTTGAATTTATGTTTTTTTTTTTAAGAATTTGCCTCACACACTGTTCCGTTGTTGTTGAATTAGGTATTTTACCTATGTTTGCAATATTTGTAAGTATGTGAGAACCTATTTATAAAATTCATGATTTTACCTGTGAATGCTTTTAATACTTTTCAACACACTTGCTCATAAAGGGGCTCTAATTCCACCGCAATTAGGCACATAATGACACCTGTTATCAAACTGTGACTTTTTCATTACTATTATTCACAAGTGAGATAAAGAGTTTTTTTTTTATTTATTGGTTGAGTTGCTTTGTTCTTAAAAAAGTTTCGATACAAAAAAGATCATGCTCAATAATACAAATGCAACACATTTCATACAACTTCGTATTTAAATAGATAATTTCAACTTGTACGTGTTTAATAAATAAAACTTTCACTTAAATATAACTTTTGTTTTAATCTGTAATAAAGAAAACTTGAAATTCCCCATTTTGTACGTGGCTAAAACGCTAACCGCGAAAAACCAAAAAAAAGATAACTCATAATTTTTAGTCTATGGCCTATCGCCATTTTTAGATGCGCGCGCATAGATAAACTGATTAATTTTGCCCGCCATTGCGAAAAAATATTCACACCTCTTTTTCACTGCTGGAAATGATGTTTTAGTATTATTTTCTTCACAAGTGTGTTGAAAAACGTCGTATGATACACGTGTGTATTGATGATTACCGTCCTCGGCTCTCTTAAGACCCTCACCTAACGGCTCGGGTCTCAATGGCGCCTCAGCGGTAATCACCAACATTACACACTTGTACCATAATGTACTATTATATCTGTACGCAGTATAATGTGTAGTGCTATTCTGGGTGCATGGTCCTCATATATATGAATTTATTAATGTATATACTTATGTAAATATTGTAAGAAACCTAATTTTTTTAAAAGAGTAAGTATGGAGTTTCTTGTGAATTCTTCTTCATAACAAGCTACTTTTCCGAATGCACGCTAGAATCAACTTTTATTACTAGTAAATTTTTATTTGTGTTTGAAGTTCAAAAATGCCGCTTATTGGCGTATTTGAATAAATATATTTGACTTTGACTTTGAGTTATAAGGTAAGAGCTTTGTAAAAAGCTCACCTTTGGCAGTTTACCTACCACCAACATATTTGTTACCCAATTTTGCTACCAAGCAGTTGGCCAACAGACGTTTCAACGATGCCCCTAGAAAGATAACAGTTCCGATGCTTCAGATAGGTACTGCAGATAAGGGATGATATCGGAACCGAAGTCGGAATCGGAGGTTTTAAATTTGGTTTATTGGAATCGGAATCGGAAGCGTAGAAAGATGTGTTAAGAGAAAGCAGATTTAATAAAAAAAACATACATGGATAATCAGCTTTTTTAATTTCAGGTCAAAAACAATAGCACCTAACTAAAGTCGTCAAAATCTAAGAAGTCCGTTGACATTTGACATTTCGGAATTATTTACAGGCAAAATGTGATGAATGTGTTGTTCTCAAGTTATTAAAGGCAATTTTTTTTTTTTAGCATTGAACGTGACGTTTTTGTATTATTTTAATTTATCGTAATTAATATTTTTTATTTTTCTTAATGACATTATGTTATATTTTTCCTTTTGACATTTTGTAATATATGGTATTATTTTTTGTGTTTTGTGTTTAATATTATTTTTCAAGAATCTATTGCAATCCTTTAATGTAATTATTATATCAATGTCATTCTTGAATATTTGTACACCTTCTGGCATAACATAGCGCGCTTGTAATTTTTATAACAACTATTTTTTTGTACCTATTAATAAATGAATTATAGAAAAAAAAAATATGAAAGAAACATACAAGTTTTCTGAAATCGTAATCAGTATTAACAATAATTTAAATAAAATTTGTGTAGTAGAAATCTAATTAGTGACTACAAATCGGCCTCCTATAATCTCCGATTTTAAAGTTTCGAAACCGAAATCGATATCGGAGGTTTACTATAAAACTTTTTAACATAAAAATTAAACCGGCTTCCAAAACAAACACTTTTTTTTCGGAAATCGGTGTCAACAACGAATAAAATTGGTACCAAAATCGATACTGTTTCATGCACTAGATCGATCGTCCACGGGATTAAAACGATAAAAAATTAACTGTGTATACGAAGAAGCGTTTGTCCAGCAGTGGGGCGATCATATGTAGACAAGCAACCGGTTGTTCAGTTTAAGTTACATAATCTATGGAATGATTGAAAATTGCTAGTGATGACATATGGCTCTGAGACGTGGTCGCTTACAATGGGCCTCATCAGAAAGCTTACAGTCGCCCAAAGGGCAATGGAGAGGGCCATGCTCGGAGTATCCTTGCGTGATTGAATCAGAAATGTAGAGATCCACAAGAGAACCAGGGTTACCGATATAGCCCGAATAATTGCCAAACTTAACTGGCAGAGTGGGCAGGGCACATTGCTCGCAGAACGGATGGCGGATGCGGCAGAAAAGTACTGGAGTGGCGACCGCGAACTGGAAAACGCTGCGTTGGAAGGCCTCCCACCAGGTGGACCGATGGCCTGGTGAAGGTTGCGGGGATCCGTCGGATGCGAGATGTACGGGACCGGTCAAAGTGGTGACGCGACGCTTGGGGCAGGTCTATGTCAAGTTGCAAGTCTTTCGGCTGATTATATAATCTATTATGTGGTCCGAACGAGAAAGATATACTCTTAGACTACCTATTAATACTTTTTTTAATTTGGCTCACGTTTGAACACTGTTTCACCTGATGACAAGCGAAGAAGCGGTCGACGGAGAAGCACGCTTGCCTATAAGTAACCTATTCACTCTTGACTGAAAAAAAGGTTATAAAGTTATAATTAAATCAAAAACTTTCGTATTCAACAGCTGTTATTGTCTTCAGCTGAATAAATCAAATATTTAATGTAGGTACCTAAAAGTAATAATCACAAGTTCGTTGTCTTACGAAAATCTTTGTTCTCAAATGGTATACAAAGAGAGACGCAAGGTGTTTCGCGGAGTAGGGTGAGAGGGACTGTTGATGTCTTAGCGGTCCCATACACAGATCCTACCTATATTATTGCGCAATATTGACGATTTCGCAATACAAGTGAACGACTGGGGAGTAGCATTAAAAGATCGAACACAAGATTGAGGCAGCTTAAATTTTATGGGTGTAGGGGCGCCTTAGTTATTTTTTTTAGATTTATTTTGTAGAAGGTTATTTATAGTCTATATTTTATTTTCTATACAAAATATTAAATCAGTAGTGGATAATTTAACTTCTTCTACAAAAACTAGCCATTTCAGTTTTGGGAGAGTATGACTGCACTTTTGACCCTTGACTGTACAGTAAAAACCAGAAATGTGTTTGTCTTTATTTAATAACTACACTGTCCCACTGCTGGGCATCGGACTCCCTCAAATTCTTTCAGTCATGCTATTTATAAAAACACCAGCGTAGAGAGTAGAGTTCAATGCTCGATAAGTCGGAGTTCATTATGACACTAAATAAACTTACGTTATATCTTTAAAAGACATTATAAAGGAAATTAAACCACAAAATATTGCACACCTGTATAAAATCCTCAGAGAGGTGCGTAATTGTAGAAACTGTGATAAACTTAAGGTACACTTCTTAATCCAATCTATTTTAGTAGCCATAAAGTTATGATTGGCCTACGCATAGCTACGCATTCTTACTAAACCTGCATAACCCACCATGATAAACAAGGGACTGCGCATGTATAAAATATTAAAAGACGACACAAACCATTTATCAATCCACCTATTTTAATCTCACACCAATAAAGAAACAGTCAGCTAAAAACAAAAACGCATCAATATACCTCAAACATCGACCCATTTTAATCTTATTTCCAGTACCAACGTCAATACAGTTCAAGGTTCAGAACCGAATGGACGATAACTGCCCCCATCCACCCCAAGTCGCTGGACGCTACGCACTTCGTATTTGGCATACTGCCATTTTGGACAACCTCCAGATTTCGTTCAATACGTCTCGCTAACAGTTCAAAATCGTCTATTTCACTGTACGGACGTTGTTTTAGTAGTAAAAGAACAAAAACAAACAAATAATCAAGCAATATTTATTGAATATTGATAAATTTTGAGGTTACAATATTTGTAGTTTGACAGGTGACAGCGCCGGCAATTTCGCGCAATTTTTTGCGAGACAAAGGTCATTGTGTTACTATTCCTCTGTGGATTTTTTATTTTCATCGGCAGGTGGTGAAAAGGTAAGTTATTTTGGCTGTTTCCTAGTCTTATTATGTATTTTTGACTGTGTCGTAACATTACAAGAGCTTATTTATTTATAAACATTAATTTATTTGTGTCGAATGAACTAGTTTGTGCCTGGTGTGTGAGTTTTTGTTTCTCTCGATCATTTATGGGTTTGACGGGTTACTATATTAGGAATATTAACAAAATATTCCATCGAAGGTATTTATTTATCCAGAAGATTGAAATAACGTGTTATTTTTTTAGTTTTCTTCAGTAATATTTTTTCCAACATTTTTCTTACACTGATTTAACTCAACTATTTCTCAGACAATTATCGGAAAAAATTGAATCAATTTTCGTGTACAATTTCCTCGATTCCATAATCAACTTTCAATATTGGCAGTAGATATGCCTTAGGGTTTAATTAGGCCGAATGATTGGTTATCACTGCCAATAATAATTGAAAATCCTATTAATGAACACTGACCTACCGTTTCTTAGAGGTCAGCGCCCTTTTATGGTCATCAAATTTTGACATTGCACAAAATGGCGGCTTGGTTCCGTTTTAGAGTTTGACAATACGCGTCAGCGAATCAAACGACCAAATATACCTTGTATGAAATTTTATGAGATACGAGTATAATGCACTACGCGGTAGCAGAACTACGCGAAGTGGAATTGCGTGACAAAGTAGATCAACTTAGCAACTTTGACGCGCCGTGGTGCGTCGCGTACTTCCGCTGCCGCTGCCGCTACTGTTATAGCAAACGGCGCAACACTGCACGCTATTGCAAGTCTTACCTATGTGTATGGTGCGCGAAAAGTTATTTATTTTTTGAAAATAGTATTAAACGAGGCCTTTGATTATTCTTGTTAGTCAATATCCAAAAATATTGACACCCAAAATCAAATCAAGCATTGATCATCATCACATCATCAACCTTTTAATGTTCCCCCTGCTGGGAAACAGGCCTCCTCTCATAGAGATAGTGGGCTATTTATCCACCACGCGGGCCCAGTGCGGATTGGTAGATGTCACATGTCTTTGAATTTTTGGTTCTAGGACATGCCGGTTTCCTCACGATTTTTTCCTTCACCGTTTTGAGAGCAGTGGTGATGAAATAAAATACACAAAGAAAAGCGCCTTCTCGGGTTCGAACCCAAGACCTACAACTCGTAAGTCGGGACCGTAACCACTGGGCCACCACTGCTCTTAAGCATTACATGAATAAAACCAAAAAAATACACGTTTGCAAGAAAATTGCCGAGCAATTGAGAGTAAAGAATATCTAAGTAAATTTCGTATTTTACCGTGTAAAGGCATTTATTTTTTAGCAACTCATTCATAATATAGGTACAAGTAAGCACAAGTAATAGTTCTTCCATCTTGCTCAGAAGTTGCCGAACGACTGACCACAGAGTACATTGAAATATAGGCGACTGACGAGCAAAATTTGCTGCGTAGTGTCTCGCCAGTGCGGTATAACTAATAGGGTCGCGTCGTAGTTACGCCTAGTGCGATCTAACCTTTATCATTGCATCTGTAAACAAGTAAACAATAGCTAAGAAATATTTACAATAGATTTTCATGTTTATTGTTTTCCAAACAAGCTGGCGGCCCACTCGGCCACTTTACGTCGGCCATCTGTAAAATTACAGACATCTAAGTGCTGATTGCTACAAAGACAAAGCTGATATTTCTCATGTGGGATACAGGTCTCCTCGCTATTTCTGCTTTATGAGAAGCACAGCTTAACCTGCAGCCTATAACAGATAAGCTGCAGCTTCTCACTACTGGAACTCTAGTCCAACAAACATTTTGACTAGAGAGGCGTAGCGTGATCAGAGTTTCCGCCTGTTTGTGAGAATTAATAGTCTATCACTCGGGTGTCACATATATATTTACAAACTTTTGGTTCCATGTGCAGTTTCTTGCACGTTCTTCTCCATAGAGATCAACATTTTGGAACGTGCAAATAGTTTCAACTTTCTGATCAACTGACCGACTCCTTAATTACGCGAATGTGCCTATATAATTATAGTTAAGTTGAAATATAATATAATTTTTCATTTTTAACCAACTTAGGAGGAAGAAACAAAAAGGAGGAGGTTATCAATTCGACTGTATTTTTTTGTGTGTTACCTCAGAACTTGTTACTAGGTGAACCGATTTTGATGATTCTTTTTATTTGAAAGTTGGTGCTTGTCATGTGGTGCCATTTCAATTTCATCAAGATCTGATGAAGAACTTCGGAGATATACATCAGAACTCTATAAAATATGATGGCAAATCACTCGGGATTGCTGCAATCGCATTTCTGTTTATTGTTTATACCATTTCATATATAACATAACATGACACTGGTATAACTCTATAAAGGTTTACGCAGAGGTGTGAACAGTTCAACCTGATATACTTTCATTCCACCACGGTTTTGTTTAAGTTTCATGTTATTGGGTTAATCTATTCTGGTATCACTTTGGGCATTATAGTAGGTACCCATAGAACTGGTCCACTATGTAGCACAACGAAAAAGCAAAAAAAAAACATTTTTACACAAAAATACAACCGACTTCAAAATAAAAACACTATAAAGTGAACAATAACTTCAATTTCGGAAGTCGGTGTCAAAAAACGAAGAAATGAAAACAGGAACACCGACTTCCGAAGTTGAAATTATTTTTCACTTTGTGGTGTTTTTATTTGGAAGTCGGTTGTATTTTTTTGAAAAAAGGTTTTTTGACGTTGTGGACTGAACATGGGTATAAATGCTTTGAAGACATGCCTGTTTCCTCACGATATTTTCCTTCTCTGTCTTATATCGGTTTGGTAATAAAATAACCAGATCAGTTGGGACTTCGGATGTTATGATTCAATGACGTCAAAGCTTCTAATATAATACTTGGCAGTATCAGATTATGATTATTAAGATTTATTGCAAACAGTTTGAATGAAAATAAATGCGTAGGTCGTGTGTTTGTAAATACACTCAGTATCAAAAATAGTATTCAAGCCTGCCAAAAACGAATGCATTAAACCCAGGTAATATTGGTATCTGCTGATGGAATGTTTAAAGACCTTTATTTTAACAACAGTTTGATTTCATGAATGCCACAATTGTTCAGTATAACCGTTAAATAACTGTTGTTAAGATATGGTAGGTGCCACTTAATTGGACCTTCCGAGAAGGGTAGAAAAACGGGTCATCAAGGTCAAATGAAAATCAATCGCCATCAAGACTTTGAAGTGAACAAGTCCAGTAAGAAAAAAAAAAACAAAAAACCCGACTAATATTACATATTCGCTGACCAAAACCAGATGTATCCTCCGACTGCACAACATGATTTTCAACTTGTTTACGTCTTTTTAGTACGCTTTTTAAGCAGTCGGGTTTTTTGATTTTTTTAATTCCATTTTTATTTACAACTTTTTAGTTTTTTTTTTATTTGTTACATTTAAACATATAAGTGTTATATATTTTTGAAATCACCTCTTAAAACCCTTTATTTTGATACCCCACACGATGGGTTTGCAAGAAAAAATATAATTTTCCCCCACAAAATGGCGTCCAAAAGCCGCCATTTATTCTTTTCCAATTTTTATGTAGCCAGCGACACTCGCAGGGTTAAGACGAATCGATTGATGTAAGAATCATCAAAATCGGCCAACGCGTTTGGTCTCTATAACGCCACATAGGAACAAACATACATACTTGCATACATAGACTGATAAACACATTACCCTCCTTCGGCAGTCGGGTAAAAACAACCCTAAAACCCAATGTTCTTGCATTCAGTTGAACAAAAAACTCGATTGATGCCTTGATTAATAAAACCAAAAACCACGACCATCTTTGAATTAATATGTTTTACATTAGTGTTAAGGAGATTTGGACGAAAAAGTGCAATTTCTATGACGCTGACTGCCAGTTTCCCACGTCTCAATTATCGGGCTGTTAACGTAATCGACGATTAATCGCCTGTTAATTCTACTTTCAGTTTCTCAACACCCAACTGTGACAAGCGTTTAACAATTTGTCACATTTGAGAAAAATCTCGAATTAACAACATGTTACAGCAGTTTTGGGTTTCTGAGAACCATTTTCAATGTTAATCTCTTGTCAACGAGCCTAATTTATAATTGTTGGAAATTGGTCGATTATTCGCAGATTAAAATTAATATTATGATTTTAAAGGCTTATATTACGATAAAAAAGATAATAGGGGTCGTCGAAAACTGTGGTATGGGTTGAGTTATAAAAAATATGTTAATTTAGATCAATTATTAATTAGCAAGATTTTAAAAAAATAGGATGTTACAAACTTTTTAAATTAATTACATTATAAAAACTTGACACAATTATCAAAAATTGTTATTTTGTATTTAGGTAAATAAAAATAAAATAAAATAAATTACTGACCTGGGAATCGAACCTTCCTCACGCGCATTAATTTTAACTGTACCCTGTATTTAGTACTTATCGAGGTCAGTTTCTGGATAGATTTGTGTTTAGCTTGAAGCGGCTGGGGTGGTGACCGCGCCAGGTTAAGCAACACTTGCCAAGGTCAGTCTTGGGATGGGTGACCACTTTTTTTTTGGATCGCTTGTTTATGGATAGGTGACTCCGCCAGGGTAAGCAACACTAACCAAGGTCAGTGTTTGGATGGGTGACCATCACCACAAACATTTAATTATTAATTAACATTACCAAGGTCACCCAACCAAAAACAAGCGAACCCAAAAAAAGTGGTCACCCATCCAAACACTGACCTTGGTAAGTGTTGCTTACCCTGGCATGGTCACCCATCCAAAAACAAGCGAACCCAAAAAAAAGTGGTCACCCATCCAAACACTGACCTTGGTAAGTGTTGCTTACCCTGGCGGGGTCAGCCATCCAAAACAAACGAACCAAAAAAAAGCGGTCACCCATCCAAAAAAAACCTTGGTAAGTGTTGCTTAACCTGGCATGGTCACCCATCCAAAAACAAGCGAACCCAAAAAAAGTGGTCACCCATCCAAACACTGACCTTGGTAAGTGTTGCTTACCCTGGCGGGGTCAGCCATCCAAAAAAACGCATACTAAAAAAAAACGTGGTTACCCATCCAAAAATCGTCCCTGGTAAGGTTTGCTTAACTTGCGGGCTACACCAACCCAGCCGCTCAAGATAAAATACTATTACGTTATAGTAGTGAAGGAATTGAATGAATGCTAGCTAGGGTAGCCAACCGAAATAAATTATTAAATGTAACAAGCGATTACGTAATTTCTCGATGATGCAGAGTTGAGAAACTCACTGACAACTGACGGCTGGTTAATTTGTGACAAATTGTCAGCTGATTTGAGATGTGACGTCGACTTCAGAAACTCGCCCTGAGTGTAATTTCCGCTCATGTTAAGGCGCAGATACCCCTCACACTCAGTAGCTGATTTTAAAATAAGAACCACATCTAAGCGGCCAGTCGTAATATTTTGGAAAAAATATAATGGTACATTAGACCAATTTCTTAATAATTTAATCCAAGAAAATTTTGAGTTTTATTCGTATAACATAGTGTATTTAATTTGTAAAATTATGCCTAACACGGTCAAAAAAACGGCAATCGCACCAAAACCGCGGAGCGTATTTTAATGAAATTGGCACCATCTCAAAGACAATTTAATTATCAACATTTTAATCTGAGTTTTTTTTTAAGTCAAAGAATAATAAAGAAAATACAAAAAAAAGTCGTGTGGCACTCGGGGACTGCCGCGGTAAAGCTATTGCATAGCATTTATTCTAGATCCAGTCCTGGAAAATGCGTCAAAAAAATTAAAAACGTTGAAAACTCGAAAACGTAGCGAGCCAAACCCGCATTTATTTACGATTAATAAAACTCTAAAAAACAAAACAAAAATACCTTTATTCACATTGAAATAAGGTCGCTTTTCTTTGACAAGCAAAAGTGACCCTTATTGGATTACATGAGAGTGTACATTTAATTTGAATTGTTGTATTTTTTTTGGAAAAAGTGATACATAGATGATGAATAAATATTTCTTTAAATTTTATGCAAACAATTTTTTCTTTTGTGATAAATCTTTACCCTTCATAAGGGCCCAAACAAATTTTTAAACGGGGGCCCCGCCTCGGCACGCTACGCCACTGCCTCAACTAAAGGGCTTTTGGTTTTGAATTCGGAAAGGTACCTTACGTTTTTATACGTTGCAGGTTAACCAATGATATTTTACCAATAGAGACGTCATACTCATTATAAAAAAATAAAAACATCGCGATATTTTACTTTAGCTACCTATATAGACCTATGGAACTTGAAACCTTATTTCAATCACTAAATTCACAAAGATATAAATAGGACCCCGTTGTCAGAAAGAGATAAACATATTGTTCAAACGTACGTTCGTGTCGCGGCCAGACGCAGGACGGACTGAGTTCACTCAAGCTGGTCAGCTTGTGTTTGTACTGTCACGTAGACGTCGCTAAAACCTATCTACCTCAGTATATATATTGAGTTGAACAGTTTTCTGGCAGTAACAAACCATTTCAAATCGCCTGTACCAACAATGTGTTGCATTTAGATATTTTGTGAACCACTAGAAATGTTAAATCACTGAAATAACTCAAATTTGCGGCTAACACGAGCCGGAAACAACTCAATTGTAAATAATATTCTTGTATTTCGCACGATATTTTTCGAACATTGTTGTTTTGTGAATTATTTTAGGACAGTTTCGGTTTGTTCTACGGTTTAATTTTTATTTAGTGTCCTTTACCAAATAATGGAAGTAATTCAGCATCAATTATAAGTAACTAGCTATCTCCCGCGGCTTCACTCCCGTCAACTGGCTACCTACCTAGTCAATCCAATCCTACCTACCTACCCTACCTTACCTATCTACCATATCTACCTACCCTACTCTAAGTACCTACCCACCTACCATACCTAACAACCTATCTACTCTACCCTACATACATACATACCTAGGCCTACCTTACCCTATCCTACCTACCCTACCCTATCCTACCTACCTACCCTACCCTACACTACCTGCTCTACTTCTCATTCTACCCTTCCTACTTTTCATACATACATGCGCACGGTTGGCGCAGTGGTTAAGCGGTTGACTGCTGCGTTGCGTGTCGCGGGTTCGAATCCCGCACGGAACAAATATTTGTATGACCTATTAGATTGGATATTAATGCCGGGTCCCTCAGGGATCGGTACTCTCAGCGATGTTATTCTTGCTGCACATTAATGAACTGCTAAAACCTTTGGGTATGCAGATGACAGCACTGTTGCTGAGAGATATTGTCCAACGCACGGGGCTACTTGGCCTCAGGACCGGTCTCTCCGTGAGGCCATGGTGGAGCGCTTGAGCTTGTCCTTGGAGGCAGTCTCCGAATGGGGCCATGCCAATCTGGTCAAGTTCAAGTTCAATGCCGCAAAAACACAGGCGTGTCTCTTTTCCGCGAAAAAGAGCCAATTTCACCCGGCTCCATGTTTCCGAGGCGTAACCGTACCGATAACGGACCATCTTGAGCTTCTTGGCGTAACGTTTACATCGACACTCAATTTTGGCCCATACATTGAGGCAAAGGCTCAACTGGCTGGCAAAAAGTTGGAGACTTTTTGCCTTTGCCAGTTGAGCCTTTCCTTGCGAAGGTGAAACGGTACTTCACGCCAGAACGGCTGCTTAAGTTGTATCAAGCGCAAGTTCGATCATGCATGGAATACTGTTCTCATCTCTGGGACGGATCAGCCAAATACCAGCTTGATGTACTAGAGTCGATCGAAAAACGGGCCAAGAGGCTCATCGGCAATGAGGTACTACTTGAGTCAAAGCTCCAGAGCCTTGAACATCGTCATCGAGTTGCCAGCTTGACGGTTTTTTATCGGTTACATTTCGGGGAGTGTGCGATGGAATTGCATGATCTGATTCCGCCTAACCCGTTTCATCATCGGACTACAAGACGTACGGCGATGCGCCATCGCTACATGGTGGATATCCCACCCATACGCACTAAACGTTTTGGAAATACTTTCATTATGCGTACAGCTAAGGAGTGGAATTCCATGTCGGAGTCTGTGTTTCTAGATAGCTACAACTTCGGTCTTTAAGTCAAGAGTGAAAAGGTTACTTCTGGGCAAGCGTGTTACACCGTCGACCACATCATCGCTTACCATCAGGTGAGATAGTGGTCAAGCGCGAGCCTAAATATAATAAAAAAAAACGAAAAAAAAGATAGTTGTTCCGGCTCTGGGTATTTTGTTTGTGAGTTTATATGTTTGTATACGCACCCACGATACAGGAAGAAATTCCTAGTGTGGGACAAAGTTTTATAAATAAAAAAAAAACAACTTGCGTTCCTAGCATGATGGTGACAGTGTCCATAGAATTCCAAAGCTCCTAGAAAAATCCGAAAATTAATATTAGTAAACTGATTTTCTGGAACAAAACAACCGCTCCATTCAAACTCCGTTCTTATTTGTGTTCATAAGTCTGCTCCACAAAAACAAGGCCTCAGAAAGCCCGAAAGTACATAATAATTGGAAGATACTCTGGCATTTTCCGCATATGACATGCCAAATGTACCTAACCTTTACCCAAAGATAAAGATATATTTGTCGGGTTTAGTCAATAGTACGGATGTCAAAACAGACCACAAGCACGCCCCTGGCGGCAAATTAAGAACAACTACGTATTGGCGCGCTTTTTCTAACCTAAGGGTGACATCCAACATCCTGACTTCCCGATGGTTTGCATCTATCGGCCACCCTAAATGCGACATATTTATTGCATAACTGTGTACATTTAGTCAACTACGTTGGCTGCAGTCTCACTGGATACATCTCCATAACTCAATTACTGGGTGACACCGGTGACACCCTTTCTAAAACTGATTGTCCGTGTTTCGGTCTTCTGACTACACTAAACGTTTTAGAATAAAAGTTTTAAATAGTTTCTAGAATAAAAGATCTTATTTAACACGAAAAGCAAGGCCTCAGAAAGCCCGAAAGTACATTCTTGGCAGATATTCTGGTGCTTTCCTCTTATGTGCACAAAATGCGCATATAACGGGGTCATTGCCGAGGCTAAAGAACTCAGGCGAACTAAATTTAGCCGCCATCTTGGTTTATTTTATCCCCATTTCGTGCGAAGGGATTATTGACACTGTTATTTTTTTTGTATAAATTGCCCGTTACTTTCAATGGTATTGAAAATATTTTGTCGTTTTTTATTTGTTTCTTGCGTACTTAAAAAGAAATTCGAATCTTTGAGTTTTCCGAGTTGATTGATCCTGAAGTGATTAAACAAAGTAACATTATATCAGCGGTAATTTAGTATTGCCATCATCATCATATCAGCCGAAAGACGTCTACTGCTGGCCTCCCCCAACCGTCTGCGTCCCGCATCCAGCGGATCCCCGCAACCTTCACCAGGTCTTCGGTCCACCTGGTGGGAGGCCTTCCAAAGCAACGTCTTCCGGTTCGCGGTCGCCACTCCAGAAATTTTCTGCCCCATCGGCCATCCGTTCTGCAAGCAATGCGCCCTGCCCACTGCCACTTAAGTTTGGCAATTCTTCGGGATAATTTGGTATTGGCAATTGCTTTCAAAATGTCACGTGGGCAATTTGCCTTACATTAATATTTTTGACAACTGTCACTTTGTCTAGTGCCGCAAATAAAATATTTTAAAGCTTTTGTGAAGTTTCACCTGTCACGGTGTACGTGTGTACCTAAGTAATCAAAGATTGTGCGTTAAATTTGACCAACTTCCCTATTTGATTAAAAACTGATTTATATAAAAACTGCATTTTTTTTTAAATTAAATCTGGTTCTCCAGCTATCAAAAAATGGCGTAATAATATAATTGCTTGGACTTGTTGTAAGCAAAAAAAAAATTACAACAAGCTCAACCGGAAAATAGTCAAAAGATTTGACACGAGATATAGCAAAAGATTATTTTAGAAACCGATATTGAATACCTACAAGTTGTTGGCACCACAACTATCCCATTCAATCAACACATAAACCGATTTTCCAACCAACTGCACCTAATCACAATTGATTAAAAATCAAACAATAAATCACGTGTGACAGCCTTAATGAAATAATATAGATTGAATAAAATAAATCAATATTCTTAGACGTGTGAACGCTCTAGCAAGGTCACTTCGTGCGGTGTAGCTGTCAAACGCGAGCAGCTGTTGTCATAGCAACGCGTCGTGTGATTGGCAGAGAGATGAGATAGACGACGTCGGCGATAACCTTGTAACAACGTCATTAAATGAAATTATTGGCGTACGTCAAAATTTAATTTGAGAGACTTTTATTGATATGATTGTTTATTTGTTTGATATCTGATGTAGACTTATTTATTAGTATGTACACGCATCTTTCTTTGGCTTTGTTTTGCAGTACGTGGGTAGGTTGTTCCTATTGTACAATTTCTTGTTCATGAAAAAGTCAAATGTAATTAAGTTTTCTGACAATCCTTTTTTATATACAAGCGGCAGCAGCATCATAAGGTCAAAAAGTATTTGGGGTCTACCAACTACCTATGTTCATTCCTGACAAATCCGTGCAGCTGTTGAGGCATGATTGATAAACAAACATACAAAATTTTACAATAATTTATGATATGAGTAAGACAGGATTCTTCACATTGCAAACCTCTCTTGATGAATGGTTTTAGCAGGCGAAGAATGATAGCTTTTTGGTCAGAAATCTTTCCGTTATGGCTGGATTTTGGAATCGTGCCCGATAAATGGTAAGAGAGTGCCCGATATGAATCTGCCCCGATATCAGCCATTTTCATACAGTGTGTGTTGGAAAGTGCACGGAAAAATAAAAGTGAGATATTAAAGAGTGAATAAGTTTGTTTTAATTTTTTTGTGAAAAATAATGTCGTGGCACCACGTGGACATTCCTTGGATGCGTAATGGTATGTATTAACAGTAGCATCATAATAGAATCAGAGTGACAAAATTTATACAAAAAAAAAAAAAATGTTTGGTTCAATTAAAAATCTATCCTAATCAAAAATACTAAGACCTAGTTTCTCACATCTAAATTAGCCCAGAATTAATGTGACAAATTGTCAAGCACGCGTTATCTTCTGTGATTGGTTGAATGAATTTTCAACAGCCAATCACAGCGTATAAGGCGTGCTTGACAATTTGTCACATTAATTCTGCGATAATTTAGAGGTGAGAAACTCGGCGTAAAGGCACTATGTTGTGGTCGTCTTCCAGTTTATATATCTAGAAATAAAGAAAGTAAAACGAAAAGAAGAAAATAAAATAAAAAGGTTACGATCTTTAAAATTAACACTGAGTGTGCGACTGCGCCAAAAAGGTCCATTACTTACAGCAATGTTGCCAGACAGAAGCTGTCTGACGCTGGTATTCCAACAAACCTTCAGGACAAGTGACACTAATCCTAAGTACCTAGTAGTATATTAGTATTTTCATGGAGCAGTTGCCCAACTGACCTATTCACGATTCAGTAACTGGCAACCTTGACAAGACTGGTTCACTCACTTCTCCATCTATCCACATAAGATATCATAATGACAAATATTTTTTTAGGGCTGGATTACTCTCGATTTGACTAACCTTTCCTATCTGTTTTTACTCAACTGCCGAAGGAGGGTAGTGTGTTTATCAGTCTGTATGTTTGTTCCTATGTGGCGTTCTAGAGACCAAATTGTGGGCACTTAATTTTTTTTTCTTCCGACCCCATCGTGTGGGGTATCAAAATTAAGGATTTTAAGAGGTATTTTAATACATTCAAATCACGTATATTTTTAATAGTACCTATTTCGAGAAAAAATGTTAACTAAAATATTATAAAATAAAACAAAAAATAATCTAAAAACCCGACCTAAAATACGTAAACAAGAAAAAAAAACATTGTGTGCTGTCGGAGGATACATCTAGTTTTGTTCAGAATGCGCAGCATGATTTTTTTCTTGTTTACTTCTTTTTAGTTCGCTTCTTTTTGATTTTTATTACTTTTTTAAAGTTTTGGAATGCTGATTAGTGACAAAGGCTCAATTTATTTGTTGAGTACAGTCAAGGTTGAAAAGTGCAGTCTCACTCTCCTAAAACTTGGCAAGTTTTTGTAGAAGAAGTAAAATTATCCACAACTGATTTAATATGTTGTATAGAAATTAAAGCGTAGATATTATCTACTAACCGTGAAAAGTTGAAATTCATCTGCCTAAAAGAAACTGTCGCTACTGTTTTGGTAGACTGTGACGTCTGTGACTGCATTTTTGACCCTTATTGTGCATAATTTAATTATGTTAATAATTATTCATTATTTATTTGAAAGATAATCCTGCACGTTCTTCTCCATAGAGAAAGTGCAATCATGTCCATCTTTTTGATTGACCAATTCCTTGGCAATTCAAAAGTGTCTGAAAAAGGTAATTTTTGACGTTATCGCACAACGGAAATCATAACGGAATGTGTCACACTGGAAAATAAATGTAGCTCAATAGACACATTACACATACACACAGACACATTTACACACACGCACACTACACACACACACACACACACTATACTAAATTTATTTTCCAGTGTGACACATTCCGTTGTGATTTCCGTTGTGCGATTACGTCAAAAATTTGATGCTGACCCTTATATTAAATGAAATGTTTTGAATTTGATTACCTACTTGCTTGCCTACAAGGGCCTTACTCTGACAAGTCGAAACTATCATGGTACAAGTCAAAACTACTTGGTATCACACACAGTGGTGTGAGAGAGAGAGCTATAATGGACGAAGAGCACTATCCCTTTTTTTCGGTGGAGTCACGATGCCCGATGGCGTCGACTCGATATACGGCCCCTGAATTTGCAGTGGCTCCTTAAGGTTACACTAGTCGATCATTCTTCCATACAAACGTCGTCTTGCGATTACTTCACTGTTTGACGATGCACGTTCGAAATAAAAAAAATATATCAATTTGTCTCATCATTATCTAGCCCTGTATGGAAACAAAAAAGTAAAAAAAAAATATTTGAAAGTTATGATCGTCGAAAGTTCCATATTTCAACACTAATTGTAACGCATCTTTGGGCGGAAATCAATACCATAAGAAGAAGGAAAATTTCAAAACGGCCTCCATACAGGGATCTAATAGATTAGTAATTCAACAACGCAAATAATTTTACTTTGAAAATATACATTTAATCGTTTTTCATGATATCTAGACTCCCAAAGGTCTGTTTATAAAATTTCACGCGCTTGTTTTCGTCCTAAATCATCATCCATTTCGATACAAATTTGCAATAGTGCTAATTCGTACGCGAACTAGCTTCTTACTGCTCATCACAGCATCTATCTCTTTCGCACGTGTTTTCGGATGCGATAGCATGCATTTCAAACTCGCGCACAAAATAATTCGTGCCGTCGACTAGGGGAACCTTAAACATCAAAAGTGAACAACATACATGTCGAGATTTCATTCATTGTGTTCATACCAAGGCTTCCTACAAGGTGGGCAGATGACCTGCAGCCTTATTGCGTAAATAAAGCGTAAATGACCACATGCGAGATGTAGATTTCCGTCTATGTGATTGGTCGATGGTTCATACTTTTGCTCTTTGCGTTGCCTAATTCAATTACGAAATAAGGCTCCATGGTGAGGGTGGCGGGAGTCCGCTGGATGCGAGACGTGTGACCGGTCAATGTGACAACGTTTGGGGAAGGCCTTTGTCCAGCAGTGGACGTCTTACGGCTGATATGATGATGATTTACTAGTCTCGAGTTTCCAAACGTGATATCATATCTTACTAATCTTATCTTAATTCTTATTTTATTACACTAATATTAAAAAGGTGATTCTTTGTGAGTGCGTGTTTGTATGTTTGTTACTTCTTCAGGGTCCGACCGAAACTGGTTTTTACGATCGAAACCGAAACCGAATTTTGGCACCAGTCTCAGTTTCGGCCGAAACCGAAACTTGATTACAATGATCATGTTTTAAGGGGAAAAAAAAGAAAACATTATTATAATCAGTCTTTATTTTTAGGGTTCCGTACCTCAAAAGGTAAAAAGAAACCCTTATAATTATAAAATGACTCGCTTGTCCGTCTGTCTGTGTGTCACCACCGATTTTTTCAGAAACGGGTGGACCTAGCAAGTTAAAATTTATACGAGATACTGAGGTCTATGATCCCTATTAGATGTATACAAATCAAAGTTCTGAGTCATCACGATAGAAAGGTATGGGCAAATTTTGAATATTGCGAAAACTTGTAATTACAAAAATTTACCTTAATTTCCAACATTTTTAGTTTTTCGGCATTTTTCCTTTACTTGTGCTACTAAGACCTTGCTTTTAACCAAAATTGTCAATTCTAGGTCAACCGGAAGTACACTATAGTTTTTGGATCGAAAACCAATGTGGTAGTTCCCGGTGACCTAGAATCACGAAATAACCCTCGGCGCACAAGTTCAACTCGGACTTGACCGGTTTTTATTTTATATTTAAATCACATAGCTAAGCAGTCTTCGAAATTTTCAATTATTAGTATGATAATCAACATAACAACCCCTCATTTAAGATAAAAATATTCGCCTAAAATACTCGCTTGGATGGAATTTAATGCACCAAACAGCGCGAGAACTCCCGAATGCAGTTACGGTTTCGATTGTAGTTTCGGCAGGTTTGCCGCCGAAACCTAAACTAAACCGAAACTCGTTTTTTTGCCGAAACTCGACCGAAACCGAAAACGAAACCGAACTCTCGGTTGGACACTATACTTCTTCACACTCAAACGGCTGGACGGATCCGAATGAAATTTGGCACAGAGATAGATTACAGTCAGATTTTTATCCCGGTATAATTTTCTCTTGGGATGATAAAACACTATTCACGCGGGCGAAGCCGCTGGCAGAAGCCAGTATTATAAATGCGAAAGTTTGGAGGTTTGTCACTCAATCAGACCAGAACGGCAGAACAGATCTGGATGAAATTTAGTACAAAGATAGCTTATAGCCTGGAATAGCACATAGGCTACTTTTTATCCCGGAAAAATAAATAAATAATTAAGTATAGTTCCCGTGGGACAATTCCCCACATAAGAATTTCTTACTAATATTAATCTGTATACTGTATAAGAAGGTACAACAGTCATTTGGCTTACACTATCATTAACAAGTCCAAATAATTTGATACATGTTTGTATTGTCATTGGAGAACTGTCAAAAATAATAAATTTCGTAACTTTCATGATATCTACTGTTGTAACCAATTGATATACTTACTCCTACGTGTATTTTTTCTTTCAAGTTCATTGCCAAATTATATTAGAAGATAGATAGATAGGTACTTTCATTCAGAAGAAGATTTTTTGATTCAATACAATACTATGTATTTACATAATACATTCTTATGTACGCTGCACGTGTACATAGGTACAAACAAACATTCAACCAATCAAACTAAAAACTCAAAATCATTTATTTCAATTTAACCATTTAAAAGGTAATTTTGAATGGTCATTTTTTCACGATAGGTGGCGCATCGTCGCTATGGCTATTGAAAGCTGTCAAATCCTTACATTTTGTAACCTATAAAGCTCGCTTTAGTGGCTCTTATGTTTACTTATTTATACTACTTTCATGATTAAAGTCGTCATCACACGCTAAAGAGACAATTCTCTGAAAATAATCCAACCAGCTTCCATGATGACCTAACCCATTCCCGCCCGACATCATGGTCTATTCACTCTTTTAACCTTGAAAGTTCAAAGACTTTTCCCAGAAGCTTACCATAGGAAAAACCATTACCTCAACCGTGATTTTTTCAACTATCCCGAAAGACCAATGTCCAAAATCTCGAAATAAACATTTTACCTTGAATTGAGATAAAGTACTAATAGAAAAGTTCGCGTTTTCCCAGTTGGAAATATGCCAAAATTGACGACCCTAAATCAGAATAGTTTAACACCTCAAATCTAGAAATCCTGGTACATTTGAAAGGAGGTGACGGGTCAAGTGAAGATGGTTTTAATGTAGGCCATTGACATCTTATTGGCGAGTTTTAAACGCATAATAGATGGCGCCACGAGGTGTCTGTGTTTACAAACAAGACTGATATTGCGCATTGAATGCTATTTTGGTCTCTTACCCACGTGAAAAGTGCAAGCCATTGAATTTACGTTTTTATGTTGTTATTCCGTAAAGTTGAATTCGAACATCATTGTTTTGCAGTGTATTTCTGATATACGGGTGTCAAAAAGAAAATGCACCTATATTCCGGTTATTGAACCGGATGCAGCTGAAGCCAACACCAAAATAGTTGGGAAAGGACTAGACATGTATCCCTCGATATTTTTCGGACCTCCGATAATTATCAAGTATCGATTGCTGCGAGGGAAACATGCCTGGGAACAAGAAGGAAGCATTGGTCCTTCGAGCCGGATCCTTATCCGGCTCGAAGGACCAATGTTTCCTTCTTGTTTGTATGGACTGTATTTTTGATAGGTTTGTTGGATGGAAACGATTTGCCAGATTCAATGATCATTTACTTTTACTGGTAAAGAATATTTCCAATGAAAAAAAAAACTTGGCGAAAGATGGAGCGCCCAAAGGGCAGAGTCAGCTTGACTTATCTTTATAAGAGATTAAAAAAAACAACTGATAAAAAAAAAAGATTGTGTTGCCATAAACAAGGTAAATGATACTCGTACCTATCTATTAATTATATTATAAGTTAAGACCTATGTAACTAAACAAATCGTCAGAATTTTTCCCGACCCGAATCAGAATAAACAAAACCTATCTGTGTCTTTCGCTGTATGTGTTTTTACCCGACTGCCGAAGGAGGGTAATGTGTTTATCAGTCTTTGTATGTATGTATGTATGTTTGTTCCTATGTGGCGCTCTAGAGACCAAAGGCGTTGGCCGATTTTGATGATTTTTACGTCAATCGATTCGTCGTGTGTTACAGGCTACATTAAAATAGGAAAAGAAAAGAATGGCGGATTTTGGGCGCCATTTTGTGGGTTTTTTTTTCATTCCTATCCCATCGTGAGGGGTATCAAAATAAAGGGTTTTAAGAGGTGATTTCAAAAATATATAATACTTATATGTTTAAATGTACCCAATTCTAAAAACAAAATAACTAAAAGGATGTAAATAAAAAAAGTTAATTAAAAAAAACCAAAAACCCGACTGCTTAAAAAGCGAACTAAAAAGACTTAAACAAGAAGAAATTCATGCTGTACAGTCGGAGGATACATATTCGCGAGCTGGCTGACCAAAACCAGATGTATCCTCCGACTAAGCAGTCGGGTTTTTGATTTTTTATATTTTTGAAATCACCTCTTAACCTTTGCTTCCCGAAATTTCTAGAAAACATTGAAACAGACTTCTAAGAGTTCACAGCTGGATTAAACATTCACAAAAATCCCTCAGCTCGACAAGAAATGCGCACCATTTTATTTACACCCGAAATAATTATAATTCACCTTCTTTCTTAAGTGCAAGTGCATTAATTTCAATTTGTTGTGAAAGACTTCGAGGAAATTCCCTGACGCGAACTTGGCGCAAAAACTGCACCCTTTCCCGCGTTTTTGGATGGCAGCCATCTTTGCTTTTCCTTTTAAAATAAATGACGACAACGTACTCTACTAGACATCCTGGTAGGATTATTAATAATAATAAATCGGGTACTGGGTTTTTCTGCGACGTGATTTAGCCAAATTAATTAGTTTAGGGACATTTTAAGATGTTTGATCAGACATGTTCCTTCTAATATTCCGACCGGATTAAATACGAGTATATACCTACTAAGTATGGCCATGGTATACTAGTATTATATTATCTGTGGCCATTGTCAAAATATCAATCTATTAAAATTGTAGAGGGTGTGCAAATGTTTTATTCCTTTTTCAAACTAACCAATGAAATGACATGAAATTAAATTAGCCGATTTATTTTTACGTAAACATCGAGATTAGTTCCGTGGGACATTCAGGAGAATGTCAAGCAAGATTCAATGTCTTTAGTGGAAAAATTAAGTAATATAGGCATTTCAAATTCGTTTCAAAGCCAGCTACAAAATTGTCTGCCATTAGATACGACGCGGACGTATACGCCTGTATCTATTTACGAACCTATCTAAGATTTAGTAACTCCTGCGCAATAAACCAAAACAAACTCGACCTTGTTATCGCGAAAAGCACCTTTATTTTTCCACAACGCAATACTTCCAATATTAATGTTAAAAAAAACACGTTTTTGGATCAAGAGTGAATGTATAAGTCAATTCAAACATAAAGACGACTGCGAAGTTATTTTCCGCTGCGCAATACAATACTGCGCAGTGACTCGCGGAGCGTTCCGACTTTCCGAGCCGCCATTAAGTTTGGTTCTACCTGTAAGATCCGATTGAGGTCATTGCTCGTGGCAAATTGCCAATATACTGTGTTTGTATATGTTTCAATTGGGATCTATGTCCTACCTTGTGTTTGTTTTGACTGAATTATGTTACGATCAATGAAAACAAGGTTTCGGGAATAGATTTCGTAACTTCTATAGGGCAGTAACGTTTTAATAGATTACCTTGTGTGATTGTTTAAGTTCGGATCCACTAAATTCTCATGTGTATTTTAGTTTGTATTATCGTGGTGGCCCAGTGGCTAAGATCTCGCCTCTCGTGCTTAAGGTCATGGATTCAAATCAGAGTAAGTAGGTACCAATGTGACTGTTTCAATTCATACTATGTACTTTCTAAGTGTATCTTGTTCCTCACGTATATAAGTTTGAAATTGCCAACCTGCCTTGCAAGCGTGGTGGTTAAAGATCTTACCTTCTCAGTTTGAGAAGAAGTCTTTGCCCTGCAGTGGGACGATAAGAAGCTGAAATTATTGTTATAGGAAGTAGTTTCTTGCTTTATTGATACCGAGCTCTAAAACTTATACGTATATCAAAATGAGAAGTAGACTTCATAAGTTGTTTGACCTTATGATGTTCACTTGTCCAGCCAGGGTCCGCGTAGGGCTTCGCATAGAACCAGGGTGCCTCCAGAAATAAGAAAAACATGCAACCTAGTCCAACTGTGTATATTTGCCGATATTATCTATCTATACAATTGACCGCAAATCTTAACATCGAGATTCAAAAAATGATACAACGTCATCTATCGAGCTTATACTCAACTAATTCGAAAATAAACAACCAGTTGTTACGAACTATGCTCAAAGATTTTATTACCTTTAATAATTCGAATAATTTAATTACGCTGTGAATTAAATGATTCGAATTTTGCTTTGAATTCATTATTGCACCATTTTACTGCCCATTTGATTTGAGAAATTACCCAAACCCTATTATTTTAATGGCTGATTTCATCTATACATAACAGGCAGGTAGCTAGGTATCTACTGTCTTTAATCATCTTCCTGCTCTTGTCCCATTACTTGTGGTCGGCGCAACACGTTTTCTTCTTCCATACCGTCCCGTCAACCGCCATGCTATCCCTAACTCCATTTTCTTTCATATAAATTCTCACACATCCATCCATCTTGTCTGTATTTCCTGTCTCAACGAAAATCTTCCGACTCACGACTTCGTCATCGGCAAGATCTTAGGTATTTTTTTCTGCCAAAAACAAAAAACAAATGCCAAATGACTTTTCTTCTTTGCCCAACCCAATTCTCAGTAATCACTCTCTCAAAATTACGACGACAGCAATTATCTAATTTTTAGTCCGTGAACTCATTTGTAAATGAAGTCGGTTGCCAAAACGACTCAAGATAATCGCAGGTATCATTCCTGGGTTTCCGTTTGAGAGACTGTGAGATCACTGGTGAAACCAAATTGGCATCAGTTGGAATCGTGAAAAGGAAAACTCGGTACTTAGGTTAAAATTTACTGATGCCTATATTAGTTCGCATCAGTAAATGCTAGCCTCGCTCCAAATTTTAGCTCAATTTATTGCGTATGGCCAACATCCTACTAAACGCACTAAACGTTTTGGGAAAACATTCATTGTGCGTACAGCTAAGGAGTGGAATTCCCAGCCGGGCTCTGTTTCCTGATAGCTACAATCTAGGGGTATCAATTCAAGAATGAATAGACTTTTAGGCAAGAGTGCTTCACCATCGACCACATCATCGCTTACCATCAGGTGAGATAGTGGTCAAACACGAGCCTTTCAAAAGTAAACAAAACAGAAAGGTGGATGGATCTTCAGAGGCATGATATGAAAGAAAAGGGTATCAGTCTTCTTCTTTTCGTGTGAGGTGTGGCCACCTCTGGTGTCAGAGTTAATTAAAGCCGCCTCTGGGAAACACCACAGGCCTCTGACTTGGCTATTTCAGACTTACATTATAACTATGTAAGTCCAGGTTTCCCTTACGATGTTTTCCTTCACCTTTGCCTGTGATGTCCAAGATAAACTTAGAAAGTACATATAAATTTGAAAAAGTCACTTTGGTACTTGCCCGGATTCGAACCTACGACCTCAAGCACGACAGGCGAGGTCTTAGCCACTGGGCCACCACGACAGTTAACAGGGTATCAGTGATAGCGTGACAGTTAACAGGACAGAATATGGAAGCAGGCCGCCAAAAAGTTGGGGATCCTTGCGAAGGTGACACGGTAATTCACGCCAGAACAGCTGCTTTACTTGTATCAAGGGCAAGTGCAATCATGCATGGATTCTGCTCTCATCTCTGGGACGAATCTGCCAAATACCAGCTTGATGCACGTGAACATCGTCGCCGAGTTGCCAGCCTATCGGTTTTTTATCGGTTACATTTCGGGTAGTATGCGATGGAACTGCAAAATTTGATTCCGCCTAGCCCGTTCCATCATCGGATTACAAGAAAAACGGCGATGCGTCATCGTTATACGGTGGACACCCCACCCGTACACACAAAGCGTTTTGAGAATACTTTTATTATGCGTACAGCTAAGGAGTGGAATTCCCTGCCGGTGTCAGTATTTCCTGAAATCTACAACCTGGGAGTCTTTAAGTCAAGAGTGAATAGGTTACTTCTAGAAAAGCGTACCCCATCGTCGACTACATCATCACTTACCATCAGGTGAGATAGTGGTCAAACGCGAGACTATCATAAAAAAACCGTGTTGCGCCGACCTCAAGTAATAGGTATGGACGAATGTCAGGAAGATCATCATCAGCCTATTAATGTTCCCACTACTGGGACACAGCCTCCTCTCTGTGAGAGGGTAGGAAGATGACGACTGTTAATTAACAAGAAGAGGTAGCAACAACAAAAAAAACATCAAGAATCAAAACAATGAAAATAGAATTAAACTCACTTGCTGAATGTCCTGAATGAAAATGAACGGTCCCACCCGAAATACACGTGGTATTCTTCAGTTGCTGGCAGCATTTAAATGTATTACATATCAATATATCCAAGAAAACGGCAAGTTATTAGTGTATTTAAATAGCCTGGACAAATGGCAATGACTGAATGAACATACGTGTGCCGCATCTTGACAGTCAACCCCGCTAACTGACTGGTTCGTATTTTGACCACAGCATGCTGTACTCTCGCCAATTCTATACGAGAGAAGCAAAGCAATACACGATTGAAACCAACATGACAATATACTCCGGAGCTTTCTATCTTACTGAATGAATAGGAAAGCCAAACAAGAGTTCGAAAGAATGTATGAGAGAGGGGAGAGAACTAAAGAATAAAACTTATTGCGCCGATTCTAAGTAACATGGGACAAGGTCAGAAAGATGATGATGCCTACATAATCATGTTTTCGTCACAATATAGCATATGACATGGTCGTAGATAACAAATGGTCTCATCACATTCTGCTTCATGTGGCGTGCAAATATAAGCCATAAAATGTGTATATACATAAACTTACAAGACAAAGATTGATTATTGATTAAACAAATAACATTATTGATTGTATAATTTGACAATGAAAGAGATGTTGAAATCAATCAAGACATTCTAATTGATGTGGCAAAAATCAATACGTCATGAACAAATGACCACGTGGAAAACCACACGGGTTATAGGTACATAACAGTGGATTCAAATATTCACGTGGTTAGTTTTACCATACAAACCACGTGCAAAAGCATACGCACCTAAATAGTGTTATCATTTGGAATACTGCCCAGCTTCACAGTTCTCTTCACATGAATGTGGATGATACACGAGGATAGAAAAAAAAGCAAAACGATGCAAAACGATAAGATGAGAAATGAGATGGCTATTGAAATGACAGTTAAAAGAAGTTACAAAAGAAAGACTGAAATAAATAATGTACATGTAAT
Source organism: Orthosia cruda (assembly GCA_964057195.1). Classification (NCBI taxonomy): domain Eukaryota; kingdom Metazoa; phylum Arthropoda; class Insecta; order Lepidoptera; family Noctuidae; genus Orthosia; species Orthosia cruda. Next base: position 3,600,574 of record OZ059852.1, on the reverse strand, counting down.
TGATGCACCAAAAGTCAATGTGCTGTTCATATTCTCTCCACCACGTGCAAAAGCACACGCACCTAAACGCAGTTATCGTTTGGATAGCGGCCATCTTGAGAGTAAGGATACCAATGACGTAGTACACAAAGAAAAGTCTGATGAGACGGTAACGTGTTAAAGACATATGCTAGTAAACATAGATAAAAACACGGGGAGCAATCCCAGTTGCAGAGGCTGAGGTATCTCAGAGAATGATGGTGACAGAGTAATCTTGAAGTATTTTCATTCAAAATAAATACTTGCTTAGATCATGATGGTTACATGACTAATAGGGTATTTGATGATCTATAAGAATACTATATGAATACATGTAAACATTTTCATCAGATTAGACTGTAAGCCGACCACAATATAGTGACGAAAAGTATAGGGCAAAGATGATGAATTTTGATGACTATGGATGGATTGCGTGAAAGACGATATACTAATGAGATGACGATAAATAGATATATGGAAGAATAAAACATGCTGCGCCAACACAAAATAATTTGTTAAGAGGATGAGCTGTAAACGAAAATAAAAGAAAGGCAGAAATCAATGAAGACATTTTAATTGATGCAGCAAAAGTTTAAGTACTATTCATATTTGTTTGTATTATGAAAGGAAAAACTTACCACATGCAAAACCATACATACCTTCACAGACGACGATGCAGTAAGAGTCACTACGCTGTTTATTTTGTATCCAAGTCATTGCGGTGTATATATTTCTCGATGTAAAATACAAGAATTCAGGTGCATTCGGTTAGATTGGAAGCCGTAATATAATTGGGAAAAGGCTAACCTAGATGATGATGATAAAAGCTATAAATGAAAAGGAAATGGAGAAAATGTGAATATCAATCATGCACGACTTAAAAAAATACAAAAGTGCAAAAGACTGTCGTGACACGAATCTAAACGCTGTTATCACTTGGAATGCTGCCCACCCGGAGAGTAAGGACGAAGCCGATGACGTAGTAACACACAAAGAAAGCCCTGACACGGTGACATTTGTTAAAGACACATGGCTATGGCCTATGTTTATCATCTTTATTTAGAAAGGTAAACATAAAGAAATACGCATCAGGCATTGCCCTTTTAGCATATACGCAGATAGGCGACGATAAAACATTTTATTTTCTTATTGTCCATGAAAATCAATGTTAGGTTAGATTTAACATTTATTTCAGCATGTAACATACTTACTTCTAGGACTGGCCACCTCTCTATGGAAGGGCAGTTATAACGCAACGTGTGCCCGGTGCGTGTTGGTAGATGTCTTTTTGTTGTATTACTAATAAAAGTAATAGAATATTTATACCATCTTTTGAACCGCATTTAATGAACATAATTTGACTTTGATGCAGAAAAAACTGAAGCTACCAAAGCTATCTCTGTTAACGCTAGTTATAGATAAGACAAAAGCTAGTTATGGAGACTATGATTCAACCAATAACAATTGATTTTAGTTATCATCTCATTTATTTCTCTGTCCCTACTGGAAGAGTCCAAAAAGCCTCCAGCATTTTTTGTTACTGGTGCATCAATCATCTTCTTCTTCTTCATCAGAGAGATCTTTATTGCACATCAATTCTGTAGTTACCTCTCCCAAATCTCCGTTCACAAAAAGTTGTCCTATCTTACCGAAAGCGGTGAAAACTCGATTCCATACGCAGTTTTCATCTCCGTAAAACAATACCTACTTACTCTGTTGGCATCATCACCTCATTTATTACACTCCTGTTGATTGATTGCATATGCGTCTATCCACGAGTTGAAATATACGTTGTACTTATATAATCATTGACAAAATTCATAAATCAACCTATGAAATCCAGTATAATCTGACTCCTCATTGCTTACGCTTTCCGTTCATCGACAGGTCAACTTGATATGTCATTGGGCGTATATATATATGTATGAACATTTGTTGTGACCAAACATGTGATTTTATATATTGTAGTACCACTATCAGAGTTTAGAAGACAGTCGTGTTTTAGACTTGGAGTAGAGAGTACGTCTCTCAATGATTAGAAAGTGAAATTATTTAGTGTTCTTGCCAAGTCATTGTATTTGGACTGCGGTTTTCGGATTGATTTTCTTGTAGTCGGAATTTGTACTGTCTTACATATTGTTGTGTTTGTTAGTATCGAAAGTGGTTTTAGTGGTGTGACTTCAGGATAGTGTTGTGAGTTTGTGGTTAAAAGTAGGGAGCCTTTGAGGAGTCAAGATGCCTACTTTCATAAGTTAGTAGTTTTTCATACTAAGTGGTAATGTGTGCTCCTGAAATATTTGGCTTTGGAGTTTCGAAAGGATCGTTGTGTCATTCTACTGTACTTTAATAACAAACATGATTACATTATTACTATGTAATGTATATTTATGTTAATTAGTAGTAATTATGATCATAGAAATATATTTTCCGAATAATTGTATGCACATTCTCTTTGTAGTGAAGATATTGAGACATGATTGTCCTGTGCGATAAAATATCGCCCATTGTACCACTTTTTTTTTTTTTTTTTGTTCTGTATGTTTTTTTTGTGGTGTAAAATAAAGAATATAATAATAATATTTGCCCAAACGTTTAAATTGAGAGTGAGAAAGTTCTAAAGTGAGATTAGGTGGAAAACCTTTCAAGTGTTAAATGTTGTGAAAGATCACAAAGCAGTAAACTTATAAAAGTAACAAATATTTCTGATTTAGGGATATATCAAGAGTCTTTGTTTATTAAAGGAGATTGCAACAAGAATAAAATGTTAACTAAAACATAACATAGTTATATACAAACGCGTCTATAAAGAGTCAAACTTCATTGGTTCACCAAAATAATAAAACTTGTCAGTAATATATCTGATTGTTTACACATATTAAGCCATTGCCAGACAAGTCTTGTTATTTTGGTGAACCAATGAAATTTGACTGCAAATTTATTGCTCACGCACCTGAAAACTTTGAAGGAATTAGCAGATTTTGTAAACAACATTAAAACTTCAAAGATGGGTAATAAATTGATAATTAAACTGTCTTTTAATAACAATGATGTTTTGTTCCAGTGACAATGCCTTCGGAGGTGGCGTTAGGCAAGACGATGCAGCGGGAGCTGGCAGACTCCATCATCAGGATGGTGCCGCTGGACGAGATCCGGATACTACTGGCTTGTGGTGCTAAGGTAAACATACATCGTATGATATTCCCACTGCTTGGACACACTTCTTCATTGTGAGAGGGTAGAGGGAAAGTAATTATACACCAAGCGGCTACAATAAGGGTTGGTGGTTGTCAAAATTATCGATATTTTGGTATTCATGAAAAGGTTGGAATGCACGCAGACGCACGTACACATACACATATATACAAGCGTTTATTTGTATAGAGTGCACTCGCACCTGGCATTCGTTTGATATTGCTGCAGGTATGTACACCTATTTTTGGATGTTGCGTTGTTTGGAGCCGGCTTTTCTTACATACTTATATATTACGCACTTAAAAGCAGTTCGCCGTATGCACTTCTACCCGCTGCAAAAGCAAGCTTAACTCCAAATTGTGTTTTCTCCCAACTAACCTTTGAGTAACCACATGCTTCCATATTTTAGTTGAACTGCCAATTATTTTATCGTTTATAATATTTTTATGTTTCCAGGTAAACGAGCCAGTAACCCAAGGACTTCGTCCTCTCCACTACGCGATCTGGCAGCGGTACCTGGAGGCTACCAGGCTGCTGGTGGTGAGAGGATGTGATGTCAACGCTAGGGATGACTGCGGATATAGCGCGTTGCATCTCGCTGCTGAGCATGGGTCAGTGAACTTTATGATTGAGTAGCTTCTGCCAACGACTTTGTCTACTTTAGTGTCAAGAATAGCATATAACATATCCTATGGCACTTAGCAGTAGTGTATGTTTTTATTAGTGAATAATTGTTTGTAAACATATACCTTAAAAAAATCTTCCAGTGAATACCTCATGCAAACTAATAAACAATTTCACCTTTTTATGTTTATTATTAGTTTAGATAAGCACATATTATTTAACCCTCTTACTATTTTTTGTTGTTAAAATATTAATCATTCTTAAAAAAATGTGATATATCATCAAAACCGTACGATACCGAGACAAATATTGCTTGGAACTTGGTAAAGGTTGTTTACAAGTAGAGATAAACAATAAAGCCACTCCAAAAACTCGTATCTATGAACCGAACCATTTTAAAATAAAGGAAATAACGATTTGGCATGATTTTTTAGGATGAGTTAAGAACAAACCTTTGAAAATGATATTTGACACCATTAAAACCGTACGGTAACTTAAATTTACCTCGATGATATACTGATCTTTTCATTATTTTCTTCAGATACACCGAGCTGGTGAAGTTACTACTAGAAAGCGGAGCGGCGGTTGATTATAGGCCTGATACTGGTGAAGACTTCCCCAGGACTACTCTATGTGATGAACCGTTGAGACTGGCCATCAGGAATAAACATTATGTAAGTATTTCTCAGATGCAGATGGAGAGGGTTAGATGTGAAGTTGGAGGTTATCAAGTAGGCCTTTTTTTCAACCCATAAAATAAGTGTTGCTTAACTTTACAGAAAGGATCAGTATATCGTTTTGTGTTGGTTTAACTATGTAAGTAAGGTTGATGGGCAGAATTATGTTCAGTGAAACTCTTGCCACTTAAACTGCTAGCCCGTAACCATTGGGGATGAGAAACGAGAAAAGGAAGGAAGGATGTTCTATAATGATGTAACAAATGAATTCGTGATAAACAGCTTTTCCTCTCGTCCAGATTGTTATGTAATTTTTTGAAAAACACTTTCTTCTTTCTCTTGCACGAAATAATTTTCAAAATAGCGAACATATTTAATTAAAAAAATATCATTCCCATTCATATTTACAGGAAGTAGCCCGTCTTCTTCTCGAACATGGGGCAGATCCCAACAAGCGCTACTTCTTCGGCGCCGAGATCAACCTGGTCTCTGACCCTGAATATTTGGAGCTGCTCCTGACATTCGGAGCTAATCCTGATTCCAGGGATAGGGCTGGGTTGACTCCTCTTATGAAGGCTGCGAGACAGAGGAAGGTAAGATATACATGCTTCCCCAATAAATGGAGATTGGAAGGAATGGAGTGAAGATCGTGGTTCTGCGCAGCATAAGACAAAAAGAGAGAGAGTAAGGACGACAGGGCCAAAGAGCCAAATCTGAAACTTTATTGGATGAAATTCTTAAGCTTAACTTCTTCTCCAAGAATGTTTCTAATAGACCGGAGGCTTTCTTGCTTCCTAACTACTGTTAGACACTTACACACAAAAGAGAGGGTATATTGTATCATTGGCACTGCAAACTGGCAATCCTACTATTGATGATTGCGAAAATAAATTGGAACTAATAAAGAGCAAATGTTTTCATTGAAATTATGTAGATTAGTCACCTATCTAAACATTAAGGGCTAAATAGCAAAGATTTGACTTGGTGTCTAAACGAAAGCTTAATTGCCAGGGTATGGATGCTGTACTGCTCCTCATCAGTTTCGGAGCCGACGTGAACGCGATGGCTGACGCGCGCAACGACCACAGGACCGTAATGCACTATGCCGTTTTAAGTGGTAAGTACGGTATTGTACGGTAACATCTGTAACTCTTTTTGGTGCTACAGTTTATTCCATTCTAGTTTTAAGGATGATGGTGGAATTACTATTTATTTGTTTATTTACGTTGACATAACACAGAAGGAGTATGCATGTAATTTTTTTATTTTCTATATTATATTAACTATAGTAAACCAATATGATAGATTTCTTAAATATCTCGATCAGTGACGAAGTTATAAAGCGTCAAACTTTAGAATTAGAAAGAGAAGTCCGACGTGCCACATGACGTCAGATGGCACGACGGCCATACAGCTGCAATAGAAAACGACGTTGTCGTAGAGAGGGCAAATATATTTCTTTAAATTATTATATCTCTTTCGTTTTTCGATCAATTTTGATTCTTTTACTGGCAATAGACCCTATGATCTATAGTAACTCTTTGTCGAATTATGCTGGTATTATGTTATGTCATTGTGTTAACCAATTGCTGTTATCGGTCGATCGGTTTTAAAGCCAATTTATCACCATTATAAAAAGTTTATTACGCGACGTCAAAAGGGAGAGTTATAATTTTAGCAGTCTATGTATGTATGTTTGTATTTACTTATGTTCTCCCGTAGCGCCTAAACTATTCATCCGATTTTGATGAGTAAGGAGTTAATCGATTCGTTATTATGGCCAGGGCAACAAAGGCTGTAAAAAAATCGTTGTCGGATTACAGTTTTCAAACCTTTTGCTAGTTTTCATTTTTGACACCCTACCGCAATCAATGATCAATCACTGTTCCCTGCTGGATTTACAAATTTTCAAATGCTAGCTTGACCAAAAAAAAAATTCTATCAATTCCAATACAATAAAAGACTTGGCTACCCTACCCTCCGTTCTTCTTCTTCCAGGCAACCCCGAAGTAGTGAACCTGATGATCAAACAAGGTGCCCGCGTCAACTACAATTGCCCTGAGGTCAGCAAGCCTAGTCCGCTAGACCTGGCGATTCTGAAGGGAGATGTTTCCATGCTACAGATGCTGCTCGCTGCTGGTAAGTCTCGGGAGATAGTTCTTTCATTTCACAGCCAACACAGTGGACCATGATTGATTAAAACAGTGACCTGTGATGGCCCACGACTGTGGTACATGATGGCCAATCATAGTGGCCCATGATAGCTGAGCATATTTACCTATGATAAGAGTAGGCCTCTACACTGGCCCATGATGCATCAGCATAGTGGCCCATGATGACTCAGAGTAGTGGTCTTTGACGGCCGATCTCAGTGTCTGTCTGCTGGTATCTCTCTCATATCCTAACTAAGTATAGTAAGTATAAAGCAAGGGTTCCGCGTCAACTACTCGTGCCCGGAGGTCAGCAAGCCAAGTCCATTGGATCTAGCGATACTGAAGGGGAATGTCTCCCTTCTGCAGATGTTGTTCGCTGCTGGTAAGAGTCTGGGGAGATACTTCTTTCTATTCACAGCCAACACAGAGGCCCATGATAGATCACCACAGTGACCTGTGATGGCCCACGACAGAGGCTCATGATGGCCAAACAAAGTGGCCCATGACGGCCGATTATTGTGGCCCTTGATGGCGAAACATGGTGGCTCATGATGACCCATGATATACCTCTACACTGGCCCTTGATGCTTCACTCAGCACAGTGGCCCATGTTGGCCCAGAATAGTCGTTTTCAATGGCCCATGTCAGTGGCTGTCTGCTGGTACATTTACAATCGACAAATCAATCACATGCATGATGAAAGATGCGATGTGGATTTCCCTTGATATGATTGGTCGATGGTTCATACTCCCTGCCCTTTGCCTTGGCGAATTCACTTACGCAAGAAGGCTGCTGGGGTACTCGAAGTTGTCTTTCGAATTTATTAGTTCTAAAGTAGCACAATAGCTTGTTGTACAGTCGATGTTAATGCCTTATAGTGTATTTTTTCTTATGATGTCGGAATAATAAATTGCTTTGTCTTCAGGTGCTCAAGTGAACGCCTCAAGTTCGGTGATCGGGTCGCCGCTGCACGTCGCTTGCTCCGACAACATCAATAACAGGAAGGAGATTGTTCAAGTGAGTAGGATAGGATAGATGGACCACCGTAGGGGTGGAATGTCCAACAATAATTTCTTAGTGTGCAATTACGTCACTTGAGGAACCTCCCTGCCAAATTTCATCTTTATACGTCAAGCGGTTTTCAATATATCGTGATAGTCTAATTTAAAAAAAAACGCAGAATTAATGTGACAAATGATAAAGCAACCGTTATCTGCTGTGATTGGTTGAATGAATTTTCAACAGCCAACCACAGCAAATAATCGGCGATTCTTTGTCAATAGGGATGATGACTAAAAAAATATTTTTAGTCCGTCAGATAGTTTTCCAAAAAGTATTGGACACGCACTAAATAGAATTTACTGTTTCGTACCCTGTCATCGATAATCAGTGCTGAGAAACCGGGGGTTAGACTCCCATTTGGTCCGTTTTGTGTACAGGCCTTCTTTCTGTGAGAGGGAAAGGGTAATCCACCACGCGAGCCCAGTGCGGCTTGGTGGATGTCACATGTCTTCGATTTTTTGGGTTCTAAGACATGTCGGTTTCCTCACGATGTTTTCCTTCACCGTTTTGAGATCAGTGGTGATGAAATAATTTAAACAAAGTAAAGCGCCTGCCTGGGTTCGAACCCACGACCATACAACTTGTAAGTCGCGGCTGTTATCACTGGGACACCACTGCTCTCTGTTCAAGTGAGTATAAAAATACCGATAGACTTCTGATCCAAAGTATCCAAGAATCTATTTTAGATCCTAATATAAATTGTAAATGCGAAAGTTTGAATGGACGGATGGATTTTAATAATAAATAAAATAATGGCAAGGCAAGGAGCTACACGGGCGATTCTATCGGGCTCTACATGGGTCCGATGTAGATTTCCCAGCGTCCGTATCCTGGCTACGTTTCGGTGACCTTTTCGGGGAAACTGAAGGTTTTGTCTGTGCAATTATCGACGAAGTTATCCTGACGAATAACTACCGGAGACATATAATGAAGGACGGCACGGTTGACATATGTCTTGCATGCCACCGTCCGGGTGAATCCATGAGACATATTATCTCTGGTTGTTCTCGTCTCGCTAACGGCGAGTACTTGCACAGGCATAATCAAGTGGCCAGGATTATTCACCAGCAACTTGCTTTGAAGTACAATCTAGTGGAATCGGAGGTACCGTATTACAAGTATGTGCCCGACCCAGTTCTCGAAAATGACCATGTCACGTTGTACTGGGATCGGTCTATAATCACTGATAGGACTATTGTTGCTAATAATCCAGATATAGTGGTGATAGACCGATTAGCGCGCCGCACAATGATAATCGATGTCACCATTCCGCATGACGAGAACCTCGTGAAAGCTGAGAAAGAGAAACAAATTAAGTATCTCGACTTAGCACACGAGGTTGTGACTCGGCGATCATTGTGCCGATTGTCGTTACGGCCAACGGCCTGATGGCCAAGAGCCTCGACGACCATCTGTCGAGGCTGTCATTGGGCGGTTGGATCAAGGGCCTGATACAGAAGGTTCCTGTCTCTGGAGCCCTAACCACCGGTAGCTTGGACCCTGCTCCCGACACCGGTGGACAACCATTTTTGTTATATTTTTAAATGTTTTTTTTTAATGATTTGTTTTTTATAAAGAAATATTTAAAAATGTAAATATAAAGTGTGTACAAAGTTAAATAAACGGAATAAATTAAAAATAATAAATAAATTTAATAAATTACGCCAGAATAGCTAACGGATCTGAATAAAATTTGGCAAAGAGTTCGATTATAGTCTGGAATAGCGCATAGGATACTTTTCATCCCGGTTTAATGTTCCCTTTGGATAAGAAAACACTTCATTTTTTTGAGCTCCGTTTATGGTTGCCCGTTCGAATTTCGAACTAACCTCTTTATGGTGGCCATACACCATTCTTCCTATCGTCCAATCGGCATAACGCTGCAGGCTTGCTCCACCGCACACGATCAGTTTAAATTGTCCAATCGGCAGCGATGTTCAGTTGACCCGTGACAGACGACGATTTTTTGCCGATTTGTACATTTTACTCGTGAAAATGAAACAATAAATAAAATAAAAGATCGAGCAGAGTGGTGCAAACAGTGGTTAATGAAAAGAAAACAGTTTACTCATAGAAATTTATTAAAAGAATTGAGGATTACACCAAGAGATTATTGTATTTATTTACGAATGAATGAAGAAACTTACATGAAACTTCTAACGTTAGTTACTCCTCTGATTGAGAAGCAAGACACTGTTATGAGAAACGCTATCACCGACAAAAATCTTGACCTGACTGACCTGACGATCGCCGACCGCCAAACACGGTCCAATCGGCATGATCTAATCGGCATGATCAAGCCAAAAGACTCGAAATTCGATCCACTCCCACACACGGTCAGTTCTAACTGACCCAATCGGTAGTGTCATGCCGATTGGACGATAGGAAGGATGGTGTATGGCCACATTGGCCACCATTACAATGCCATGTGGGCATGTTTTTACTCAAGAGTTTGCCACGAGTTTCCACTCGAATTTGCCGTTCCAAATTCAAATCACTTTACTCCATTGGGAGTTCCATACAACTTTACCTCCATTGGGAGGTAATGCAATACTTTATGTTGACATTGCATGATAATTATGTAATTGGACATTGTCGAGCAAGTTAATTTAAAAATCAAATACCCGACTGCTTGGAGAAGCGAACTAAAAAGCTGTAAACAAGAAAAAATCATGCTGTGCAGCCGGATCAGGGGGTCAACCAGCAGAAGCTAGTTTTAAATATCAAAGTCAAAGACAAATATATTTATTCAACTAGGCCAAAAAGCGGCACTTTTTAATGTCGTATGTGTACGACGTTAAAAAGTGCCGCTTTTTGGCCTAGTTGGCTTTATTTGTGAATTACAAGTAATAAAAGTTGATTCTACCGTACTGCTGATGCTGATGACATTGACTGTTTACAAATAAATATGATGAAAAACTATCCATAATTTCGTTTAAGACGACGACAGTCGCCAACGACTTTGAGGGAACAAAACGCGCAATCGTTTCACACCCGCGCGACCTCAAATTCAGTAGATTTTTGTACTTTCCTTAATATTCTATGCCTTTAAAAAATAGCCCTAGATTAAAATGTAGACGATTAATTTGTTTTTGAGTTGGGTAAAATTTCATTAATTTACGCCCGGCGGTTTTGGTGCGGCGCTTTCGTTTTTTCTTCCGTGTTAGACATAACTTTACAACTGAATTACAATATGATATACAAAAAAAAACTCAGAATTTTCATAGATCAAAGTATTAAGAAATTGGTCTAATGTAACATTTTTTTTTTCAACACACTTGCTCATAAAGTGGCTCTAATTTCACCGCAATTAGGCACATAATGACACCTGTTATCAAACTGTGACTTTTTCATTACTATTATTCACAAGTGAGATAAAGAGACTTTTTTTTATTTATTGGTTGAGTTGCTTTGTTCTTAAAAAAGTTTTGATACAAAAAAGATCGTGCTCAATAGTACAAATGCAACACATTTCATGGAACTTCGTATTTGAATAGATAATTTCAACTTGTACGTGTTTAATAAATAAAACGTTCACTCAAATATAATTTTTGTTTTATAAAGAAAACTTGAAATTCCCCATTTTGTACGTGGCTAAAACGCTATCCGCGAAAAGCCAAAAAAAAAAATAACATTATTTTTAGTCTATGGGCGGTCGCCATTGTTAGATGCGCGCGCATAGGAAAACTGATTAATTTTGCCCGCCATTGCGAAAAAATTTTCACAACCCGTTTTCACTGTTGGAAATGATTTTTTTGTATTATTTTCTTCACAAGTGTGTTGAAAAACGTCGTATGATACACGTGTGTATTGATGATTACCGTCCTCGGCTCTCTTAAGACCCTCACCTAACGGCTCGGGTCTCAATGGCGCCTCAGCGGTAATCACCAACGTTACACACTTGTACCATAATGTACTATTAAATTACGACTAGCAGTTTAGACGTGATTCTCATTTTAAAACCAGCTAGCTGCTGAGGGATATCGGCACATTAAGAGTAAGCAGTGGTAATTCCATCTATCATAGAGTTCAAGTCTTAAACTTATTTGAGCAGCCTTCGAACCAACTGAATCAGAAGACTCAGTTGTTTTAAGCTCATATTGCTCACATATATAATTCAAGAACGTCTTTCACACCACAGATTCTCCTAGAAAGCGGCGCCGACCCAAACCTGAAGGTCTACAACGATGAAGACGCCACACAGCTGCGTCCAGCTCTGGCAGAGTACCTCGCCAGCAACCCGGAGCCTAGTGCCGAGATTGTGGCGCTGTTGCTGAGATATAGCGCCAGGGTCAGTATTTTCCTTATCATCACCATCTTATCAGCCGAAATACATCCACTGCTAAACATGATCCTCCCCCAAACGTCGCCACATTGATCGGTCATTTGCGTCTCGCATCCACCTGATTCCTTAACCAGGTCATCGGTCTACCTAGAGGAGGCCTTCCAACGCTGCATCTTTTAATTCGCGGTCGCCACTCCAGAACTTTTCAGCCCTATCGACCATCCCTTCTACGAGCAATGTGCCCTGCCCACTGCCACTTAAGTTTCACAATTCTTCGGGCTATCCGAATTCATCATTTTTTTCATACCATTTGCACCATATTATGGTACGGTATATTATCCTAGCTTTAGTATTATAACGATGAAGACTCTCTGTCTGCATAATCCTTTGGGAACATGCTAGTATTATATTATCTGTGGTAGAACTAACTAATCTCTCTCTTTTCGTTTCAGGTCATCATGAAAACTCAGTTCCGTGACCCGGACGGTATCCTGAACCACCTCCAGAACGTCACCTCAGAAGAGTACCAGCACATCTTCTATCTTCTTCTGGAAGCAGCCGAAGCCTTCGATCTCTGCATGATCAAGAGGAACAACACCATCACCGCCATCCAAAAAGAAGCCTTAATCCATCGCGCTAAAACTCCAATCTCCTTGCTGGCTCAAACCAGGATATTTTTGAGGAGATACTTCAAGACTACCCTGGTCGATGTTGTTCAGGATATGGAGTTACCTACAATCCTTCACCAGTATTTGCTTTTTAACTGTCGCTAAAAGGAGTTTTTGTATTTTTAAGGTTTTATTTTAAGCTGAAGATGAATATTCTTTTGCCTACATCTTTTTTATTAAGATGTTTTTGGTGTTGCCAGTTGATATTAGTCTCCCTGATAAACGGCTAAATTTGATTGTCGCCGAGATCGGATAATTGAATATGGGTTTGTTAAGATGCTATGTGTTTTTGCTGGTGTAATGTCTTACTATATCTGCTATGGTCAGCGTTATTTCATTTTGATACGAGTACAGTTAAATATAAAAACATTGATTATTTTATCATTCTTTGTATTGAATTGAATTTCATCTCAATATGACGCTGCACTATTCAATATTATATTTTTCGTAGTCGTTTGTGTTGTTGTATCCATATTTTGATAAAAAGAATACGTTTGTATTTATCATATTATTATTATCTCCATAAATATCATAGATTTAATGAAATCGTAAAATGAAAATGCATTAAAAAAACTTGTGTATTCAAATATTTGTTTAAAAAAGAAACATGATTCTGTCAAAAAAAAAAAACCTCTCTAAGTTTTTATTTTTATCATTTCTTTTAAGAATTTATTAAAATACTAAACTTGATATACTGAGAACGACAAAGCGTTCGATAAAAATATATAAAATAAAAAAGTTGTTAAAAATAAATGAGTTTTTATGTATCACTATCGCAAGTCATTTTTTATTAATATAGTCTGATTTTTCATTACTATGTGATAATTTGTGATAATATATTTTTGGGAATAAGACTTGATTTGAGCTTGTAACCGCAGAGTTTCAAGTGGTATGTATTCAATGACTATTTTATAAGATAAAATAAATAAATGTGTGAGAAATATATTAGTTTTGTTTATTTCACTTTATTTCATCCTATAATATTACAAATGCGAAAGTAAATCTTTCTGTTGTTTGTTACCTGTTCACGCTTAAAACGCTAAACCGGTTTAGATGGATATGGAGATAGTTTGAGACCCTGGGAAGGACTTTAACATCTTAAAGGGCTTGGAAACATACACCAAGTTTATAATGGTGAACCAATACTATCTCAAGGAAGGCGGCCTACACAACTAAAATATTATTACGCAATATTGAGGAATAGCTGTTGCCCGCAACATAAACAAAATAAGCAGCCTATGTGCTAGTCCAGACTATAATCTATCTTTGTGCCAGATTTCATCCAGATCCGTTCAGCCGATCCGGCATGATTGAGAACAGACATACATCAAGCATACATCCAAACATTCGCATATATAATCATCATCATCATCAGCCTATTAATGTTCCCACTGCTGGGACACAGGCCTCCTCTGTGAGAGAGGATGGGCAATAATCCACCACGCGGGCCCAGTGCGGGTTGGTGGATGTCACATGTCTTCGAATTTTTGGTTCTAGGACATGCCGGTTTCCTCACGATGTTTTCCTTCACCGTATTGAGAGCAGTGGTGATGAAATAATTTACTCAAAGTAAAGCGCCTGCCTGGGTTCGAACCCACGACCTACAACTTGTAAGTCGCGGCCGATACCACTGGGTCACCACCGCTCTATAATATTAGTAAGATAATAGTAGGAAGTGGGATTGCGTAATACAATAGGAACTAGAATACACAGACGAAGTGGCGGGCAAAGCCTAGTAATTAACTAGTTTTAGCCAGCAGCTTCGCCCGCGTGGAAGTCGAAAATTATTCCCCACCAACGTACTAATTCGATAAAAAATATCCCAAGTAATATTTCGTGCAAATAAGCAGGCTGATTAAGTATCTTTTGCAAAAGCAGAACGATAGCGATTTTTGCGCAATAATTGATCTTCAATACAAAAATTTTAGATATGTTTGCGGTTTTTTTTTAAATAAGTGCATTTGACAAACAACTAGCGATTAGCAAACAAATTGTGTAGGACCTACCATACTTACACTGTAGATAATTCAGACTTTTGTGACATAAAGCGTTTGATCGCTATCGTTTTGCTCTTGCAAAAGATACGTAATAAGCCTGCCGGTCAACCGTTAAGGCATCAATGGATTGATTAACTAATATTCAAACACACTGACTCTGCAGTATAGGATTGTTTATATTTTTCTTTATCAAATTAACTTATTATACATACTGACACAGATAGGAACTTAAGACAGATTTACATTAACGTGGTTAGATATTAAACCTAACAACTAACAATGAACTTGACATGTTATCAATGGGTCATAAACTAGGCACGACCTGTATCTTGGTGACCCAGACATTACACAGAGTTGGTGATTTTACGAGTCCTGCCAGCGCTACGAAGTAATATATGATAAAAATAAAACAGAAATAAACAAAAAAACTACAGGCAAAATTATCAAAGAAGTGTATTAAAAGAGTTAATACGAAAAACAGTAAAGGTATTTATTTGAACCGAATGTGTCTAAGTACGTACCTATTAACTCGTGCAACAGAGTAGACCTTCTGTTTCCTCATAAGTCCGGTTGAGGTTGAGCAATCACAAATTTAGCTGGGTTGTGGCCTCAGAGTACTTACTCGTCAGGCTACAGGAGTTTAATTCCATGCCTAGTAATTCATATTTTTCTTTCATAAGCCCTCGCAGATTTCAAAAATGAGAGGAACTGTTTATTTAATGCTTTAACTTGGAAGTAGTCGCGATTTCGTGTTAAGTTTTCTGCAACTGTCGCTCTGACACTAGACTTTCCGCTCTGGCATGACACTCTTCTATTTCAGTTTGAGGTAATTCAATCACTAGAAAATGTATTGACACAGTGTATAAAATACTTAATTAGAATCATAATTTTATTTGCTTTAAATGTAGGTACAGTATATGATAAATAACATAAACAATGAGATCAGCTTCAATTAACTCTAATAAAATACATAATATATACTTAAATCATAACAAGCTAAAATCGTCACAGATTCACAGAGGCGATATAAAGTTACAGTTGAAACTATAACGTTTTGCCAACAGTCGTTTGGTCCATGAACCGTTGATCAACAGAATATTTAATCCATTAACTTTTCATCCAAAGAACTCTTCGCCCACGAACGTTTCGCCAACATAACTCTACGTCAGTAAATGCTTAACCAACAGAATGTTTTGACCAATTACTTTTCACCCAACGAACAATTGGCCAACAGACACCGGGACAGGTGAAAGTAAATTAAAGGTTGTAAAATTACCTAATAAATATGATAGTTTTTAAGCAACTAAGTCGACGGAGCCCCGCTAGGCGGGTCTTCTATTTCTGCCTGCAGGGTCTAAAGTAACCTAACATGAAGGAAATGACGTCATCTCCTTCGAACCCAACCTATCTGTATCGGGGTGCCCTAAGCTCCCGAGCTCGCTTCGATTGCTCTTGGACTAATTCATTGCACTTGCACCTGTCTCGGTGTCTGTTGGCCAATTGTTCGTTGGGCGAAAAGTAATTGATCAAAAAATTCTGTTGATTAAGCATTCACTGACGTAGAGTTATGTTGGCGAAACGTTCGTGGGTGAAAAGTTCTTTGGATGAAAAGTTAATGGATTATTATGGATTAAAGATTCTGTTGATCAACGGTTCATGGACCAATCGACTGTTGGCAAAACGTTTCAGAGCCGTTACAGTTATTGCCAGACTTAATAAAATTTACCCCTGACCACGGAGATATTTTTTAAAACCTGGCAACATTTCCACCGTGACTTGTCAATTGTCAAATCCAACTTGCAGTTTTGTCGACGGCAAGCCAAATAAACAAATTATTCTTAATTTTCTTGTGAAGAACAAAGAATTTAATTAAAAAATGGCAGACAAACAGAAAGTAGATCTCGGTCTCCTCGAGGAAGATGACGAATTCGAAGAATTCCCCGCTGAAAGTAAGTGTACGCTACTGAGATTTCTTACAATGGTTTTCAAGAATTCTTTGGTTTTTACTATAATTTTGCGATATTTTCGTTCTAGACTGGGGTACAGAGGATGCCGATGACGAAGATGTGTCTGTTTGGGAAGACAACTGGGAGGATGACATCGTACAAGACGATTTCAACCAACAATTGAGGTTAGAATTGTTTTGTATTCTGTAATGACGACAAACTAGGCAAAAATTTTGATTCTGATTGAAATCTATCCTCTAAAAACAAACATTTGTTTTCTTGAGCTCTTCACTATACATTTATGGTATGTTCTAGCTTGATTTATATCTGAGGAGTGATTCTTCAAAAATCTATTTCCCACTACTGCAGTCCATCTGAAATTCTGGTATTCAAATGCATTTCATTTATAAGACAGTAAGACGACCCCTACATAGTTTTAAAAGACTATGCAGAAGATGGTCTAATGTTGTTTGTATACAATTTATATTACATATTAGCTTCTGCCAGAGCTTCACCTTCGTGATTGTCGAAAATTATCCCAAGGGAACATATTCCAGGGATTATAAGTATCCTATGTGCTATTCCGGACTATAATCTATCTCAGTGTCAAATATGATCCAGATCCGTTCAGTAGTTTTTGCATGTAGGATAACAAACATATACCAAATAACACACAACGGATCTTTGTAACTCTGAATTGGCTGCAAGACCCTGCACTGACAGTAACTATTTTTGTGTCAATGTTGAAGGTGAAGATATCATTGTATAACTGTCTCTTTCACTCGCTTACGTTTGTCGCATTGTCTTATCTCGCTTACTCTATGCAGTATACTCGATGACAAACTGTTCTTGCGCAATGGTTAGCAGAGCCAACTTCAGAGACACGAGATCTGCTGTGACTACTATACAAACACTTACACTCACAAACTTTCACCTTTAAAATATTAGTAGGATAATATGTATTCCATGTCAAAGAGCAACCTTATACCAATATTGAAAACAAAACTAACATCATTCATATTTTTCTGTTCCAGGCAACAACTAGAAAAACTGAAGGAGACCGCCAAGTAGACAATATTAGAATACATCTAGAAATTAAGTTATCATAAGAATTAATTAATCCCAGCAAAAATGGATTCACTCTGGTGGCTTGAGTTTCTACCCGAGATATCATTCAATTTAGTCCACAATCATCTAGAAAGAGCTTGAAGTAATACAATTTGTTCTGTACCCAGTTCGCTGTACTAACATTTTATAGGTTACTTCCATTTTTGTAATAAACATCTGTTAAACCTCCAAAATTGCTTGTTTTATCTGTAATTTTTACCTGTCTCAGAAGTTCGGTAACGGCTAGCGTTGGTGGCATTAAATTGTGAACTTTTTTTGGTGAAGGTTAAGGCTTAACACGCATTGCGATTTTTATTCGCGCGAAGTTTTGTAGTATTATTTCCTCGCGATTTTTTTTACTGCAATGCGTGCAGCTTCATACAATCCCATAGGTCGCAGAATAGGCAGTAAAAATTTCAAATTCAATTTAATTAAAAAAAAAAAAAAAACAATTTTATATTTATTTCTGTAAGTTGGTTTGTACAAACACTTTTACATGTCGATCATATTTTTAACCGACTTCAAAAAAAGGAGGAGGTTCTCAATTCAACTGTATTGTTTTTTTTTTTTTATGTGTGTTACCTCAGAACTTGTTACTGGGTGATCCGATTTTGATGATTCTTTTTTTATTTGAAAACTGGTGTTTGGCATGTGGTCCCATTTAATTTTCATCAAGATCTGATAAAGAACTTCGGGGATACACATCAGAACTCTTCAATAAATGACAGCAAATCACTCGGGGTAGCTGCAATCGCTTTTATGTTTATTGCTTACACCATTTCATAACATAACATTACACTAGTATGCTCTAAAGGTACGCAGGTGTAAACAGTTCACCTTGGTATACCCTTATTCGACCGGTTTTGTTTAAGTTTCATGTTATTGGGTAAATCTATTCTGGTTTCACTTTGGGCATTATTGGTACCTAGCCTATATAAATTATGTATCATAACTAAAAAATGAAAAAAAATCTTTTTACAAAAAATACAACCGACTTCCAAATAAAAAAGTTAAAAATAACTTCAATTTCGGAAGCCGGTGTCGAAAAACGAAGAAAATAAAACAAGAACACCGACTTCCGAAATTCAAGTTATTTTTCACTTTTTTATTTGGAAGTCGGTTGTATTTTTTTTTAAACTAGATTTGGTCGGCGTTTCCTATCTGACGACTCTGAGAAGAAAGGCCGTAACAAACTCAAGAGGTCAGTCTCTTATAAAGTACAGACAAAATCTTGGTTAGATCATGACGTGAAGACCATGTAGAGTCTTAATGCTATACTAATTTTATAAAGTTATAAGTCCCAAACAAATAATATTTAGGAAGAAGTGTTGACTATCAGTGAAATCCATTGAAGCGAGAATTGGTCCAGCCGCACTGTATCGCAGTCTCGCCGCGTACCCACACGATGAGTCGTGTAGATCACGCAGCTCCGTGCGCAGTGTTAGGTTCAATTCCCAACAGTAATGAAGTGTCTTCGCATGCCTAGAGCTAATCCAATGGAATACTACTTCAAGACTTGATGTGAGGTGCAGTAGATGGTGTTCATAAAATCGCTTATAATGGCCAGCCTGTAACACCACTAGATTGTAAGGGCATTGGCTAAGAATTCTTATAGAGTTATGCAGAACAGAGGGAAGTTCCACAACCTCCAAGATGCCGTTACAGTATCTATAGGAGAGGATGCCGCTTCTCATTGGGAGTAAGTGAGCTGTAATCTACCTCAAATAGAAAGAATAACGCACTAAACATTTTGTGAATGTTATTTCATCGTGCATACAGCTAAGGAGTGGAATTCCCTGCTGGAGTCTTGTTGCCTGATAGCTACAACCTTGGGGTAAAGAGTGAATAGGTTATTTCTGGGCAAGAGTGCTTCACCGTCGACCACATCATCACTTACCAGCAGGCGAGATAGAGGTCAAATGCAAGCCTATTAATAATAATAATCGTCGTATTGGGATCGGTTTATCATCACTGACAGGACTATTGTTGCCAATAAGCCTGGCATAATGTTGATAGACCGACTAGAGGGTCGCGCAATGATTTTGACATAGCGGTCCTCCATGAGGAGCACCTCGTGAAGGCTGAGAGGGATAAGAAAAGTAAGTATCTCTGTTGTCGACATGTGGGATGTGAATACAGCAATCATTGTGCCAATAGTCGTGACGGCCAATGTCATATTAGCCAAGAGCCTCGACGAACATCTGAGGAGGCTCTCGTTGGCCAGCTAGATCCAGAAAGCGGTACTCCTGGACACGGCGCGTATAGTCAGGAGTTTCCTGGCTCAGGAGACCTGACCACCGGTTATCTTGGACCCGTATAATACTATAAACGTAAAAGGTAAGGTACGTATTTAAAATATATAAATGGAATAATAAAAAAAAACATCCATACGAAATGCAACAAACGATATATGAATAGAATTCCACTCACAGAACCAGAGATGGAAACGTAATTATGTTTTCTTTTACAAAGTGAGTAAAAGAATAAAACCACAAAAATTGCGTAAAATAACATGTTTATTAAAAAAACTTACAACAATTATGATAATTTCAGTTCTAATAAGCTCGAAGATTGATTATCTTTTGTACGAAGACATAAAAACCTCAAAAATATCTATATGAAAACTGTTTCATCTAAAAAAATATTGGGAATGTATCACAAATAGATCAATCAGGCTTATCTATGCTGATTTTTGACCATTAAAAACATAATATTTGTATAAGAATTGATATTATTTAAGTCTCAAGAAATTGGTCCCTCAATGATTTTCTTCTAAGAGTTAAAATTTCACTAATATTATTAAGGCTAATCAGGATATTCTTATATAAGGTCCAGTTTCTGGAATCTGGCGGGCGAGCACGGCATACTGTGACAGGCTTCAGTGAAACATTTTTATCACAGTTCGGGTACAAAAACCGTGATAAGCCTTTCACAGAGGCCGTGCTCGTCCGGCTGGAATGTAACAAATAGTAAAACGCGCGTCAGCTACTGTTCTTACCCCCAGTTTCCCAGCTCAAAATTATCGGAGAATGAATGTGACAAATTGTCAAGCACGCATTATCTGCTGTGATTGGTTGAATGAATTTTTAATAGCCAATCACAGCAGATAACGCGAGCTTGACAATTTGTCACATTAATTCGCCGATAATTTTGAGCTGGGGTTTGTCGAATGAATGTTCAACAGCCAGATAATTCGTTTCCAGAATC
This sequence comes from Orthosia cruda, assembly GCA_964057195.1. Classification (NCBI taxonomy): domain Eukaryota; kingdom Metazoa; phylum Arthropoda; class Insecta; order Lepidoptera; family Noctuidae; genus Orthosia; species Orthosia cruda. Next base: position 3,579,638 of record OZ059852.1, on the reverse strand, counting down.
CGGGAGTAAATCATCAAGGCCAGCTTGATTTTAACAACAATCTTACAACTACTGTTAAGGCACTTAAATTAGTTAAAAATCGGGCCGAAATAGCCGTTTATGGCAGTTATTGAGATCTTAATGATTTGGCTACAAAAGAGGTAATTTTTGAGATGACTATACAGATGTATGAAAGTAAAAAACAAGCTGTGCCAACCACAAGTACAGTACAACTACTTTCTTAATGCCCCTCGTCAATCATCGACTTTAGCAGTTATCCTCCCATTTTAAAACAATTTGCATTAAGGACCTACATCCGCTTTAGTGCCGTAAAACGGTTACTTTCTAAAGCATACTCCTTAGTAACGGCTAGGTTAAAAGGTTTGAAAAAATATATATTTATTATTGATTCATGTACATTATTTTTAATACAAGGTTTTTTCGTGTAACTAATAGCTTTGCTTTAAAAAAATAATTAACAACACGACATTTTTTCGCAACTTTTGGACACTCCTCCAAAACGACTTGGATGTTTAAAAATATTTTTACACAGAAATATTGATGGCTGGAATTTCTTCATAACTAACATAGCATAGGTAAATCAAATAATATTTTGCAAACAAAACTGTTCAAAAGGAGTTTCAATATTGATATGTTGGCTTCGAGCGGACGCACGGCCAGTACTGCGTTAACATTGGGGCGTATATAGCGCCTTAAGTTAAAAGAGTATTAACAACTCTATATACTTCCAAGTTGAAGAGAGCGTCTGGTCTGCACCAAGCGCAAAGGGCAACTGATAGAAAGCCGACGACTGACGAAACACGAACTTTGCTGAGGGATATTAAGAAAATAGTTGTACTGTACTCCCCTATCTTATTGGCCGGGATGAACATAAGCTATCCGAAGCGCATGGTATGGCGCACTGTTTTTTTAGTGGATTACGTGCGACTGGCACTGGCGTGGCCACCATTAGAGATTTTGATAACACAATTTTTTATCGAAATTTTTCGGTCACCGGTACAAATTGGGTTTTAATCTGGGTTTACAGATCTATCTATATATAGTCTATATATATATATATAGTCCAAGAGCTAGATCTATACTCGATCTAGCTCTTGGACTATACCTTAAAAATGTATTTATTTATTCATTAACACATTTTATATCATAAATATCAATGCAGCCCTGGCTCTTGTACTAGGAAGCTCTGTATCACAAGAGCCAGACATCTCAAAAAACAGGGAATATTGTACAAAGGGAGCATGATAGACAGAAAAAATAAACAAATATGACAGTTATAGTATGCATGGATTATATCTTCTGAACTAAGACGTGACATGGCGAAAAATTGCGACTAATTAGCGACTAAACTTGGGAGAAAACAGATCCTCGCTAGATGCCCTAGTTTTTGAGATATAAATGTGGCTAAGCTAGAGAGATGCTCCCCAGACCAGCCACCTATAAATCCTTCTAACTTTTGAACTAGTGACCGACATATTCTGGTATTTGGACGACAAATTTCGACTAATTAGCGACTAAAATTGGGAGAGAAAACAGATCCTCGCTAGATGCCCTAATTTTTGAGATATAAATGTGGCTAAGCTAGAGAGATGCTCCCCAGATCAGCCACTTATAAATCCTTCTAACTTTTGAACCAGTGACCGACTTATTCTGGTATTGGGCGACAAATTTCGACTAATTAGCGACTAAAATTGGGAGAAAACAGATACTCGGTAGATGCCCTAGTTTTTGAGATATAAATGTGGCTATGTTAGAGAGATGTTCCCCAAATTAGCCACCTTTAAATCCTTCTAACTTTTGAACCAGTGACTGACAAATTCAGATATTTGGCTACAAATTAATCAGCGACAATTTTTTTGTGTCATCAAATACTTGATGGTGGCCATGGCAATGTCACGCAGATTAAAGTTCTCGCCAAACATCTTGGCCGTCCAGAAGTTGGCTACAATGGCTGCGCAGTAGTAAATCTCATACGAAAACAGCACCGTTTCGTGCCTCGCGCATCCGGAAAGCCAAATTCAGGGCGAACCAGAAGTTTGACAAGAACTATACCTACTGTAAGAGCAGAAGAATGCTGCAATAAATATTAAAGACAAAAGTCTCACATCCAGTCTAACCAAGAACCAGCGTTACCCAGTAGTAACTTCATTGTGAAGGTCAGATCAGGCTGGCGCTCCCTGTCCTCATCATCAGCCTTTTAATGTTCCCACTGCTGGGACTCAGCCCTCCTCTCTGTGAGAGGGAATGGACAGAAATCCACCACGCAGAGCCAGTGCGGGTTGGTGGATGTCACATGTCTTCGAATGTTTGGTTCTAGGACATGCCGGTTTCCTCACGATGTTTTCCTTCACCGTTTTGAGAGCAGTGGTGATGAAATAATAAACATTTAGTAAAGCTCCTGCCTGGGTCGCCTAATGTAAAATATGGGTGTTCAGTTGGATCCGATTAGACTGGAAGCAGACTGTTGGGAAGGTGTGGTGATTGATATATCTTGATGATTCTAAAGCACGAAACGCTTCGGCAAAGTGTAGCCAAGGCTGTTTAGTGCTCTGATTATGATAATATTAATACTAAAGTTAATAATAAAGTTACTAAAAGTTGATATTCTGGTTGCCCGCTGTCCCGAATTGGTATTCCTCATCGGTTTGTGTCGGCTGTGCGTTCGGGTCGTCGGCTTCCGCGAAGTATGTGTCCAGAATGACTAGGACTTTCTTGTATATCTGTAGAAAGAATGAGATATAAGTGTTACTTAATCTACAATACAAAATAATAAAAAAAAAAGCCTGACTGCTTAAGAAGTGAACTAAAAATACATAAGTGATGTTGTGCAGTCGGAGGATAAATATTCGCGAGCTGGCTGACCAAAACCAGATGTATCCTCCGACTGCACAGCATGATTTTATTCTTGTTTATGTGTGTTTAGTTCGCTTCTAAAGCATTCGGGATATAAATAAAATTGACAAAGATAAAGCGCATCAAAGTTCAGGAGTCCCCGCTTGTGACGTCACTTTGTCAGTATAAAGTGTAGCACACCTGTAACGTCACACGATATTTCAACGCACTGTATCGTCGTAATTTTTTGTTTACGTGGCAAAAGTACGTGTCCAATATTTTTAGGTAAATAATCTAACTGACGGACTAAAGTATATCTATACTTATTACACTAATATTATAAAGAGGAAAGATTTGTAGTTTTGTATGTAACAAATAAACTTAAAAACTACTGGACCGATATCAAAAATTCTTTCACCGTTGGGAAGCTACACTATCCCCGGGTGACACAGGCCACTTTTTATCCCTGTATTCCCACGGGAACGGGAACTACGCGATTGAAACCGCGAGTCGTCCGCTAGTACTAATATTATAAAGAGGAAAATTGATTTTGTTTGTTTGTATCGAATAGGCTCCGAAACTTCTAGACCGATTTAAAAAATTCTTATTCCAATAGAAAGCTACATTATTCCTGAGCACAGATTACCTCAAAATAGATTCCGCATAGAAGACAACTTACGCGCACCACACATCAGCCTATTTAGGCTGATATAACTCAGCGCACGGTATGATCTCTTTAGTGTCGACCAGACATTATGTCGACAGACCATCGAAAAGTATCGATGATCGATGTTTAATTAGGTATATAGCAGAATAAAATAATTTTGTTGAAATTGATTATTTAAAAATTAACAAATTAGTTTATTTTTACTTTGAACTAATTGTGCTCTACTCATAACAAGAGCTCAGAGTGGCCCTGTTTACATAGGATTACAATTAAATTAAATCACTTTTGTCCTAAATCAAAATCTTTTCTGCTCGATGTTTTTTCTTTATCATTATTAAAGTAATATTAAAATCGCTGGCTAAGAAATTTTACATAAAATACCATTCTGTTTGCAAAATATCGATATTTTATCGACATTTAATGCTCATGTCCCGTCACTACGACAGATACCGTGACCTTGAATAGCCAATCACGGCGCACTTGTCACTCCCCGCGCAACCCGTGCCTTCCGCCAAATTTGGTGAACTCGGAATCAAACAAAACAGTAGGCATGCGGTATCTATTGGGAGGTAATCTGTGTTCCTGAGTGACATTATATTTTTTGTCATCATTCCTATTAAAAAAATAAAGCAGAAGTTTCTAGTATTGTGAAGTCTTTGATCATTTCATTCATACAGGAGTTGTAATGGTTGAAAATAAGTTCGCTAGATAAAAAATGCATACCTGTTCATTTTCATGTTGCTGTAGACTCTCAATCTGGTCCAGAGCGCCTATTTCTTCCAGTTTCATAGCTAGAGCGTCTAGTTGCCCGTACTTCACTGCCGCCTGAAACAATAACAGTAGATTGTTTTAATATTATAGGACATTTTTGATAATTTTATATCTAATCATCATTAAGTTATTAGATTCGTGGTTGTTTCATATCTAGATGCTACACCATAGGGGCCGGTAGAGGGGTGCAAGGAGTTGCACTTGCACCCCCTTCTTATCTTATCTTGTGGAGGGGCCGAGAGACAACTCGGACACTTCGACCCATTGGGATCTATTGTGGTCCCCTAGATAACTCACTCATCCCCAATCTCGTTGAAAACTCTTTTCATGAGTTTTACAACGAGACTGGGAGATATGAGCCTATAGTCTTCTGGTCTTGGATATCCTACCCCTAAGAGACTCATTCGCTTACCAGCCAGTGCATCGCATGTGCACAGAAGGTGCTCCATGCATGCCGTATGTTCCCCACACAACATGCACATGGGTGTCGCGGTTAGACCCATCTTCATGAGCATGTCTTTGGTTCCAAAGTGCCCAGTAAAGGCCCTAAAGGAGGTAGCGGATTTGCCCCCTGCTCATGTTCCAAATGCATTCCTGGGATTTGAACGTAGAGCCTAGGAATTTCTTGGAGTGTTTTAGACCGGTACTAGACAGCCAATGAGTTCACTGTCTGTGATCTGCAAACTCTCTAAATGCGGCTTTTACGAGACACGTCGAGATGCCTACACAAGGATCTGGACCCACAAAATCATTGGGTGAGCCCACTCTTGCCAGTTCATCTGCCATTTCGTTAGTATGGAATCCTCTGTGCCCAGGGACCCACATCAGTATTACCCTGTTCTGCTTCTCAAGCCTGTTTAGGGTTTGGACAGCATCCAGAATAAGTCCGGAGTCCACTTTGTAGGATGCCATGGCTTTAATTGCAGCCTGACTGTCACTAAGAATATATTTGGATTTACCTCTGGTTCCTCTATCTTTATTCTCTTGAGCACAGGTTATTATGGCATATGTTTCTGCTTGGAATACAGTTGCCATCTTCCCTACGCTTTTGCTACATTTGTAACCTTTTGCGTATATGCCCGCCCCTGTACCTGATTCCATTTTGGATCCATCAGTGTACCACACCAGACTATCTTGTTCTGGTGGTGCACCCACTTGATTTCAAGTAAAGTATACAAAAGCATTCAAAAATAAAAATTCGATATCTTTGTTTGCGAGCTCGCTTTTTTCGAATTTGAATTTTGTTCGATCAGTGTTTAAATGGACAAAAGTCGATGGAGTAGGTCAATTTTTTTTGTGTCGTCCCCGTTTTCTTGTATGGGAGCCCCCTTAAAAACATTTTTTGACAATTTGTATGGCTTTGGGTCAACAAGATGCTTATACTATGAAGATTTTAAGACTGTATCTCCAACCTGTGTGTGTTTGGCTGTAAAACTTGAGATTAACACAATATTATGAACAACTTTTACTACAGGACCAACACGGCATTCACGAATTAATCACGAAAAAATCAGCTGTTCGGTACTTTTTACAATTAGTGGTCTCATGAAAAAAATTGTTCATAATAATAATACAATGCCACCACAATTCGTTTTTTCCTACCTGTAACAAGTTGGTAAGTCCATCCAACACCACAGTGATAGCTCTATGGTCAGGCGCGTGCAGCAGTTGGCAGTAGGGCTCCAGGAAGCCGGCTGAGATGAGCGCGTCCAGCTGTTCTGGAGTACCGCCCAGGCAGAGGTTTGTGATCGCCCAGGCTGCTTCTTTTTGACATCTGTGGGAAAAAATTAACTGGTAAGAATGGGTTTTATTCTACGTAATTAAGTGTTCAGTAACTAGTTTTTTTTCAGTACTAAAGGCAATAATATTTATTAGGCGCGGTTCAAGACCGCGCCGCAGAGATTCATAAAAACTTGCAACTTTTTTTAGAGACAGTCGAGAACGATCTTCGTTTTATTTAAACCAAATTGACCCGACCCCTATGACAAGTTGATGTGCTCGCTTCGCCAGCTTGATTAGAGTGAGCTCGCTTCGCTCGCTCGGCTCGTGTGAATGCTGGTTTCACCTGTTTGGCTAGAGTTAAGGCTCGCTTGGTTTGTAAGATGACTGTGATTGCGTATTCGGTTCGAGACGGCTCACTTCGTTTGGGAGAAGTCTGGTTTGGTTAGTGTACTACAGATAATATAATACTAGCATACAGATGCCTCATCCCATACAAACAAACCCTGCCGACGTAACTAGCGTTTTTCATCTGATTAAACCGATTATTTTATGTCCATCAATCGCGTTCAGTTCAATTCCACGGAGATTCAATTCCACGGAGATAGATGGTGTTAGCAGCAACTTGCAAGTAAAAGGGTTTACTCGGTTCGTGAATATTTTTTCTTTAAATACAGTGAAGGTGTATTTTATCGTATTTTTTTTTGCACGATTTTACAGTTTCTTTCCACCAAAATGTGTTACAATGCAAATTTAAACAATCGAGTGGCATGCCTCAGAAATTTAAAACCGCGCCATCTATTGGCATCAATTTTAAATGATCCGTTTAAATAATCATTGTAATGTGAATTTCTTAATTCGCCCAATATTCCATAATATTGTGCTTAGGGGAGTTGATTAAACATGAACATACATAATTTTTATGTTCTATTGCAGAAATTGTTAATTTTACACACATTCAATAACAGATATCGGCCGCACGGATGGCGCAGTGGTTGAGCGATTGACTGCTGCGCTGCGTGTCGGGGGTTCGATTCCCGCACAGAACAAATATTTGTATGACCTACAGTTAGTTATTCCGGCTCTGGGTGTTTGCGTATGTGAGTTTATATGTTTGTAAACGCACCCACGATACAGGAAAAATTCCTAGTGCCGTTGCGCGTTACCACAAATAAAAAAAGAATTAAAACCATGCATATCACGCCATCTAGTGATATTTATTTAAGGCGCTACCCCGAGCAAAACGTCGCGCTAGCCGTTTTTCGTGCAGGTTTTAGGAGCTATCTACTCGGTATTTAAAATGAAATATCAACTAATAAAAATACATTAAATTTCTACATATTATTGATTCCAAAATAGTAATTTCTTTTTTTTTTATGATTTATATGTTTCACTAATCTCCTTCCAACAAAACCATAAAAATGAGAAATAATTATTGATAGCATGCATCTCCTCGTAAAGTGTTCATATTTTTTTTTTGTACTAACACTAATGGATAGACAATTTGATAACGAACATTTTGTAAGTTTTATTTTTTTCAAAAGACCAATATTTGATTTTATAAAGATTTAATTCTAAAATCTGGGCGTATTCACTACTGTAACTTATGCGCCACCGGTGCCGCTAGGCCAATAGGAATGCTCATATCTCACGCTGATTTTTTGGTCAGGGTACGGCCTTAAACCAAATTTTCTTTCTTAGCGCTGAGACCCCGTGCCTGTACCAATGAAATTGATTAATTACATTAATCTTAATACTGAAGGAAATATTACATTATAGTATTGATAGATACTTAATCTAAATAATTAAAAGTGATGGAATAGTGATAAAAAAATCTGTGTTACTTTAATGTGTAAAACTAAATCAATACTTATTGTAACATAGGCGGATCCAGAGGGGCACGAGGGCACGTGCACCACCCAGGCTAATTAACACAATTTTTTCATTATACTTTATTACAAATACCATTTACTTGTATAGTTATTATTTCGTTGATCAGGGCCAGATTAACTATGTTCAGCATTATAGTCCCTCGTGTTATAACCTTCCTCGATAAATGGGCTATCCAACACAAAAATAATTGTAGTAGTTCCTGAGATTAACGCGTTCAAACAAACAAACAAACTCTTCAGCTTTATAATATTACAGTATAGATATTTTATTGAAGGTGTTCTGCGTATGCTGCTGTATTTAATTACTCATTAAGTTACAACAAAAAATAATAATGTTTTATAATTACTAACATTATTCATTAACAATTTTTTTTTGTAAATAGTGTCTAAACAATATATCGAAATAGATTGTTACCACACGATTTGTCTTTATTTAATTTATCTCAAATAATTTTTGTATTATATCACCCATTTTAAGAGAACATTTTCTGAGCTTGTAACACTGAACGAATCAAAACGCGTTTCTTTATTGCTTCTAATACATTTAAAACCGCAGTAGATCGCTGATACATATTGTAAATACAAAACGCGGTTACATTTTAGGACCGCGCCTATTTAATTTTAGTTTTGGTAAATGAGTTTAAAATGGTGCTGGTGAAATCGGTTTGACGTAAACCGAGATCTACACCGATCTTTAAACTAGATTACGCCACGGGGTCCCAGCACTAAGAAAGAAAATTTGGTTCAAATAAATGTCACTAGATGGCGCGATATGCACCGATTTGTTATTAATTGTATGTAAAATTTTATTTTTCTGGAATTGAACATAAAAATTGTATGTTCTTGTTTAATCAACTCTCCTAAATAAGCACACAATTATGGAATATTGAGCTCTTAATTCACATTTCAAAGATTATTCTAACGGATTTTTTAGAATTGATGCCAATAGATGACGCGGTTTTAAATTTCTGAGGCATTCCACTCGATTGTTTAAATTTGTATTGTAAACACATACTATAAAACAAACCATTACTGTATTTAAAGAAAAAAAAAACACGAAACGAGTAAACACTTTTTGTTGCAAGTCGCTGCTAACACCATCTATCTATCGCCGTGGAACGGAACCGAATGCGATCGTTGTACAATCAAAATATCAGATAATCAGACGAATAAAGCTAGTTACGTAATCACGGTTTCTTTGTATGGGATGAGGTATTAGTATGATGGCGAGGATGTTGCTGACTGCCCAGGCTGCTTCCTTCATGAGAGAGACACTTACTTGATATCTTCAGTAGCGAGCACATGCAAGAGATGCGCAAGCACACCGCCGTCGATGGCGCGTTGTATCTGCGGCGCGGTGCCGGCGAGGATGTTGCTGACTGCCCAGGCTGCTTCCTTCATGAGAGAGACACTTACTTGATATCTTCAGTAGCGAGCACATGCAAGAGATGCGCAAGCACACCGCCGTCGATGGCGCGTTGTATCTGCGGCGCGGTGCCGGCGAGGATGTTGCTGACTGCCCAGGCTGCTTCCTTCATGAGAGAGACACTTACTTGATATCTTCAGTAGCGAGCACATGCAAGAGATGCGCAAGCACACCGCCGTCGATGGCGCGTTGTATCTGCGGCGCGGTGCCGGCGAGGATGTTGCTGACTGCCCAGGCTGCTTCCTTCATGAGAGAGACACTTACTTGATATCTTCAGTAGCGAGCACATGCAAGAGATGCGCAAGCACACCGCCGTCGATGGCGCGTTGTATCTGCGGCGCGGTGCCGGCGAGGATGTTGCTGACTGCCCAGGCTGCTTCCTTCATGAGAGAGACACTTACTTGATATCTTCAGTAGCGAGCACATGCAAGAGATGCGCAAGCACACCGCCGTCGATGGCGCGTTGTATCTGCGGCGCGGTGCCGGCGAGGATGTTGCTGACTGCCCAGGCTGCTTCCTTCATGAGAGAGACACTTACTTGATATCTTCAGTAGCGAGCACATGCAAGAGATGCGCAAGCACACCGCCGTCGATGGCGCGTTGTATCTGCGGCGCGGTGCCGGCGAGGATGTTGCTGACTGCCCAGGCTGCTTCCTTCATGAGAGAGACACTTACTTGATATCTTCAGTAGCGAGCACATGCAAGAGATGCGCAAGCACACCGCCGTCGATGGCGCGTTGTATCTGCGGCGCGGTGCCGGCGAGGATGTTGCTGACTGCCCAGGCTGCTTCCTTCATGAGAGAGACACTTACTTGATATCTTCAGTAGCGAGCACATGCAAGAGATGCGCAAGCACACCGCCGTCGATGGCGCGTTGTATCTGCGGCGCGGTGCCGGCGAGGATGTTGCTGACTGCCCAGGCTGCTTCCTTCATGAGAGAGACACTTACTTGATATCTTCAGTAGCGAGCACATGCAAGAGATGCGCAAGCACACCGCCGTCGATGGCGCGTTGTATCTGCGGCGCGGTGCCGGCGAGGATGTTGCTGACTGCCCAGGCTGCTTCCTTCATGAGAGAGACACTTACTTGATATCTTCAGTAGCGAGCACATGCAAGAGATGCGCAAGCACACCGCCGTCGATGGCGCGTTGTATCTGCGGCGCGGTGCCGGCGAGGATGTTGCTGACTGCCCAGGCTGCTTCCTTCATGAGGGAAGGTTTGCCGCAGCGGAGGAGGTCTATGATGTGGTTTAGGCAACCGACGTCGAGGCAGCGATCGGTCTGGGAAAAAGAGAAAAATATTTTACATTTTCTTTCTAGGAACATTAGCGACGAGCTCCTCTTTCTTTTTTGTTTGTCTGTATAAACGCTCATGCATACTGCACTACCACGGGGATATAGCGCAGTTATGTCGGAATCCAACCCACTAAAACTCCACGGTGTCCTCCTGTGCCGCATATGGCGGGCACACGGGCACGCGTTAGCACTCACCGCGAACCCACCGCGGCTGTCCATCACCGGACCCTCCTCTGGGGAGTACCCCCATCACAGAACACATTGCACGCCGTGTCCACCCCAGGGACCCAACCAGCACATGGGCGCTAGACCACCCCGTGTATGGTACCCTTGGTCCTCCTGTGTCGGGTCAGGTCAGAGGCCCCGCCCCCTACCGCTTTTCAGCAGGGGATAGGGATAGCGGCCAACGCAATACCGACACTCCTCCTCCCCTGCGGCCTCACCGCATCGGACGGTGGCGACCCCGTCCAGGCCAAGGAAGGTGGCGCACCGCTATACCGGCACTCCTCTCCCGCCGCGATCTCCTCCCCTCAGCCGCGATGCCTCCCATAGACATCGCGGCCTGCCTCAGTTGCGATGTCACCCAAGCGGCTACTAAGCCGCGTCCTTCTCACTCAATCTGCCTAGCCTTTACCCAACTATGTTGGGTCGGCTTCCAGTCTAACTGGATTCAGCTGAGTACCAGTATTTTACATGGAGCGACTGCCTATCTGACCTCCACAACCCAGTACCTGGGTAACACAGTACCCATCGGCTAGACTGGTGTCAGATCTCAAGCTTCTGACTACTCGTAACGACTGTCAAGATCTTCAAATGACAGCCGGGACCAACGGCTTAACGTGCTTTTCGAGGCACGGAGGAAACTCGGTTTGTTGAAATGGTCACCCATTCACAGACCGACCTCGTCAAGCGTTGCTTAACCTTGAAGATCAACCCGCGCGACTATTATTCTTTCTCACTCCTGGATTTGAATTTCAAAATGGGTCTTTTTCTGAGGATATTATTTACCTGTTCATCAGATCCAGTGAGCATGTTGCCGATAGCTCTGAGCGCAGGCGTGCGCACTGCGGGAGACTTGTGCGCTAGTAGAGCATTAATTCGGGGTAGCAGACGGGGAGTCATCTGAACCGCTTCTATGCGCTCATTGGGGCCGTCTGTTAGGTAGGATAGGGCCCAGCATGCGTCGGCTGGAAGAGAAAATTTTTTAGTTGAATAAGTTAACTTAAAAATCAAAAACCTGACTGCTTCAGAAGCGTACTCAATATATATATGGTTTGGTCAGTCAGCTCGCGACTCCGACTGCACAGCATGATATTCTTCTTGTTTACGTCTTTTAAGTTCGCTTCTGAGGCAGTCGGGGTTTTAGTTTCCATTTTTTTTACGAATTACTCGTCGACGTCATTCTAAATCCAATATGGCGGACGGCCCAAGATGGCGGGCCGCCATAATATAATATTTTCTATTGAATCATTTTATTTTACTTTTGAAGGCTTAGACTAACAATCTTGTAGGACTATGTTAATAATCCTACAAGATTGTTAGTCTAACTATGTATCAAAATGAAGGCTTACCCAAAACATCTTGATCAGCGATCTCTAATAAATCTGAAATGTACGGCAGAGCGGGAGCTACGTAGTCAAACTTCACCAGTGGGTTCTTGTTTCTGTAACAAAGTAATGCTTATGAAGTACGAAACAAGAGCTATTTTTTTTTTACTTTTTCTATTTGCTACTCTTGAAGATCCTGGTAAGGATAATAGGATAACTAAACATTATTGCATCTGTCCTTGATAAGTGTGCAAAGTTTCAAACTAATCCGACGTTTTGAAGAGGGTGAAAATCACGTTCAAAGATTCCGTAACATAGATACATGTTTACCAAGCTAATAAAAGCGTGCTAAAAACAGGAATGGACCTAATATCGAGCCTTGAGGAACGCCCGTTGTCATTTCAGACCCAAGTTTGTTTACGCCGTTTACCTGAACTGTTAACTGTCCAACTATTAAACAATATGATCTTAGTTACTCAAGGGAAGTATTTATAATCCCATAGTGGTCGAGCTTTAACAATAGTGTCTCATGGTTAACGCAATCGAACGCCTTCGAGGTAGCAAAAAAATACAATGGCGTCTTGTGCTAGTCCAAACAGTAGTCCTTATATAGCTGATTGGCAAAATATGTATGAAGAAAGATGTCTTTTAGAGGATTTCTGATCCTGGAGTCACTTAAAAGTCCCTGAAACCCTGTCCCTGAAGTTTCTGACTTTGAACAAAGACAAAGACAAAAGACAAAGATATTTTATTTCAACTAGGCCACAAAGCGGCACTTTTGAACGTTAGTTACATTAAAATTTACAAGGAATAAAAATTGATTCTACCGTGCATTCGGAAAGTAGCTTGTTATGGAGAAGAACGCACAAGAAACTCCATACTTACTCTTTTAAAAAAAATATATGTTTTTTTTACAATATTTAGGTACATAAGTACATACATTAATAAATTTATATGTGTGAGGACAATGCACCCAGAACTACTTAATTCTGCCTATAGAAGTTGCTGTAAGTCCAAACAGCGATCCTTATACAGCTGACTGTTAAAGGATGGATGAAATATGATGTCTTTTAGACACTTTGATTAGTATTTCTGTTCCAGAAGTTAAAGAGAGTTCTAAAAGTGGTTAAATTACCTGCAGAAGTTGCTGTAAGTCCACACGGCGGTTCTTAGCTGACTCGCGGGCGTGGAGGCAGTGCACAGCGGGAGTAGCACAGGTAGCGCTCCGTGAGACAACACGGTATCTCGCGTCTGGGGCCCATCGCCCGCTATGTTGCCGAGCGCCCAGGCGCATTGTTCGCCTACCACGCCGCCACGGGCGAGGAGGGCGACGAGTTTTGGGATTGCTCCGCCCTGGGTGGAAAGAAAAGATCAGTATGAAACTGAGATGTCTAAGACAGATGTAAAACAATATAAGCGGTTGCTAACCTCATTCCTTTGACACCCACCCAGTCCACGTTGGACTGTTCAAAAATATATATGTCATGGACCAAGTGATTAATCAGGGCACTATGTATAATGCAGGCATTATGAATCCAATTCAGGCAATGAATACTGATTTAAACTTCTATATTTATCACATTGTCTGGTCATTATGAATATTGCTACGTAACGGTTGGGCAATTTGATAATTATGGTCAATCACTCATCAATGAATTAGTCCAAGAGCGAGCGAAACGCTCGCTTAGCTTCAGGCACCCCAACGGGAAGGGCTGGTTACTTTAGACCCTGCAGACAGAAATAGAGCCCGCTGGACGGAGCTCCGTCGACTTTGTTGCTTAAATAATAATCGTATTTTATCTATTCTATATTAAAACCAGTATAAAATAATTAAAAAATCACATCTTTTTATTACCCGGCCCTTTAAGGGACGGGCATTATTCAGAAAGCTCGGATAATTAAATTATTTCATTACTATTTATAATATTGCCTAGTCATTTGGCCATTTTTCAAATTGCCCGGGCATTATGAATAATTCTGTATTAACCACTTGGTCCCATAACATATATACCTACAATTGTCAACAAACTGTTAGCAAATCGAAAAGGACCTATACTAAATTAATTCTATATGAAAAAGTCCCTTCAGTTACAGAGATAGCTGCAGGGTCTTATTACATTAAATTAAACATAATTAAATCATTAATAACTTGACTTACATCAACAACAGACATAGTATGTTCATGTGTTCCTGAAGCAATGTTCGTGATAGCCCAAGCAGCTTCAAACTGGAGATCAGGGCTGAAAATAAGACAAAACTATTAAATATACAAAATGGCCTGGTTGATTGCCTTGATTGGTTGACTTCCATTTGGTTCGTTGTGCATGCAGGCCTCCTCTTTGTGAGAAGGAAAGGGCCGTAATCCACCACGCGGGCCCAGTGCGTGTTGGTGGATGTCACATATCTTCGATTTTTAGGTTCTAAGACATGCCGGTTTCCTCATGATGTTTTCTTTTAACATTTTGAAAGCAGTGGTGATGAAATAATTTACAAATAAAGCGCCTGCCTGGTTTCAAACCCACGACCTACAACTGTTAGTCGTGGCCATTACCACAGGACCACCACTGCTCTGCTGCTGGTTGATTTCCTTGTGGGTAGATAAGATTAGATAGGAGGACAACACTTTACTTTTTATGGTGGGGACCATAGATGTAGGAAAAAAGGCAGTCAGGATAAAATGGGATTGGGAGGGTTATGTCAGCCGCATGCACAGTGACCGCTGGACAATGGCGTGTGAATAGGGATGTCTTTGTCCAATAATGGTATTAGCTGATGATGATGAGACCTACAGCCTGTTGATGATCCATCAAAGGCTTGATGTCTCCAGCAGCGACCATGGCAGTGATGGATGAGTTCTGTTCCATAAAGAGCATGCGTCATTGTGGATATGTAGATGAACTGCATTGCTACTTATCATCTAAGGGTAGATAGCTCTAAAATTAATAAGAAACTTTGGACTGGGCTATGCTTGGAGTGTTTTAGAGGTATCGAATCCTGAATGAGATGATTGGAAAGAGAACTAGAGTAGCCACATTTTAGCTGTAGAACCAAATCAATGGTTAGAGTCGGATAGACAAATGTCATCATCAATGTCAAAGCCATCAGGCTTGATGGAGCAACTATCTACAATAGGAAGTCTGGCATGTTGGCTGCTGGTATGAGCTGGATGAGACTGGTCGAGGAACAAACTAAGTGGCTTGCTATAGACTGACGAAGACGAATTTTTTTACAGGCTAAAGGCAGCTGGAAGTGATCGCCAATCGATTGAATTTACATCAGCAGTCTAGCTATAGACACAGGCCAGTTACAGTTCTCGACCGACCGTATGCACGCGTATATTGCTACGCACTGAAAACATGATTTCTGTTTATTGAGATATTTTGATTATGTTTTGAAATATTGGAATACATTGGTAAATATTTCTTTTTTATCTGGCGGTGACATTACTACACTTACTATCTACCTGAGGATGAGAATCAACCTTAGGAGCTTACAATTAAAGCAGCTTATGTCATGCAGTACACTGCTAAAGTCTGTTGCTGGTTCGGTGGTCTGTGGTGGTCACTCCTGCGGTGACCATAGCGAGCTGACGAGGTGACGAGCTGCTCTGGCATATACTTTCATTGTGACTAGCTGACCTAGCCATGTAGTTAGATCTAGCTACCCTAGGTCCAGTGTACTGCACTAAGTGTAGATCACTAAGTCGACAAAGGGCTCAGAATAGGCTAGCTGAAGTAGAAATTGCTGCGTGTATTTTTCTGCTAGGGATTTGTAGACCTGTTCTTAAGTGGAGATGGTGAATACACAAAGGTTTTGGAATAGGTGGAATGACTATCTCATCAGGGTGGCTTGAATTAGCTGGATGAGAGTAGCAGTTAAGTGGTGAGATGTATAACCACTGCTGGACTATTTTTGTCTGATGATTAGGAAGTCATAGACCTGTTGGGGTTAAAACATGGTCTACTCACCAACATTGTCTATTGAGCCGACGGTCTACCTTAGTAGCTTGTTATTGGAGAGTTCTATGACCGACAGCGGATTGCTAATAGTCGGCTGATGATAGTAACACAAGTGGAGACCTGTAGAAGGTGAACTGACGGTCTACTCACCAGTCATCTCTTTCCAGAGCATCCACCAAAGGCTTGATAACACCAGCGCTGACCATGATAGTGATAGGCGGGTTCTGTTCTTTGGAGAGCATGCGACGAGCTGCACGGGCGTATGCTGTCATTACTGCTAAGTCATTAGACTTGAGACCTGTGGGATATGCAATGATATTAAATATTAGTAGTAGACTTCATTGGCCAGTAGCTAGGACCTCGTCTCTTGCCCCCCTTGCTTGAGGTTGTGGGTTCAAATTCCTATGTATTTGCCAAGTTTATCTTGGATATCGCTGGCAAAGGTGAAGACAAACATAGCAAGGAATCCTGCACCCTAAAAGCGTATATTTTTAGGGTTCCCTACCAAAAGGTTAAAATCGGGACTCTATTACTAAGACTCCGCGGTCCGTCTGTCTCTCCGTCTGTCACCAGGCTGTATCTCATGAACCGTGATAGCTAGTCAGTTGAAATTTTCACAGATGATGTATTTCTGTTGCCGCGGTAACATCAAATACTAAAAATAGAATAAAATAAATATTTAATTGGGGATCCTATACAACAAACGTGTTTTTTTTTCCATTTTTTGCGATAATGGTACGGAACCCTTCGTGCGCGAGTCCGACTCGCACTTGGCCGGTTTTTTGACACACTCCTTCCCTCTCATTTTGATAACTCAACAATCGAATTAGGACACTGCTTGCTAAACAAACACTTCCACACAATAGACATAACGGACAGCCCTCT
Organism: Orthosia cruda; assembly: GCA_964057195.1. Taxonomy (NCBI): domain Eukaryota; kingdom Metazoa; phylum Arthropoda; class Insecta; order Lepidoptera; family Noctuidae; genus Orthosia; species Orthosia cruda. The sequence continues at coordinate 3,562,645 of OZ059852.1, read as the reverse complement.
GTGCAGGTCGTGCATGGAGGCCGAGGAAACCATTGCGTACGTGCTCTTTGAATGTAAAGGTGTCACCCAGATTAGAACATAAACCCTCGGATCAACCTGATCTTACACAGATGTTCTAAGCAAAGCAGGAGCTTTATTTAACTTCTGGAGGTAGGTGGGCTGGTTGGAATAATCACCAAACGGCCGCCATGGCCCACGCACAATGGTCCATCTGAAGGACTAAGTGCGGAAACCAAATCCTTAACATAGACTCAACTGTATCCAGCGTAACCAACCCGCTTTGGGCCCGCGTGGTGGATTTCAGCCCATTCCCTCTCTCAGAGAGGAAGTCTGTGTACCAGCAGTGGGAACGTTGAATAGGCTGATGATAATGATCCAGCGTAAAACACGCAATGAATACTGTAAAAGCCATTTTTTAACAAATGAAGCAATGAGTGCAAGGAAAGCTATTCTTCCTGGAATTATATAGTTAGGTTTGTGCTCTATTGATATAATTGCTGAAACGTCCAGTACGAGGATAATAGCTATTTATGCAACTGTTACGTTATGGACGGTCTTTTAATACGAGTGCCATTTTTCGGTACAAGCGTAGCGCGTACCGAAATAGGTGGGCACGAGTTATTAAAAGAACAATAACGTATAGTTGCATACAAGATTTTATCTACGAAGGTAGGAATAAAACACAGATAGATATAGACAAATATTGTTACGTTCCCGCCATATCACGAAACCTTCATAACATTTCTCATATATGTCTTGATTTTTCTGGTAGTAATTTTTTTGTAGCCGCTTTATTTGTTATATTTGGTGGAGTATTTTCAATATCACTTGATGTTAAAGACATTTTTAATAAAATTTGGAATAAAATTTCACTCAGATTTTTTTTCCCGCGTCCACTTTTTTTTTAGTCTTTATTAGGTTTAAGGCAAAGATCTTGTAGCCGCAACAGCCAAATAGTATACGATACTTTTGTTCTAAACTTGTTCCATTTGTCAAAATTCATTCACATTGTCTCGATTTCGAAGTGATATTATAGGTACCGAATGTCTTTGCGTGTCACTCATTTTAACAGACTTAAAAAAAAAGGTGGAGCTTCTCAATTCATCGGAATCTTTTTTAGGGTTCCGTACCCAAAGGGTAAAAACGGGACCCTATTACTAAGACTCCGCGGTCCGTCTGTCTGTCTGTCACCAGGCTGTATCTCATGAACCGTTATAGCTAGGAAGTTGAAATTTTCACAGGTGATGTATTTCTGTTGCCGCTATAACAACAAATACTAAAAACAGAATAAAATAAATATTTAAGTGGGGATCCCATACAAAAAACGTCATTTTTTTGCCGTTTTGTGCGATAATGATACGGAACCCTTCGTGCGCGAGTCCGACTCGCACTTGGCCGGTTTTTTTTAATGTATGTTCTCCTATTACAAAGACGCCTAGACCGATTTGGAAAATTATTCTTTTGTTTGAAAAAGTATAGGTACTTCCCAGGTGGTCCAAAGGTCATCAGGTCAGAATCTGATGATGAGATCCTATAGAAATCGAGGGAACTCTTCAAATATTTTAGGCATACATATAGCGATTTTTGTATTTTCATGAACAATGCAATCATTTGCAATCAGAAAGTATCATTTGGTGAAGTGGAATACATGAAGAACACCACAGACGGCCACTGGAAATCCTTAATGCTAAGTATGTCACGGATATAATTGAATAGTTATCCGACTATCATGCAGCAAATACTTATACATAAATGGTACTGGTGAAAATGGTAGGTACCGTCGAACTGATCTGATGATGAAGCCGGAAGGAAGATAGGCACTAGAACTCCGAAATAAAACGATTATATCCTAGTCGTGTTTGGGCTTATTGGAATCGTCATGAGATGTACTTTGGCTATAAATGATTTTCATGGTAATTGGAGGTACCTACCAAAACTTTATAGAGATAAATAAAAAACTTTTAAACAAAAAAATCAAGCAGTCTTTCAAAACAAAACACTACAAAACGAAAAATAACTTTCCTTGCCGAAGTCGGTGTCTTTGGTATCTACTGTTTTCGTGTACCTACTTATTGTGTTAGAATGGTGTAGTTAGTTAGAGAGAAGGTAGTTGGAAGCTAGTTATGTTAAAGTCCCATGTATTTAGGGGTGAGCCTATTACCATCAACTGGGCACTAATTGCTTCGGTTTGCCGACGACATAGTGGTCATGGCTGAGACCATGGAGAGCCTCAGTAAAATGCTCGATGACCTCAGTAGAGCTTCCGAAAGAGTGGGTCTTAAAATGAACATGGACAAAACCAAGATCATGGTGAATGCCCATGTAACACCCACTCCTATCAAGGTCGGAGACTCTACTCTCGAAGTTGTAGACGATTATGTCTACCTGGGACAAACGGTCCAGTTGGGTAGGTCCAATTTCGAGAAAGAGGTCAACCGTCGAATCCGACTCGGCTGGGCGGCGTTCGGGAAGTTGCGTGGTATCTTCTCGTCCAATTTACCGCAGTGTCTCAAGACAAAAGTCTATGACCAGTGTGTGTTGCCAGTGATCACCTATGGGACCGAGACGAGGTCGCTCACAATGGGCCTTATCAGAAAGCTCAAAGTCACCCAAAGGGCAATGGAGAGGGCTATGCTCGGCATTTCCTTGCGTGATCACGTCAGGAATGATGATATCCGCAGGAGAACCAAAGTTACCGACATAGCCCGAAGAATTGCCAAACTTAAGTGGCAGTGGGCAGGGCACATTGCTCGCAGAACGGATGGCCGATGGGGCCGAAAGGTTCTGGAATGGCGACCGCGAACCGGAAGACGATACGTTGGAAGGCCTCCCACTAGGTGGACTGATGACCTGGTTAAGGTTGCGGGAAGGCGCTGGATGCGAGACGCACGGGATCGGTCAATGTGGCGACGCCTGGGGGAGGCCTATGTCCAGCAGTGGACGTCTTTCGGCTGAAATGATGGGCACTAATTGCGCGGTATCTTCACGTCCAACTTACCACAGTATCTCAAGACGAAAGTCTATGACCAGTGTGTGTTGCCAGTGATGACATATGGCTCTGAGAACGTGGTCGCTCACAATGGGCCTCATCAGAAAGCTTACAGTCACCCAAAGGGCAATGGAGAGGGCTATGGGCTATGCTCGGAATTTACTTGCGTGATCGAATCAGAAATGTAAAGGTTACCGACAAAGCCCGAAGAATTGCCAAACTTAAGGGGCAGTGGGCAGGGCACATTGCTCGCAGAACAGATGGCCGATGGGGCAGAAAGTTCTGGAGTGGCGACCGCGAACCGGAAGACGTTGCGTTGGAAAGCCTCCCAGGTGGACCGATGGCCTGGTTAAAGTTGCAGGGATCCGCTGGATGCGAGACGCACGGGACCGATCAATGTGGCGACGCTTGGGGGAGGCCTAAGTCCATCAGTGGACGGCTTTCGGCTGGAATGATGATGATGGGCACAAATTCGCCGAACTAGGATAGGATAGGCTGGATGGACCCCTTTTCTGCTCTAAGACTCCATTTGGTCCGTTGTGCATGTAATTTACTGTGCGGGCCCAGTGCGGGTTCGAATTTTTGGTTCTAGTACATTTAGAGTATTGCCGGTTTCCTCACGATGTTTTCCTTCACCGTTTTTGAGAGCAGTGGTGATGAAATAATTTATAGCCCTCGCCAAACTTATTGACCGCCCTGAAATTGGTTTACCGGATGCGCGAGGCACGAAACAGTACTGTTTTTTGTATGAGATTTCCTACTTGGCAGCCATTGTAGCCAATTTCAGGGCGGCCAATAAGTTTGACGAGAAATGTACAAAAAGTAAAGCGCCTACCTGGGATGAACCCACAACCTGCAACTTATAAGCAGCGGCCGTTACCAATGGGCCACCACTTACTAACTCCGGGCATCTTTTGAGAAATGAAAAGATGGAAAATGCCAAGAATACTTTGCCGACCTGGAAATCTTGCTCATTGCGACCATTAGATCGAAAACGCAGTTATATTGCTATATGCTGAAAAACTAAAATTATGCCTTGTCTGATACCAACCTTGAACAATCTCCTCGACAGTGAAAGTCTTCTCATTATCTTGGATTTCCTCTCCAGCCTCCGGGGACAGCGCCCTTCTCTTGAGGAGCTGTTCATCGCGAGCCTGCTTACGGAGAGCAACGCTGAGCTCTGCACGCTTGCGGCGGAGATCCTACAAAAAATATGGCACATATTTATTATAATAGTAATTTAGATCATAGGATCGAATTGCAATGAAGTCTAACCATAGACATAAATCTAACTAGAGAGTCTAACCATGTCATCTACACTAATATGATTTTAAGAGGAAAGATTTAAATTTTTGTATGTAATGAATAAACTTAAATACTACTGGACTACTTTCAAAAATTCTTTCACCGTTGGGAAGCTACACTATCCCCGGGTGACATAGGCTATTTTATATCCCTGTATACCCACGGGAACGGGAACTACAAGGGTGAAACCGCAAGGCGACGGCTAGTCATCTCATATAGTATAATAGAATAGAATATAATTTATTGTACACCAAAAACTAAAGTTACACATCTCTTTTACAATAATACTTATTTCTACGGGTACAAAGGCGGCCTTATCGCTGACAGCGATATCTACCAGATATTCTATCTCTTGCATTAGCAGCTGTTTGACCATAATAACATCAACAAAGAAAAGTTGAAAGGGGTTTTCTTATTAAAAGATTAAATTACTATATATTGAGGCATTTAATTTAGGGAAATAAATTCTTTATTTCACAAAAAGCATGATTTTAGTGTATAGTTCTCGCCAAACTGCTTAGCCGCCCTGAATTTGGCAACAATGGCTGCGCAGTAGTAAATCTCATACAAAAACAGCACTGTTTCATGCCTTGCACATCGGAAAGCCAACTTAAATTCAACCCAGAAGTTTGGCAATCACTATACTGTGAGGGCTCCTCACCTATTTAGAGGCAACCTCATTGCCTATTATAACACTGGCAGATAACTATTTAGTTTTGGAAAATGATTGAAATCGGAACACTCGGAAAATAATTGTAGATGTTTTTGTTTAGCTTTGCTTGTCACATCTGTAAAAGCCGCCTTGGAGCAGGCATGTTGTAGATTCAATACAAGTTTAAAAGTAATTTCAGTTTATCATTTGAGCTCCCTGAGGAGCTCGTGGCTAAATAATAACAGCCGCACGGGTCGATCTTCAAGGTTAAGCAACGCTTGATGAGGTCGGTCCGTGGATGGATGACCATTTCAACATACCGAGTTTCCTCCGTGCCTCGGAAAGCACGTTAAGCCGTTGGTCCCGGCTGTCATTTGAAGATCTTTGACAGTCGAAACGGGTAGTCAGAAGTATGAAGATCTGACACCAGTCTTGCCAAGGGGTGCCGTGTTACCAAGTTACTGGGTTGTGGAGGTCAGATAGGCAGTCGCTCCATGTAAAACACTGGTACTCAGCTGAATCCGGTAAGACTGGAAGCCGACCCCAACAATAATTGGGATAAAGGCTAGGCAAATGATGATTTGAGCTCCCTGAGCTATCCTCTCACAATACCTACTTAAGGCTAAGAAAACTTAATAACAGACCATGGGGCAGGTCTCTTTGCATTGGTACTAATTTCTACATAGAAGAGCCTTTGACTGATGACCATCATCTAGTAATACACCGACTAAGCAAGTCTAGACTACTTTGGTTTTAAAAAAACAGTCTTAATTATCATGAAGTATTTAGAAGTAAAAGTAAGAACACAGCTGATCAAAAGTAACAAAGCCATCTTGATTTTTTTTATGTACACCAACAAAGCAAGTCTAGATAGACTAACTTTGTTTTTAAAAATACATGGCCAAAAGAACACAGCTGACTGAATGTACAAGTCATCTTGATATTTTCTGAAAGAATACCGCTTGGAGAAAAGAGTAGAACACAAAGGATTTTGGGAGAAGACCTTGTTTCTGACATGTGATGAAATTGATCAAACTATTTAACTTGAATTTAACTATATTTTAAACACTGCAAACACTGAACAGTAAAAAATAAAGAATTTCTACAGTTTTCATAAGAATTTGAAGGTATGTAGTTTTTATTATAAAAATCATCTGTTGTATGTTTCCATACGCACATCTCGTTAAATATTGTAATACAAAACAATAGGATGCTAAGAAAATCCTAATACAATCATGTTTTTAACGAAACAAATGAAAAAACGTGTTTAACAAAATGAATAATAGCTTCAATTTTGGAATACAGATTTCAAGCAATATCTTACCGTCGTTCCATGTCCAGCATTTTTGTACGACGATAAACGGGAAGAGTGAGTTTTTTCAGACATTGTGATTGATTAATACAAACTTTTCAAATTGAATAAATAATACAAAAAAAAACTTATCGTTGCTCGCGTGCTATCAGCAAACTTTTCAAAGGGCAACGGTCGGCTTCGGAAGTTGCGAGAATCAGTTTTCAAATGTTGTTTTTTGACGTTAAATCGGATGGGTAGCCAGCATTTGCAGGCAACTAACTCGTCTTTTTATTAGAAAAATATATTAACATTGTTTCTTGGGAAATTACTACAAAATAAATCCTACATCTTCGTGGATTATTATGAGAATATCAGTAAAAGGAATAAATTATTAAATAATAACAAACAAATTCAAACAATGGTATTTTTCATGCTGGCAATCTAAAACGGGGAAAGAAAAAGAAAACATTTATTTTTCCTTCATGTTGGTATCGTAAAAATAATTAGGAAAAGCACAATAATCGGTTTATGTTATCGAGTTTATTTATATCGATTTTAGGTCAAGGTCCTAAAAATAATAATTTTGTTAGCCATCAGCCTGTCAGTGTCAGATTTATTGTATTGTTGACAGGAGGTCAGGAGTTTTGGTCGCAGTTTCTCACGACTGTCAATTAAATGAATTATCGTATTCCAAATTTCCAATAAATATTTAATAATGCCAATATTCCTTAATCATTAATTCACCATTTCAAATAATGACTGAATAACATTCAATCATAGGTTGACCTTTGGTTGTCAATTTAATTAAATCAATTTCTGATTGCAATTTCAATGATGTTTTTCAAACCTGTAATTATGTGCCTCATAAAATAATGTAAATGCTAATAGAATTGCATTGAAATTAAAATCAAGAGTACCTACAACGACATGTGCTCATTGCATTCATCGTATAAAAATAAAACAGGACAATAGTCAATTAAAATTTATAAACACGATGCACATATTCAGTTAGCGACAAAAAAAGAAAAGCTTTATAACTCAAACGTAACTCAGTTACTACTGGAGACAAAGAAATGTATAGACTGAACTCTATTATTAATCAAACTGCATTGCGACTGCTTTCGCATCGTATTAATGCAGTCGAGATGAACATCTAAAAAAACAGTACTGAATAAAATAAGAAGAAGTAGGAGGCGCTCGTACGACAGATATTGAGTAGTGGGATGGGCCTAGCATGCGCAAAGACGTATTACTAAAAAAATATCTCGATTTTCTCTGTAATTAATCTATCTATCAGCCGACACTTTCATCTGGCGACCTCATATACGAAACGATCGTAAATTAACGTTATTAAAACAAGTTTACAAGCGTTCATGAACGTGTAATTACGCAAAACGTTACGCCGCTGGGCGTGACATCACAAATCAGTCCGGTCGGGCCGAAGACAACACGTCTATAACTTGTCCTTGTCACTCGTTCACGTCAGAGAGAGATAGCTAGTGCGGGCAGGCCGGTGCTGATCGTATTCCGTCGAGGGTGTCGCCATTTTCGTTTTGACGAATATTGACAGCACGGCAGACAGACAGTGGCGCGGTCGTCGACGCAGCGTCTGCCGGATTATTTTTATTTTGATAGTGAATCATTTAACGACCAGACTACGTTTTCTGACTCGTTACGCGTCGTTTAGCGATAAAAACTCTATTTACTACAACAGTGACGAGTGATAGACGGCTAGTTGACGAAATTTGGTGCTAACCTCTTCATTCTTTTTTTTTCCTCCCGTCAGTGTTTTTGAGAACTGCAAGGCTGATCGATATGTGCAAGATTTACCACAGATGACTCTGCGTTACTCAACCAAGTGTTGATTTCTACTGGTAAGTGCATTTAAATAATGTTCTTTGGTTGTATTGGAGTCAATAATCGGTAAGCGTTCGATAAAATAGACATTACTTGAAGCGTATTTTGATTCATGCATAATATTATTAGCCGTAAACTTGATATTTACAGCGTAAAATGACAGTAGCTCTTTGTTGCGGTAGCTCCAGTTTGTTTACGAACTGTCAGGGGCAGTACACGGCCTAAGATATATTGCCTGGGTTGGCGACTATGCGTGGGCTTTATGCGCAAGCGAAAACAAACCTTATCTTACACATCATAAGGTTGGAAGTTTCATAGCACGCATAACGATAACGGCCCGTAGAATTAATTTATCACACGCCGCGCTTGACAAGTTGAAAACATAAATTCGACCTTGGCGCTCCACGTGGTTTGCAGGCTTTTGTGCTTTCTTTGTCTGACAGTTGACATCGATTATCGATTTTTTTGAATCGATTATTTTTTGTGAGCTGTTGGCAGCAGTGCGTGTCATTTATCAAAAAGAAAAAGTAAACAATCATAAATTGAGATTCTCGAAAGTTTTATTTTATTTCTTCAAAATAATTTAAACTAGGTATCTGTGTGCTGGTGAATGGTGAGTCGTTATTTTAAGATTTTATTACCTAATGTTTACGTATTAGTTGTAATGTAAAGATACCATCTATTTTATATTGTTGTAATTAAAAAGATAAAAACCGCATATTTAGCTCGGATTTTGCGATATCAAGGATTTATTAATGCCATTTGAGTCTCTGACTTAAAGTAATAATCACATTCATTTGTTTTTGATTATTTGTTTGTAAAAATTAGATGCACTGTCTTCTATTTTCGAATTTTATTACAATAGGACAGTGATTGGTCCTAATTTTTACATCCTCGATATCCTGGTCATATATTTCTGACTTAACATAAACCTTTTTAAAAACATAAGATTCTTCAATATCATAATTTAGTTCAAATGTATTCAAAGTGCAGTAAGTAATTTGCAAATTTTGATTTCGTGGGATTTAATTGTCATGTTTATGATTTGCAAGATTTTTGAGGAGGTAACTCTATGTTACGTACTTCCTCTAACTTTAGTTAAATATTCTCCAAACACTGATTATAAATATGACATCTTGAGGCATTGGGTTAGTTTGCTTTATGTCTTCTGATGAGGCCTAGTAGTCATACTTTCCTTGGTTCGTTCGTCATGATGATTACGATTGTACCTAGACAATTTGTCTTCTCTCTGAGTTGTTTTTAGTAGGATTCAGTGTGTCTCTTAAGTCTTTTTTATGATTTAATTGCTTAGTGTGGTCCTTTGAACACAATTTTATTGATTTGGATTTTGCCGATGCATTTTGGTTTTTACGAACCTCTGTAAATCAAAGTCAAAATATTTTATTTCAACTAAACCATTACGGTACTTTAAAATTGTGTGAAAATAAAATAAAAGATGAAGCTGGTTGCACATTCGCAAGCGTCAGTAGGTCTCTATGGAGAAGAATGTGCAAGAAACTGCACGGACACCCTTTACCATCAATATTGTCTAATTACAAGTATTTTTGGTTACTTCATTCTTGATCAACCTCAAATTACAATAATTAAAAACAAGCCGAGGATACCATGTTGTGACCCATCCAAACTGATGGCCCCTGATCACAAACATGATCTATGGATTGGCACCATTCAGCTCAACCATCATGAAGGGAAGCAAATGATCCAACACATGTGCCACCATTAGAGAGATATTTGAGAGAGCATAACACACACTTAACACACTTAACTGCCAGGTCACATTCAAGTCAATGAACAACATAATAGGTACAGTAAATGGTAGATTTACAATTGGTACATAGTACTCACACATGTGCTGTGCAGTTATATAATACAAAAATTAATTGACTTACAAATGTATTCATACAGTCTTTAGCAAGTCTAACAATAATGTTTTGCTCATCACTTATTTTGCCCCCTAATGTTTGTGGAGCAAGACTAGCATCAATCTAAAAATTGCTTTTTGCATGAAGTCATCATGATTCTTATGACTTTATCCCAATTTATTAGGTCAGTTCAACATGAAGAGCAGTGCTAGCCCAGTGGTAAGTGTGGTAACAGCCACAACTTACAAGTTGTATGTCATGTGTCGAACCCATGCAGACCCTTTACTTTGTGTAAATTATTTCATCACCAATGCTCTCAAAGCGGTGAAGGAAAAAAAGTGAATAGACATGTGACATCCACCAACCCACACTGTGCCCATGTGGTGGTTTACAGCCCAATGTCCATTCCTTCTCACAGAGAAAAGGCCTGTAAGCACAACAGACCGATTGGGAGTCTAACCATATTAAAGGGGGATCTATCCTATCCAGTGCAAAATTATTTCATCCATAATTCTCTGTTAGTGGTTATCTCAGCAGCCTCCCCCTTACTAGGAATATCATCTTTTAAAGTCTATTATTTGATTCTTTAATCTTCTGCTACACTTATAGCCCTCCGTATTCATACTCTAACTTACCTCTCTTTAAGTTAATAAAAATAAATGCATTACATTGCAGATTACTGTAGCAGATAATCCATGTGATTGAAACAAACAAAAGTATTATCCCTAATTAAGTAAGATTATCTGATAAAATTGATAGCATCTGAAAGTAAATCATTATCTATGGGCTCACAAATAGCATGCATTCTTAATTTGGATTATGATAATTATTATTTAAAACATTACTTTTTAGTTACAGCAGGCATTGCAAGGCCTGTTATAGACTGACTTTTTAGTAGTGGTATAGTTTCCGGCATGTAAGATGGCAAGGCTAAGGCGTAGTGGGGATAAGGATAAGTTCGAACTGACCAACCACCACATAGAGCGAATGGAACGTAGACGCGACGCGAATCGCGATTTGTCAGTCGATCCTTGTGTCAACTGACTAACCAATCGCGCTCTCGGAACGGTGCTAAGCGTTACCCGCGTCCCGCTTGGTAACCAAAGAGCCCGAGAGAGAGATTATTTGTTGGTTTCGGTTTCTCTATAACATTGTTTATATGTATCTTAGTATATATATATTTTTTGTATATATATATGCTTTTTCTCTATTCATCCTATCATTTAGTCATCCTACCTTGATTTATCTTTGCACAGCCCTAAGGTCGACTGGTAGAAAATGCCTAAGGCATTAAGTTCGCCTTTGTACTTGTGCATAAAGTTTTAATAAATAAAAGGCTCTTTCAGATTGACTTGCTAAGGGCGCGGTAATTCCGTGGTCTATACTCTATAACTTATGTCATAGCACGACAACTGTCACGCAATAGTACAAAACTGCATGCTATCTATCACGAAGACTCCATGTCTCGGGTTCATTGGAAACCTGTAGATGTATATGCAATATTTGTATTGGTTACAATCGTTTTCTCGTATGTTTTTGGTGCATTGCGTATCGGTATTCCGGAATTTTGGGTGCAGTATCTTATTTGTTATTAACGACTAGCTTTCTCCCGCGACTTCGTCTGTGTAGCATTAGTACTTCCTTGAGAACCCCTTTTTGCATCCCTTTTAGGGTGATCTCCGGGATAAAAATATCCTATCTAATGTCCTTCCCAGGGTCTCAAACTATCTCCATACTAAATTTCATCTAGATCGGTTCAACGGTTTAAGCTTGTGATGGTAACAGACAGGCGGACAGGCAAACCCTCGCATTTTTATATTGGTATGGATAGGCACGCGTTTGTCCACTTATCTCACCTGATGGTAAGCGATGATGTGGTTGACGGTGAAGCAAAGACATCTTGGTTGTAGGTTGTAGCTATCAGAAAACACAGACCGCAGGGAAAGCCACTCCTTAGCTGTACGCACAATGAGAGTATCGCGTCACAACGCGTTTTAGCAGCTGGTGCTATTTCTAGTACGAGATGGATGCTTCTGTGATTTATGTAGGTTTTAATATGACTCCAGTCGATGAAAAGCATGCCTGTCCTGGCAATAAGATTAGCAGGATCAGTTATCAGACTTGGTAATCCGTTGCTCCGTTGTGCCCCGTTGGTCTCGCGGGCTAAGTGGTAATAGGACTATTGGGAATGTCTTAGTAGCAAAGCAGCCCGGATTTTGGAAGTTGGCGGTATCAGACCACCATCAACCCCAGGCTACGGAGAGCACGTAAAGCTTTTGGTCCTGGACCTGATCTCTTGTCTCACCGGTCGTGTCGAGATTGCCGTCTCATAGGGCTTAATACTAGATTGGAATACGTCTGTCCCTTACGCACAATGGATCTAAGGGCTCACGGTGTCTTGGATAATTCAATCCTGACGAAGTGAGGAACGATACAATCAAAGGAGGTCATTGACGTCATGACCTTATCTTATCAACATCTAATCATGAACAGCGACGTATGTAATTAAGTATTGATTGTTATCTTATCTGGCGCTGCTAACTGATTGTGAGAATGAGTTAACAAGGAGAATGTTATAGTGGCAGGAGTGGGTAGCAGTGATCTCTTGTCCATTTAAAGGTGCATCTGATACACTACCGTGTCTCCGCCAAGAGGAGCAAACTACTAATATCTTCTTGACCCAGCTTGATCCTTTCTGATTACTATTATTGCGTGATCCAAGACAGTTCAATTCATTCTCCGGCACTTCCTCGAGCTTCATTGCCTCGGCGCTTTTCTGGTGGTCACCACTGTTGATTCTGGTTTTCAGGAGTTGCAGTGGGATTATGACCCAGCCATGACGCTGTTACTGTTAAAAGTTAATCAGAAGATCTAGACAAGTGACTTATGTCAGCGACGGCTATGGTCGAAATGCCATTCGATAGCTGTTGACAATCCCATACATATTTGACATTTTTCCAATCGCTTTCGCGACATTTTCGCTGAGATCGTACACTAATGAATTGTAGATGTCAGTAAGACAAGCCCAGTCACTAGCATCTTTTTAATATCTTGTTAAGAATCATTTCCTTTATCTTTAATGCTTTTCTGTTTCTTTCTAGTTTCTTCTATTTAGTTAGTTTTAGTTTAGTTCTTTCAAATTTTGTAACATGTAATATTGTGTATATGTATGTTTATTTGTAAGTTTATGTATAGTATTTTATATAGCTGTGTTCTTATGTAATTTTTGTGTATTAATATTTTTAATGCAGCAGAGCAGTGCACCGTAGGCTACCCCCTGTTTTATTTTAAGTTCTTTACGTCCATCCAAAGATTGTCTGGTAGATATCGCTGTCAGCGATAAGACCGCCTTTGTTACCCATAAGTAAGTTACCCGTAAGTTGTTGTAAAATATAGGTATGTGTAATTTATTTTATGGTGTACAATAAGATATATTCTATTCCATTCGATCTTGGTAAAAAACGTATGGTTTGGCAAGTTAGTTATGTTGGTGGTTTTCGCAAACAATTTCTCCTTGAGAGCTGTCCATGGCTTTGAATCTAGTAGAGTTTTGTAGTCTTGTGTTGGTGCAGTAAACCATATTAAAGTCCTCAACTGGTCTGGTTTAGTAGACGGCTTTCTTACGATTTTCTGGGTATTATAATGTCGAGGGAAAGCGGTGTCTATATGGATGATACTTTTGTAACTCTTACAGTTTATTGAGTGCTGGAGTTCGTAGTTTAGAACTCATATTGTAACATTGTTATTAATATTTCCTGACGTTTTGTTTCTGTTATTTTGTATTTGTTCTTCGGGTTTTATTATTTTAATGTCCAATTTTTCGGTCTAATCCATGACGGAACCGGAACCGTACACCTTCGACTGCGTCAACATTTACATTTTGCTGTCTATTTATCAAACAGACAGCAAAATGTAAATGTTAATGGGGCGACGTCCTCCGGCTCTTTAGTCAAGATGGGCGTGCCCCAAGGTTCAATTCTCGGCCCTTTCCTTTTTCTTGTTTACATTAATGATCTCCCTTTTATGATGGCCAAATTATCGGATATAATTCTATTTGCTGATGATAATTTTTAAAATAGATAGGCAAGATACGGATGTCTTAAATGTCAACGAAAGTCTAATTGTTCTCTCAAAATGGTTCGCAGCTAACAATCTTTTACTGAATGCGAAAAAAACAAAATGCCGTAAGAGCAGAAGAGTTCTTGCGGATTATCTATTTTTATCTTGTAACCTTGTTTGTAATTAATTCCTATCTGCGTTATTTTCTTAATAATTGGATTGAATTAAATACTTAAGTCAAAAAAATTGTTGTCGCCTTTGTAATGGCTTAAAACCCAGTTTTCTTTTCATGGTTATACAGCTTATCAGTACAATTAAGCTTGCGAATAGTGGTTAAATTAAATTCGTTTCAGTTAGTGTCAAACTTGAACTCAAAACTTCTTAATCAATTGGTGTAAGTTTAAAAAAAAGATGAAGGCATCGTCCAGGATAGTGCATGACTACGCTTTATCCTTTGGAGTCAAATGCTTCAGATAGTTTGGAATTCTGCCTATGCACTATGATTTGTGTCTATATCTACAATATTTTACCAGCGGTTTCGCCCGCTTGGGTGTCGAAAATTATCTAACGGGGATATAATACCGGGATAAAAAGTCCAAGTCTATCTCTGTGCCAAATTTCATCCAGAACCGCTCAGCCGTTCAAACTTTATATTATAATATTAGACATAAGACATCAATACGTGCATGATCTAGGACTAAGTAACAAGTTTTAAATAATGACAAAACGAAACTACCTTCAAAACAAATAAATTACCTATTACCCTCCAAAAATATTTACACTTTTGCATCACATCCAGCCTTCCGGAAAATACGTAGGATGTGTCAGGGCCCCGTTGAAAGGACGGAGGGTACAAAACATAAAAAGTTGAAGCGGAACGCGCCTGAGTTTTAACTACCACTAGCTCTGAAACTTTTTTGATAACCTTAACAAAAATGTGTTTGTGAAATTATTAACTAGGAGAGGAGAGTGTTTGGCTTGAGCCTGCGCTTTGAAAATTGGATATACTGTTTTGTTGAAGAGTTTTTCATCATGGAGTAATTTCATTGCAATGGTCTATCTAAATTATTTCTATTATTTTGCTTTAGAGGTAGAGAATAAGGGAATACATTAGGAAGAAAAGTATTTAAATGCGAAGGTTTTGTCAGCGGCTTATGATGAATTATGCTGGACTGTAGCTGTCGCGGATTCGAAACTTGCTATACCGTACAACATCCGAACACGCTCGGACATCGCACTGGACTCGGCTCGCGCTCGCCATGGTCTAGCATAATTGATCTTTCAAACCTGTGTTCTATTCAAAAGGAACTAAGTACGGTCATGAGCTGGTTTATAATATAGGATACTCCTATATTATAAACCAGCTCATGTTTTACCCGTGTTTAAAAATTCATCAAAATTTGTTCAGCCTTTGAGACTTGATTGATTGATCACCTTAACAACTGACTAATATTAGAAGGATTATAGGAGGTGCGGGCAGCTTATCAATATTTTATTAGTGCATGCTCCTCTCACACTGCCGTGAATTTCCAAAAAAGAACCGCCTCTATCCAAAAAAGAAAGAAAACTTGTTATTCTTAACCCAAGATGAAAGCGGCCAAAGCCTTTTAGAAGCTTTCTTTATACATAGTATCGTTTCCTTAACGGTTTTCCTCATGTTGCTGAAGACAAAGTGAGAAGAAAGACTTTTTTAATCATGCATTGTACTGCGTGACTACTTAATAGCAGCCACACACGGAGGTTAAGCAACACTTGCCGAGGTCGGTCCGTGGATGGGTAACCATTCATTACTTGCTTAGACTCCTCCGTGCCTCGGAAAGCACAGTAAACTGTTGGTCACGGCTTGTAGATATTTGACTTAAATATTGAAAGTGAGACATAAGGTAAGAAGGTGGGATGTGGTAGTTGAGTAGGGAGAAAAGCGTAGTTAGAGCCGCGAACATCTTCTGTGGCGAATGGGCAACCATTTGAGCTCAGACGTGCAGCTCCACACATGGTAATATTTCCTCAGGATAAATATGAACTGAATGCAGTTATTGAGTAGCCTATCAAGCTTATCCAGCAGAACCGCCCCCCTAGCCAAGTTACAAACGTTTCGTATCGAATCTCTTTCTACAATCGTTAACTCCTTCTATATGTATGGTCTGACCACATGACTGGTTTTCTACTAGCGTTATCGATTGTAGATTTTCAACTTGGCTACAGGTGCCGTACTCAAGTCGAAGTAGCACACGTCACCATAGTCGATTATAGGTAAAACTAAAGTCTGCATAAGCATAGTCTTTGCCTTTTCGGGCAAAAAGTTCCTCAGACGTTGTAGGTATCGCAAAGTGCCGTTGACTGATACTAGTAACCTGACTATGCTAGCCAAGTGTCGAATCAAGATGAAAAGATGCGAGATCTTACTACGTAGATCTAGGTATCATGTTATCCTGATACTGGATTGGAGGTCCGATAGTTAGTCGTTCTTTGTTTAATACTGGTATTCAGTTTTTTTAGAAGCCGACCCCTATATACATAGAAAATCTCTAGGCAGATTGATATTGTACTGCGGTTTGCGAATCAATATTTATCATTACCTTTAGCGAAGTTCTTAACGGTTATTACAACGCTCTCTCTCTCTCTGTTACAACCTGTTTGAACTTTTAAAACCATTCGACACTTATCTAATTATTAATATAGCGGTTCTACATATATATGGCGGGATTTCGACATATAATATGGCAGCTATACGTAGAATCTTATTTAGAAGGTAAGATGCGGACTTTAATGGCGTAACGTTGATTAAGTTCAGGTAATAGAAAGCTTTGTTAATAGGTAATAGCTAGAGATGGACCGACTAGTCGGGGAAAACTCACTAGTTGCCAACTAATCTGGCAAGACGACTATCCTGCTACATTTATAGTTGGTAATTATTCGAAGTATGTACCGTATACCTTAGTATAAGCAAAAGATGAATCTCCAGTACCTACTTATTTCATTTTTATGAATGAGATCGTACTTATAAAAACAATGACAAAATCCAAAAGTAGTCGGGAAAGCCGACTATCCGCCGGATTTATATTCGGCGACTAATCGGCCACATGAGCGCCAACTAGTTGACAAGACCACAGTCGGCCCATCTCTAGAATAGTATTTCCATCAGTTACATGTTAAGCAGTGTGAAATTGTAATTATAGCCACTGAGCACCCACAGGAAAAATACCAGGGCGGTAGACGTGTAGCTACATACATTTAAAATTAATTTATGGAGCTTCTGCAGCCCGATCTTCCTATTCCCACTTCAATATCTCCGAAAGAATATTTTATCAAAATTCTAAAAAAGGTCTGGCAACTTAAAATTTATCCCGTAGCCAAGATTTTTGTCAAGAATGCAGAAACTCGAGGGGCGAATATCGTACGTATTTTCCCGCGAAAAAACCGCTTTGACAGCGAAAAAGGCGGGAACGGCTGCCATTACTAGCAAGTGACGCCAGGCCGTTGTATAATTGGCGTCCACAAGTTATGGATGAATTTAATAACGCCCGAGATATAGTTCGTGGGCTGTGTATTTGTGGGCAAAAGACAACAGCTTTGATGTATTAGCTATTACGTTTTTGATTAATGTTTTTGGGGAAAATGTGATGAAATTACTATGGGACGGCTCGTAAATATTGTGAGAATTATGCCAAGACAGTTCGGAAAACTTAATAAAATGTGCTAACATTACGTGTTAACTTAAACAATAGGTAACCGAAAAAATCTGAAAAAATAAACAATGGAGTTCCCTTCGGGGTTTCGTCAAATCTCAATGACGATCCGTCTATCTAGATGATTTCTCGACTTCAAGTAATGAATCAAAATAAACACAGCAGCATATTGACACCGATATCTTTCTAAAGAAATTTCCTCGGCTTTTAGTTCCTGATGGCGCTAGGGTAAATTATGTATATCTATGGGGAGGCCTTCGCTCGATAATAGACAACTTCCGGCTGATATGACAAGACTACATGGGTTCTTATCTCGCGCCAAGGGAGTTAATTGAAGATTATATGGTGTTAGATGATGAGGCTTGCGAAAAGCGACATATTAGAGCTATGTAGGTGTACCTATGTTTAGAGAGAGATTGTTTGACCTGATTTTCGTAAATCGTGTTATTGAGCTTTCAACTGTTTGAACTGCGGGTACTTCTTGTCCAGATACAGACAGACGGAGCAAAGCTTGCATCTTACGAATATCAGTCAGTAGATTAAAAATGGGATGACTTTAGTAAAGGTCTGATATGTTGCTTAGCAGGGCAGTTCGATAGGTTCGAATACCTTCTGAAACTTAGAATGCACTACTACTGTGCCGTCTTTATATTTTACGTCTTGTCTCATCAGTTAATGAAAATTTGGTTGTGGTTAGGTGGGGTTAGTTATTGTTGTGTAGATCCGTTTTTAGTTACATTACCAGAAATATTTTCTCAAATCCTAGCATGTAGATTCTACGTCATGTGCCACACTTTTTTGAAAACATTCAGTATATTCGCCTCTGTATTACTCAAAAGTCGACTGACAGAAAATGCTTTAGACATAACCCGCATAACTTTATGCAGATAATTTCAGAACAACAAGTGTAAAAGTAATGTAGCTAGCTTGTTTTATCAGATGTAACTAACTCCATTCCTTCCTTACTAATTGTGTAACTTACCCCACAGAAACCTCGTATATTCCAGCCGTTTTGCCTCCAAAAATCTCATTTCACCGGAACCTTGCCTAACGAGAAACGGAAAACTCAAGCTGGGGCATTTGCGACTGAAAACTTCAAAAATTTAAAGTGGATGCTGAAAGAAATAGGACAATCAACCCGCACCAGCCCTGTCCGTAATACTGTGTAATAACTGACTCCGGACCCTTTTTAGGGCTACCTAACTAAGGGTTCCGTAGAAATAAAAGAATTTTGCGAGAGAACATATTGGTGTTTTTTTTTCGGGTTCCGGGTTTAATGAGTGATTGAGAGCGTATTATTGTATATTTGCGTATTATTTAGATTTGTTTTATTAACGTCATACCCAGCTTTGGTAAATCAAGAGCTTCAAAGATTGTCGAATATCGCGGTTGATGCATGGTGTTGAAGACTGGATGATTTAAGTCACAGTCACAGACAGTCTTGTGTCAGTACTTGGATCTTCTGTTTGATACAATGCCTTAAATTGCTATCTCAGCTAGAAAACTAACAAAAGACAGTGGCGTTTTTGTAGAGGAAAACATCGTTATAAAACATTGTGTGCCAGCGTAGCGATCAATGTTCGTTTCTTCTTTGTTTGAGAGTAGACCTCGTCCTCGTCCTTGCAATGGGTCAATTGCAAGTTGATATTTCATAGTATACATATTCAAACATACCGCATTTTCCAATCGAATCTACCAAGTTTTCTCAACTATGTTGGGCGTCTTGGCTGCACCAGATACCAATATTTTATATAAAATTACTGCCAATCAGATAGACACTTCCACAATCCAGTAACTGGCTAGGTTCTTGCCAAGGGGTAAGAAATAGGGGTGCCAAGGGGGCAAGACTGTCAGATTTATGGTTTTGGACTCGACTGTCAAAAATCTACAACAGACAGTCGGTATTTCAGAGGCACGGCGCGGCAGAGTCTAGGTATGGACTTCCATCCACGGACCGTTCTTGGCAAGCGTTGCTGAATCTTAAAGATCAACCTGTGCGGCTGTTTGTTATTATTGTTCATTATGGAGGGCCATAATTATTCGTCCAGTAACTATGTCATGATATTCACTCAAATCTAAACACTCTTCATTTCATAGAAGCTAGTCTGTTCCTCTTGCAAATAATTGAAATTAATTAAAATCTAAACTATCTTCGTTTCATAGAAGCTCTGTTCCTCTTGCAACTAATTGAAATGGTTTGACAAACTCGTAAATGTTTATGTAAGTCACAGTAAAACTATCTTAACTGAATCCTACAGTTTCAGGAATGCATTTACGAGGACTAGTTTTATGATTTCTTGTAATAGAAAAGCAAGATTAGAAGAGCATTTTCTATGGTGTTATAGAGGTATGCGAAACAGGCTTTAAACTTCCGCATTCGCTATTGAAAAGGGTGGATCCGCCGACCAGACAGATGTTTTGTCTGGTGGGTTAATGCCCGATGCTTGTTGTCGGGCTGTTATATGTGATTGTGTGACTTCAGGGCTTTTTAAACCGACTTCCCAAAAAGGAGAAGGTTTCTTAATTCGACCGTATAAATATATATTTTTTTGTGTCTTCGCGTATAACTTCGTCGCTTATGAACCGATTTTAATGATTATTTTTTGTTGTACCACCCTTGGGATATTCCTTTGAATATCCCAAGGGTGGTACCATGGTAAGGAAACCAGCATCTGATGATGGGATCCTGATGGGGAGAAATCGTGGGAATTCTTCAAATATGATATTCATACATATAGCGATATTGGTATTTTCATCAATAATGCAATCATTTGCACTCAGTGGAACTGATGAAGAAGGCCTGAGATGTAGGTACTTTGATCATTCATTCATTCAATTTCATGTTAATGGGTATGTAGCGGCACCAACGCCGCCACTTACGACATGACGTCACACAAATCCTGCATCGCGCAAGCAGAGTTTTCGGCGCGATTAGAATACATACAACAGTCCGACAACAACCGTCGGGCAGTTGCCCGGACCAGACACAACACCCGTCTGGTCGGAGGATCCTCCCTTTTCTATGGAGGTTCGTGCGACTTTACACCCTGTTCCGCATACCCCCAAAGGTATTGGGGTTAGGTTATTGTAGTTCGCTTGTGGCTGTAGAGATGCTGCTATAGTGTGTTGTATTCCACTGGCGACCGTTGATGTTTCAACTAAGCCTGATTCAAAAACATGATTGAATGCAATCTTTTACCTCCATAAGAAACGACAAGATGCTCTACTTCTCGCGGCTTCACTCACTTCCGACTATCCCACAGGGGCTCGTGCATTTTCCCGAGATAAAAACGTGTGGTTTTCAATATGAAAGATTGTTCGTAATCCATCAGTGAAGTACCTTCTACATATAAATAATAGTTTAAAAAAAAACTTTAAAACACGCTTTTTTAGAAAACCAAACCAAATTAAAATGTAGAAAATAATTTTCAACTTTTTAGTTTGGTTTTCTATTTTATTATTTTCTATCGTGTTTTTTAGTTTTTTTCAACTATGTATTATTCAATTTGAACTTTTTAGTTCAATCGCTAATCCTGAAGATACTGGGAAGGATAATGGGACAAACTATTTAAATTATTGCATTGTTAACGGTCCTTGCGTATCAAATTAGGTACTTAATCCGACGTTTTGAAGGGGGTGAAAATCACGTTCAAAGATTCCGTTACATACATACCAAGCTAATAAAAGCGTGTTAAAAACAAACTATTATATTGACTTAGATTTGATGTAAATTATTGTAAATATTTAACACTCAGACAGAAGCAAACATTTACATAAAGCCAAAGATCAATGAATGTGCTGCTGGACTTTGAAAGCATCAATCACTGTACGTTTAACAATAGACATGTAAATAATTGTTGATTGAATTGAATTGACAGTATATTTGCTAGGAAGCAAGAATACCCTCAAAGTCAATTGACGAATCAACGTCAAAGAACATGTCAAAATCAACTGTTTACTTAATTGGGCCGATTTCTGAATTTGAAAGAGTTCAGAACGTGTCAAACCCCACTTTAATTCAATAGTTTGACAGGAACTTCAATGTTTTAATTTGAAATCGGATGTTTTAGTTTAAAACTATTAAATTAACTTTCCGCTGGATATACTGTCATCATCATCATCATCATCAGCTGTAGCAGTCCACTGCTGGACATATGCCTCTCCAATTGCACGCCATTTGCTTCGATCTTCGGGAACTCTCATTCAGCTGCTTCAGCATACCTGCGAAGATCGTCGCTCCACCTAGCTTAAGGGCGTCCCACCTATAGACAAGTCAACTAGGTCTATAGACTGTATGACCCAGTAATTTGGCATTCAGAAATCCAAAAAACTGATAACAGAGGCTCTAGCTAGAAGAGTGACAGTCTACCAGCGATAACGATTGTCACAATGTATGGTTAGGACGTAGCAGACATTAGTCTTGAGATCAGTCCCTTGCATTATTTTAGCTAAGATTTTAGCATTTTGACAATCATTAACTGTACTACAATGACACTGTCTGGAACATCAGCACTCTCAACTTCAAAGAACACACGGACGCGTGTTTTACTAGCATTCATGGCTTCATCATCATCAGCCTATTAATGTTCCCACTGCTGGGACACAGGCCTCCTTTCTATGAGAGAGGGAACGGGCCTTAATCCACCACGCCGGCCAAGTGCGGGTTTGTGGATGACTTTGAAATTTTGAATCTAGGAAATGCCGGTTTCCTCACGATGTTTTCCTTCACCGCTTTGAGAGCAGTGGTGATGAAATAATTTACACAAAGTAATGCGTTTGAACTGACGAAATACGACATGTAAGTCGGGGCCATTACCACTGTGCAACCACTGCTCTTGATCAGTCCCTTACATTTTAGCATTATGACAATCATTATCTGTACTAAAATGACACTGTCTGGAACCTCAGCTCCCTAACTTCAAAGAAGACACGCACGCGTGGTTTACTTGCATTCAAGGCTACATACGTTTAAAAATACATCTACTGGATAGCAAAAAAACACGCAATGAATACTTTTAAATTCTCAAAATGAAAGGGTGTTACGTTCTTGGAGCCGTGTGTACATATCCTAAACCACAGTCGCTCCAAATTAATTTTACATCTGGTTTACATGGAAACGGTTTTCAACATACTTGGACAAAAGAATACGCTGATACCTCATCATCATCATATCAGCCGAAAGACATCCACTGTTAGACATAGGCCTCCCCCAAGCGTCACCACATTGATGATCGGTCCCGTGCGTCTCGCATCCAGTGGATCCCCGCACCCTTAACCAGGTCATCGGTCCACCTGGTGGGAGGCCTTCCAACGCAACATCTTCCGGTTCGCGGTCGCCACTCCAGAACCTTTCTGTCCTATCGGCCATCCGTTCTGCGAGCAATGTGCCCTGCCCACTGCCACTTAAGTTTGAAAATTTATCGAGCTTTGTCGATAACCCTGGTTCTCTTGCGGATCTCTACATTTCTGATTCGATTACGCAAGGAAACGCCGAGCATAGCCCTCTCCATTGCCCTTTGGGTGACCGTAAGCTTTCTGATGAGGCCCATTGTGAGTGACCACGTCTCAGAGCCATATTTCATCTCTGGCAACACAAACTGGTCATAGTCTGTCGCCTCGAGACACTGTGGTAAGTTGCACACACTGATACCTGTGTTCAGAAAATCAAACTAGGCACCAACCAAAAATTCGTTACCAAAGACTCGTTAGTAACTACTCACAAATGTGTGGTCTGTTAAAAACTGATGATTGCTACTAATGCCGCCAGTCACGATCTAGCATCAATTGTTTACCCCCGTTAGCTGCCGGTGTGAAACAGAACCAGTTATGACAGTAATTAATAGGAAAACAAGTGTAGGTTGGGTGGCGCAAGTAGTAGGTGGTAGCGGGGTGAGGAATGCGATGATTTTAAACATTTTTTTTGCAACCTTTATTATCCCACTGTTGGGTATAGGTCTCCCCCATAGCTTCCCACTCAGCCCGATTATTTGCCATCTGTTGCCAATCTCCCGTAAATTCGTCGCCCCGTACATTCGTCGTCAGCCTTTCCTAGGCCTCCCAAGGCGACGACACCCATCTTCCAGCTCCCACTGCGTGACGATTTGCATTTGTGCGTGAAATTTTCAAATAGGTAACAAATTAAATATCTTCATAATTTTGAAGGGTGCTTTGTTAGGACTGAGATTTTCAACTTGTTAGAGCAAGAATTCTCACATGGTTAAGAAGCTCCATAACTGCACGCATATAGCGTGTATTAACTCCCAGACCGTAGCATGCCTTGACAAACCCCGGTTTCAATTGTGCATATTTGAAAATGAAAAGCTCAATTCTGCAGTCTGTTCAACATTGCTTTTCGTATTGAAAACAATAATTCTTGAAATAAATTCATTATAAACTGTTTCCTGAAAAGGTTCCGTTTTCTTAAAAACTTCTGCTACCCGCTACAGGTTATAACTGGCACCACACATCACTTAGACCACACACGCCCCACCACGCTCACTTAGCGGCCCGTCGTTTATGGGCATTTTAACATGCGTGAATTAATGATAATTTTAATGTACCCTCTATTTTACTTTATTTGTTTTACTGCATTTTTTTGTTAGTTCAACGTGTAAAGTATGTACTTCTGCTTTTGTACGTTGAAGGCTTAGACTTGTGTATTGAACAGGTACATATTTTTATATTGTTCATAAGTAGTGTATCCCTTCTCGTTTCTTCGTCACGGTTTTTTATCGGTTACATTTCGAGGAGTGTGCACGATTATTCCACCTAGCCCTTTTCATCATCGGATAACCAGACGTACGGCGACATGTTACATGGTGGACATCCCACCCATACGCACAAAACGCTTTGGGAACACTTATTATGCGTAGAGCTAAGGAGTGGATTGCACTGCCGGAGTCTGTGTTTCACGACAGCTAAAATCTAGGGTTCTTTAAGTCAAGAGTGAATAGGTGACTTCTAGGCAAGCGTGCTACACCGTCGACCACATCATCGCTTACCATCAGGTGAGATAGTGGTCAAGCGCTTGCATATAAAAAATATTAATTGCGGCCTTTTGCTGATATTCAGCTCGTAATGTTTCAGTAAAACATTAATATCGTGGTAAATCTCCGTGTATCCGTTTGGACATCCGTCCTTCAAATTTTGTTTCGTATGCTTCATTTCCACAAAATGTCACTAATTTAAAGTTAAAAAGTGAATAGTTCGAATTACGCAATGCAGTGCTTGCCTTACTGCGACACTAAGGGTGCCTTTCCACCAGAGATGTGCTATGCAGATATGTCCGTTTCCACTAGTGCTATGCATACGGACCAATGAATATGATTGGTAGATATCAAACGCATCCATAACAACGTAGCATAGTATATATCTGGTGGAAAGGCAGCCTTAGCGTTCCATTTCTGTAAAGTCAGATCAAAATGTTCTCATAGTTTTTATAGAGGAGTAAAATAATTGGAACATGGAATTACTCAACGACGACCCCTCTTACTCTAGCCTTTTCCAGTTTTTATAATTAAACGAAATACAAATCAAACTTATTTAAAAAAAAAACGCAAAAAAATTAACTGACTCCAAAAACAAAACACTAAAAAGTGCAAAATAACTTTCGTTTCGGAAGTTGGTGTCGCAAAACGATAAAAACATGAGGTACTAAAGACGAAAGTTATTTTTCACTTTTTAGTGTTTTGTTTTTGAAGTCGGTAAATTTTTTGCGATAAAGATTTTATTTATCTCTTTTTAGTGTTTGTTCATCATCACTACAAATTGAGCAAGTTCCATATCCATAGTAAGGTACCTAAATGATTGACAAAATACCAGTAAAAACTAAATTTACACGTAAGTTCTGTTTGTCGCTAAAGAGTTCGGTTGTATGCTCCATATCTTGAAAACTGCCTAACCGATTTTGATGCAACTTGCACTTTGACCTAAGTTTTGGCATACTTAATCCAATAAAAAAAAGAATGATCATGATCCGATTACTAGTTTCGGCAAAATGCGTAGACAAAGATAAATACATACAGGATCCATGCGGACGTCACGGGATATCCATTTGTTGTATACCGAAACCTTCTCCAGAATGTTAAAAATACTTTTCTGAAAACCGCTACAAAATCGGTTCAGCCAAACGCGAGAAAGTCGCGGACAAACATACGGGTCAAACTGAGAACCTCCTTTATCTAAAGTCGGTTAAAGATCGACCCGTTTTCAAACTTCCAATATAATTGGAAACAAAAATTTACCTCATACACAAACATTTTCCTAACTAAATGAACAACATATACCTACCTGTCTGCCGACCCCTTTAAACGTTCGAGGCGTGAATATAGGCGAGTTTTCATCTGGGCCCAAGGAATTTATGTTAATATTAGTTAAATAATAGAAGAGGTTGGCATTGAGATACAAATTCGTGTATTTTCCGAGGGCGCCAAAATAGGAAAGGGTGAGTTTTTCGGCGTAGGGTCGCGGGCGTATCGATAAGTTTGGGTGTCGATAGTACTTTTCATTTTCTTTTTGGTTTTAGTTATTATGGATTTTTTTTGTATTTCGCTCAACATAAAAATCTGTCTTAGACATGTAGCTGCTTTGTTTAAAATTATTTCTGTTTTTGGTCTTTGTAGCAGTGAAGAATTGACCACGTTTGATCACCATATTGAATTATGGAAGTGACGCTAGTTTTACGTTTTTATTTATTTGTGTGTCTTTATTTCCTATTTTAAAAGACGTTCGAAAAGAAGGAAGTTATTTTTTTGCAGCAGTCCTGTTATGTTTTGACAAACTTTCCTTTGATTCGAGTGTCTTGTTGTTATCAGAAATTCATTCTTTGTTTCTATTTTTTTTTTGTCATTTGCCAAAGGTTTTTTTTTTTGAAGGACATTCCTGGAATCCTTTTCTTTTCGATTTGTGTGTGCCCACCTGAATAGTTATTTTATTGCCTTCGTTTATTTTAAAGCCTTAATTCTGGGGAGTAGCTTTACTTGCAAGAACTTTTGTGTATTTCAATAGTGCTGCTGTGTTGAAATGCAGCTTAGATACAATAGGACTACAGCTATAAAAAGTTTTAAAGAACACGACATTTTTTTTGTGTATTTATCTCGTATCTTCTGAGGTCTTAGTGCGAGTTTTGTCTCACGCTGGATCGCGTTAACGTAAACGTCAATTTGTATTGAAACTGGATAAACGCCATCTAGTGACAGTAAGGAGAAAACTCTTTTTTTGTAGGTATTCATATTGACTCAAGAGATCGTTTACGATCGAGTGCATTAAAAACTCGGAATAAGCACACTGGTGGCCACAGTATCTGTAGGTCACTATTTAATAAATACTTTAGTGATACCAATCAAACAAGGTTACCTGGTCAATCAAGTGTCGTTTTCTCATTACCCTGATTCTAATCATTTTACTTACGTGTGTTTTTATTGACGCCTTCTACATATTTTAACTGAGAATGTTTTCTATCGGTTGCTCAAAACTCTGCCGTCCTATGACTAAAATGTCACTATCTGACATCTCGCCGTTTTCAACTCTGTAATACCTCCGTATCAGCAAAAAAAATAAAAGATATCTCTATCGCTCTCTAGTATAAGCTTTAGATCTGACACCAGTTTAGCCAAGGGGTACCGTGTTACCCAGTTACTGGGTTGTGGAGGTCATATAGGCAGTCGTTCTATGTAAAGCACTGGTACTCAGCTGAATCCGGTTAGACTGGAAGCCGACCCCAACATAGTTGGGAAAAGGCTAGGCAGATTGATTGCTCTCTAACAGTATTTTTCTACTATCAATAGATTCCTAACAAAAAAGCGCCCCAAATTGCTATGCTTAAAAACTTATTTTTGATAAGATCATTTAAATTAAAAATGTGTCTGCCTATTCGAAAGTACGCAGTTCTTTATATTGTATGATGTTATTACAGCATCGATTTTTATTATTTCGCGGTTTTGTGTTTTTCGTCTACAGGAAAAAACTAAAAGGTGTGATTATATTTTAAAAACTGCTTCTGCCATGTAAATGGACAGCTTTCTCCTACGAAGTCATAGGCAAACGAAAAAATAATTGACAATTCCATAAAAAGTTGTCGCCAGCTGACCAAAATTTGTATGGGAGATACAATTTTCTTTTGACAAATGGCTTTAACTACTTTGGCGAAAGTTATTCATATGCAGAGACAAAAACAGTTTTTAAAATATAATGATTCCTTTCCGTTACACAATTTATAACTGAAAATATGAATTTGTCAGATAGTGACACTCTAGGTATAGGATGGCAAACCGCCTCGGGTGGAACTGATGCGCGTAGGCCATGAGACGAGCTAAGTAGGTCCGTTTAGTAATTTATATTTAAGTTATTACATTATTTTTCTAAGTTAGATAAGTATTTGCCTGAGGCCTCACTTATATTGCGTCCTTATATGTAGTCTCGGCTCTTATTAGCCACGGATAAAAAGCTGTACTAGAATTTTCCCGCGGTGCGGTTCCCGTGGTCTATTCCTCAGAAACCCTGCATTCTGGCAATGTTAGTAGCCTATGACACTCAGCAATAAATATAATAGCTTTCTAGCAGTACAGCCGGTCGATTCTGTTGAAATTTCACCATGATGACTGAGATGATGTAAGGTCGAAGTGAGCCGTCATGTTTTTTTTTTCTTTTTGCTTGCGCTTGACCGCTATCTCACCTGATGGGAATTTTTCATTCCGACCGATGTTCCAACCAATGTCAGGGATTGACAGGCTAACTTCACCTGAGTCATCACGGTGAGTTTTCTACAGATTAGCACTAATGTACAGCTTTCCGGAGACAACTATGCACAGTTGCAGTTTGGTGCACATGAGACATACTGTTATCACCATCCTGATCTGCCAATATTTTTGTCAAGACATGATAATATAAATATCCTTGTAAAGTTTGAATAATTATGTTTTAGGGTTTTAGACCTACCTGTTAGATTTTTTTTGTTTTAATCGCTTAATTGTCTGAGAAAGATACTTCTTGTTAATTTTACCTAGTACTTATCTCTTGGATAATCAAAGTCAAAGAAAAACATTCAAACATCAAACGTTTCACCCAAATATTTCTTTACCCACTCATGACGGAATCATTTTATTTTCTGAGGCATTACCATCGTCGAAAATAATGTTATTATGACTAGATAACTGTTATTATAGGATAAGTTAATCTGTATTTAGTGTTAATATGTGGCTGACCTTGAACCATTCGTAATTGATAGGTATGAAATGCCGCCATGTTGAAAATTATTAAAAAAAAATACAATTATTATTATGGCATGTTTTGGGAGTGTCAAAGTTTGATGACGAGCTCGCATTTAGAAATATGCACTACTAGCTTCTACAAGCGGCTTCCCTCGCGTGAATTTTGACAGCAGTGCCAAATTTCATCCAGTTCCGTCCAGTAGTTTTTGCGTGAAAGAGTAGCAGATTTAATATTAAACATTGACAAAAATACTCCATGCATGACCGAACTTGCGCTTTGTATAAAGCGCAAGTTCGGTCATGCATGGAGTACTGCTCTCACCTCTGGGATGGATCTGCCAAATACCAGCTTGATGCACTTGAGTCGATTGACGGACGGGCCAAAAGGCTTATTGGCAACGATGCACTGGTCGCATATCGCAATAAAGTTCAGGGGTGGGGGCTTGTGACGTCACTAAGGCAGTATAAAGTGTACTAGCGGCGTGAAGTCACACGATATTTCAACGCATTATATCGTTGTTACTTTATGTTTGCGTGTCCAATATTTTTTATTAATCTACCTGACGGACAGAAAACGAATTTTCAGTAAACTACCCTATTTGGCGGCAAAATAGGTAAAACGTGTGGACTGCCCCAGCCAACCTTTCACAATAAATTGAATAGTACTTGATATCAGCACCAATTTTTTTCGCTAAATACCGATGAGGTCACTAGTTTGACCGTTCAAGGTACCTATAGGTTAGTGGGACGACCATATTCGGCAACTCATTACATGCAAAAGGTGACGTATTAGTAACAGATATTAAATATTCATTAATTAAATTATAATGTGTCCATAAATGTTCGCTGCTTGAACTGGTGCCAACGGACCGACATGGTGAAGCTGAGTATTGTCCTCGAGAAAGATAGCGTAATGATGAATATTGAATAGGTAAAGCCTACATGTTTATGAGTTGTCTCAGAATAAACCACTCTTCACCATTGAGTTAAATGTACTACGTACTAGAGAAGCTATTTCAAACAAAAGATTGCGCGTAATTTTGTGACAGCGGGGGCAAGGGGGGGGGGGGGGTTTATGTTCTCATAGATAAACAATCAATGCGCACAGATGATCTTTTTCTTACTCTTTGACATTCACACAAACATGGCCGCCCTCCCGCCTCCGCGGTGACGCGATGTCACGAGGTACAATAAATTGATAACATTTAATTAAATTAAGCGTGTTTTCAACTTACTGTTGACTTGACTTTTACTTATATTTCTCGAGTTGTTTGAACAGTATCTCAATGCACACGAAAGCATTTTATAAGAAACAAAACTTAGTACCTAATCAAACGTGTCACGTTGCAACGAGCGCTTGTCACAGACTAAGGGAGTTGGAGTGGGCGCGCTCTAACGCGTGTTACAAACAATTGAGTTGAGGAGTCTCCTCTAGTACATAGTACATTTAACTCAATGCTCTTCACTCAATCATTCTTATCTGCGATGTTGCCACGTTCTTCAGAATCTCTTTTATTTTTTTTAAAGATTATGTTTTTCGCGCGTATCTTGTATGTATGTAATATTCTTTATAACCTCGTATCTTTCAAACCACTTGACGGATTTTTATAATTAATACATCGTTAGATAGGTCTTGGCCGCCCAAGTGTTCTTAGATAAGTGCCGTTAAAAATAAAGGAACACGGCAACTCATCGAGTGGGGTATCAAAATGAAGGGTTTTTATAGGGGATTATAAAAATATATACCAGTTATATCTTTAAAAGTCCTTCGAGAAAAAAAAAAGTACAACAAAAAGTTTACAAAGAGTTTTGGTCAGCCTGCTCGCGAATATGTATCCTTTGACTGCACAGCATGATTTTCTTCTTGTTTACATCTTTGCAGTCGGGTTTTTTTTATCCTCTTAGGTTTGCTGGACCTTATATGTATAAAGCTTAGTCATACCCACGGCTTGGACACACACCGAATTTCTTTGAGAGGAAATGGGTCCCAATGGGTTGGTAGATGTCACAAGTCTTTGAATTTTATTTCTAGGACATGTCGATTTCATCAATTGTTTTTTTTTTAATTTAGTTAGTCTCGCCCTTGGCCACTATATGCAAGCGATGAAGTGGTTTTCCTTCCCCTTATTGAGAACAGGTTTATAAAAATAATATTCATCATCATCATTATATCAGCCGAAAGACGTCCACTGCTAGACATAGGCCTCCACCAAGCGTCGCCACTTTGACCTGTCCCGTGCGTATCGCAACCAGCGGATCCCCGCAACCATCACCAGGTCATCGGTCCACCTGGTGGGAGGCCTTCCAACGCAACGTCTTCCGGTACGCGGTCGCCACTCCAGAAGCTTTCTGCCCCATCGGCCATTCGTGACTTACTACAGTGTCTCAAGACGAAAGACTATGACCAGTGTGTGTTGCCAGTGATGACATATGGCTCTGAGACGTGGTTGCTTACAATGGGCCTCACCAGAAAGCTTAGTCACTCAAAGGGCAATGGAGAGAGCTATGCTCGGAGTTTCCTTGCGTGATCGAATCAGAAATGTAGAGATCCGCAAGAGAACCAGGGTTACCGACATAGCCCGACGAATTGC
The DNA here is from genome assembly GCA_964057195.1 of Orthosia cruda. NCBI lineage: Eukaryota > Metazoa > Arthropoda > Insecta > Lepidoptera > Noctuidae > Orthosia > Orthosia cruda. The sequence goes on along the minus strand of OZ059852.1, from coordinate 3,531,119 downwards.
CAAACTTAAGTGGCAGTGGGCAGGTCACATTGCTCGCAGAAAAATAATATTACACTAAAATTAAAATTACATAACGTCATCGTAAATATTAATTCTCAATACCGTAACGAAGTAAAAAGGCCGACAAAATCGAAAAAACGTAAATACAAATTTTTGGGTGAATTCGGAGTTATCGATACATCGACACCGCTCCCTCACTACTGGGGGGGTAGCTACATTTTCATGTAGGTCGCATAAAAATAACGTAGCCACCCACCCTTGCGCATCTGTTCAAATATTGAGTGCTGTGCACGCTACACGCTGGGAATATCTTGCAGTGTCAGGAACTCAGGGCTGACTGGAAAAGGAAAAAAAAGGTTTTTGAGCAAAAATAAGGGAAAATTACTATACCCTTTTTCGGCGATGGCGAGTCTATAGCCATGGCGTTTGTCAAATTAAAGGTTTGATAAGTTTTTGTAAGTGAGGGTAGGCAGAAATTACTGACGGTAACTTGCTACGGTAGCTCCCCTGTGCTTGCTATTTTTTTTTTGTTACTGCTGCCGATAGAGGGTAATGTGTTTATCAGTCTATGTATGTATGTTTGTTCCTATGTGGCTTTCTAGAGACCAAACGCGTTGACCGATTTTGATGATTCATACGTCAATCGATTCGTCTTAATCTTGCGGATGTCACTGGCTACATTAAATTTCGAAAATATAAAAATGGCGGATTTCGGGCGCCATATTGTGGGAGGCACAATTTTTTATTCTTCTTCCACCAAACCCATCGTGTGAGATATCAAAATAAAAGGTTTAAAGGGGTGATTTCAAATATATAAAACATTATATGTTTAAATGTACCTAATTCGAAAAAAATGTTAACTAAATAGTTAAAATATAAAAAGTTTATTCAAAAAACAAACAAATAATGCGCGAAAATTAAAACTAAGTAGTACCTAGAACTCATTTTGTCAAATACAATTACTGTTCAAAATCAAGGACGAACAGCAATATTTTTTTCTCAAACATGCTTGGAAATTTGAGCATTATTTTGACAACCTTCTTCGAGATAAATCGAAATTGCTGTACTGGCCAAATACATGCGAGCAGCGGCCGGCAAAAGTTGTATGAAAATCCATATCTTTCGTGTTTAGCGGCCAAAACTCATATCTGTCGTGTTTAGCGGCCAAAACTCATATCTGTCGTGTAATTTAAAAATGGAAGGATCTTATACTCCGAAACATGCCAACCAAGGAGGTAACTTATCCAAGGTTTTATTTAAAATTCGAACTGGCATATGCAAATAGAAAGCTGTTTATAGAATAAAAATGAACACTTTAATTACTTTGTACTTGTACTTTGACAAAATAATGCTCAAATTTCGAAGCAGGTTTGCAAAAATGCATTTATCATAATGTTTTGGTAGGGTTGTAAAATCAATGGCTTCAAAATAAATCGATTGACCGAATTCAAACACGACTCTATTTAAGATGGCCGATTGCAAAATTCACATACCGAATTTTGTGTTTGTTTTGTTAAGTACCTCAGTAATTTATTCGAATATGAACCTTATTCTAATGTATGAAAAGTTTGTATTCAAATAATGTGAGAAAACCTTGCACAGCAAGCCTTTTATAAGAACATGAACACAAAAACATACAAATAAAGTTCATTTTCGTATGACACGCTACTCTATGCATCTTACCCCGAGTTTCATGCTGTATGTTGTCTTCGTTGTCATTTTTAGGGTTCCGTACCGTAAAAAGGGGACCCTATTACTAAGACTCCACTGCCCGTCTGTCTGTCTGTCACCAGGCTTTATCTCCTGAACCGTGATAGCTAGACATTTGAAATGTTCACAGATGATGTATTTCTGTTGTCGCTATAACAACAAATACTAAAAAACAGCTCCCATACAACAAACGCGATTTTTTGCCGTTATTTGCGATAATGGTACGGATCACTTCGTGCGCGAGTCCGACTCGCACTTGGCCTGTTTTTAATATCACTACTGGACATAGGTCTTCTCTATACTTTCTCAACTTTCTTTATATTTTGCCTTCGGCCAATCGATTCTGAAAAGAGTTCCAATTGGTGTGTGGTGTGAACCATAAAATTTATCTAAAACTGTGTTTCCTAACTACGTCGGCACCGTATGCAGCTGGGTACCACAATTTTAAATGGTGCGACTGCCTATCTGTCCCCCAAAACCTAGTAACCACAGTACTTGTTGGCAAGACTGATATATTTTATAAGCTTTTATTTTTAACTTGCAATGTGTGTAAGTATATAAGTGTGTTCGGCTCAAAACTTGCAACTGAATTTTATAGCAAACTAGAGGACGCCTCGCGGTTTCACCCGCGTAGTTCCCTTTCCCGTGGGAATATAGGGATAAAAAGTAGCCTATGTCACCCGGGGATAGAGTAGCTTCCCAACGGTGACAGAATTTTTGAAATCGGTCCAGTAGTTTTGGAGCCTATTCGGTACAAACAAACAAACAAAAAAATATTTCCTCTTTATAATATTGGTATAGATTATCCTCCACCGATTAAGATAAAATTTACATACACGTTTAGTTTGGATGACAATGCATGGTTGGCTAAGTGACGTCATTCTAAATACAATATGGCGGACGGCCCAAGATGGCGGAGTTGTGTTGTGAGTTATTTTTTGTGCACTGCCATGATATGGGTATCAAATGAAAGGGTTTGCTGAGAAGAATACGAAAAAAGCTTGTTTTTTTAATGAATAATTATATTTATCTGCATTCTTACTATCCTTAGCTACTCAAAGATCTATAAATGACAGCAGCTTAACATGCTTTCGGAGGCACGAAGTCTCTGTATTTAATGAAGGGTCACCCATCCAAGGACCGCAGCCTGTTGCTTTCTATCGGCTGTTATAGCCTGCATTTTACGGGATTTGAACGTAGCAAATGACACAGCTGTCCGAGTACTATACTGGTTGGACATAATCTGAATTGTTGAGGCTATAATGGTTTGAGTTTATCGACACGAAAGAAGAAGATTAACCCACGAGCTATAATTTGTAACCTAAGGGTAGCGTAGACTGACCCCTGCGATCGACAGCTAGGCAGGCAGCAGGACGGACGGGCACTCTTCTATGATCGAGGTAGGCAGGTGGTGATCGGGTACCTCGACGGACAAGCAGACACACAGGTTGGTGTGCTTTAGTAGTCATACGGTAGATACGCAAGCAACCAACGACGTCTGAAGAATCTTATTTTTTTAATTACTTTTATTTTATTAACGTAGTTAACGTTAGCTCTCCGGAGCCTACGTTACGCTACAAACCATAGTGAACGTTTTTTTTCTCTAATGTCAAATTTATTTATTTCAAATAAGCCATTAAGCGGCAATTTAGAACTTCAAAAATTAAACTCAAAATATTTAAAGGTAAGTAATAATAATTGATTCTACCGTCCATTCGGAAAAGTAGCTTTTTATGGAGAAGGACGGATAAAAACTCCACACTTACTCTTTAAAAAATAGTTTTTTACAATATTTACATACATAAATTAATTAAAATACGTGAGGAAAATGCACCCAGAATAACACTACATACTATACTACGTATAGGTATAAAGTATTAAATTCATTCATTTGATAATTAGGAACATGGTTCTCACATACTTACAAATACTGCAAACATAGGTAAAATACCTAATTCAACAACAACGGAACAGTGTGTGAGTCGATTTCTTAAAACAAAAATAAAGGAATACTATATTGAATAGGTCATATAAATTTTAAAAAAAAATATTGTCTACATTAAAGATTGCCCTATAGAGCAGGACCAGCATGTTTCCAAGTATTCTTATTATTTCTGGGGTCAAAAGGTTACTTTAAAGGTCACACCCGAAAAACAGAAACACCCATCAGAATTCTTATCTCCATGAAACGCAACGTTTTGCTAATTACTAAGGAGGAAACTTGATTTTCTTTCCTCTACCGATTTCCTGTTCCGGTTAATTTCGTTCCGTATTCGAGACGGTTAATAAGTGTCTTGGGAGAGCATCTGTATTCGTTTCTTTGCTATGTACTGGAACTGCATTGGAGTCGCAAAATGGAGAGTAGGTATGACCCAAATTGATCGGTGCATATTTGTTATGCTGAAAGAGTATAGTTGGGACCTAATAGAAGGTGCATCAATTATAAGGGTAATATTTGTAAGTATGTGAGAACCATGTTCCTATTTATCAAATGAATGATTTTCTCTGTTAATGTATTTAATACTTTATACCTATACTTAATATATTAAATAGTGCTATTCTGGGTGCATCGTCCTAACTTATATGAATTAATGTATGTATGTTAATCATGTAAATATTGTAAAACACTTTTTTTTTAAGAGTTTATGTGGTGTTTATTGTCCGTTCTTCGCCATAACACGCTACCTTTCCGAATGGACGGTAGAATCAATTATTATTATAATTTGTAAATATTCTGAGTTTAATTTTTGACGTTATAAAGTGCTGCTTATTGTTCTAGAGACCAAACGCGTTGGCCGATTTTGATGATTCTTACGTCAATCGAGTCGTCTTAACCCTGCGAGTGTCACTGGCTACATTAAAATTGGAAAATAAAAAGATGGCGGATTTTGGGCGCCATATTGTGGGGCACCAAAATTTTTATTCTTCCAAACCCATCCTGTGGGGTATCAAAATAAAGGGTTTTAAGAGGTGATTTCCAAAATATATATCACTTATATGTTTAAATGTACCTAATAAAAAAAAAAAAAGAATATTGTTTAATATTAATGTAGAATCGGAAACGTATATTTTTTTTACAGTGATCATGACACTTTTAAAAATCAAAGTTAATCATATCATGTAAAGCGGAACGTCATTTATAGGTAGTAAAAGAATATCCATACATTTAAACTCAAAAGTAGATTCCCTATTCAATAAAAAAACTTTTTTGCAAAAAAATACTACCGACTTCCAAATAAAAAACTACAAAGTGAAAAATTACTTAATTTATTGAAGTCGGTGACTTTCGTAGGTAACTTTTTTTTTTGCGTTATGGATACCGACTTTAAAAAAATAAAGTTATTTTTCACTTTGTAGTTTTGTATTTGGAAGTCGGTAGTATTATTTTGCAAAAAGGTTTTCAATTTTTCACTTTTTTGTTGTACCTACCTAATAGGCAAGTTAGTAAGGTATCTATAACGCCAGAATAGATTTGATGAAACTTGAACATAACTGGTGAAATGAGAGATCTGCGTACCCCTTAAGAGCGTACTGGCGTGATGTTATGTTATGAAATGGTATAAACAATAAACAGACATGCGATTGCAGCAACCCCGAGAGATTTGCCGTTATTTATTGAAGAGTTATGTTGTATATCTCCGAATTTCTTTATCAGATCTTCACAAAATTAAAATGGGACCAATTTCGGAACATACTTTTTCAAACAGATTAGACTTTTTAAAATGGTTTTCAATCATCTTTAAAGCCCTTTGCTAAGAATAGTTACAGCACTGATAACAAAATTTGTGCAACATGTTAAATTTAGTCTTGTTATACTTATTTTTATTATTTTTTACCTTTGTATAGATTCTTTTACCGATTGTTTTGTGAATGTGTGAACATTGTAGGCCTTCTAGATGCTAGTTAACATTTGTTAACTTTTTTATATAATCTTTTTCTTTTTTTTTAGTTTCTTACGACTTATTGTCATAATTCGGGCCTACGTTGTCCCCCCATATCTAAGTACTACTACTAATGCTGTAACATGTAAATATTGTAAAACCAAACCATTTTTAAAAGAGTAACCATGGAGTTTCTTGCCGGTTCTTCTCCATAGGAAACGACCAACCCGAACCGTGCTCATTTTGTCGACGTTTTATAAGTGCCCATGTAGGCCTATGTGAAATAAAAAAATTGATTTTGATTTTTGAAACAAAAAATAATTTTCAAAATCGGTGCACAATTGACGGAGATATCGGTGAAAATACAAAAAAAAAAAAAATATCTCGAACATAGAACCTCCTCCTTTTTGGGAAGTCGGTTAAAAATCAAATCCCGGACGCGTAATGTCTTAAAAACTTATAAAACTAACGTACGAGTAAGAAAAACAGATCATTTAAATATTTTAACATCCTAATACTAATTCCTACCCCTTGCATCGCAACCCTTACCCTTCCCAAGATTGGTTCTTATCATATTTATACAGTATTGTCTTTGCTCTGTTTATTTACCCTCCTTTCAGGGAAAACTGTAAATCTATACATATGTTAAAGGTTCGCCCTTTGCAGTGTTGCTAGAATTGCCGGCAATTGGAAGCGCCCTTCGTGAATATTTTAGGTTGTAGGCTCTGGGAGAAAGTGCGGTTTTTCCGTTGCCGAAGATTCGATATTTTTTTAGTTTGTAGAGTGGGTAGTTGTAGTTTCTACTTGGTCTTTAGGATTAATTTAACAAGTTATTTTGGATTATCGTCTTTTGTTTTAATTTAAATGAAAGCCTTTCTTAAGATATAAGAGCCGGTTTCTGAATTGAGTATTTGGTGTTAAGGTCGTGTTAAATCTTATTTTAATGCCTAAGTTTGACATATTTTCAAGTTAATGTAGAGTTTGACAAATACTTAACTTTAAATTACCAGAGCCAGCCAACCAGCGCTGTGGTTCTGTCTTGCACGCGGGTCCCAGCAGCATTATGCTGAGCGATGACCGTTTTGCTTGGTTGTGGCGCATACTCTGTATTTGTATTTCAGTTTTTTCCTTTGTTTTTTATGGTATGCGCCTGGCGCAAATAAACTTTCCATATTTGTTAGTAACAATGTAAACTTATAAAATAGTGTTAGTAACATTTATTCTACTTTCTTTTAATTTTTACTTTCTTTCTAAAATCTTAATTCCGAAATCAGGGGTAAGTCGTGCCAAATGGGGTTTACCTAACATAACGGACTTCTATCCCTTTTTTTCTCCTTAACGGGATGGATTGTTAAAAATCGTTCATTAGTGTTCGTTGTACAAAGGAACCCTTGTGCAAAACTTTATTCTTCTAGACCTAATGGCCCACTGGTTTAATCTACACATTATCTATCACTCTATGATTGAATGAATGAATTAAAGATTTTTATCTACACTCACAACGTAATGTCCCCAATATGAATTCAAAAAATACTGTATAAACACATACTTTATATTCGTGGATAGGTAAAATTAAAAAAAAAACCCATTACAGTGCAACATTTTCCTTCGATTTTCAAACAACTGCATCATAAAATAACTTTATAATTTTTATAGCACACTTTTACTTTTTAATTTATTGGCACGGCTATTGACTTAATGTAGAAAAATTGTGTCGTTCTCTTTGGATGCGCGCGCTGCGCAGTCATGTGCAATGAGAATCTAAATTGCCCGCCATACCACATAAAACCTACGCTGGTGTTTTAATAACCCCTAATATGACTGTTGCATAAACCTCTATTATTATCTATATAATTATGGTGTAACACTTTTCACGTTTCCTTAAGGTAAACATGACGGACTTCCATCTCCTTTTTATCCTTAACGGGATGTAATGTTAAAAATCGTTCATTAGTGTTCGTTGTACAAGGAACCCTTGTGCAAAATTTTATTCTTCTAGACCTAAGGGCCCAGCGGTTTTAGCTGCACATTACCTAATCTATCACTATCAGTGAATGAAAGAATTAAAGATTTTTATTATCAACATAATTATGGTGTAACACTTATAAAATGACGACACTGATTGCCACCTGCATCTTGATTACACTAATTCGCTAAATCGGTTTAGGAAGTGAGGCCATTAGATAAGACATAACTTCTTAGTAGAAAGATTGTCAGCATATTTTATTGGCTGCAACTGCTTAATCATCAAAACATACGAGTTGGATTTCAACGAATCCGTACTTACTAATATATTTTAAGGTTGCCCTAGTCGACGGCACGAACTATTTTGTGCGGGAGGTTAAAATGCATGCTATCTCATCCGACATCACGTGCGAAAGAGATAGATGCTGTGATGAGCAGTAAGAAGCTAGTTCGTGAACGAATTAGCACTTTTGCAAATTTTTATAGAAATGGATGATGATTTAGGACGAAAACGAGCTCGAGAAATTTTATAAACAGACCTTTGGGAGTCTAGATATCGTGAAAAAACGTTCAAATGTATATTTTCAAAATAAAATTATTTGCATTGTTGAATTACTGATCTATCCCTGTATGGAGGCCGTTTTGCAATTCTCCTTCTCTTGGTCCTCAAAGATGCATTAAAATTAGTATTGAAAAATTTAACTTTTGACACTCATAACTTTCAAATATATTTTTTTTTTCCTTTTTGTTTCCTTACAGGGCTAGATAATGATGAGACCTGTATTTTATATTTCTATGGATGAGACGAATTGATATGATTTTTTATTTTAATTTGAATGTATATCGTCAAACAGTGGAGTAATCGCTAGACTACGTTTGTATGGAATAATTTTCGACTAGTGTAATCTTAAGGGCAGATAGCCTTCAGAAGCACGTCTTAAATGCCAGTAGTAATATTTTGGAAAAAATATATGTTAAATCAGACCATTTGCTTAATAATTTCATCTAAGAAAATGTTGAGTTTTATTTGTAAAACATAGCGTAATTAATTTGTAAAGTTATGTCTAACACGGACAAAAAAACGACAATTGCACCAAAACCGCCGGGCGTATTTTAATGAAATTATCACCATCTCAAAGACAATTGAATCATCTACATTTTGATCTGAGGTTTGATTTTAGTCATAGAAAAATAAGGAAAGTAAAAAAAAACTACAAAATTTTGGGTCGGGCGGGTGTAAACCGAGTGCGCGTTTTGTTCCCTCAAGGTCGTTGGCGACAGTCGTAGTCTTAAAGGGAAGGTGCGGATTTTGAGATTTTGTCTATTTGCGGTCAAAGACAAGACAAAGACAAAGATATTTTATTTCAACTAGGCCACAAAGCGGCACTTTTGAACGTTAGTTACATTAAAATTTACAAGGAATAAAAATTGATTCTACCGTGCATTCGGAAAGTAGCTTGTTATGGAGAAGAACGCACAAGAAACTCCATACTTACTCTTTTAAAAAAAATATATGTTTTTTTTACAATATTTAGGTACATAAGTACATACATTAATAAATTTATATGTGTGAGGACAATGCACCCAGAATCAATACATACTATACTACGTACAGGTACAAAGTATTTAAAAGTACTCACACATGTACTGTGCAGTTACATAATAAGCGCTAGAAAAACACTAGCATCCGAAGCAGTTAAGTTAAGACCAATCCCAACTGACGGCGCCCGTTCACGAACATGACGCATGAATCGGCACCACCCAGCTCAACCATCATGAAGGGAACCGAATGATCCAACACACACGCCACCATCAGAGAGACATTTGAGAGAGCATGACACACTCAACTGCCAGGGCAAACACAAGTCAACGAACGACACCGAGGTACAGCAAATGGTAGATTTACAGTTGGGTACATAGTACTCACACACGTGCTGCGCAGTTATACTATACTAAAAGAAATTGAGTCTATATAATACAAATATATTCATACAGTCTTCAGCAGGTCCAACAATTCTACAAAACAATAATGTTCTGCATATCACTTGTTTTTGCGCCCTAGTGGTTGTGGAGCAAGAGTAGCATTGAGCCAAGCATTTTTATCAGTGATGTAATCCCCCAACTTATAATATGCCAGCCTGCATAGTGTGCGTTTTATACAAGTTTTAAATTTCGTCTCATTCAGTTCTAGAATGTGGGGAGGAATTTTATTGTAACATTTTGTACCCCATGAAAGAAGAGGCTACTTTAGCCAGTCTGAAACCTGGTTGAACTAATTGGTCCCTATTTCTAGTAATGTAATTATGTCTATCTCCGTTTTTACTAAAAAGATGTAAATTTTTTCTCACGTACATGATATTTTCATAAATATATTGACAAGGAACCGTCATGATGTTAATGCCCTTAAACAGTTCCCTTAGAGAATCGCGCCGGCGAAGATTGTATATCGCTCTGATGGCTCGTTTTTGCAGAATAAAAATTGACTCAATGTCTGCAGCCCTTCCCCATAGTAAAATACCGTAAGACATTATACTATGAAAGTAACTAAAATAGACCAGCCTCGCGGTATCTACATCACTAAATTGACGAATCTTTCTAACAGCATAAGCTGCCGAACTTAGCCGCCCTGCAAGTGATATTAAATGAGGACCCCATTGTAACGTTGAGTCTAGCGTGATCCCCAGGAAAACCGTTTTATCGACGAATTCTAGCTTCTCCTTGTTTAAGATAATGTCACAATCAGTACTTTTTACATTCGGCAAGGAAAATTTTACGCACTTGGTTTTTTTACCATTTAAAACTAAATTATTTGCAGTGAACCAATCCTGAACCTGCCGTAGCGCGTTATTTACGTCGTCAACCTGACAAGTACGTCTATTTATTTTAAAAATTAAAGATGTGTCATCAGCAAATAACACCATGTTTAGTTTGTTTTCCAATAAACGGAGTAAATCGTTTATGTATATTAAAAATAAGAAAGGACCTAATATTGAGCCCTGGGGTACCCCCATTTTCACGTTTAACCCCGACGAATTCACACCGTTTATCTGAACTAATTGCTGTCTATCACTTAAATAAGATTCAACCAAACATAACGCTGATTGACCTAGCCCGTAATGCTCAAGTTTCAGAAGTAATGTTTCATGATTAACGCAATCAAACGCCTTCGACAGGTCGCAGAAGATACCTATGGCATCCTGCGACTCTTCCCACGCATTAAAGATGTGTTTTAATAGGGTGACACCAGCGTCAGTTGTACAACGTCCTTTGGTGAAACCATACTGTTTTATCATGCAAGATTTTATTCGTATTAAAATGAATGAGCATTTGATTAAGCATTATCTTCTCAAATACCTTGCTGAAAACCGGCAACACGGATACTGGTCTATAATTATTTGTGTCTTTACTGTCCCCGGTCATCTCTACCACCCCTATTGTAAATCTCCCTATTCTTTCACACATTATTTATCCTTGAAACGAGAGAGCAAACAGTTTTCATATGCAAGTTTTATAAATAAGAGGGTAGGTCAGTTTTTCCTTCCGAGAGAATCTCACGGATAAACAATAACGTAACGTGTCAACGCCACCATGATTTAAAGAGATAGCGCTATTCGCCCTATAGCTCTCTCTCACAATCGAACCATGAATCAAATTTAGCAGCTCACAATGTTAGGACCCATTATTATTAATGCTAATTTCTATCCGTGCCCCTTTGTGCCTATTGGCCTTGTTTTGTTCTGTCGCCTGCTTGATATGAAGGGCAGTGGTAATTTGTATTTTTTCCGTCTCCTCCGTTATTCTTTTCTGATTAATTTCGTTGCGGGATCCAAGATAGTTAAATTCATTCTCCGGGACTTCGTCGAGCTACATTGCCTCGGCGCTTTTCTGATGGTCGCCACTGTTGATTCTGGCTTTCAGGAGGTGCAATGGTTTGGGAATAGTGCGGTGAGATTGTTGCCTCGGAAAACACGTTAGATCGATCGTCCCGGCTGTCATTAATAGGTACGTCTTTATCAGTCGTTACCATAAAAAAACTCACTACCTGCGTCTGTGTTTCCGAACGCATACAACCCGAATCTCTTCAAAGTTAGAGTGAATAGGCTTCTTCTGGGTAAGCTCATCACTCCATCGTCGACTTTGTCTCTGTCACCTCTGACCTAGACTAGTCAAGAGCAAACCCATCGTATATGAACAAAAAAAAAGATAATAAATAATATGGACTGGAAATAACTACAAAAAAAAAGTGCCTACCTAAACCTTAAAATGGCTGCCGATGCTATGGTTGTGTCAATCACGGAACACACACACACATTAATAATAGTAAAGTAAACAACCATTTGACAGCAGGACTACCACGAACACAACCACAAAATTCGTCACTTAATATGGCGAATATGGCACGTACTGACAACTGTCACTACGTCATAACAAAATGTTGCCATAATTAACAACAACTGAAATATCGTTGTCAAATACGATTACTACATTAGAAAGAATGAAACAAAACGATGTTTCACATTCAGTATCGTATTTCACTCATATTCGTATAAGCTAATGTATGTATAGAACATCGCAGCGCGTCCATGATTTTCCTAGTTCAATGGTCGTTACAAAAGACAGAAAATCTGATGACAACTCTTGCCAAGGGATGTTACTGATATCCGGGGGTTGTGGAGATCAGTTATCAGATAGGTAGTCGCTCCATGTAAAATACCAGTACTCAGCTGCATCGGAATAGACGGCAAGGCTATCAAGCAAGCCCGAGCTGCAAGGCCTATTTGGCGCACCCGCGTGGCGCACTGTGTCATTGTTTTAAAATTAAGGTTGATCATTCTTCCATACAAACGTAGTCTGGCGATTACTCCACTGTTTGACGGTGTACGTTCATAATAAAAAATGATATCAATTTGTCTCATCATTATCTAGCCCTGTATGGAAACAAATAAAGAAACCTTTTGCAAAAAAAAAACTACCGACTTCCAAATACAAAACTACAAAGTGAAAAATAACTTTATTTTTTGAAGTCGGTGTCTTTCGTAGGTACCATTTTCTTTGCGTTATGGACACCGACTTTTTATTTTTCACTTTTTAGTTGTAGCTATCTAATAGGCAATTTAGTAAGGTAACTATAACGCCAGAATACATTTCATGAAACTTGAACATAACCGGTGAAATGAGAGATCTGCGGACCTCTTATGAGCGTACTGGCGTGATGTTATGTTATGAAATGGTTTAGACAATAAACAGACATGCGATTGCAGCAATCCCGAGAGATTATTTATAGAAGAGTTCTGTTGCATATCTCCGAAGTTCTTCATCAGATCTTCACCAAATTAAAACGGGACCAATTTCGGAACATACTTTTTCAAACAAAAAAAAGAATTTTCAAAATCGGTTCACAATTGACGGAGATATCGTTGAACAAAGAACCTCCTCCTTTTTGGGAAGTCGGTTAAAAAGTAAAAGAATATAATATTTGTAAGTTATGAGCGTCAAAAGTTCCATATTTCATCAACACTAATGTTAACGCATCTTTGGACGGCAATAAATACCATAAGAAGAAGGAAAATTGCAAAACGGCCTCCATACATGGATAGATTAGTAATTCAACCATGTAAATAATTTTGTTTTGAATACAATCTATCCTTGTCATTTTTGTATCAATGAATACAGGGAGTATTTCCTACTCTCTGGTTTTATTGATAACCATTTCATATTGAAGGTTGTATTTGAATAAGATGGTAGTGTAGTTATTCCTACCACAAGGTACCATTCGTTATAAACTGTCATGCAGTCTACATACGCCACTACATCAGCTATGGAGAAGCGTGTATACTCGAACAGGCTTACAAATCAAATGCTTAGCATAAATATACAATAAAGTGAGCTAGAGCGGAGGTCGGACGTGCTTCTAATACTGCTGATCTGATTTGTGTATAGGTTTAATAATAGTCAAAAATGGCGAACAGTGTACAGGTTTTGAATCGGTCTAGTTTTAAGAGATGCTTTAAGACGATGACAGTCAACAACGAACCTGATGGAACAAAACGCGCATTCGGTTCACACCCGCGCGACCCAAATTCAGCAGTTTTTTAGGGTTCCGTACCCAAAGGGTAAAAACGGGACCCTATTACTAAGACTCCGCGGTCCGTCTGTCTGTCTGACTGTCTGTGTGTCTGTCACCAGGCTGTAACTCATGAACCGTGATAGCTAGACAAATGAAATTTTCACAGATAATGTATTTCTGTTGCCGCTATAACAACAAATATTTAAGAAATAAAAACAGAACAAAATAAATATTTAAGGGGGGCTCCCATACAACAAACGTGATTTTTCTGCCGTTTTTTCTGATAATGGTACGGAACCCTTCGTGCGCGAGTCCGACTCGCACTTGGCCAGTTCTTTTGTACTTTCCTTATTATTCTATGACTTAAAAAAAAGCCTTAGATCAAAATGCAGATGATAAAATTGTCTTTGAGATGGTGTCAATTTCATTAAAATACGCCCGGCGGTTTTGGTGTGTTTGTCGTGTTTTTGTCCGTATTAGACATAACTTTACAAATGAACAATCGGACGCCTCGCGGTTTAACCCGCTTAGTTCCGGTTCCCGTGGGAATACAGGGATAAAAAGTAGCCTATGTCACCCGGGGATAGTGTAGCTTCCCAACGGTGAAAGAATTTTTGAAATCGGTCCAGTAGTTTTTAAGTTTATTCGTTACATACAAAAATACAAATCTTTCCTCTTTATAATATTTGTATAAATTACTCTATGCTCTACGTAAATATACTATGTTAAAAACTCAAAATTGTAAAAAACTCTATGTACTATGTAAAAAACTCTATGTACTATGTAAAAAACTCAAAATTCTCTCAGATCAATTTATTAAGTAAATAGTCTACTAATATTGTAAAGTTTGTAAGTTTGTGAGTTTGTGACGTTGTAAGGGGTAATCTCTGGATCTACTGAACCGATTTTGAAAATTCTTTCACCAGTAGTAAGCTACGTTATTCCTGAGTGTCATAGGCTATAATAAATTTAAAAAAAAATTGAGATCCTTATGAAAATTGCAATAATGTAACCCAAGGTAGCAAAATGTTGCCTGTAAAAATCATTTTTAGCGTGCTCTGAGAAAACTATTGATGATAGATAAAAAACAGTAGGTACCTACCTTCTATTTTTTTTATCTATCATCATTACTTCATTAGTTTTCTCAGCGGTAGGGTAGGCAGGACAGGCAGAGTAGGCAGGGAGGCAGAGTAGGTAGGTAGGTAGCCAGTTGACGGGAGCAAAGTCCCGGGGGTCAGCTAGTGTAACATAATTTCTTTTAGCCGTTTAGACGTGATTTTCATTTTAAAATCAGCTACTTAGGTGTATCTACGCCTTAATAAGGTGTCCCTGCTTCTTTGCCCTCAAAACAAAAGAAAGGTTGACGTGAATCATTTTTGGTATCAGGATCATAGAAAAAATTATCAGGATTCTTACTATTACTGCGCAGTAAGATTTGCTATGTTTCTTGCTATTTAATTGAAAAGAGAAGTACACAATTCGGATAGTTGTCTTCATTTTTCTGTAGTTTTTGGACAGTTTCAATAAACCTTAGTTTCAAGGTCTGGCACGGGCGATGAAGCGCAGCATACGAAGGTAAAACGCGCACGGTTGGCACAGTGGTTGAGCGATTGTGGTGCGGTGTTCCACAGGACTCAGTCTTGGGCCCACCCCTGTGGAACATCGGGTACGACTGGGTGCTGAGGGGCGAACTCCAACCGGGCGTAGACCTGACGTGTTACGCGGATGATACGCTGGTCACCGCCCGGGGGAGTTCGTACAGGGAGGCAGCGTTGCTGGCGACGGCTGCGGTCTCACAGGTGGTGAGCCGCATACGGCGCCTTGGCCTGGAGGTGGCCCTCAACAAGTCGAAGGCCATGGTCTTTCATGGTCCCCGGCGGGCGCCACCGCCCGATGTCCACATCGTCGTCGGGGGGGCTCGAATCGCTGTCGTGTCAACCATGAAGTACCTGGGATTGGTGCTCGACAGCCGGTGGGATTTCGGCCCGCACTTCCAGCGGCTGGCGCCCAAGTTGTTGGGCGCGGCTGGGGCGCTGTCATCGCTGCTTCCCAATCTAAGGGGCCCGAGCGCTGCCTGTAGGCGGCTCTACGTGGGGATCGTGCGATCGATGGCCCTGTATGGGGCCCCGATCTGGGCGACTGACCTGACGGCTGGCAGCATCGCTGTTCTGCGAAAGCCGCAGAGAGCGATGGCCGTCAGAGTCATCAGGGGGTATCGCACGATCTCCTACGAGGCGGCTTGTGCACTGGCCGGATCCCCGCCCTGGGACCTGGAGGCGAAGGTACTCGCGTCACTGTATCGGTGGCGCGAGGAAGCGCGGGCGCGGGGCGAAGGGCCGATGCAGCGACATATGGAGTTGCGTCGGTCTCAGCTCCGCGAGGTCCTGGTGGCGGTGGCTTCGTCACCATCGAGGCGGTCCGGCCAGTGCTAGAGAACTGGCTCGGGAGGAGGCACGGCTCCCTGTCGTTTCGGGTGACGCAGGTGCTCTCGGGGCATGGTTGCTTCGGGAAGTACCTGTGTCGCATAAACAGGGAGCCGGACGCCCGGTGTCACCACTGCGTCGACTACCGGGAGGACACGGCACGGCATACGCTGGCAGAATGTGCCGCTTGGGAGGAGCCGCGCCGTGCCCTCATCTCAGAAGTAGGCAGTGACCTGTCGCTGCCGGCCGTAGTCGAGTCTATGTTCGGCAGTGAAGAGTCCTGGGACGCGGTGGTATCCTTCTGCGAAACAGTGGTCTCGCAGAAAGAGGCTGCGGAGAGGGAGATTTCATCCACTAACCCGATCCGCAGCAGACGCGCCGGGCGTCGGCGGAGGGCGGATAACGCCCTCTTCCGGCCCCCGTAAATGGGTCCAGGGGCGACGGACTCGGGGACGTCCGTCGCCCCCCAAACATCTGGACCCGAGGTGGCGGCGCGTAGTGTTCCACGCGCGCCCCTCTCAGACGTTGCGGGGGAGTCAAACACCTCACTCCCCCCCAACCCGAGGTCGTGGCCCGCAGAGGCGGGCCGGCACTAGCCGGGGGTTGCGGAAGTATCGTTGTTCCCGCGACCCCCGGTGTAGGTGTGAGACGGAACACCGGGGTGGTTTTTAGTCAGTACGAGTCTGACAGACCCCAGGCCCTGGGGGAGCGGAGGACATTCAATGAGGATTTTCCAACCCGGAAAAAAAAAAAAAAAAGTGGTTGAGCTATTGACTGCTGCGCTGCGTGTCGCGGGTTCGATTCCCGCACGGATCAAATATTTGTATGACCTACAGATAGTTGTTCCGGCTCTGGGTGTTGTGTATGTGAGTTTATATGTTTGTAAGCGCACCCACGATACTGGAAGAAAATCCTAGTGTGGGGCAAGGTTATATAAATAAAAAAATAAAAACTTGCTGTCCGAAACATCAGAACGCAAATAGGGTTGTCTCCTGGATATAAAAATGATAATTTTATTTAGTCCGTCAGTGAGATTATAAAAAATAATATTGGACACGTATTTTTTGGTTTACCAAATAAATAAAAGTTTACATAGTTAAAGCGCATCAAAGTTCAGGACTTGAGCGCTTGTGACGTCACTTTGTCAGTATACAGTGTAGCACATCATGAACTCACAGGATATTTTAACGCACTGTATCGTCGTAATTTTTTGTTTATGTGGCAAAACAAAAAACTTTTAGGTTTTGTAACTGACGGACTAAATAAATATTGTTTGTCAACATATTACGAAAATATGTTGAAACCTTCTAGTTAGAAACTACTGACAGAAGGCTACATATTTGCTAAGTGCCATAGGCTACTTTTTGAAAACTTATAGGGCTCCAATGACATAGGCCAGGGGAGCAAAAAAGCTATGCCTACCTAATGTGTACATTCAAATTAAACCCCACACAGATCATTGATATAAATAGTAAACAGAATTCGACTTAAATCAATACTAGAACATTAAAATAGATTGTGTGACGAAACGTGTGCACTAAAAGGTCGCGAGATCTAGATTGACCTTTAACGGTTAAATAGGACTTATATTTGCAAAATGGCGTGCTGTCTTTAGACTCGGTTTCGTTCGTATTGAAAGAAAAACCTGCCGTTGATTTGCCACATCTCTGAAACATCTCCTTTTTTATTAAAAGTAATTCATTACAATGCAATGTAACGTTCTTAGGAATGGTACAATACAGACAGATTCTCAGTTTCTTATAGCATTTTCATGTAATGTAACGTTCTTGCGAACGTTCGACGCTGCGTTCGACGTAATACTCACGGCGAGTGAGCATTTACCTGTCACATTTCTTTGTACCTTGCGTTCATTATTGACATCACTTCACGTCACCCGCGCTCGTGCCGTTGCTCGATAAAATGTTACACCTAAACGCTTGTTGGTTTTTAAAATCAGGTTGTAACAAAACATCGAGCGTCATGTTCGAAGTGTGATTCGAGAAAATTTAAAAACAACGAATGCTCGATGTTCTGTTACAAGTAAATGTTCTAGTCTATACTCACCTTCAATATAATTTGTTGCATCCTTGTTCCACTCACTATACTTAATATAGGCCCCCTGTCTCTTCTGCCATAATTGCCTGGAATGTGCAAGTATCATCCAGGATCCATTTGCAGTCATTTATAGGTCACCGAACATACATTTTCATTGTATCATACCCACTTAAATACTCTCTCCGTTCGGGTAAAAATGAGCTATTTGATTAACATGGTTGGCAGTTGAAGTTTTGAACTTTTAAATGACACTTATGCAAAGAAAGATGGTTGCGAATTCTTGAGCCCTGATTTACTTCCATAATTTTATTATACTCTTACAAATTAAAAGAGCTACTTGAACCATAAAAACTCAATCCAACAATTTCACTTTACACCTATAACTCCATTTAAATAATGACCACTTGAAAAAATCAAACGAATTAAATTTTGCACTCTAGCAACACGGGACGCGACGTTCAGAAATTGAGCTAATTGCAAAAGGCGGGAAACACGTCGAGAGGATTTCCGAACGTAAAAGCAAAGATGGCGGCGTGATTTTTCCTTTTTAATTATCGTTTTCGGATGGAACGAGTTTAAATTGAAGGGCTCTCGAAGGGAGAATGAAAATGGCGGCAAAGGGACTCTGTTTTTTTTCTATTTGTTTTATTTCAGTGATTGGGGAACGAAGGAATTTGTTTTTTTGTCTGTCCTTAATTTGAAGCGTTGTGCATTGTTTGTTTTGAGTTCCCTGCATTCGATTAGAGTAAAGGCATCAATTCCCGTAGTTTTGTATGTTTTTTTAATTACCATGGACGAGAATATACTCGGAAACATTTTGAGAGAAGTTATGTTTTATAGATCTCTTTTTGCGTCTCATACAATGAGGTAATACTAGTTTGGTGACAAAGGAAACTAGGATGACAAATAAACAATTTGCTTCAATAACCTTTCGTAAAGCCTTTAAATGTATTTTTGACTTCCAATACTTTAAACCAGGTATCCACCATGTTATCTCTTCACCACCTCCTCCATCATCTTTCATGGGGTACTGGACAATACCTTATGATATATTAAATCTAAATAATTGAAAATTTATAGCTTTTGTTAAAAGCACACTTTGTAAACAAGCATATTACAAATTAGATGATAATATTCAAGATAAGAATGCTTGGAAACATGCTGGTCCTGGCCATAGGACAAAAACAAAAACAAACTGGCTAATTTATATATTTTTTTCATAATTATACCACTCCTTTTTTAAATCGCTTTTTATTTAAGAAATTGCCTCACACACTGTTCCGTTGTTGTTGAATTAGGTCATTTACCTGTTTGCAATATTTGTAACTATGTGAGAACCATGTTCCTATTTATCAAATGAATGAATGTTAATCAAAATTTTTAGTCTGGGCACATCGTTCTCATGTAAATGAATTAATTAAAGTATGTAAATGAAGTGAAATACTTTTTTTTTTAAGAATAAGTATTGAGTTTCTTGTCCTTTCTTCTCCATATAAGCTACTTTTCCGAATTGACGGTAGAATCAATTATACCTTTAAATTGTTTTTTTTAAGTCTTTTGGACTTATCGTATCGCTTAATGGCCCAATTGAAATAAAGAAGTTTGTCTTTTGTCACCTTTTGGTAATCTGTAGATAATGCCTAAAGCTAATATTATGTCCCACTTCGTACCTTTGTTCATGAAGTCTAAATAAATAAATAGGACGGTCCGTGGTTGGGTGAGCATTTCAACATACCGAGTTTCCTCCGTGCCTCGGAAAGCCATTGGTCCCGGCTGTCATTTGAAGATCTTTGACAGTCGTTACGAGTAGTCAGAAGCTTGAGATCTGACACCAGTCTAGCCAAGGGGTACTGCTGTTACCCAGTTACTGGTTGTGGAGGTCAGATAGGCAGTCGCTCCATGTAAAACACTGGTACTCAGCTGAATCCGGTTAGACTGGAAGCCGACCCCAACATAGTTGGGAAAAGGCTAGGCAGATTGTTTGAATAAGGGCGGGTGAATATTGAATTTAAATAAAACAAGCTCTTTTTTTTATTTAAAAGGCCCACTTTTGTGTGCCAGAAGTTTGGAATATGACATCTTTCAAATGCCCGCCTCGGCTATTTACAGTGACACGGATCCGAATGGTCCAATTTTCAATGACTCTTCTGCATAGATCCGGCTGAATTTGAGCGATGGCCTGTGTGTGTGTGTGTGTTCACCTACAGGGCATCGGTCGATTGTGTTTTATTGACATAGACCTGCAACTTCAAGAAACCCCACAAGAAAATGTCTAGCGGAGTCAAATCGCATGACCTTGGTGGCAATTCACATCACCCCTGCGAGAGATAACCTTACCCTCAAATCGCTCATGCAGAAGTTTTATCATTTGAACGTGCTGTTCAATCGCGTAACTTGCCGATGTGGCATAAGTAACTGAATAATAAACAAAAGATTTGACAGATGTCACCAAAACAAAATGGCCGCCACGGGCCGCGTAAATCTACCCGCGCCAATTGAAAAATCCCCAAAATATTTTTGACATTTTTCCAGTCGCATATTATGATAGAAGGTCATGTGTCTATGGCCGCTGTTCACTCTTGCTTCGAATACTGCAAGTCAGCCTGTCTGTTTAGTTTGAAACCATTTATAAAACAAGAAAAATAGTTGGTATAAATTGTACGAAAATCAAATGTAAAGTTAGAGACATTTGGCCGATTCACGGTTGCATACAGAATATATCTAGCGTCTATTTTACCGACGCGGTGTCGTTAGTTGAGCGAATAGTGTTGGGACATGACGTATAGATAGATTTTATAGACTGTTTTTTTTTTCGTTGTAGGCTCGCGTTTGACCCCTATCTCGCCTGATGTTAAGTGATGATGTGTTCGAAGGTGTACACGCTTGCCTAGAAGTAACCTATTCACTCTTGTCTTGAAAACCCCTAGGTTGTAGCTATCAGGAAACAAAGACGCCGGCAGGTAATTCTACTCCTTAGCTGTGCGCACAATGAAAGTATTAGCAAAACGATTTGTGAATATTCGAGGGGTGTCTACCATGTACCGATGGCGCATTGCCGTATGTCTTGTAGTCCGATGATGGAAAGGGTTAGGCGGAATCAAATTATGCAGTTCCATCGCACACTCCCCGAAATGTCTCCTTCTGGAGCTTTGAGTCGACCAGCGCATCGTTGCCAATAAGTCTCGGCCCGTCTGTCAATCGAATCAAGTCAAGACTGTATCGATGATTTTGTGGAATGGGGGTTGGTTTTGAGTGTAATGGCGATAGGGTTGGATATCTTTGATGATCTGATTTATTTCTAAGGATTAATAAGGGGGGAAATAGGGGTTTTCGCCAAATAAAATGCGAATACAAAAAGTTACACAAGTTGGGATAATATGCGTTAGATACGCGCAATTTTTTTTCTCTTATTTAAATAGCCTGAAAAAAAACTTTTATTTTATTTATTAGCGGACGCCCCGCAGTTTCACCCGCGTATTTCCCGTTCCCGTGGGAATACAGGAATAAAAATGCCTATGTCATCCGGGGTTAGTGTAGCTTCCCAACGGTGAAAGAATTTTTGAAGTTTACCAGTAGTAGTACTTAAAAACTTAAGTACGAGTATATTCGTTTCATACAAAAATACAAATCTTTCCTCTTTATTATATTAACATAGTAAAGAAATTGCTTATCTTCGACCGGATTTGCATAGAACACAAACCATATGACGCAGTACCTTTACAAAACTAGTAAATCATTTATCCGTTCTTATCATAATTTGATGCAAACCATCATAATTAGCACAAATACTAGACTACCCGCATATCATAAAAATACCATCACAAATATTCCTCGCGATAAGTTTCAACAGAACTGTCATATTTTATAAAATTTTGCACAATTTTCCTGCTTTCTGCTAGCTATCTGTGGCAACAGGAAAGGTACGGAATTAGGGTACTGACATAAACAAAGGACGGAAGATGTTATTAACAAAGATAGTGGGTAGGTTTACTAGACAGGGGTTTGTGCAAAAGGTTCACTATGGAAAAAACAATAGTGAATAATATTGCAGATGACCATCGGGTGTGGTGAGTGTGCTGATCGCTTACTATCAGATAAGCCGCTTTTGAAACAACAAAAAAAGAGCGACATAAATTTTTTTTCACAAAAAATAAACCGACTTCAAAAGCAAAACATAAAAAAGTGCAAAATTACTTTCGTTTCGGAAGTCGGTGTCTTTGAGTACCTCTTGTTTTTTTTTTACTTTTCGACACCGACAAGCTTCCGATACGAAAGTTATTTTGCACTTTTTAGTGTTTTGCTTTTGAAGTCTGCTTATTTTTTGTGTTTTTTTTTTATTCTCTCTTTTTAGTTTTAGTACACCATCATTAAAATGAGCAATTTCTTTTGTACGGATTGACAAAATAGCCATAATAACTCAATTTACACTCGTGTTGTTTGTCGGTAAGGAGTTCGGTTGCATGCTTCATATCTTGAAAACTGCTGATCCGATATTGATGAAAGTTGCACCAAGTTGACAGATACCTAATCCAATAAAAATGGTCACGTTCCGATACATAGTTTCGGAGAAATGCGTGGACAAACATTCAAACACTTATGAAAATTGGTACACGTGTTTAGAAGCCCATATAGAATAACATATGTAAATATTTTGCAATTCCAACAAGATTACATACATGGGTGACGAATTGATTACCTACTTCTTTTTTTGAAGTCTGTAAAAAAGACAAAATTCACGAACGACCAAATGAGCGTTCCTGGGTCTAATGGTTTGATGGATATCACCTAAACACAGTGGTAATCAATGCTCATGCCTTCTCTGTATGATAATGAGACCTCCCGGGCGAGCACGGCCTCTGTGATAGGCTTGAGTCACGCATTTTTATCACGGTTTTTGCTCCCAAACTGTGATAAAAATATGCGATTCAATCCTGTCACAGTAGGCCGTGATCGCTTGGCTGGCTATGAAAAAAATACTGGCTGAAATAAGTATTAAAGATAGTGAATGTATCGCTATTTTGCTGAGCACGAGAAACACGATTGTCTGTGTCTAAAAATAAAATTATACGAGTTCGATAACTTGATGAAAAAATTTGCACACAACATAGGTATGAAAAACAATGTGTTTGTGCAATTGTGCGACTCATCATCTCAAATTCTTAGACTGGCGTCTGCCAATCTGTGTTGTTTACACCGCAATTTTTAACGAGTGGATCTTCTGTACTTCATTTCCACTGTGGCTCTACCCTAAACAAATATTGACTAAAGAGTGTCCAGTAGTTTTGTTGGCTACGACTGTTTGTAGTGTTGATTTTGGGTGTCAGTTAACAAAGAGGGCGAATCTTGGGCTTTACAATACATACAAAGAAACAGTGTTTTTGCTTAGGACAGCAGAATAAAATAAACTTGGACTTTGGGCGTAAACGGTAAAGCTCCTAATTTGAAAGTTTTAGAGAAGTACCGGGTTTCTGATAGTCTATTCAGATTATTTGTATGTCTCTACTTAAGACGACTAACGCCAACGACCTTGAGGGAACAAAACGCGCACTCATTTCACACCCGCGCTACCCAAAATGTTGTAGTTTTTAACAGTTTTTTGTACTCCTGTCTTTCCTTATTATTGTATGACTTTAAAAAAAAGCCTCAAATCAAAATGTAGATAATTAAATTGTCTTTGAGATGGTTTCAATTTCATTAAAATACGCCCAGCGGTTTTGGTGCGATTGTCGTGTAATTCTTTGTTTTAGACATAACTTTACAAATTATTTACACCATGTTATACGAATAAAACTCAAACTTCTCTAATATCAAATTATTAGGAAAATGGTCTAATATAACATATATTTTTTCCAAAAACTTAAGATTAGCCGCTTAGACGTGATTCTTATTTTAAAATCTGTCAGGAGTATCTACGCCTTAATAATAATAATTTAGTGTCGTAGTTTTAAGTGCGGGAAAGGAATGGAGCTATACATAATTGATAGCACTATCTCGTTTTCGCTTCGGAATCATGATTGAACCTTCTACATTATACAACCCCAGGCTTTGTTTTGTAGTCAAAAGTGCGATGTCAATCAGATCGTCAGTTGCAATGTATTCTTGTCAAGTATTCTCATCAACAATAATGACAAATTAGTCAGACTTAACTCAACCGATGAAACCAACCTTTCACGCCCATTGCAATCCGATGAGATGTGTTGCTGTTGATTATCGTATAAATTAGTCCATGCAGTTCCTTCTCTCAATCTTTTTCTTCGTGTGACTTTGATACACTTTAAGGCGTATATATTCCCCAATGTTAATGCAGTACTGGTCGTGCGCCCGCTCGGAGCCAGCATATCAATAATATTGAAGTTCCTTCTTGGACAGTTTTGTTTGCAATATATTCTTTGATTTACATATGCTATTTCAGTTATGAAGAAATTGTAGCCATCATTTTTTCTGTGTATATATTTTTTTTAAACATCCAAGTTGTTTTGTAGGAGTATCCAAAACTAGCGAAATAATATCGTGTTGTTAATATTTTTTAAAGCAAAGATATTAGTTACACCAAAAAAGATTAATCAAAAATATATTTTAGAGTATGCTTTCGAAAGTAACCGTTTTACGGAATTAAAGCCGTGGAAGGCCCTTAAGGTTTTTCTTGTGAGAAATAATAAGTTAGGTTTCTGGTTTTTTAGCTCCCACCCACGTAATTTTTTTTTTCTTTTATTATGTTTTGAATTCATTCGAAAACATAGATATATTTCAAACCCGCATTACCCCACAACGGATCTTTTATGCAAACTTATCTCGTCTTCACTTCTGTTAGCCAGTAACGAAATGGTTTTTGCCTAATAATAATAAATAGGTAACTAAAGCATAATTTTATCTTAATAATTTACATGCATGTTAATGCCTGCAAACATCTCTTTTTTCCTCATCTCAACAATCAGTTTTTTTTTCTAACCAAAAAAAAAGGATACTCTTTTCTTGCTTAAAACTATCGACACTTTGGCAACACTGCCACAAAACGGCGGCAAATAAATCTGCCATAGTGATGCGTCCTCCGTAGCTCGCTCGAGTATAGGGCACGTACTTAAATGTTAAAATCTTGCTAATATACGATTTGTCATACCTGAGTATAGTAATCAGCAGTAATTTTCCAATCTAATTTAAAAATTAAACAAAAAATAAAATATTACCGCGCCAAAAACTATCGACACATTGGCAACACTGGCACAAAAGCGCGGCAAATAAGTCCGCCATTACGATGCGTCCTCCGTAGCTCGCTCGCACACAGGGCACGTACGTATATGTTGAAAACTTGCTATTTATTGATACACGATTTGTATTTGTTTGAGGGTAGATCTGGTCTGGGTATGATGTAGCATGTGTCTGTGTGACTAGCTAAAGAATAGACAATTTTTTCAGTCAAAATATTCTTTAATTGCAGAGTATTTGTATTTTGTCATCTCTGTGACTGAAATGCAATCAGCTTTTTGTTAGACTACGCAAGTGTGCGTGCATAAACATTTATACCATAATTATGTTTACGCATGCACACTTGTGGAGTATTGATTTTATTGACACCAAAGACAAGTTTGTATTTCTTTCTGTAGGAAACTTCCTCCACTCGAATCGACACAGTCGTCATGACAACGGCAAACCCCCTCGATATACCTATGTGTGGAGTGGAGGAAATTACTTAGAATATAGGGGTTAGTTACACAATTATCTTCAGCCTTTTAATGTGCCCACTGTTGGGACACTTCCTCCTCTCTGTGAGAGGGAATGGGTCTTAATCCAGCACGCGGGCCCAGTGCGGTTTGGTGGATGTCACATGTCTTCGATTTTTTGGTTCTAGGACATGCCGGTTTCCTCACGATGTTTTCCTTCACCGTTTTTAGAGCAGTGGTGATGAAATAATTTACACAAAAGAAAATAAAACCGGCAAGGAGAGAGTCGTGCTTACCTGCCAAGTGTTCTGGTTTTGCATTAAATATTTATCTATACTATATATATAAAATCTATACTAAATATTATAAAGAGGTAAAGTTTGTGACGTTGTAGGGGGTAATCTCTGGATCTACTGAACCGATTTTGAAAATTCTTTCGTCAGTAGAAAGCTACATTACTCCTGAGTGTAAAATAAATAAAAAAATAGATATCTTTATG
Source organism: Orthosia cruda (assembly GCA_964057195.1). NCBI lineage: Eukaryota > Metazoa > Arthropoda > Insecta > Lepidoptera > Noctuidae > Orthosia > Orthosia cruda. The sequence goes on along the minus strand of OZ059852.1, from coordinate 3,504,861 downwards.
AAAATTGCAATAATGTAACCAAGCCTATGTCAAGTCCTATGTCAAGGGTGGCCAAGGTAGCAAAACGTTGCCTATAAAATTCATTCTTTGGCGTGCGTTAAGAAAACTATTGATGATAGATAAAAATTGGTAGTACCCTACCCTAGGTAGGTAGGGTAGGCAGGGTAGGACGAGTAGGCAGAGTATAGGATATCCTGCCTACCCTGCCTGGGTAAGAAGGAGGGTAGGTAGGTAGGTACCCAGTTGACGGGAGCAAAGCCCCGGGGCTCAGCTAGTAATATTATAAAGAGGAAATATTAGTATTTTTGTATGTAACGAATAAACTTAAATACTACTGGACCGATTTCAAAAATTCTTTCACCGTTGGGAAGCTACAGTATCCCCGGATGACATAGGCTACTTTTTATTCCTGTATTCCTACTGGAACGGGAACTACGCGGGTGAAACCGCGAGGCGTCCGCTTGTATTATTATAAAGAGGTAAAGTTTGTGAGGTCGTATCTCTGGATCTACTGGTCCGATTTTGAAAATTCTTTCACCAGTAGAAAGCTACATTCTTCCTGAGTGATTTATCCCGAAAACGGGTCCTGTGGGGAGAGCCACGGGAGTGAAGCCGCGGCGAACATCTATTATAACATATTCCGATGAAAGACAACCAATAATTGCAATTTCTCGTGTGTTTTGTTTTAAATGGTATCGGATGAGGATGGGACTGTGCGGGTTACCTTTAATATTATCAAGCCAATCCCCTTATTGCATGGCTTTGAACCCAAAATCTATGTAATTATGTTTGCAGGTGTCTATAACCGAGCGGAATCCTCCCCCTATCACATTACAATCTCTCCATCTCTATAGATAGACCTAGAGGGTGTAGGCATAGAGCACGGAACGTCTAGAGAGACCATTGTCTATAAACATGGCCGCGGATCTGCGCTGATCACAACAATTCGGACCGTCAATTTCTACAAGGTGTAAGCTGTTCAGTACATTTTGTCAAGTTGTGTTGAGCAATATTATAAATGGGGCAGTAAATATTTATTTCGTGATTCGGGGAGGCGATAAAAAAAATTATCGCCTCCCCGTGGTCTATCCCAGAAAGGGTTACCATTTCGAAAACTGAAAGTCCTGACAAAAAGCCGGACATTTGAAAAAAAAATAGTTAAATAAAAATCATATATAGCCAAAGTACATCTCATGACGATTGCAATAAGCCTAAACACGACTAGGATATAGTGTTTTATTTCGTAGTTCCAGTACCTACCTACCTGCCGGCTTCATCATCAGATCAGTTCGATGGTACCATTTACATCACTACCATTTATTTATATGTATATGTGCTTCACCATAGTCGTCGAACTATTCGATCTTATACCCATGACATACTTAGCATTAAGGAGTTCCATTGGCCATCTGTGGTCTACTTCACCAGTTCCACTTCACCAGATGATACTTTCTGAGTGCAAATGATTGCATTGTTAATGAAAATACCAAAATCGCTATATGTATGCCTATAATATTTGAGGAGTTCCCTCGATTTCTCCAAGATCCCATCATCTGATCCTGACCTGATAACTATGGGACCAACCTGGAAGTATACCCTTTCAAACAAAAGCAGAATTTTCCAAATCGGTCTAGGCGTCTTTGAGTAATCGGGGAACATACATAAAAAAAAAAGATTCCGACGAATTGAGAAACTCTTCCTTTTTTTGAAGTCGGTTAAAAATAAAAAACCGACTACAATAAAAACGGCTTGAAAAGCATGAAACAAGAAAATATTCTTAAAAAAATAAAAAAAATTGTCCAAGCAAAATATCCGGACAAATTAGAAGGCCGGACAGAAGAAGCCAAATGTCCGGATAAAGACGGACAAATGGTAAACCCAATCCCATAGGAACCCTTTTTTTTTTTTTAAGGACAAAGGTACCCTATATAATACTCGGCGATGGTGTACTTTTCTAACAGTGAAAGAAATAATGAAATCGGTTCAGTAGATACTGCCAGATCTTACCTGCTATGTTACAAACATTTATACCTACATACAATTTTACCTTTTATAATAAGACATTAAGATTAACACACATATTTTACCTCTATATTATTAGAATAGATAGCTGACACCATATATTAGATTTTTAGGGTTCCGTACCCAAAGGGTAAACACGGGACCCTATTACTAAGATTACACGTTCCGTCTGTCTGTCTGTCCGTCTGTCACCAGGCTGAATCTCATGAACCGTGATAACTAGACAGTTGAAATTTTCACAGATGATGCATTTCTATTGCCGCTATAACAACAAATACTAAAAACAGAATAAAATAAATATTTATGTGGGCCTCCATACAAACGTGAGTTTTTTTGCCGTTTTTTGCGATAATGGTGCGGAACCCTTCGTGCGCGAGTCTGACTCGCACTGGGCCAGTTTTATTATTTCTGTTTCTGACATTCAATGACACGCTTATAGTTTTTATAGAAAGTTTTGACAATGCCATTACTAGCAGTGGCCGGCGAAGCGTCTCTGTGTTCTGTGGATGTAGGGTAGGTACAATTTTGTGCATTCTCACTTCCGTATCCTCCAAAAGACAGTTCCTTTTGTGAAAGGGGATCAAACTATTGTTTGAGCGGAACCCAATTGTAACTTGATTATAAGTTTGCTATCTAATAGAAAACATCTCAGTCAAATGTTGAGCTTAGAAATCTTTGTTGTCTGTTGTCATCATTTTCCTAGCCTTTTCTCAACTATGTTTGGAGACAGATTCCAGTTTAAAAAGACCCAGCTGAATATCAATATTAGGCTCGAAGCAAACGGGCAACCGACCATAGCCACCGGTGGCTGTCGCGCGCTACCGCCACATTTGTAACAGTGGCATATGTGAGCGACAGTCACCGGTGTTCGGAAGCTGCCATGTTTCTATTGCTCTATAGATCAGAATGATATTATAAATAGCGAGACGTAATTTTGCCGATAAGAAAGTATCGATATCCATTGGGGCGTCGCACATACGGGTATTTGATACAAAAAACTGGCCAAAACCTTTTTTTTGGTAATTTTGGGTCAATTGTGCCTCCTAGTTATTTTTCATATTAATTTTAGTATAACCCAATCATTTCTATACCCTTTTCTCCAAAGGGACTTACGTGTGAAATAAAATCGAAATAAAATAAAACATTATTTTCTATTTCAAGCATTATGGTGATTTATTTGTACAATAACTAATAAAAAAAGCATTTAAAAATACACAATGATTTAAAAATAACGCTTACTTTTTACATAACCTTACAAAATACATAAATGAAAAGCTATGTACAAACTGTAACTGTTTTTTTTTCGAAAAAAACCTATTTTTGTTCAGAGGCTATAATTCATAGGGGCGGAAAGAGGCGGAAGGTTTTTCTCTTGATATGAAATCTAGAAGGTTCAAAGAACACGATTATGTATAAACTTTAGCTTAACTATGTTTATCTGATACTTAATTTGACGAAGGAAACCTATTTTACGTGTTTTTTTTTGCATAAAAATACTCATGACTTTATGGTACAATTAAAGAATGAAAAAGTGATCCTAACAGTAGCACAATAGATTCAAAATAAAGTTCATACCTGTGCCTGAAGATTCCATGATGGTTTTTGGGGTTTGCACTAAACACAACAGTATGATTAGTCTTAAACAGCAATTGAAATTTGCGAGCGCCGAGAAAACAAACGTGTCACTAGCACAACAGATGAGTTCCGACTGACGTTGAGGGCGCATGGAGCGCTCTAGCCCCTTCTGGGTACCGGTTTCTTAATGAATAGAGTGTCCCATTGTTAAAACATAACAAAGGATAGCTGCGCGGTTACTATTGTAAAAATGACTTTTGGCCAGTTTTTTGTATCAAATACCCGTATGTGCGTCGTCGTGTTCCATGGTGACGCGTGCGATGCCTCTCAATTGCGCGGCGGTGGAGCAGCGCAACAGTGGCGGGTGTCGGCGTCCACAGCGACCTCAATTTGCGAGTCGTCGGTGGACACTATTGTGGCGAGTGGTCTACACGGGTGCGGTGGGTCTATTTAAAATATATGCAAAAGTATGTTAAGTCTCTGACGCTAGCCACCGACGCCAGTGGTCGGTGGCTCGTTTGCGCCGAGCCTTATACTCGTACATCAAGCCTATGAATAGAATAGAAAACATTTATTCGACACACACAATAACAGAATATTGTTAAAAATAATACAGTAAAATTGCGCTGAGCATACCCTTACTGAAAGTGTTACCAACTCAGCATTTTCTGGGCGTCAGATATTTTCTGATCTGACCTCCTCAACCAACTTACCGGATAACCCCATACCCTTTAATATTACTTGTATAAAATTTTCTAGGTTCTGACTGACCGTAACGACTGTCAAAGACCTTCCTGTGCCTGAAAGCATTTTATACCGTTAAAGATTACGTTGAGGACAAAAAGGCTTTGGGTTGGGATTGAGCTGCTCCAAGATTTTTTTTTGTTTTCTTGCAATGACAAGAATATTTACTTTTTAAAGTATTATTTTATTTTAATTATTGTGAATGTGAAGACCAACTGGATATTTTTTTTTTCTCAATTAATTTTTAATCATGATCTGGCAGTTTGAGTAATTTTTGCGGCCTACCCGAATGTCCTTTCTTTGGTATTGTTCGTCGAATCGTTGAGCTCCTTAAATTCTGAGTTGAGCTGCACGGTTATTGACAAATGCATGCACTGACTGGACAGGTCCACTAAATCTGGCTGGTTCTTTCCTCAAAAGACTATTTCAAACATCAATCTACATGGTCTTCACATGATCTAACCAAGATTTGGTCTGGACTTTAAAAGATACTATGACCTCTGAGTTTGTTTCGGCCTTTCTTCTCAGAGTAGTCAGATAGAAAACGCCGACCTCAGCTAGTTTTAAAATATAATCGACATGTAAAAGTGTTTGTACAAACCAACTTACAGAAATAAAATCATTTATCAATTAACAGCCGGTAACAACGGCATACCGTGCTTTGCTTTCCGAGGCTCGGAGGCTTGAGATGGTTACCCATACACGGACCAACCTCGACAAGGGCAGTTCAACCTTCGATCAATCCTAGCACTTGTTACCTATTACTTAGCCACGATCCTCTCAAAGAGATAGCAAGACATACTCTAACATAGTACAGAAAAAACCCGACCAAGTGCGAGTAAAACTCGCGCACCGAGGGTTCCGTACTAACTTCTAACATAGTTAAAAATACTGAAGTTCATAAACAATTTTTACTTTGCCAAGTACATTTTAAAAGTTGGTCGACTATCACTAGTTAGCTTGTACAACATTCTTAGCTGTGATAGTTTTCCTTTTAATTTTGTTGTATATACTACTGCAGTGTACTTTTTCACATATCCAAAAGCAAACATTTATCTGGCAGGGGGAGGGACACTTGACTCTAACAAAAAATTGCAATATAAAGCTTAATTTTACGCAAACGGATCCCTGAATCGAAAAATGATTTTCATAGACACGTCATATTTTTGAATGGCCTGTCCAACGATACCCCACACCATGGGATAGATGAGAAAATAAGAGTTGATAAAAAAATCAAAAACCCGAATGCTTAAAAAGCGTTCTAAAAAGACGTAAACAAGAAGAAAATCATGCTGTGCAGTCGGAGGATACATGTTCGCGAGCTGGCTGACCAAAACCAGATAAATCCTTCGACTTTTTAGTATTTTTTTTTGAATTATTTACATTTAAACATATAAGTGATGCCCCACAAGAGAGCCAAAAAGCCGCTATTTTACTAATTTCCAATTTTAATGTAGCCAGTGACACTTGCAGGGTTAAGACGAATCGATTGATGTATGAATCATCAAAATCGGCCAACGCGTTTGGTCTCTAGAGCGCCACATAGGAAAAAGCATATATACATACGTACATACATATATACATAGACTGATAAACACATTACCCTCCTTCGGCAGTCGGGTAAAAAGACATCCCCACACAAGAAATTTCTTGTTTTTTTTTACTTTGTTGGCGTGGTTAATATGTATATCCATGCCAAATTATAAGCTTTCTAGTACTAAGAGTCTTCGAGCTAAGCTACGGACGGACAAACGGACATGGCGAAACTATAAAGGTTCCTTGTTGACCACAGAACCCTAAAAAACCTTTTCTAATGCAGAATCAGCTCTCACAAACACGGAACGAAATAAGTAAAACATTTTTCTTTTCCATTTTCCTTATCTTAGCCAAATCGGCTGGGATTAATTATCTCCCGTCTATATCTTGTGAAGGGAGGAAAATCCGATGCAAAGTTTTTATTTAGAGACGTGTAAAAGGATGTTCGCGCCTTGTGCTAAAAGCTTTTGGCTGAAATACCTATATGAAATAAATAGGAACTCGTGGCTAAATAATAATAGCCGCATTGGTTAAGCAACGCTTGACGAGTTCGGTCCGTGGATGGGTGACCATTTCAACATACCCAGTTTCTTCCGTTCCTCAGAAAGCACGTTAAGCCGTTGGTCCCGGCTGTCATTGACAGTCGATCTTTGACAGTCGTTACGGGTAGTCAGAAGCTTGAGATCTGACACAAGTCTTGCCAAGGGGTACTACAGTGTTACCCAGTTACTGGGTTGTGGAGGTCAGATATGCAGTCGCTCCATGCTGAGTTAGGAGCCTTTTTGGTCTTGCACGGGATTTTTATTTTTTATAATTATTTAATTTAATGCTTATTTCTCGTGTCTCCTGTGCGGGTCACAAATTAATATTTTTTCTTTCTTTCTTTCTTTAAAACACGGGTACTCAGCTGAAACCGTTAGACTGGAAGCAGATCCCAATATAGTTGGGAAAAGGCTAGGCAGATTGACCTATATGAAATAAATAGCTTTTTGTGCTCGTGGTTGATCAAACTCAAAGCAAATATTTCAATTAAACCATTAAAGGCACTTTTGAATTGCCAATGTCAAAAAAAAAGTTACCAAAAAATACTACCGACTTCCAAATAAAAAACTACAAAGTGAAAAATAACTTTCTTTTTAGAAGTCGGTGACTTTCGTAGGTAACTTTCTTGCGTTATGGACACCGACTTCCAAAAAGAAAGTTATATTTCACTTTGTAGTTTTTTATTTGGAAGTCGGTAGTATTTTTTTGTTAAAAATCTTTTTATTTATCAGTTTTTAGTTGTACCTTCCTAAAAGGCAAGTTGTTTGGTAAGGTACCTATAATGCCGGAATATCATGAAACTTGAACATAACCGGTGAAATGAGAGTGTACCAAGGTGAACTGTACACATCTGCGTACCCCTTTAGAGCGTACTGGCGTGATGTTATGTTATGAAATGGTATAAACAATAAACAGACATGCGATTGCAGCAATCCCGAGAGATAATTATGCCGTTATTTATTGAAGATTTCTGTTGTATACTTCGAAGTTCTTAATCAGATCTTAACCAAATTAAATTGCGAATAAAAACACTACAAAGTGAAAATAATCTCAATTTCGGAAGGCGGTGTCAAAAATCGAAGAAACGAAAACAGGTCACTGACTTCCGAAATTGAAGCTTTGTAGTGTTTTTATTTGGAAGTCGGTTTAATTTTTTTGTTAAAAAGTTTTTATTTTTACAAATCGATATTGTTTCATAAACCGGATCGACCCTCCTCGGGATTTAAAAGACCAAAATGAAACGGTGTATACCATATTTGCAAACCGAGTCGTTAACAAAAAATCTTTCGCTAAAAGAAAGGAATATTTTTTTAACCCTGTTGCTGCGTCACGGTAGCAAATCCACATTTAAGGTCGCTTACAATATTATAATTCCTATTCTCCAAAACGGCTATCTTAAACAGTATTTATCTCTCACCCCATTACATATTAAAAACCTACCCTACCCCACTATTACTTCACCGAAACAGTAAAGAAAATATAAGTGGTATTTTATATCAATCTAACTGGCAACACTTGTGACGAATGTGTTGCCCGGTTTTAATATCTCTTTTTATTGCCAGCCAGCGTTTGCGAGGCTGTCTGTTATACTTTCTTACTGTTTATTGTTTATGCTCTTGTTTTCTGTTTATTTATAATATTTATTGTTTTGCTTTTTGAACATAGAACTTTATGTTTGTTGTTTTGTTGGATAGGAGTGTTTTTAGTAAGTTTGGAAGTAGGTAAAGTTAGGTCTAGATAAATTAGGGGTTTACTTATGTAAGCAAATTTTTGAAGTCTTTCGAGATAGTCTTGTTGGTCTAGTATCGCAAATGCGACTGTTTTTTTATAAGTTAGTTACTCTCCTACTTGATTTAATAGGGCCCTGAGTTGAAGCAGTGTTTTTGGGATTTCTCAAAGCAGTCTGGAGTCTGCATCTTGTTTAATGATAGTAGGGAAAGGGGGAGGGACTTATAATAAGCTTTTGCGAACAACTTCGCCCGTTTATAAGTCGAAAAATATCCCATAGGAACAATTACCTGGAAAAATATCCTGTCTTAATCTAGATTCAATCCAAATCTATTCAGCCTTTGATACATTGTTGATAACACACATTTCGTTTTTGCAATATTTGTAACTATGTGAGAACCATGTTCCTATTTATCAAGTGAAGCAATTTACCTGTTAGTGCTTGTAATACTTTATACGTACGTAGTATAGTAGTGCTGGGTGCATCGTCCTCATATATATAAATTTATGTATGTATGTAAATGTTGTAAAACACTTTTTTTTAAAGAGTAAGTATGGAGTTTCTTGTCCGTTCTTCTTCATAACAAGCAACAATTCCAAATGGACGGTGGAATCAATTATTATTAACTTTAAATTTATATTTTTGTTTTGTTTTGTTTAAAAGTGCCGTTTAGTGGCCTAGTTGAAATAAAGAACTTTTGTCTTTGTCTTAGATAACATTAGAAGGGTTGACGAAAAGAGAGTGCTGTACAGGAGTACAGCATCACAAAGAGGTAGAGGCCGACCTATCTCTAGTTAGGGTATACCTACACAGGCGTGTTGATGTTATGTATGCATGCGTAAGGTCAGGGCCCTAGTTTACGTGCGATCACGTCAGCGGGATGTGGTCACTTGTGAATTATGTAATACCTACGTTAATCAGCCGAAAGTAAACACAGAAATAAAGAGTCTTTGGTCAGCTGGACCCGCAAGTCCACTTGACCACATAATTTATTTTCTGTATTTTAAACATCATAAATTTGTTAGAAATGAAACAGCCATTTGAAACGTATTATCCTAGAGAAATTATCAGTTTCGCCGGGACTCATTAAGCTTCATGTAGTCGCTTTTCTAGTGGTCACCACTGTTGATTCTGGCTTTCAGGAGTTGCAGTGGTTGGGAATAGTGTGACAGACAGGCTTGTCCAAATAAAAATTTGAAGTAATTATCTTATGCCTTTTATTTTTTTCATAATGGATAAGCTCTCGGAAGACTACTATCTAACTGATGGCGCCCGTTCACGAACATGACGCATAGATTGGCACCACTCAGCTCAACCATCATGAAGGGAACCGAATGATCCAACATTATGTGCCAGCACCAGAGAGACATTTGAGGGAGAATAACACACTCAACTGCCAAGGCACACACAAGTCAACGAACGACACATAGGTACAGAGTCGGAACATAGTACTCACACATATGCATATATAATACTAAAAGAAATTGAGTTTATAAAATACAAATATATTCATACAGTCTTCAGCAAGTCCAACAATACTTCAAAACTTTTCTGCCCATCACTTGTTTTTGCGCTCTAGTGACTGCGGAACAGGACCAGCATTGAGCCAAGCATTATTATCAGCGATGTAATCAAACTGAAAACGAACTACATAGATGTACATATATCGTCCGTCTTTAACTCTGTGTTTCCCTTCTTTCCAGATGAGGCAGCCAAGCTGGTGATATTGGCGGGATGCAGGGCGGCGGGGCGCCCGCCGCGGACGCCGACCAGGCGCAGTTCGAGGCCGACAAGCGAGCCGTGTATAAGTACGTACTCAGTAGCGTATTTACTTGTAGGCCAAGAGGGCTATGGCCCGGGGCGGCTTGTTGAGAGTTCTACCAGGTTGCCGTTGTGACAAGCGCTATGTGATATGCTCTTCTACCCTACCGCCCGTAATGTCTATAGATGGTGTTAGTCGCTGCTAACATCATCTATAGTCGTGGAACGGAACCGAACGCGATCGAAGTACTTTCAAGTATAAGGGTTTTCTCGGTTAGTGTCTATTTTTTCTATAAATACACTGTCGATTTCTTTAATAGTATTTTTTTGCACCTTTTTACAGTTTCATTGTACCAAAATGTGTTACAATACAAATTAAAAAAATCCAGTGGCATGCCTCAGAATTTTTTTTCAATTTTAAATGATCCGTTCAAGTAATCTTTGAAATGTGAATAAAGACCCCAATATTCCTTAATTTTGTGCTTAGTCGAAAGTTGATTAAACAAAAACATACACTTTTTATGATCATTTATGGAAATCGTTAATTTTACACACAATTCAATAACAAATTGATACATATCGCGACATCTATTGACATTAACTTGAACCAAATGTTTATTGTTAGCGCTGGGGCCCCGTGCTAATAGTGACCCTTTGTTGTCGGCCGTCCCCAGAACTGAGAAATTGATCATATTCAAACAGGCTTTACACTTATACGTGGACATAACAAGCAAACCTATTCGAAATAATAGACGACGAAGTTGAACATGGGGGTCCCAACGCTAACAAAGAAAATTTGGTTCAAATATATGTCACTAGATGGCGCGATATGCACCGAATTGTTGTTGAATTGTGTGTAAAATTAAGATTTTCTAGAATTGATCATAAAAAATTATGTTCTTTTTAAATCAACTCGCCTAAGTACAAAATTATGGCATATTGGGCTCTTATTTGAACGGATCATTTAAAATTGATTCCAATAGATGGCGCGGTTTTAAATTTCTGAGGCATGCCACTCGATTCTTTAAATTTGTATTTTAATGTAACACATTTTGGTAAAATAAAACTGTAAAAACGTTAAAAAAATACTATAAAACGAATCGTCACCCTATTTAAAGATTAAATATTCACGAACCGAGAAAACTCTTTTACTTGCAAGTCGCTGCTAACACCATCTATAGCCGTGGAACGGAGCCGAACGCGATCGAAGTACTTATGAAAAATAATCATCTTAATCAGACGAAAAACGCTAGATATGTCGGCTCGTTTTCTTTGTATGGGATGAGGCATCTGTGTGCTTGTATTATATTAGCTAGCTGTATGCTAGATTTTAGTAATTCATAATCATATTAAAATGGAAACGCCAGGCGGATTCGCCCTAGCTAGAAGGTTATTCACTGATCTGATTGATGATGTTTTTTAGAAAGGCCAGGTGCACAGTACTCATAACTGGCGTCCGTGTATGACTAGATGTATGAACGTATGTTAAGGTTACACTAGTCGATCATTCTTCCATACAAACGTATTCTGGCGATTACTTCAGTGTTTGACGATGTACGTTCAACATAAAAAAAACAATTTGTCTCATCATTATCTAGCCCTGTATGGAAACAAAAAGTAAAAACAATAGTACATTATGGTACAAGTGTGTAATGTTGGTGATTACCGCTGAGGCGCCATTGAGACCCGAGCCGTTAGGTGAGGGTCTTAAAGAGAGCCGAGGACGGTAATCATCAATACACACGTGTATCATACGACGTTTTTCAACACACTTGTGAAGAAAATAATACAAAAAAATTATTCCAACAGTGAAAACGAGATGTGATTTTTTTTTCACAATGGCGGGCAAAATTAATCATCTTTCCTATGCGCGCGCATCTAACAATGGCGATCGGCCATAGACTAAAAATAATGAGATATATTTTTTTTGGCTTTTCGCGGATAGCGATTTAGCCACGTACAAAATGGGAAATTTCAAGTTTTCTTTATTACAGACAAAAACAAAAGTTATACTTAAGTGAAAGTTTTATTTATTAAACACGTACAAGTTGAAATTATCTATTTAAATACGAAGTTGCATGAAATGTGTTGCATTTGTACTATTGAGCACGATCTTTTTTGTATCGAAACTTTTTTAAGAACAAAGCAACTCAACCAATAAATTAAAAAAATAACTCTTTATCTCACTTGTGAATAATAGTAATGAAAAAGTCACAGTTTCATAACAAGTGTCATTATGTGCCTAATTGCGGTGAAATAAGAGCCACTTTATGAGCAAGAGTGTTGAAAAAAATTTTAAGTTATGAGCTTCGAAAGTTCCATATTTCAAGACTAATTTTAACGCATCTTTGGGCGGCAATAAATACCATAAGAACAAGGAAAATTCCTAAACAGTCACCATACAGGGATAGATTAGTAGTTCAACAAAGCAAAAAAAAATATTTTGAAAATATAAATTTTTTCACACATTCATGATATCCATACTCCCAAAGGTCTGTTTATAAAATTCCGCGCGCTCGTTTTCGTCCTTTATCATCGATTTCGCTACAAACTTGCAAAAGTGCTAATTCGTACGCGAACTAGCTTCTTACTGCTCATCACAGCATCTATCTCTTTCGCACGTGTTGTGGGATGAGATAGCATGCATTTGAACCCCGCGCACAAAATAGTTCGTGCCGTCGACTAGGGGAACCATAAGCAAAAGGAGCATGTAAGGATCGTAGCAGGTAGCGTTCTGTAGTTTCTGCCTACTCCCATGGGAAAACGACGCAAGTTTATGTATGTATGTTATTATACCAAAAACAATTTCGCAAATTATCTCTTTCTCGTTCCAGACACCCCCTCTTCCCATTACTGGCGCTCCTCTTGGAGCGCTGTGAGCAGGCCACGGCAGGGGCGGAGTCCCCGGCGGCCGAGGCCTTCGGCGCAGACCTACAAGCCTTCGTGCAGCACCAGAGAAGGGACAGAAGGCCCTTCCTCGTCGACGACCCTGAGATAGATGGACTTATGATTAAGAGTATTCAGGTAGCTTTCATTTAAATTATTAAGAAAGGAAATTACTTAAAACAGCAACAACAATAAACAACAACAATATATTTAAGAGAGGGTCGTGGCTAAATTATAAGTCGCTCGGTTCGATCGTGTGGCTAAATAATAACAGCCGCACTGGTCGATCATCAAGGTTAAGCAACGCTTGACGAGGTCGGTCCGTGGATGGGTGACCATTTCAACATACCGAGTTTCCTCCGTGCCTCGGTGCGCACGTTAAGCCGTTGGTCCCGGCTGTCATTTGAACATCTTTGACAGTCGTTACGAGTAGTCAGAAGCTTGAGATCGGACACCAGTCTAGCCAAGGGGTACCGTGTTACCCAGTTACTGGGTTGTGGAGGTCAGATAGGCAGTCGCTCCATGTAAAACACTGGTACTCAGCTGAATCCGGTGAGACTGGAAGCCGACCCCAATATAGTTGCGAAAAGGCTAGGCAGATTGATTGACTCGGTTCGATCGTGTAGGCAACGATTGCCGAAGTCGGACCGTGGACAAGAGATCATCTTCATCTGTCATTATGGGATATCAGAATCCCGAAAATCGGACGTAATTTTCGATTTTTACGTTTTCAAATCCGCTAACAAAAGTTAGTACTTAATATTGTAAGTATGTAGGTTTCAATAAATGTAATGTATCACCAGTTACAGTTCACAGACAACGAACACATTGGCTGTCTAATTCCGGTCTGAAACACTCCAAGAAATTCCTGGGCTCTACATTCAAAGCACGGGAATGCATTTGGAACATGAGCAGGGAGCAAATCCGCTACCTCCTAGGGGCCTTTACTGGGCACTTTGGAACCAACGACATGCTCATGAAGATGGGTCTAACCGCGACACCCATGTGCAGGTTGTGTGGGGAACATATGGAACGCATAGATCACCTGTGCACTGCGATACACTGGCTGGTACGCGAATGAGTCTCCTAGAGGTTGGATATCCAAAACCAGAAGACTACAGGCTCATATCTCCTAGTCTCGTTGTAAAACTCATGAAGAGAGTTTTCAACGAGATTGGCAAGGAGTAGGTTATCTAGGGGACCACAATAGATCCCAATGGGTCGAAGTGTCCGAGTTATTTCTCGGCCCCTCCACAAGATAAGATAGGGCTTATGCCTCGAGCTAGCTGTTCATCAATCGAACACAAAATCCGAGCTTGAAATGAAAATCAAAATGTTATTTACTCAAATTAGAACGAGGGTCGGCACATTTTGAAAGCCAGTTCCCAAAATTGTCCGTCACTGAAATGAACCAAGATCTCTTCTTTGGAACACTCGCTAGCTGCTAGTCAGACCATATTTTTTTCAGTTTCTACATTACTAATATTCTTCTATTAAATTTCCAGGTGCTGAGAATCCACTTGCTAGAACTAGAAAAGGTGCAGGAGCTGTGTCGAGACTTCTGTGGACGGTACATCGCGTGCCTCAAGACCAAGATGCAGAGCGAAAACCTGCTCAGGACTGATTATTCTTCAGGTAAATTGTTTTTAATAAACCTATACTCTATTTGAAATAACATTAGAAATTTCCACAACCCTTTTTTACAGTCCGTTCAAACGATTTTGAGTTCTATCCCGTAAATATAAGGATGGCATAAAAATCATAAACCTGTTACCAAAACTAACTGTTTAATACAGCTGCCATTTGTCTTATCACCAACGCAATAGAAGTCAAAATCGGTTGAACGGGCTGCAAAATGGGCTTTCTGTCTAATGTTATCTCAAATGGAGTATATATTGTCCTACAACGGGTCTTATTAGGAGGCTTACAATCACTCAAAGGGCAATGGAGAGAGCTATGCTCGGAGTTTCCTTGCGTGATCGAAACAGATATGAAGATATCAGCAGGAGAACCAGGGATTCTTCTCTACACTCGAAGTTTTGGACGACTATGTCTACCTGGGACAGACGGTCCAGTTGGGTAGGGCCAACTTCGAGAAAGAGGTCAACCGTCGAACCCGAGTCGGCTGGGCAGCGTTCGGGAAGTTGCGCGGTATCTTCTCGTCCAACTTACCACAGTGTCTCAAGACGAAAGTCTATGACCAGTGTGTGTTGTCAGTACATATGGCTCTGAGACGTGGTCGCTCACAATGGGCCTCATCAGAAAGCTTACAGTCACCCAAAGGGCAATGGAGAGGGCTATGCTCGGAGTATCCTTGCGTGATCGAATCGATCCGCATGAGAACCAGGGTTACCGACATAGCCCGAAGAATTGTCAAACTTAAGTGGCAGTGGGCAGGGCACATTGCTCGCAGTACTGATGGCCGATGAGGCCGGTCATCGGGTCCTAGAAGACGTTGCGTTGGAAGGCCTCCCACCAGGTGGACCGATGACCTGGTGAAGTTTGCGGGGATCCGCTGGATGCGAGACGCTCGGGACCGATCAGTGTTTCGACGCTTGGGGGAGGCCTATGTCCAGCAGTGGACGTCTTTCGGCTGATATGATGATGATGGTGATGATGAACCAGGGATACCGACATAGCCGGAACCGGAATGCTAACTCGCATTGAGCAAGCGTAGTGACCAATGTTCGTACCTTCTCTGTATGAGAAGAGGTCTTTGTCGTCTAAGGAGCTTCAAATAATTGATCAGCAACAAAGGAATAATTTCAGGGGCTCTAGAGAAGGCTCATTCCATTGGCGCGAGCGATTTTCGAAAAGTTATTAAGTGGCATATTTGGCAAATATTTGCGAAGTTTTTGCAATGCAAAACGAACCTTACTGCTATTGAAATAAAGTTTTGTTATATATTTGGAGCAAATATTTGTATAAATACGCCATGTATAGTATCAGTGTACCAGCATTACGTTGTAATTTCCAAATATTTTATATTTTGAAAATCGCTTTCACTGATATAACACTTTCTTTTGAGCCTCTGGGTACAAAATTAATAATTCTATTTAGTCCGTCAGATAGGTTAAACTAAAAATATTGGACACATATTTTTTATCAATAACAATTTTGCTGACGAACTTCTGAACTCCATTTTAAAATTACATTAGAAATTTTTACAACCCCTTTTTACAGTCCGTTCAACCGATTTTGAGTTCTATCCCGTAAGTATAAGGATGGCATAAAAAGCATAACCCTGTTACCAAAAAATGTTAATAAAATCAAAAAACCCGACTGCAAAGATGTGAACAAGAAGAAAATCATGCTGTGCAGTCGGAGGATACATATCTGACCAAAACTATAAATATCCTCTCTGTCTGTTTCGAAGAATTTTTTAACTACCCATTGACCTTTGTGCTTGAAATTTTATATTCTACTGACAAATACCAATATATTCTACATTTGGTAGGGAACCCTAGATGTGCGATGTCCGGCACGCACTTGGCCGGTTTTTTGTTAACACGATGAAAGAAAAAGATGTGTCCAATATTATTTGGTAATCTGACGGAATAAATATAATTTTTCAGGAACCCGACTTAAGGAGTTGTTAAGAATACTATTTTTAGGGAGTGATCTTTATTACAAAAGCTGTAGGAGTAGTTTTTCCAACAAAAGCAGAAAGCTATAATATTTAATGAAGAACCTCGTAAGTAGGCTACGAATATATTTGGTCCATGGAACTAACACGGAATGAATAAAGACCCAGATTTTTTAACCGTAGGCCCACCACACGAAAATCTTAACTCAGAGTTAGTTGCTAACGCGAGGTTAAATAGTCATTTTGTCATACAATACTGTCAATTTAACCTCGTATTAGCATTTAACTCTGAGTTAAGTTAATCGTGCAAGTAATGGTTCAAAATAGTAACCAATGGTTTGAAAGGATAATGGGCAAAAATAATAATATGAATTTATTTATTAAAAAGTAAGTACGTTCACAAAAATGTACATTAGGTGCAGTAGTATTATTTATAAAACAATGGTATAAATAGTCCTTATATTATGTAAACTATAACTAAAATATTTTATTACAACTGCAAGATTTTATACAAGAATTTCTATTTTTGGTAGGGATCTGTCTGATATAGGTTCTTTCAAGCCTGTATTTGAAAAATGATTGGAACTTGGTCCAAGAGCCCCCAATGATGATACTTGTGGGAAACGAAAGTACATGCTTGTCATATGCTTCTGGAATAAGATTATCAGCCTTCCGAGGATTATTTTTATATGGTCATGTTAACCTGATTACAATAAATATGAGGCTTCATAGAATTGTTCATAGTGGTGCGTGTAAAGACCGTTCTCTGCGGAGAGTTAGAGCGCGCGCGTTCCGCATAAACGTTCGCCTTGTGTGCGCATCTCCACTGGCCAAGCACTAAATTTTTAGTCCCCGGCATGTAAGTTGGTAAGGGTTTTCGCGTAGTAGGGATAAATTCACTCATATTGCGTGAACTGACCAACCACCATATAGAGCGAACGGAACGTGGACGCGTCGTGATTGGTCAGTAGATCCTTGTGTCAACTGACCAACCAATCGCGCGCTCGTAACGTTCGTCGCGCCCTGCTACACTACCAAAGAAACCTAAAAAACGACTTCTGCACATCTAACGACTCCTGCCAACTTACGTGCCGGGGATTTTGATGAGTCTAAAGATTCCTCGGACGGAATTTGAAAATCTTTTTTCACTATGTGACAAGTATGTACATTCATTTGCCACAAGTCTTATCAGTGGATGCTCTTGGACCACCTTTGCCCATTGTCCTTTCGTTTAAATGCTTTTTTCTTCAATTGTTAGCTTAACGAGTTAATTATTTGACCAGTTGTCAGGATAACAATTGTTGAAAATCGTTTTTAGTTTCTGACTACCCTCATGTGAATGATTTTGTGTATGTATGTATGTGATAATAAGAACAGGCTTAGGAAGCCGGTGGTGGGTGGCCCTTAAAGGGTTCGTAGTCGTTATTTGGCCTTAAAAAGGGCTGTTGGTCATGGCTCTGAGAAAAACCCTTTGGATTTATTTATTTAGGATCTGCAAGAAAGGACATATATTTGTCGCGTCAAGACTGGCCGATAGATGCAAACCATCGGGAAGTCGGGAGGTATTCCCTTAGGTTAAGACATCGTGTGTGGGCAGGTCGGTGGGTACAATCGTACAAATGAAATCACACAAGTTATTCGATACACTGGGTTTATTGAAATAGTCACAACTCAGTTACAATCTTGCTTACTAATATTATGGATCGACACTGATTCTACGACGCCGACGTGTTAGCTTTAAGGTGGTCAGTAATCAACCGCCATATTCTGCTGTTCCCACCACGCAAGCGGTTAGAAAAACCGCGCCAAAGCGTAGTTGTTCTTGATTTGTCGACAGGTGGCGTGCTTGCGGTTTGATTTGACGTCCGTACTATTGACCAAACCCGACATATTCATAATATCACTAGTGATATATTTAGAATAAAGTCCTCCGCCGCGTTTGTACGCGATAAACTCAAAAACTACTGAACCGATTTGTATGCGGTTTTCACCAATAGAAAGAGTGAGAAACGAGGAAGGTTTTGTGTTTATTTGGTCACGGGCGAAGCCGGGAAAGGTCGCTAGTCTTAGATAAAGTATTGGGTTTTCCTAGTGCCACTCTCCAGGATTTTATGAAATAATATATCAGTTTTAAATATAGTTTGTAAGACGCCTTTGTGGAAGATAAAATTATTTATTTATGTTATGTTTTGTTATGTTGTGTTTTTTGTGTTATGTCAAGTTATATGAGGTATCTAGTTGGTATATCCTACTCATTCACTTACAAGAGACCAAAGCATTCACAATAATTGTACAAATAAGTTAACAAAGTCTTTAAGTGATAGGGTTGAAAGTTGTAGTCCGCAAAACTCTGTGTTACCCAATCCAGCTAGGATTTGGTAACACAGGGTCCAGGGTGCTACAGGCGTTTGGAATGGCAGTACGGTTTGGAAACTGGGGCGTAAGTGGGTCTAAAGCCCACTTTTAGCTACTAACTGCGAGTTAGTAGCTAAAAGTGGGCCTTAGAACCACTTACGCTTAAGAGTCAACTCAAGAGTTAGTTGCTAACATAAGGTTAAATTACATTATAAGCCGTTTTAGCTACTAACTCCGAATACTCACACTTAGAATAGAATTACTAACTTGTATTTTAAGATATAATGTGTTTACTAATTAAGGTTGCTAGAAATATAATATTGTATTTATTTTTATAACCTACTAACGAAGACAAAATAAGCAAGAGAAGTATGTAAGGATCGTAGCAGGTTGCGTTATGTGGTTTCTGCCTACCCCCATGGGAAAAAGGCGTTATTACAATACACCCCAAACTTCTTGGCCGCCCTGAAGATGGCTACAATGGCTGCGCAGTAGTAAATCTCATACAAAAACACCACCGTTTCGTGCCTTGCTCATCGGAAAACCTATGTTCAGGCGGACGAGCACGGCCTACTGTGACAGGCTTGAGTCACACATTTTTACCACAGTTTAGGAGAAAAAACCGACTTCCAAAAAAAACACTAGGTACCATGTGAAAAAAATTACATCAATTTCGGATGTCGGTGTTCCTGTTTTCGTTTCTTCGTTTTTTGACACCGACTTCCGAAATTAAAATTATTTTCACTTTGTAGTTTCTTTTTTAACCGACTTCCCAAAAAGGAGGAGGTTCTATGTTCGACATTATGCTTTTTTTTTTTTTTTTCTTTTTTTGTTTGAAAAAGTAGGTTCCGAAATTGGTCCCATTTTAATTTAGTGAAGACCTGATGAAGAACTTCGGAGATATACAACAGAACTCTTCAATAAATAACAGAAAATCTCTCGGGATTCTTGCAACCGCATGTCTGTTTATTGTTTATACCATTTCATAACATAACCTCACGCCAATACCTACGATCTTAAGGAGTACGCAGATCT
This sequence comes from Orthosia cruda, assembly GCA_964057195.1. Classification (NCBI taxonomy): domain Eukaryota; kingdom Metazoa; phylum Arthropoda; class Insecta; order Lepidoptera; family Noctuidae; genus Orthosia; species Orthosia cruda. The sequence continues at coordinate 3,485,089 of OZ059852.1, read as the reverse complement.
CTCATTTCAACGGTTATGTTGAAGTTTCATGAAATCTATTCTGGCGTTATGGCTACCTTACTAACTTCCCTACTAGGTAGGTACAACTAAAAAGTGAAAAATAAAAAACACTTTTTTGAAAAAAAATACTACCGACTTCCAAATACAAAACTACAAAGAGTACAATAACTTTATTTTTTAAAGTCGGTGTCCATAACGCAAAAAAATGGTACCTACGGAAGACACCGACTTCAAAAAATAAAGTTATTTTACTCTTTGTAGTTTTGTATTTGGAAGTCGGTAGCATGTTTTTTCAAAAAACAATTTTTAATTTTTCACTGTTTTGTGATACATAATGGACAAGTTCTATAGTAAGGTACCTATAATGCCCACAGTGATGCCAGAATAGACTACCCGAATAACATGTAACCTTAACATAACCGGTCTAATAAGAGTGTACCAGGGTGAACTGTACACATCTGCGTACCCGTTTATAGCGTACTGGCGTGATGTTATGTTATGAAATGGTAAACAATAAACAGACATGCGATTGCAGCACTCCCGAGAGATTTGCCGTTATTTATTGAAGAATTCAATTGTATATCTCCAAAGTTCTTCATCAGAATTTTACCAAATTTAAATGGGACCATTTCGGCATAAACTTCTTTCGAACAAAAAAAGAATTTTGCAAATCCGTTCATATAAGACGGAGTTATGCCCCCACACATAAAAAAAATGTAAATTTCCGAATTGAGAACCTCCTCCTTTTTGGAAAGTCGGTTAAAAACCGTGAGAAAATACGTGACTCAAGTCTCTCACAGTGGCCGTGCTCGCCCGGCAGCCCGGTTAAGAAGATTTGGGAGTACTGTATGTATAACGTACTAAAGTGTCTATGGTATCTCTTTGCAGGTGGCGTAGAAAGTAACAACAATTTATCCGGCTCCATAGACGAACACTCGAGCACCTCCAACTCGCCACAATATCAGGTATGAAATGTATGTTACCTTTCTCAATTTATTTCACACTAATAAACAGAGAAATACTTGATTAAAAAAAAAAAACTTTGCCTCACACTAGGAATTTCTTCTTGTATCGTGAGTGCGTATTCAAACATTTATACTTACATACACAAGACGCCCAGCTCCGGAACAATTATCTGTAGGCCATACAAATATTTGGTCCGTGCGGGAATCGAACCCGCGACACGCAGCGCAGCAGCCGATCGCTCAACCACTGCGCCAACCCTGTCGTCAAATATAAATTGTAGCTTTACTCCCAACAGGAGCCAGGGGCATATTAGCCTGTCTAATGATACGCTGAAATGCTCGAGAAAATGGCAAGAGGGAGCGAAGCGAAACGAGCTCTAATATTCTGGCTCCCTATTCTTGGAAATATTTATATTCTTGCAAAAGCGAGCGAAGTGAGCTCGTAGAATTTTATGCCCGTTGCCTTAGAAAAGTTAGCTTTTCTGACTTTTCATAGTTTGTAGATTTGATAAATTTACACATGAAGGATGTTGCTAAAAGCGAGCTCGCAAAATGTTTGCCCCATTCTGTAAATTTTAAATATCTTAAAAATAATTTATTAACATCACATTGCGACAAATGATGTATCAATTATAATAAGAATTGTTTCTAGAAGAACAGCGCTGTTCACATATTTTTACACATAAATTGCAAAGGTTTCCAGTCTAACCAGCAGCTGAAAACTAGTATTTAACCTTGCTTCTCTTTACCCACAGTCGCCCCCCGCCCCGCTGTCTGCGGCGTCGTTCCCGGCGGTGTACCCGCCGCACACCGAGCTGCCTTATGCACCTGCGGCAAGGGACACACGTAAGTAATATTTACTAACCGACCACCTTTGCGGCGAGCGAGCGAAGCGAGCTCAGTGACGATACAACTTGAGCGTAGCGAGCTTGCTCAACAAAACAAGCAGTGGAAAAGGAGCGATTCGAGCACGCTTACATATAAGAAGAGTGAGCGAAACGAGCCTCATATTTATAACATTAATTTGCAACAATTCATTTGACACAAGCTTAAGTACAGTTTAACAGTGTAACTCATCTATACCAATATTATAAAGAGGAAATTTTTTTTTGTTTGTTTGTACCGAATAGGCTCCAAAAGTACTGGACCGATTTCAAAAATTCTTTCACCTTTGGGAAGCTACACTATCCCCGGGTGACATAGGCTACTTTTTATCCCTGTATTCCCACGGGAACGAGAACTACGCGGGTGAAACCGCGAGGCGTCCTCTAGTTTGCAATATAACCTTTTGGAATTTGATCAATAAATAATTTATTTATTTACAGCGTCCCTAGTGGTGCAAGGTTCAACGCCGATCAGTCAGATAGGCGCGGGGCTGCTCTCTTCCGACTCATTTACCGGTAAGTTAGAGAAGTCGTTTTTAGGGTTCCGTACCCCAAGGGTAAAAACGGGTTCCTATTACTAAGACTCCACTGTCCGTCTGTTTGTCTGTCTGTCACCAGGCTGTATCTTATGAACCGTGATAGTTAGGCAGTTGAAATTTTCACAGATGATGTATATCTGTTGCCGCTATAACAACAAATACTAAAAACAGAACAAAATAAATATTTAAGTAGGGCTCCCATACAACAAAAGTGATTTTTTGTCGTTTTTGCGATAATAGTACGGAACCCTTCGCGCGCGAGTCCGACTCGCACTTGGCCGGCTATTTGGTTACGAAATCCTTAAAATCCATTCAAAACGATGTTTAGCGATCTGCACCCAAAGTGAAGGCACGGGACCCCAATACGTGCCCGTATTAAGTCTACGCCGTCTGTCTGTCACTATGTATATTTTTCAAAGGTCCAGCATCTTTAGATCTATAGTTTTCGTGAAGCTTATTGGCCGTCATACTGGCATAAATAAATAAAATTATTCATTCAATCTTTTACAAGCTGTTTTCGTATTCTTTTCAGCAAACCCTTTCATTTGATACCCATATCACGTCAGTGCACATAAAATAACTAGTCCGCCATCTTGGACCATCCACTATATTGGATTTCAAATGGCATCACTTAGCTAACCATGCGTTGTCATCCAAACTAAACGACTGCTTTAAAATTCATTTGCAAGATTTGACCCGAACACACATACATACATAATAAGTCTGTATCAAAAATCAAGATGTAATTTGCACGATAGAGTGCTAATGTCCATTTTCACAACACTATGAAACATTTGCATGAACGCCTACATCGGTGCACTGTTGGATTTTTAACTGAGACACTGGACATTTATTTGGGTATCGCCTATCACACACGAAAGTTTGTGTTTGTATGTTTGTTCTACACGCTCAAACGGCTGGACGGATCTGGATGAAATGTAGCGTAGAGATAGATTATAGTCAGGCATAGCACATAGGATACTTTTTATCTCGGGAATAGGTTCCCTCGGGATAATTTTCGACATTCACGCGGACGAAGCCGCTGACAGAAGCTAATTTTTTATGAAAAATGGCACTTGAGTTTGAAAAGAACAGTATCTTAGTATCGTAACAAGTATTCCAGCTATACTTTCTTAATGAAAACCTTGTTCCCCCACAGGCACAAACTCCAACAACTCCTGTTCGTCCGTGTCAGGGTCTCCACCTCCGGAAGACGACTGCACAGAAGACTCCAGCGGCAAGCGAGGAGTTCTACCGCGGCACGCCACGCAGGTCATGCGAGCTTGGCTGTTCCAGCATCTTGTGGTAAGCATTCAGTCTACAATCAGTACTATCCCAGGAGTTCTACCGCGGCACGCCACGCAGGTCATGCGGGCTTGGCTGTTCCAGCATCTTGTGGTAAGCATTCAGTCTACAATCAGTACTATCCCAGGAGTTCTACCGCGGCACGCCACGCAGGTCATGCGAGCTTGGCTGTTCCAGCATCTTGTGGTAAGCAACCAGTCTACAATCAGTACTATCCCAGGAGTTCTACCGCGGCACGCCACGCAGGTCATGCGAGCTTGGCTGTTCCAGCATCTTGTGGTAAGCATTCAGTCTACAATCAGTACTATCCCAGGAGTTCTACCGCGGCACGCCACGCAGGTCATGCGGGCTTGGCTGTTCCAGCATCTTGTGGTAAGCATTCAGTCTACAATCAGTACTATCCCAGGAGTTCTACCGCGGCACGCCACGCAGGTCATGCGAGCTTGGCTGTTCCAGCATCTTGTGGTAAGCAACCAGTCTACAATCAGTACTATCCCAGGAGTTCTACCGCGGCACGCCACGCAGGTCATGCGGGCTTGGCTGTTCCAGCATCTTGTGGTAAGCAATCAGTCTACAATCAGTACTATCCCAGGAGTTCTACCGCGGCACGCCACGCAGGTCATGCGGGCTTGGCTGTTCCAGCATCTTGTGGTAAGCAATCAGTCTACAATCAGTACTATCCCAGGAGTTCTACCGCGGCACGCCACGCAGGTCATGCGGGCTTGGCTGTTCCAGCATCTTGTGGTAAGCATTCAGTCTACAATCAGTACTATCCCAGGATATCGAATCGGGAGGTCCCTAATTATATATCAGAATAGCGTAGCCAGTTCTGGACATGAAGATGGACCGGAAACCCGAGATCATGTGATTAGGGATATTGAATGGTTTAGTGTTTTCCAAAAACTGGGGAACTTGTAATCGACATTGAAAACCACAGCTATACCAGTATTGAAAAATACTTGTGTTCCCGGACCATTTTTTGTGCCCGAAAAATCTCAGCATACCGAGAACGAGCATAAAAATCCGGCAATTCATGTTTTCTACCGAATACCGTGACTCCGAGCCAATACCTGGACCGATAATTTCGATATTACCTTAGCGATACCCCGATTCAAACAGTAAAACGCTTATAAATTCTGAAAGGCTGAACCGATTTTCATCCAACATAGCTAAGAACACCCCCGATGTCACCTTAAAAAAAAAAAAAAACTAAATCTAAATCGGTTTATCCATTAAGGAGCTATGATGCCACAGACATATACACAGGTACACACGTCATACTTATAACACCTCTCTTTTTCCGTCGGGCGTTAAAAAATGGTCCCGAAAATCGTGAAATTAGTGACAGCGCATAAAAATACTTACGGTATCCCGGACCATTTCAGACCTTGAAAAACCCGGGATTCTGAAATCTATAGGTAAATTCGTCCTCACTTTTGTGCTCTGGTTCCCTGCATTTAAAACATAATTTGACCAGAATTATAACTAGCAGTTCCTTATCCAATCCAATGGATAAGACCTCGCCTCTCATGCTTAAGGTCGTGGGTTCGAATCCGTACAAGTACCAATGTAACTTTTTCAAATTCATATATACTTTCTAAGTTTATCTTGGACATCACAGGCAACGGTGAAGGAAAACATTGCGAGGAAACCTGGACTGGAGTTTATTATAAAATTGTGCTTCATTGGTGTAATCGCTGCAAGGCAGTGCGAGGATAAACTAATGTATAAATCTATTTATATGTATAACAATTCCGGAACATCCTCTTTCAAACAAAAAAATATTTTTTCTTCCAACTATGCTTTAATTTCATCACAATCACACCTAAAACTCAGTACAAAGCGAGTCTTTAATGCTCTAGAGCAATAAAAATGTATGAAATTTCATTATTGCACAGTTTAATTTTAATCGCACCAAAAGGTGCCAATCTCAATGGATTAGCTCTATTCAGCCAGCCGATATCAATACTTTTTTTTTTACGTACGTATTATTCGTTTCTATCCTACTTGTTCCAAATTTAAAAAATTGATTGCTGCTAACTCTGATTTAAAAATGAAAGAAATTTAAAAAAGTGATTTGGCGGGAACTTTGTTAATTTTGCTTGACAATATTTTTGGAAACGATAAAGTGTGATACTATCTGATTTTGAGTGCTTCGGCTCCGAAATAAAATGGAATCATCTAGCGACACATTAACTCCGGAAAACATTCTAAATGAAGCCGACAGTGTTATAGAAAATCTTTTAATTTCAATAATTAAACTTCTATTTTAACTGTTTGATATGAGTTTCTTTTATCTACTATTCCTATACGTAATAGTTGAAAGAAAAGCAGATTATGCACCTCGCCTTAAGTAATTTATATTGCCCTCGTGCCTGTTAGATTAGAGCCCTCGCTAACGCTCGGGCTCTAAATCAGGGACTAGGTGCAATAATAAATTACTTTGTGCTCGATGCAATAATCTACTATTTTTAATCGGTCCACAATTTATTAATTTATTTATTTAGGGACAACAGCAGTGTAATAATAACTAAACATTGGTTAGAACTTAATAATAAAGGTAACAATTACACTACTCACAACGTTATACACATAATGAGAAACAGAACTACTAGTTGCTAAAGAGAACGATATAAAAATAAACAGAGTAAAAGTGATCATTAATTAATTGATGGAGTTAATATATAAAAACATAAAGTCGAACTTAGAACCTCCTCCGTTTTGGTAAGTATGTTAAAAATTAACCCCTATTTCTCCTGGTCACGCTATAGCAAGTTATAACTTGAGAACGGCTTTACGATTTCGCTAACTTTTTTTTTTGTTATTGTTAGCAGAAGGTTCTTAGATAGATTAAAAAGAAAAAATAGGTAGGTATGGTAGGTATGTAGTTGGGGTAGGTAGGTGGGTAGGATAGGGTAAGTGAGGTAGGGTAGGTAGGTAGGTAGGGTAGGTAGGTGGGTATGTAGGATAGGGTAGGTAAGGTAGGGTAGGGTAGGTAGTTGACGGGAGGGAAGCCGCGGGCACAGCTAGTTTAAAATTAACCGGTTACTGGTATAGGGTTTAAAATGAAATTAACTGGGATTAACATTATATTTCCTTTCTACCACAGCACCCATACCCCACAGAAGAAGAGAAGCGTACCCTCGCAGCGCAGACCAGACTGACGCTGCTGCAAGTCAACAACTGGTTCATCAACGCGCGGCGTCGGATCCTGCAGCCCATGCTAGACTGTGCTGACAAACCTGGTAAGCAGAAGAATCATCATTTCAGCCGAAAGACGTCCACTGCTGGACATAGACCTCCCCTAAACGTCGCCATACTGATCGGTCCTGTGCGTTTCTCATCCAGCGGATTCCCGCAACTTTAACCAGGTCACCTGGACGACGGTGAAGGAAAACATCTTGAGGAAACATAGACGGAAATCCACATCCATTGGTCGATTGATGGGGTCAAAACTCTTTGCCTTGCCGAATTAACTTACGCAATTAGGCTGCAGGGCTTATAGTTAGTTTGTTGTTGATGTTCCATTGGTAAAATTGCTTAAAAATAAAAAAAAATGCGAGGGTAAACTAATAAATAAATGCTACCCCTGGATATTATTATTATGTCCTTTATATAACAATATTCTTATTTATTACAATTTTAAATATTTTTATAAAACACGTACAAAAAAGAAAAACATTTAAAGATATAAAAAATAAAGGGCCACGGTATCGGTAACGGTAGCTTATTATTATTATTCTTTATTTGTGTCAGATATAAAATCCATAATTTTATTCGTACGTACAAATACTTATAAATTATGTTAGTAGCTTACAATTAGAGACATACATTACATACACACCATGAAAATACCTAAATCGAATCACACTGAAATCTAAAAGGAATTTGTACATTATGGTACAAGTGTGTAATGTTGGTGATTACCGCTGAGGCACCATTGAGCCGAGGACGGTAATCATCAATACACACGTGTATCATACGACGTTTTTCAACACACTTGTGAAGAAAATAATACTAAATAATCATTTCCAACAGTGAAAATTTTTCGCAATGGCGTGCAAAATTAATTAGTTTTCCTATGCGCGCGCATCTAACAATGGCGATCGGCCATAGACTAAAAAGAATGAGTTAACTTTTTTTTGGCTTTTCGCGGATAGCGTTTTAGCCACGTACAAAATGGGGAATTGCAAGTTTTCTTTATTACAGACAAAAACAAGTTATATTTGAGTGAAAGTTTTATTTATTAAACACGTACAAGTTGAAGTTGCATGAAATGTGCATTTGTACTATTGAGCACGATATTTTTTGTATCGAAACTTTTTTAAGAACAAAGCAACTCACCAATAAATAAAAATCTCTATAACTCACTTGTGAATAATAGCAATGAAAAAGTTACAGTTTGATAACAGGTGTCATTATGTGCCTAACTGCTGTGAAATTAGAGCCACTTATGAGCAAGTGTGTTGAAAAATAAATTCATGCATTTAGGTACAATGTATGTTATCCTTCCTTAGTATAAAACAAAATCGCTTCCCGCTGTCTGTCCCTATGTATGCTTAGATCTTTAAAACTGCGCAACGGATTTTGATGCGATTTTTATTAATAGATAGAGTGTTTCAAGAGGAAGGTGTATATGCGTAATAAACGCGGGCGAAGACGCTGGCAGAAGCTAGTTATATATAAAATTAAAATTATAAGTTTATGTTTTTACAAGATTTTATTTAACTTGCAGTGTATGTATGTAAGTGTGTTCGGGTCACATCTTGCAACTGAATTTTGAAGCAGTTATTCTCCAAGTGACGTCATTCTTAATCCAATATGGCGGACAGCCCAAGATGGCGGACTAGTATTTTTTTGTGCACTGCCATGATATGGGTATCAAATGAAAAACTACATCAAACGTATCCTTATTAACAAAGCATATTATAAAATCAAGGACTACGTTGAAGATAAAAACATTTGGCCTTAGCTCCTTCTGCGCATGCAGCTTCCCTGGTAACTTGTAAACGGCACAAATATGTGGATGTCTCTAACTATTCTCAATCTCATTTTTTCTTTCCTTCTTTTAATTAGACTTTTACAATGGTTTTCAATCATCTTTATAGCCCTTTGCTAAGAATAGTTACAGCACTGATAACAAAATTTGTGCCACATGTTAAATTTAGTCTTGTTATACTTATTTTTATTTAGCTTTTTACCTTTGTATAGATTCTTTTACCGATTGTTTTGTGAATGTGTGAACATTGTAGGCCTTCTAGATGCTAGTTAACATTTGTTAACGTTTTTTATAAAATATATAATCTTTTTATTATATTTTTTTAGTTTCTTACGACTTATTGTCATAAGTCGGGCCTACGTTGTCCCCCCATATCTAAGTACTAATGGAAATATACCAACCCGAACCACCGTGCACCTTTTGTCGACGTTTTATAAGTGCCCATGTAGGCCTATTGAAATTAAAGGGTTTTCTGTGAAGAACACGAAAAAAGCTAGTTCTAAAAAAATATTTTTTTATGAACAATTTTATTTATTATCTTTCCAGGTGGTAAGAAAGGCAAGAATGGTTCTTCCATAAGCAAGCGTTACTGGCCCGATGCGCTCTCTAACCCTCAATTTACTGCCGGTAAGTTTACTAACTGTATCATCATCATCATCATCAGTATATTAATGTTCCCACTGCTGGAACAAAGGTCTCCTCTCTGTAAGAGAGAATGGGCTGTAACCCACCACACAGGGCCAGTGCGGGTTGGTGGATGTCACATGTCTTCGAATGTTTGGTTCTGGAACATGCCGGTTTCCTCACGATGTTTTCCTTCACCGTTTTGAAAGCAATGGTGATGAAAGAATTTATTACACAAAGTAAAGCGGCTGCCTGGGTTCGAACCCGTGGCCTACAACTTGTAAGTCGCGTGTCATTGGGTGGCCCCATGAATTATTGTCAGTAAAAAAAGTGCGAGTCGTGCTCGCGCACGAAGGGTTTCGTACCATTATCGCTAAAAACGACAATAAAATCACGTTTGTTGTATGGGAGCCCCAGTTAAATATTTATTTTATTCTGTTTTGTTGTTATAGCGGCAACAGAAATACATCATCTGTGAAAATTTCAACTGTCTAGCTATCACGGTTCATGAGATACAGCCTGGTGACAGACAGACGGATAGCGGAGTCTTAGTAATAGGGTCCCGTTTTTACCCTTTTGGTACGGAACCCTAAAAACTGACAATACTGGACAATACACAATTTTCACGCGCAAATAAAAATATAGGATAGCTATCCCGGGGCTGAATGTTGAATGTATGTAAATTTAAATGCAGTGAGATGGATAGACTTCATTGTTTTCAATGCGGGTAGAACCAGGCGGGCGAGCACGGCCTACTGTCACAAATTTGTATGGAGCAAAAATCGTGATAAAATGCGTGACTCAAGCCTATCACAAAGGCCGTGCTCGCCCGGCTGGATAAGGGTGGCACAGGAGCGTGAAGATTGACACAAGAAAAGTGCGACTTATAATCAGCTGTGGGCGAAGACAGGTTGCTTATGGTGATGATGTTGTAAATGCACCCATAACTTACAAGTCTATTTATATATTTTAATAAGACACACCAACAACATATTTGCAAATAGCGGACGCCTCGTGGTTTCACCCGCGTAGTTCTCGTTCCCGTGGGAATACAGGGATAGAAAGTGGCCTATGTCACCCGGGGATAGTGTAGCTTCCCAACGGTGAAAGAATTTTTGAAATCGGTCCAGTAGTTTTTAAGTTTATTCGTTACATACAAAAAAAAACTTTTTGCAAAAAAATACTACCGACTTCCAACTACAAAGTGAAAAATAACTTAATTTTTTGAAGTCGGTGTCTTTCGTAGGTACCATTTTTTTGCGTTATGGACACCGACTTCAAAAAATTAAGTTATTTTTCACTTTGTAGTTGGAAGTCGGTAGTATTTTTTTGCAAAAAGTTTTTTTATTTTTCACTTTTTAGTTGTACGTACCTAATAGGCAAGTTAGTAAGGGAACTATTTCGCTAGAATAGATTTCATGAAACTTGAACATAACCGGTGAAATGAGAGGTCTGCTTACCCCTTAAGAGCGAACTGGCGTGATGTTATGTTAAGAAATGTTATAAACAACAAACAGACATGCGATTGCAGCAATCCCGAGAGATTTGCCGTTATTTATTGAAGAGTTCTGTTGTATATCTACGAAGTTCTTCATCAGATCTTCACCAAATTAAAATGGGACCAATTTCGGAACATACTTTTTCAAACAAAAAAAGAATTTTCAAAATCGGTCCACAATTGACGGAGTAATCGGTGAACAAACACAAAAAAAAAAAAAAAAAAAAAACAAACTTGATTTCGAACATAGAACCTCCTCCTTTTTGGGAAGTCGGTTAAAAATACAAATCTTTCCTCTTTATAATATTATATAGTATAGATATAGATTTCGTTACAGTTTGATGGTTGATTTACAACAAAGTCCTGTGCAAATATGTCAATTAAGGTTACACTCGTCGAAAATTCTTCCATACAAACGTAGTCTGACGATTACTCCACTGTTGGACGGAGTACGTTCAAAAAAAAAAAAAAAAAACAATTTGTCTCATCATTATCTAGCCCTGTATGGAAACAGAAAAGTAAAAAAAAACAATATTTGAAAGTTATGAGCGTCGATAGTTCCATATTTCAACACTAATTTCAACGCATCTTTGGGCGGACTCCCAAAGGTCTGTTCACAAAATTTCCTAAATCATCATCCATTTCGCAACAAATTTGCAAAAGTGCAAATTCGTACGAGAACTAGCTTCTTATAGTCATCGGCACGTAACTTGGCAAGAGTCGTTAGATGCGCAGAAGTCGTTTTTTAAGTCTCCTTGGTAGTGAAGCGGGACGCGGGGTACAAGGTCGCGCCGATCCGAGCGCGCGATTGGTGGCTCAGTCGACCCGCGCCTCCCGCACCGCGTCCTCGCTCCCGATTACACTTGCGTGCACGAAATTTCTACACTTTGTTTTTGCTGAGTTTTTGTTAAGATTTTGTTAAGTTAGTTTTAATGGAGTAGTTGTTATTGTTTTGAATTTAGTTTTTATTACGAGTGTTACTGTTTTATTTTGATAACAATGCCATAATTTCTACTATCTTATTATTATTTTTTTAACTTGTAACTGTATATATTTTTTTATAACACCTAATAAAATACCTAATTACAAATTTCGAACGTCAACTCAGAAAATATATGAAGATACAAAAATAATGAATATCTCCCAAACATATATGTACTATACATGTATATTAATACGCAAAATATTACATAAAGATATTCACACAACACTAAGTTTCACAAAAAAAACATCAAGTCCAAAAATTTAACTTTGCAACTCCAATTACTTAGTAACACGTCCTCCCAGAACAGTTAATTACGGGAAAAGAAATATTGAATTTGAAGGTGTTAACAAGTACAATAAAATACCCATGGATATAAAAAAAGCAAAAAGTATGCCTTCTTTTAAAAATAAACTTAAATCATATATAATGTATCAATAACAAAAAACAAAATAAAACATAAAAAAAGATAATTATTAGTCAATACGCCATGTATGCCACATCTAGTAATACATCCACTTTTACTTTGGATCCGTGTTTGCTCGGTTAGTGATGAGTTGATATTTACTTATATTTTATAAAAAAAAAATATCACTACCCTCTTATTTATTATTATACAATTACTTGTAACGTAGTTTTTGTGCGCTCATAAACATTTAACATACTATGTAAATTTAGTTTCTCAGTAAGTGAATTATTGTAAATTCTTAATGAGCAATAATAAAGTTCTTAAACCATAATAAAATTCACGAATTTCTCTCCTTTATTTAACTTTCTTGTAAACATACATGTTTAAAAATAAATGATGGCTATAACAATTTAAAAATGACAAGAAATAAAAGTGACCACTTTTTTGTGGCAATAAGTGTACGATGCGCGAACTTAACCCCACTACAACAAAACCTTGCCAAGTTACGTGCCGATGACTATACTGCTTATCACAGCATCTATCTCTTTCGCACGTGTTGTCGGATGAGATAGCATGCATTTTAACCCCGCGCACAAAATAGTTCGTGACGTCGACTAGGGGCACCTTAATCATTCACAAATCGATTTTTATTTTTCGTTATAAACTCAATTGAATATTGCATAAATTATTTTAAATTAAAATATAAACACAATTGGATTATATCAGTCTAGAATTGAGTAAAAATTTAGCAATTCATTTAATTGAATATTGTAATGTTGTGTTGTTGTATTGTAAATTCTTTTAAATTAAAATATAAACACAATTGGATTATATCAGTCAAGAATTGAGTAACAATTTAGCAATAATTAAAATTAAACTAAATTACGATTAAATAACAAATAAGAATTAAATTACAATTGAAATAACAAATTAAAAAAAAAAATTAACTACAACGCAATTAAAAATATGTCAGAATTAATTTGACAATACAATAAGTAACAACAACATAATACACCATACTCTCTATGAAGTTTTACGAAGTAAATTAAACTATGTTCTCTAAAGGAAATTCTTAACCCGCACAACGTAGGAGTGTAATTCCCTGCCGGAATCTGTGTTTCCTGATAGCTAGGTACAACTTAGTGGTCTTAAGTCAAGAATGAATAGATTACTTCTAGGCAAGCGTGCTTCACCGTCACACACACGCGCACACAAACACACACGCACAAGCACAAACACACACACGCACAAACACACACACACACACACACGCACATTTTGTTCATATTATCGCTTACCATCAGGTGAAATAGTGGTCACGTGAGCCTATCAAGAATAAAACAATTATAGTCTAACATCAATCGAAAATAACAAGCTGTAGTCTAAAAACTATTCACCATGTTTCCAGGTCTCCTCTCATCATCAGAAGACGAGGATCCCGAAGGCGATCCGTCTGGCGACGAACAGGATTCCACCAGCGAACAGCCGGAGCACACCAGCTACCCCATACAGCAGCCCATGCATTAGAAGGTATTGTGAGGGTCTAGGAACTGATACTGGACAGTTTTGTGGGGAACTCTTGGAAACTCAGCAGCCCATGCAATTAGAAGATTTTGTAAGGGTTTAGGAACTGATTCTCAAGAGCTGGAGTAGGGAATACTTGTCAGAGAGAATATTTTAGATTTGATTGAGAGTCAGAATTGTAGTGTTTAGTCGATTGGCAATGTTGTACGTTGTTAACGCAGAAGAGTTAAAAAAAAAACCAATTTTCACCAAAAAATTAAGAATGGAGAATCTGTTGATAAAATATTGGAATTGTACCAACTGAAAAGTAAAATAAAGTTTTGGAGATGTATGTATTTGTAAACAGAACAAAAATTTGCGGTAAAAAATGTTTACATCAGTAGCTAATTTATAGAAACTGAATAATAATCTACATTTTCAAAATCTAAGAAGCTATGTTGTTCATTGTAAAAAAAAAACACAAATGTCAAAAAGACGCGGGAAAATGATTTTGACAGCTGACAGATTCCCACAAAGCTAGTGTAGTACCCGTTCCTAAAACTCGTACAATCGATTCGAACAAAAAAAAATTAAATCGAGTTAGTCGATGCCCAGTTACGATTCAATGTATACGTATTAATTTTAAAGAATCTTTTCATGACAAACGCCATGTCACAATGAAATTCGTTTATTTATATAAAAAAGACATAATATAAAATATATTGACAGTATACCGTAAGTTTAAGTGTAGAATAGAAGGAATTTGAGTAGTAACAGTGTGGTAAGACTAAAAAAAATGAAGAAAAAAAAAAATTAAATACAACACGCAAACAAAAATAATTTAATAGTGATGTGCGAACTGTTTAGTAACTATTATTAATCGACTAAATAGCCAAATGATTTTATGAAGTGAAAAAAAAAGTTTTAGTTTTTTTTTCGTTATTTTCAAGCAAACTCATTTGGAAAGAGGAAAATAGAAATTTCTGGCCAATGTTGTCCAAGTATACGAAATTAACAACTAGTATACGAATAACATACGATATCAGTTTTGTATACGATTTTTAGATTTAATTAATTTTGCTAAGCATAAGCAAAGCATATTCCCATTGCTGGGATGGCCCTATCTTTAAGAAGAAGTGAGCCGAAATATACCACGCGGGCCCGACGGTGTATTTTATTTTTTTCACCGTTTTGCCAGTGTTGCCAGTGACAAATAGTCAAATATTACATGAGAAAAGTTACATTACCTGATTTTATGTGGCAAATGACACTAATACGCTCACTCGCTCGCCGGAGTAAGCGGGATGGAAGATTTAAAAATATACGTGAGTGAGTGAATATGCAAAACGTCAATTTGTGTGTCACAAAATCAGGTGCGAAAACACGACGAACAAAAACTTCCATAGATGCGTTCCGTTTCACGATTATTTTTTGTTTTCTGCAAAATATTTCGATAATTTTATTAAGTCCTAAAAGTTATGTAAAATGTAACAAAAGTTATGTTAACATTCTGGCAACACTGCGTTTTGCTTACAAGAAAAAAATAAAAGTCAATTTTTAATTTTAACGGAAAAGTTATCTATTGAATAAAAAAAAATACATTAACTGTTAAATATTAATAAATGAATGGAAGACTACTTGGAACATAACAATAATTATGTTATTTTTTAATTAACAAGAATTATGTTCAATATTTATTTACCTACTCGCCTGTGGCTATGTCCGTGTGAAGGTCGAAAACTATTTCACTAGAACGTACTGACAGGATAAAAAAGTATTCTATATCCAGGCAATGGTCTATCCATGTTCCTCATCCAAATCTGTTTAAAGCTTTAGGGGGTGTGACTGACTGACATACAAACTTTCACATTTCTAATATTATTTGGAAGCAGGATTCTTAGGCTGAGTTTCTCAACGCTAAATTATCGCAAAATTAATGTCACTAATTGTCAAGCACACGTAATCTGCTGTGATTGGCTGAATGAATTTTCAACAACTAATCACAGCAGATACCTGGCGATTATTCGTCAATTACGTTAACAGCCCGATAATCGAGTGTTGACAAACCGGGGGTTAGTATCTTCCTAATTTAAACGCTA
Organism: Orthosia cruda; assembly: GCA_964057195.1. NCBI lineage: Eukaryota > Metazoa > Arthropoda > Insecta > Lepidoptera > Noctuidae > Orthosia > Orthosia cruda. The sequence continues at coordinate 3,469,282 of OZ059852.1, read as the reverse complement.
TTGGTTCGCACATAGTTTAACTAGTTCTCTTACAAAAAAAATAACTAAACCACACTGTTACTACCCGAACTCTAAAACTAGAACTTTGTATACGTAATCCATACCTCAAATATTATATAAAACTATTCATATTATCGACAAAACTAACGGAATGCAACACTTTGTTGGTCTTTTTTTCTATTGAACCCTTATTTACCTGTAAAACCCACAGGTTTTTTTAAGTCAAGAGTGAATAGGTTAGTTCTAGGCAAGCGTGCTTCACCGTCGACCACATCATCGCTTACTATCAGGTGATATAGTGGTCAAACGCGAGCCTATTCTGATTCAAGATGCCTGAAGTTATTTTACAAGTCTTGTTAATAATCATTCAGTACATTGTCACATCGTTGAAGGTAGAACACTCTGTGAGAAATAAATAAATATTATGATTTCTAAGGTCTTAGCTGCAACAGCCTCCGACTTAAGTATCGTAGGTTGTGGATTCGAACCCAGGCAGGCACATACTATGTGCAAATTTTTCCATCACCACTATTCCAAAAACGGTGATGGAAAACATCGTGAGGAAACCGGCATGTCTTAGAACCAAAAATTCGAAGACATGTGACATCCACCAACCCGCACTGGGCCCGCGTGGTGGATTACGGCCCATTCTCTATTATATAGAGGAAGCCTGTGTCCCAGCAGTGGGAACGCTAAAAGGCTGATGCTGATGAAGGTCTTAGCTTAGGAAATCATCTGGTACTCTAGATTATTTCCAGAAAACTTTTTTTTTTAATCGTGTCATCTGGTTCCGTTGTGTGCTGAAACTAAACAAATAACATATTATTTATGTTATAAAAATTGGAATACTTTGAAGTTAACTTTAGTTGCACCAGTAACACAATAGACTTCATTAATATTTTCATCAAATTATGCTTCTACGTTCAACGCTTTGAAGAACAAAACCCATATCAAATACTTGTATGGATTTTACAGTGAAACATTATAAATACTCTCGAAAAACAAACATCCTTCTAGGATAAAAATAGGTAAAAAGACCAACATACAAAACCCCACTCGTTTTTGGCAAGCCCGCTTTTGTATCTTATATCAAAAACTATGTAAAAAATTACCTTCGCATTTAGTCATCCCTAAAAATCTTCCACAAGCGATTTTTCCAAAAACGAGGAACAAAAAAAGCTCTTAAATAGACGAAAAGTCCTCAAAGAGGTTTTTTATTAAGCGTTTTGTCAATTTTTAAAAGCCGGGTTGTGAATTAAACACTATTTTGATTTCTTCTCCCAATTTGACCGACTGACGCAGAAATAGATGCTAAGAATATTTTCTACATGCAAACACTAGAATAAACCGTCCACTGAGATATTGTATGTATTTATTTATAAAAAAAAAACTTAATTAGTTTTCGAAATATACTCATTGTTGATTTCCTTTTATTTACTTACACAGCCATATTAGGATAAGTTTCTCTTTGGTTGGTGTGGAGATACCGAATTTTCAGAAAAAAAATTAAGAAAAAATAAAAATATTTTTTTTTTGCAAAAAAAAATGTAGAGAAAATAATTGCAGTATAGGATAAGTCAGTTGAACATATAATTATGTCGTTTATTTTGTATAAAAAGCAGATAGGTATTAAGAAATTCATATTACGGTTTCCTTTATTTTATTTTTAAGTTAGATTCTAAGTGAAAAATGACCATTATTTTTTATGATTTATTTTTTCTCTAAATGTGATGTTAATCAGATAATTATTTTCAAAAATATCACAACACCGGTAACTCCACACCAACCAATCTAGCTAATAAGTATTAAAAAAAAAACGAATATACGATTGTAAAATATACGATTTCCCTTTAATTATAGTATACTTCAAAAAACTTAAACGTTCAATCCAAAATTGTATACGCGAAAAAAAGTATTAAAATCGTAATTGACATTTAAAATTTAGTCAAAGAATGTTAATCGAATAATCGACTAAAAATACAGTTGGTTAGTCACATCACTAAAGACTTACAGAAAATGCCGGTGTGAAAATTTTGGTGAAGTGAGCGTCATTCCCTAACATCAGGTGGATTTACAGCACCTATATTCTATTTGAGATAACATTAGACATTTAAATGATCCCATTTTACAACCCGTTCAACCGATTTTGACTTCTATTGCGTTGGTGATATGACAAATGGCAGCTGTATTAAACAGTTAGTTTTGGTAACAGGTTTATGCTTTTTATGCTATCCTTATATTTACGGGATAAAATCAAAATCGGTTGAACGGGCTGTAAAAAGGGGTTGTAAAAAAAAACTAATGTTATTTCAGATGGAGCATACTTTTGCACGATGAGATTTTAACAGAATAGTTAGGTAAAGTTTAAGGCGGTACCGCTTCGTCGTAATACCAGCATGATTTTAGTCAGTTCCGTCTCTCTCTCGCACAGAAGATTGGCTATTAATTTTGTCACACTAATATTTGTCACAATAATATTTGTCACACCAATATTTGTCACAATAATATTTGTTACACTAAAAGTTATCACTAATATTTGTCACACTAATATTTGTCACACCAATATATGTCACAAAATAAAATTTAATTAGGAAATGCACACACTGCAATCATGATGGCATTAAAGGTTAATTATACGGCATCAAATTGATATCATAGGACTTACCGTTACTATTAGATGAGGTCTCTGCTTGTTGACTATCAAATAACATCGACATGGCGTGATCAAACAACACATTTCGTATTATTTTTGCCAAGTCTGTATTATTTAGCGATATTTCTGTATTATTAGTCCGTTCAACTAAAAAGCTTTTAGTCGATTATTCGTTTCGCATCTCTATTTAGATATAAAGATGGCGGCAAAAGCTAATGGTTGTAGATTAAAAAATATCGTAAGTAATACAATAATGATATTTGTTTTAAGCAATGTTTTTTAAAAAGGACTTCCAATTTAGAATTTTAGGTGGTACTACTGAGGCGTTCGATAGAAATGAATAAGTCACAAATAAAAACACAATTTTGTCTATTTATTTATTCAATATGGCAGCTTGTAACTGACAACTATTCTATTATAGCACAAGGAACCCACATGAATATAAAGAATGGATTGAGCGTTACCAATATAAGTATGAAGTGAATTCAGGCTGAAAATTTCACGAGATAAATCAATCGTGCATTAGTAGTTGTCTTTTTCTAGTATTCCAATTTGGTCATATTATATGCATTGCTGTTTCACCTTTGTCGCTAGGCCGAAAAGGGACAGCACCTGTAGCTAACTTGAAAATCTACAATCGATAACGCTAGTAGAAAACGAATCAATGTATGGAACACACATATGAACGTTAAGTCACGTGGTCAGACCATACAAATAGAAGGCGTTCACGATTGTAGAAAGAGATTAGATACGAAACGTTTGTAACTTGGCTAGGGGGGGGGGGGGCACTTAGTCATTTGTCTCCTTCCGAATAATCGCTTTGTCTCATACTACAGAGTGGTAAATTTTGTGAAGTTGTTGCTCAATCCATTCTCCAAATCTATGATTGTTCCTTTGTTTTATTAAAAGTTGACTTCCATAGGCATATTTCTGTTGGCTTAGTGCGAGTTTTTACTCGTGTTTGATTGCGTTAGCGCTAACGTCAATTTGTATTGAATATGGATAAGCACCGCCTGATGACAGTACCCTTTATACTTAACTTTATTTAACTTGCAATGCATGTATGTAAGTGTGTATGGGTCAAATCTTGCAACTGAATTTTAAAGCATTTATCCTCCGCCGATTAAGATGAAATTTTGCATACACGTTTAGTTTGGCTGACAATGCATGGTTAGCTAAGTCATTCTAAATCCAATATGGCGGACTGCCCAAGATGGCGGACTAGTTATTTTTTCTGCACTGCCATGATATGGGTGTCAAATGAAAGAGTTCGATGAGAAAAATACGAAAAAAGCTTCTTTTAAAAAAAGAGATCTTAATGAATATTTTTTCTTGTATATTCGATCGAGTACATTAAAAACGCGCACTAAAGTCTCTGAAATTCTTTTTACGCAACTTGACTATCTGTAAATATAAGTTGATGTTTTCACTATGCAAATCTTACTATACAAATGTCTTCCTTAGATTTGTACTAAAGCGTCGCCACAGTAGTATTGTCTAGAATAAATATTAAAATATTAAGTTAAATAAATCGTAGTATAAATGCGATATTTTTTGATCTTAAGAATGGATTCATAAGCTGGAGTTATGGAAATCATCAGAATTACTGCAAAAACAGAAAATATTCGTGATGGAAATATATTATTTATGATTTTAGGGAATTTATGTGGTATTTAAGATTTTTTTATTTACAATTATTTTTACGAAATGACATTTTATTATTGAAAAAAAAACTATACAGATTTATTATAAGTGCTGATTATTTTATTTATATTTCAAACAGATCAATAGTTAAAACTAGAAATATGACAGACTATTAAAAAAGAAAATCCATAGAGAATCATATTTACGGACTTTTTATTAATTTTTTTATTTGTCACATAGAAAGTTTCCAAAACTCCAGTTTACCCAAAAAAACAGTGATGACTCTGTTATACGAGGAAACGGATATACGTAAAAGGAAAGGTGACGTTAAAAAAAATAAGATTTTTTTATGATAATATTACTATAATAATTATGTATTAGTACATATTATACATTATACTTATACATGGCGTAGTGATAATGTATTTTTAAATATAATGAAACTGTGACTTGGAATAATCGCCAGTAATTAGTGTTAGAGGCCTGGAGGCCAAAAACGGCCGCTGTTGGTCAATATGAGACCGAAAAAGGCCAAAAGATGTTGGACAGTGTGAGACCAATGATGGTCAATGTGAGGCCAACGTTGGTCAATGTGAAACTAATGTTGGTCAATATGAGGCCGATAATAGAGAAAAGAGCCCGATGTTGGTCAATGTGAGGCCAATATTCGTCAATATGAGGCCAATAATAGAGAAAAGAGGCCGACGTTGGTCAATGTAAGGCAAATGTTAGTCAATGTGAGGCCAATGTGAGGCCAATGTTGGTCAATATGAGGCCGAAAATAGAGCAAAGGCCCCGACGTTGTCAATGTAAGGCCAATGTTGGTCAATGTGGGTCAATATGAGGCCGATAATAGAGAAAACAGCCTGACGTTGGTCAATGTAAGGCCAATGTTGGTCAATGTGGGTCAATATGAGGCCGATAATAGTGAAAACAGCCTGACGTTGGTCAATGTAAGGCCAATGTTGGTCAATGTGAAACCAATCTTGGTCAATATGAGGCCAATAAAGGCTCATGTGAGGCCGTGTTATGTTTTTGAGAAATGGACGCTTTGATTGTTTGCTCAGAGTAATACGAATCATTCACCGAAACAAAAAAGGGGAATTTTTCCTCAACTTTCAAGTTACTATAAACATATAAACTCAATAATTGAAAAATATTAATGACTTATTTATAAACGATTAGTTTTATTGTAAGTTTGTTGCGTGCTGTGGTCTCCAACTAAAGGAGTATCTATACGTAAAGAAATCCCTATGTATCGTTGTGAATTCTATTATAATTATCTATGCATTATAACAAACACGCAACAAATGCGCTATAAATTGCTTGTAAATAAACCGAAAACTACTTAATCAACCGGTCAAAAAGAAATTGCTTTGTTGATCAACGAACAATATTAGTCTGTTACATATATAACTCGGTCAAAACACATAATAACCGGACAATTTCGTCATTCATCAACCGAAAGACGTCCACAGCTGAACATAGTCTACCTTCAAGTGTTGCCATATCGACCGTTCCTGAGCGTCTCACATCCGAACAATTCATAAAACTTATTGAAATCAAAGCGTCCCTTTTTCCCCCACCCAACTTAGCCCACCAGTGGACTACCCAATTTATTCCAAGGTAAACAATTTGAAGTCAAGTCCAGAACTAGTATACAATAGTTTAACGCGCTTCTAGTATTAAGAATAACTTCAATGTTATACATTATGGTACAGCATAATTTTTGCTAGTCAATAAAATAATTTTTAGGCTGATTTTTTGAGTTTTATTTTACCAACCAAAATCTTAACCTGCCTCTCTGCTTAGCCTTTGTGGACTACGAGAAAGCCTTCGATTCGATCGAGACTTGGGCTGTACTGCAGTCTCTTCAACGGTGCCAATCGACTACCGGTACATTGAGGTATTGAAGTGTTTGTACAAAAACGCCACCATATCAGTCCGACTTCACTTTTCAGGGTCAGACTTCGAAACCTATCCTTCTCCAGCGTGGTGTAAGACAGGGAGACGTCATTTCTCCGAAACTGTTCACAGCTGCGCTGGAGAATGTCTTCAAGGTTCTGTACTGGAGTGGGCTAGGCATCAACGTTAATGGTGAGTGCATCACTCACCTTCGGTTTGCCGACTACATAGTGGTTATGGTTGAGACCATGGAGGACCTCAGTACAATGCTCGATGACCTCAGTAGAGCTTCCGAAATAGTGGGTCTTAAAATCAACATGGACTAAACCAAGGTCATGGTAAATGCCCATGTAACACCCACTCCTATCAAGATCGGAAAGTTGATCATGAACCAAAATCTTAATGCAAAAGAAAGTATAATTCTGCACCAATTGTTCTGGTTTCATCATTAGACCTTGTCTTGCCCACTAATCCAGACTTACCGGATGCAGCTATATATCAGGATAAAACCGTTTAAGGGTCGTGGTGCAACTATAATGTCCAACTAGTTGGACTACGGGTCTTCGGTAGGGGCAGTTGTCCAAATAATTTAATTGGACAACTGCCCCTACCGAAGACCCGTGGTCCAACTAACTTATTTTATTTATTTATATTAATATATAAATAACTAAAATTGAAGTGGCGCTCGAAAAGAGCACTTGGAAAGATATGGGGGAGGCCTTGGCCCAGCACCAGCAGTAGAACATTAACAGCTAAATCTATATTAATATTATATTGAGGAAAGATTGTTTTGTTTGTTTGTTTGTACCGAATAGGCTCCGAAACTACTGGACTCATTTTAAAATTCTTTCACCTATGGAAAGCTACATTATTCATGAGGAATAATTATTAGTAGTATAATTTTGACGGGTTCAAAGCCGCGGGGGTCAGCTAATAAAACATAAATACAAACACCGGAAAAATTAGCGGAACAAAATAAAAATTACGATCTTTATATTAATAAGAGTTAATTTAAAAAACTTATATTAAGACATTTTTCCTTACTTAAAAATACACCTTTTAAAATAAAATGAGATCGCATTTAGTACATTTTTGTGAGTAAAATGAATTAATGGGAAAAACTGGACATTGTTGATTTTTTAAGGTTACCAAGGAAAGTTACAAAAGTTAATTAAAAAAACATTTTAACAATAAAATTATATCACATATTGCGTGTTTTCTCCACTTGCTCTTAATAAAATTTTCACCCGCCTAGACATGTTGGAATAATGTTATTCATTAACTCTTGTGGTAGTTTCTTTACCCACATTGACAGGTGTAGGGAGTATGAATTTTGCTCTTCGTTTTAGCAGTTCCCAGACGTGTTCTATCGGATGCATGTCTGGTGATCTCGCCGGCGCTGCCAAAACTGCGATATTGACATTATTATGATAGGCTGGATTTGAAAAAGTGGTATGCAGCCGAGGATTTTCCCAGATAAAACGAATTAACCACTGATAAAAGGGCAGTGGTGGCCCAGTGGTATCGGACGCGACTTACAAGTTGTAGGTTGTGGGTTCGAACCCAAACAGGCGCTTTACTTTGTGTAAGTTATTTCATCACCACTGCTCTCAAAAACGGTGAAGGATAACATCGTGAGGAAACCGGCATGTCCTAGAACCAAAAATTCGCAGACATGTGACATCCACCAACCCGCACTGGGCCCGCGTGGTGGATTATGGCCCATCCCCCCTCTCACAGAGAGGTGGCCTGTGTCCCAGCAGTGGGAACATTAATAGGCTGATGATGATGTGAAAAGGGCAAATTATACCGCGTTTTATTCTTAAATAACACTTCTATAGCGATGCACAATAAGATTTCCTCCATCGATCATCATCAAGTCCGTACGAGCTCCCAAACATATCCTACGTGAATCCAATATTTTCCCTCTGCCATATGCCACTGTAGCTTAAAAAAAATACAGAATATATTGTTCTTGTTCATGTCTACACTTTTATTGCCGTATGTCAATTCGATTTAAATTAATTCCACACTCATCACTGCACAATATTTTACTCCATTAGTCGGTGTACTAAACTTGATATTCCCGGGCAAACATTGTTCTGTTTCAAAGGTGATGTGCCTCACTTTTTGGACCTTCGGCGGAGACGAACAAACCAGAACCAGCTTTTTTTAATCTCCTTCGTTCCTTAAATCCAGTTTCTATTGCACCTCGAACTTGCTCCAGCTCATTTCTGGCTTGAATAGGCTTTAAACTAAATAAAAAGATAATTTCTGTTAGAAATTCGAGATTCCTGCCTTGTTCTGATACTCTCACAAAAGCATTTGTCTCTCTAAACCATTAAAAACTGCAATAAATGGTTGAAACAGATAAACGATGAATTATGCACATCATTCTGTAAGTTTGATCATTTCTTTTCATTTCAAGTGCTTAAAAATGAAACATATAACTCAGGTTGTTAATGAAAAATTTTCAAAATTTTAAATCACAACCATGAAGTGGCAATAAGCAAAATTCTCTCAAAATGGCGTAAGTACGAATAAAGTTAAAACAATCGCTAGAAAAGTGAATTTCAATTGTTTTATCAATTAGAAATAATTGGTTTTATTATAAAACAAAAGAAAAACCACCCCACAAAGGTAAAAAAAAAACGGATTGCGATATTTTTTTTCTTGTTCCGCTAATTTTGCCAGTGTGTGTATATTTGTGATATAATACTAATGTTATTGAATTATAATCCTTACATATAAACAAAGTCGCTTCCCGCTGTCTGTCCCTATGTATGCTTAAATCTTTAAAACTACGCAACGGATTTTGATGCGTTTTTTTATAGGTAGAGCGATTCAAGAGGAAGGTTTATACTCGTATGTATAAAACACGCGGGCGAAGCCGCTGGCAGAAGCTTGTTATACATAAAACATGGCGCGACTGCCTTTCTGAACCCCAGTACCCAGAATCTGTCTGGGTAACACTTCAGTAAAACAAATAAATTTGCAGTGTTGCAAACATTAAACAGAAAAAAACCATAGTCAACAATTGTTTCTTTGTATTTGGATGTTGACATGGAGCGGCTGCTTATCTGACCTCAACAACCCAGTAACTTGGGTTTTATTTTATAAGATAATCTTTGCCAATACTTAATATTCAATAACAATATTTTTTTACCATAGCTTGTCTTTTATCCCCACCCAACTTTGCCCACCAGTAGGCTACCCCACTTATTACAAGGTAAACCAATTTGAAGTCAAGTCCAGAACTGGTATACAATTGTATAACGCGCTTGTCTAGTATTAAGAATAACTTCGATGTTATATTTTATTGTACAGCATAATTTTTACTAGTAAATTAAATATTTTTTTTAGACTGATTTCTGTGTTTTACTTGTTATCAAAATAGCAATTCGCCCCGGTTTTGCCGGAACTAACATATGATATGAACCAAGTGATATAAACGGCATTATTAACAATACCCAGACAGTTTGAAAAATGCGCAATTTGCTAAAAACTATTGAAATATATTATTATATATAATCTAGGCTAAAGAGCCCTGAACCTAGACGTCGAGTTGCGGGCTTCCGGGGAGTGTGCATTGGAATTGGGACAATCCTACCGCACTATTCCCAAACCACTGCAACCCAGAAAAATGAAAGCAAGAATCAACAGTGGCGACCACCAGAAAAGCGCCGAGGCAATGAAGCTCGAAGAAGTCCCGGAGAATGAATTTAACTGTCTTGGATCCCGCAATGAAATTAATCAGAAAAGAATAGAGGAGGAGTAGGATAAATACAAATTGCCCTCCATATCAAGCAGGAGACAGAACAAACAAGGCGCGTTGGAATTGCAAGAACTAATTCCTCCCAGCCCGTTCCATCATACAAGACTACAAGACGTACGGCGATGCGTCATCTGTACATGGTGAACATCCCACCCATATGCACGAAACGTTTTGGGATTTCTTTTATTATGCGTACAGCAAAGAAGTGAAATTCCCAGCCGGTGTCTGTAATTCCTGATGGCTACAACCTGGGAGTGAATAGGTTTCTTCTAGGCAAGCATGCTTCATCTTCGATCACATCAACGCTTGCCATCAGGTGAGAGAGGACTCTTACTTCGCCGGTTATTTCAACTATTTTGGGGTTGGTGTCCAGTCTAACAGTAAATAGCTGAAGACCAGTATTTTATATCGAGCGATTCAGCCGTAAGATAACCACTGCTGAAAATATGTGCGTTTCCCCAAGCGTCGCCACATCGCGACTGGTGCAGGGGCTCTATAAAAAGTGTCATTTTTTATCAGTAATATTGATTGTCGAAATGCGTGGAACGGTAGCAGTGCTTGAAAATGCCATAGATTTTGGATTTTTGTCAGTGTATAAAAAACCGGAGGCGCAAAGGTAGAGCAACCCCCGCCCGCTGTATATGTGCCGTTATGGTCACTTTGTGACTTTTTTTTTTTTTACTTTTCTAGCGTTTATCAATAGGATGGACCCTAATCTTATTACAATCTAGCCTTATAAATAGACTAATAAATGATAAATGATTTTATTTCTGTAAGTTGGTTTGTACAAACACTTTTACATGTCGAACATATTTTTAAAACTAGGTGAGGTCGGCGTTTCCTATCTGACTACTCTGAGAAGAAAGGCCGAAACAAACTCAGAGGTCACAGTCTCTTTTAAAGTCCAGACAAAATCTTGATTAGATCACGTGAAGACCATGTAGACTGATGTCTGAAATGGTCTTTTGAGGAAAGAACCAGCCAGATTTAGTGGACCTGTCCAGTCAGTGCACGCATTTGTCAATAACCGAGCAGCTCAACTCAGAATTTAAGGAGCTCAACGATTCGACGAACAATACCAAAGAAAGGACATTCGGGTAGGCCGCATAAACTACTCAAACTGCCAGACCATGATTAAAAACTAAGATAAATTTAAATAAAAACAAAAAAAAAAACACATAGTCTTCACATTCACAATAATTAAAATAAAATAATACTTTAAAAAGTAAATATTCTTGTCATTGCAAGAAAACAAAAAAAACATATATATATAATAACAAAATGCATAGTGCAAAATATAATAAAAAAACAAAATTTAATTGGAGCAGCTCAATCCCAAGCCTTTTTGTCCTCAATGTAATCTTTTGTTGTATAAAACGCTTTCTGGCACAACTTACGTTTAATGAAAGATTTGAATTTATTAAGACTTAGATCTTGTACGTGGCTTGGAAGCTTATTATAGCACAACAATTCTCTCCGGAATGCATGTGAAATGCAATTTTTTTGCCATAACTCTAACTGGTCTCCCTTGTTTGTTCTGATACGAGTGCCAAAGGCAATTGTTCAGTGAGAGGGCCTTTGTAATTGCTCTGTACGAATCATCGTTTTTGGCATTTACTTTGATTGTATCGCCGTTCATCATTTTGATGCTGAACGCGTCAGCTGGTTGGCTCTCAGAAAGAAAATTAAAGAATTTCTGGTAGTCCTGGATACCGTCTACTACAATAAGTGGTGGCATAGGACTTTTGATGGTATTTTTCTTACCTTTATCACTTCCTTGTTCATTCAGAATGGGTTGGGCGGGAGAGGTGTTCAATTTTCTTTTCTTCCTGCTTTTTGCCGTATCCATCCTGTTTCTCGAGCAAGTTCTTCTTCATCCGTTGTATATTCAACAGGCGGGCAAGAAATCTCAGGGGCGGTTGTTTTAGCTGATTGCGGTGGGTTCTCCGCTTGAAGTTTCAGCTGCTGCTGGAGGTTTTCTATATGACTTTTTAAGTCATTAAGTTCTTTTTGCAGCTTTTCGCGTTGCCTTTGTTCTTCACAGAAGTACTTTTACAACAGATGTTCAGTCTCTGTTGATAAGTTCACGCAAAAATTTTCCTTTTTAGAACTCATTGTAAAAGTTAAGCGAGTATTAACTTCACCTTAACAATAATATTTGCCTGCAGCCGTCAGCATTACGCAATAACTAGGTCATTGCGGTGCATCCGACTGGACGGCGTTATTTTGATGCGTATGCACTTTTACACTGTGGTACGCGCGCGATCGCATGTAACATAACTGCTCTCAGTAAAAATCGAACGCGAATGAACTTTATGACTGATTTAGAAAATGTATTTTAAAATGATATATAATATAAACGTGAATTTCCTAAAATAATCTAAATATGAAATGGAAAATGTATCAATGATTGACAAGTATGACTAAGTTATAAGGTGTATATATGGAATTTTGCTTTGTGTTTTTAACTAGGCGTTTTTATCATATTAGACTTAATAGGTTTTAAGTCTTTTGAGTGGTATATCTAACGATATTATATTCAATGAAAGCTTCAAAAAATTTGTTATTTTAAAATTATATCAATTAACTGATCATTATTAGAAATAAAATTATAGATTCAGGTTTATCTTGTAAATATTAAAGATTTTGTATCTATAATTATCATATATTATTTACCCCCTTCTTCCTCTGCATGATATAGTTTTAGTTGAACGTAGGTTGGTTAGTTACTCAATCGCCCGGTTCAGGAGATTAGCGTGTGGACTGGTAAGATTTTTGTCCCATATGCCCAGATGCGTTAGCCTGATGGCGGCTAGCACTACTCTTGCTGTATGTAGAGGTCAAGCAGAGTTATTTGTAGGGCTATCTCCATAGCTGCTGTTGGGGTGGTTCTCATGAAGCCAGTGGTCGCTGAACAGGCAAGTCGTTGAATTCGTTTTAATTCGGTATTGGTGGTCGAGAGTTCTGTCCTTGTCCACCAAACTAGAGTGCCATAGGCCAACATTGGCCCTGTCACCGCTTTGTGACCACAGAGTGATCTTACGGGAAAGCCCCCATGTTATTCCTAACACTTTTTTCATCGGTTGTGTGCAATTGTGCTTTTATTAAGTTTGTAATCAAGATGCTTGTTCCAGATCAGTTTGCTATCAAGGATCACCCCCAATTACTTGAGGTACTGGTGTTATAATTAAACAAAAATTTAAAACAGGTAAAAATAAATACCAAAATGTAAACTTTAAAATATTTTTATTAAACAATACATTTAGATACAAAAGTCCTTAATTATTATTTACAATTACTAGCTAAAATTCGTACAAAAATATTCATAGATCCACCGATATTCCTTTCTTAAAATAAAAAAATAATAATTTTATAGATAAAAAAGAAAGTCTTTATACATTAAAGCTTTACTAAACTCTAATTTTATAGTTTGGTTGGCATAGACAACTAGTCGATACTTTTTAGTCGACTAAATAGTTGACGTTTGGTAAAATCCAGCCATTTTGTTTTGTTTATCTGCCGTCAATGATATTCAAATAAACAGATACGTTATACACACTCACAAAACAATTGAAAAAAGTGTTCCGCACACACACTTTTCATTCTTCTGACATTTCACTACAAGTCGAAAGGGATGGCTTGATAAAACGATGTATTCCCGTTGTCCCCGTTATCTGTGTCCCCGTTAACGGGGACAACGGGAATTTAATAAAATAATTAAAATTACTTCCCGTTGTCCCCGTACGCTGTCTCCGTTAATTTATTGTAATATATACTTTTAAAATTATGCCCGTTGTCCCCGTTGCGTTAAAATTATATAAGTGAGAGTGTCATAATGGAGAGAATATTATACCTTTACAAATGCTTACATAAAAATTAAAAATAAAAAGCGAATGCATCAAAACGCCGCACGCTGAATGGAAGAATTTATTACAGAGTCCCAAATGCAACTTGTTAACTCGCAAAAACTACAGGTTATTTTCTTGAAAAAATCTGCTAGTATTTTTGTTGATATAATTGTTCTTTTTTATACTTTGAGTTCAATTCCTTTTTGCCCATTATTAGTATCTACTGTACGGGTAGTTACTATATAGGTCAAGTGAACTATAAAAAAATATATAAATTTTATTGATTTAGATTAGAAAATCTAGTTGTTTTGTGTGTAAACATTTCTAATTTGTTTCTATATTTTAAATTGAAATATATTGTTACTGTGAAAGCCATTTCGGACTTTTACCGGTAAGTCTTGGTAAAAAGCCGGTAAATCCTAGGATTGACCATAGTTCGGGTTTTTACAGTAACATATAAAAATATCTTTCATTTTAGTTTTAGGCTAGCTGTGCTAAATTACTAACGTTTAAAAAAGAAAAAAAAATAAAGGGGACAACGGAACGTCATAAAATAGGAAAATTTATGACGTTCCGTTGTCTCCGTAACGGGGACACAGATTACGGGGACAACGGGAATACATCGATAAAACCAACAAGAAAAAAAGAGACAGCTATTGTTTGTCACCTGCGTGTGAATGTAAACAAAAATTATTCTGACCACCAATGTTGTTATCTTTTTCTAACCTCCAATTATCAGAATATTAGGAAAAAGAAATGAAATAAATTAATAAATTGAGGCGTATTGCGTACTTACATAAGGTATGAGATCCCTTCTGTTTTATGTACTTTGGTATCATAATTGATACAATTTCTAAGTACACACGATGGCATTTTTTTATTTTGTTTTTGTTTCAACAAAGCCTATCGCTCTTTGCCATGCGTGACATAAACTAAAGACTAAAGGTCACAATTGTGACCTATTCAAGTCTTCACAATGCGCGCGCTCATAACATATCTGTTTATTTGGATATCATTGTCTGCCGTCCTAAAGCTAATTGTCACTAAAGTCGTCACAATCTAAGAAGTCCGTTGAAGTTTCTCATTTTACATGCCGCGATAACTTTCTACGTAAGAAATTGAAAAAACAAATTCGTAATCCTAATTAATGACTATGTTACCCATACACTATAACAACGAGTAACATTCGCAAGCATCAAGTTTAATTATTATTAAGTATTTTTATAGCTGTCAAAACGGGCCTTTTATTTTTTGACAACGTTATCTGACAATTATTTTGAGATATAGCTAGACGAAAAATAAAAACGTTTATAATCATGCAAGTGTTTCCGTTGTCAAAAAAATAGATTGCCGCACTTTCGAAATTTTCGAATAGGCACATTGTTAGTATAAATCAAAATACTTATAATCTTATCAAGAATAAGTTTATAAATATTGCAATTTGAGGCATTTTTATTTTTCATCCCGAATCTATTGATGGTAGAAAAATACTGCTTAGAAAGATCGACGGAGAATTTTTTGCAGATTACGGAGGTATTGAAAACTCGAAATCAGCCAAATGTTTAAAGTGACAGTAGTTTTTGGACGGCAGTAAGTGTACTGCATCTGTATCGCGCACATAGACGATGGGTGCATACACTGCAGTTCTAATATTAGTTTAGAATGATATAATGTTATAAGTATCTTTTAATCTCATTATGAATTTCCATAAAATACGAAAATCCATTCTTACTAATATAATAATTTTCGGAAGACAGAATCAAGAGAAGAATTTCAACAGCCGTATTCTCAAAATTAGTGTTAATTTTCAGCTCTCACTGTCAACTTATGGTATATTTAAGGGAATCTATCACCCGGTTACTGAATTGAGAATTTGAATTTTTGAACCTATCTTCTATAGCATGAGAAACTATCGAAATTTAGCATTAGATTAGAATTTCACAATTGATTAAGTAACATCAAATTATCAGTTTAGAACCTGGGTAAAAGGCATTTAAGAACGTCCTAAAGTGTCATTTGAGAATCCGGCGGCTAAAAAAGTAAATATAAAATATATTTTAAATTAAATAAGTACATTATTTGAGCACATTTTCATAGGAAGGAATGTCGTTTGATTACAAGTTTGGAATGTTTTTAAATACAGGCTCATTTACAATATAAGTTGGAGCCATTTTAATTCCAACCCGAAATCTCATAAAAACCGAAAACCGGTTTATTCGATCAATTTCATTGGCAAGTTTAAAAAGTATTTATATTAATTTTATTTACGTATCTTTAAGAGTTTTATCAAGGCAAAGTTTTAAGGTATTTTGGCCAATATTTCTAAGTCTTTTTTTCTGTCTATAATGTAAACTAAGTATTTTTCTGACAATGTTAAAGTTGACTTTGGTTTTGTCAGAAATTGACTGATATAGGCAAAGCTTATGACTGCAATAGAGTTGATCCGTCAATGCTAAGGGAAAACGTAATGTAAATCATTATTAATGTCCAATGAAAATAATAAAAATGTAAATTACCAAAGCTTGTTATTCTTTAGGTAGTATACCTATATTTTAGCTACATTACAGACAGAAAACAATAAATGAGCAAATATTCCTTTAAAAGCTAAGCGAACTCCGTTAAAATCGGAATCCTTTACAATCAGTCGTCGACACAACCCTATATAAAGTTAAAATAGTCTATGAACCACAAAACAGACAAGGTACAAGTTATCTTTTACGCGAAAATCAAGTAGTCGATCATCTTGATTGGTCACTACTGCACATCCACAATATAAGAGTCCAAGGGACATCATAAGCACATTTCTATTAGAATAGTAATGTTTTTGTTTGATTTATCAGCTTTTTCACTTAAAAACAACGTTACGAAAAAAACACATTTGCAGTGTAACTTAAAAAGACATGGTAGCAGTACTCTGGAAGTTTGACGTTCATAAAATCACTTGATTTAAAATGATAATATCGTAAGGATAATTTATTTGGTTACTACTTATATACCTTTGTCAGTTTGTGGTCAAGCCGTCCCCCAAAAGCGTTAAAAAATATAGTATTTAATACCCTGATATACAATATTTTATTGTCAACACTTTGCGTTTGTCAGTCACTTTGGATTTGTCAGAGTTGATTCGAGCGATTGTGACAAGGTAACGTTGAGATTCCATTGAATAGTACTTGATTATCCCATTAAATAAACTTACAATTTACTACCAAGTACTACTAATAAATTACCTTACTTTCTGTTCAGTTAAAATGTATTTTTTATTTATAATAATGTATTAACAGTTTGATCGACATTTCGCTAATTTATATCATTAGTTTCTTTGTTCTCTTGTCATTGTGAAAAACAAAACAGAAAGTTCTTGATACGTTGGAAATAAGTGCACTTTCCAACTTTTGTCAAACTCTGACAAAACCAAAGTGAGACCACAGACCCTCTGAAAAAGCAGAGGGGGACAGCAAAATAAAATAAAAACCTAAACATCCCTCACCTATTCCTGATTAAACCTATGTTCCGACAAGATAAAACTATTATCAGATCTTATCAAAGACTCCCTTTCTGCTTCACTAAAACTAGATCTAACGAAATCACTCCTTAATACATTCTTAAACTCTAAGTCTAAACTACAGTCAGTTTTTACGTAACTGAGCTCTTGTATTTTATCCCCGCCTTGATTTAGCGGTATATATGCCGATTCTCGATGCGGCATGATCTTATGTGAGCCGTTTATTATCAGAGTTGAACTCCTCCGAATAGTCTGCCTTCCCAACTCGACGATTTCGAAAGAATTCTGCCCGATGACTAAGCTCTTGTATGCCTTTATGAAGACGTATGCCAAAGTCAGAAAACCGGTCAAGATCATCGAGTAGGTGATTGCTGGTGCTGCGATGGGTCCGACGGTGGTTGCGAGGTAGATCCATCTCCATATTGGCGTTGAGAGTTCGTGGATGCCCTGGAAAAATAAATGGTCAGTTAATTATGGTTACTTTGGTTTTGTCAGACTTTGGATTTGTCAATAATTCTTGTCAAATTTTGAGCACAAATAGATTACATAACACAATTACAAGTACTAGTAAAAGAAACTGGTACATCGTTTTTGAAACACGAGTGCAAAGTAAAACAAGTGCGAGTGCTTTACTTGCGAGTGTAAAGTTTGCATTTTTCTCATGTTGAATTAATTCTTTGGAGTAGTCAGTGCCTTAGTTTATTTTCTACTTATTTTTGTTATCTTATCGATGTGACCTGATGCATATATTATATTTAATTTCAATTGAAGTCACGTAATTTATGATTGATTTGTAAGAAATCTCGTTAGAAAAACACCTATCTATATATATATATATAACAGCGAAATGTCACTACACAACAGCACGAAATATCGATAACCACTTGACGTATAAAGATGAAATTTGGCAGAAATTCCTATAGTGACTTAAGTGAAGATTTTTGGAAATTCCACCCCTAATGGGGTAAAATAGGGATTGAAACTTTATATGAAATTCCTTCGGTTTCCAAGGTCATCAAAGATCTGAAATTGTAGGTTTACGCTCTTGGTTAATGGAAAAAAAAGAATTAATGTATTTAAAGGTTTTTGGAAATTCTACCCCTAAGGAGGTGAGAAGGTGGACATTTTTTGGGCTTATTTTGAAACTTGGCATAAATACTAACCTAAGTAAATAGTAAAGGTTGTCATTATTAGTTTTCCAAACTACTCTTAAAAGACGATTTAGGGGGTGTTAAAGATTTTTGAAGAATTTTACTGTACAGCGCTTCTTTATATGACGTAGGGGAGCACTACGAAGGGATTTTTGGAAATTCAACCTTTAAGGGGTGAAGCTAAAAATCATACGTAACATAAAATACGGATCATGCATATGAAGTCGCGAGCGAAGTGCTAGTATATTATAAGTCTACTTTAGAATTTGTTTTGTGCTCAATGAAGATCAATTAACAACATAAAAAGCTGGAAAACAATAGACAGTCGTGACTTTCGTACTCCACGTAAGAAAGTCTAGTTTTACATCTAAATGTTTATTTCTCGCGAAAGTAAACGAAAGTGATATGTCGTATTGTGCTTAATGGATGTGTCGGAGTATTCTGTCAATATATCGACGTGTGTTTTCCCTTTGAAAGATTGAAATGGTATTTGTTCGACTAACCGTTTTGCCGGCGACTTGCCAACAATGCCTTTAACAAATGGGCCCTGTCTTTCAATAGTTCTAAGATAACATAATGTGTTTTATCTACACTCACAACGTAATGTGCCAAATATGAATTCAAAATATATTGTATAACACCTACTTTATATTCGTGGAGAGGTAAAAAAAAAACCATTACAGTGCAACATTTTCCTTCGATTTTCAAACAACTGCATCATAAAATAACTTTTTATTTTGTATAGCACACTTTTACTTTTAATTTATTGGCGCTTATGGGCTCATTGACTTAATGTAGAAAAGAAGTGTCATTGTCTATGAATGCGCGCGCTGAACAGTCATGCGCAATGAGAAACTGAATTGCCCGCCATAGCACATATTTTTTCCGTTTCTACTTTTGTTTTATTTCAACTGTATGAGTGAAGATAAAATAGTGTATGCAACGGCATATAATAAGGTATTAAAACACTCGCGTGTTATTTTTATCACATTCAGCTTCGCCTCATGTGATAAACCCACGCTCGTGTTTCAATAACCCCTATTATATGACCATTGCATAAATTACTATTACCTACTCTCATATTCGAAATATAAACTTGAAACGAGTTTATATTGACATACTTTATAAACACAATATCGAAATTTAAAAAATAGAATCTTATTATAACACTTTGTCTATATGCTAAAAAGAAAATAAAAAAAAATCCAAGAAGTTAATATCACCAAGGAGTCCATCAATTTTTTTTTTGTAATTGAAAGCTGCGGGGCGCGCCATTTTTATAGTACCTATTTTATAAAGTTTTGATTCTAATTTTCATTTGTCTGTGGCAACGCCCGCTTTATGCGGCGATGATAGAATATCTTTCAAATTCGTCCAATATTGGAGGAGGAAATAGGCGAGAGCCAAACCTAGAATTATGACTTTTTACTTAGGCAATTCAGTCGGATGTCTGCGACCGCATTTCCTCTTCATAGCTCTCAATGGGAACGCGCCTTCAGGACGCCAGAATAGAAGGTAAATTAACTAAGTACTTACTTCCTCAATCCACATAACAGGAAATATGGTGTCAGGGAAGTTGTTAATGTTGTTGATCGGTATGTTCGGCGCGCGGTCCACCTTCAGGTTCAGCTGTACTCGAACGAAGCCTTCGAGGGGAACTCCAATTTTCTGGCAAGGAGAAAAAATTATTAGCGAGTTGTTTTTCTTCTTTTTTCATCATCATCATCCACTGCTGGACCTCTCCAATCGCACGACATTTGTCTTGATTGTCAGCAACTGTCAACTAGCTGCTTCCAGCCACACTGCGAAGATCGTTGCTCCACCTAGCCTAAGAGCGTTCCGTACTACGTTTACCCATTGTGGCCTCCACTTAAGGTTCAACTAGTCGACGGCACGAACGCGCGATGTTAAAATGCATGCCATCTCATCCGACAACACGTGCGAATGGGATAGATCCTGTGATGAGCAGTAAGAAGCTAGTTCGCGTACGAATTAGCACATATGCAAATTTGTATAGAAATTGATGTGATTTAGGACGAAAACGAGCGCTCGAAATTTTATAAATAGACCTTTGAGAGTCTAGATATCATGAAAAAATTACTACATGTAATGTAGTAATGCGCACAGCGAATGAATGGAACTCACTACCTGCGTCTGTGTTTTCGAACGCATTCAACCCGAATCTCTTCAAAGTTAGAGTAAACAGGCTCCTTCTGGGTAAGCTCACTCCATCGTCGACTCTGTCTCTGTCACCTATGACTTAGACGAGAGTCAAGAGCAAACCCATCTCAAATAAAAAAATATGTATATTTTCAAAATAAAATTATTTGCATTGTTGAATTAGTAATCTATCCCTGTATGGTGGCAGTTTTGCAATTTTCCTTCTTATTATGGTATTTATTTCCACCCATATGGAACTTTCAACGCTCATAACGTTTCCATACAGGGCTAGATAATGATAAGACAAATTGTTTTTTTTTTTTAATTTTAAACGTACATCGTGAACAGTGGAGTAATCGCTAGACTACGTTTGTATGGAAGAATGGACGACTAGTGTAACCTTAAGAACACGAATGGTTAAACGTAGCTCTTTTAATTTAACGTAGAGTCCAAAAGGAGGAGGTTATAAATTCAGTTGTTTTTTTTTTGTCCGATTTCGATGATTCTTTTCTTATTTGAAAGCAAAAAAAAAAAAAAAAAACAAATATAAAAATTGTTTATTGACACAAAAATTACAACAATGGTACCTACTTAAGTATGGACAGTCTTAGGATGTTTGTAACAATATATGTGTACTGATACTGAATCCCAAACTAGGCCAGGAGCCTGTATCTTGGGAGACAGTGTTCAGTCGCAGCAAAAGGTACACAAAACTGTTTGTACATAAGGTTGCTGATTATTAAGTTAATTACGCTATAAATTTTAAATTTGCGTTAGTATATGTGAGTATGTGATTGATAGTGTATCGTGGTATGTGTTTGTGTATGAGTGGATAAATTGAATTAGTAATTAGTTATTGTTATTGGTTTAGTTAGTAGTTATTATTGTTTGTATTTTATATATATATGAAAGCTGGTTCTCATGTGGTAAAGGTCTGATGAATTTCGGAGATTTACAACAGAACTCTTCAATAAACAACGGCAAAACTTTCTAGATAGCAGCCGCGCTACCGCCATATGATATCGGTAATTATATATTATTATAGTGCAAACACAGATGCACTCTTTGTCTCTTTACTCTCATAGACACGACCAGGGAGAGATCAAACGTAGAAGGAATGGATAGATGGACCCCTTTTTCAGAACTTAGATTCCCATTTGATCCGTTAATCGTGCAAGCCTCTGTGAGAGGGAATGGGCCGTAATCCACCACGCGGGCCCAGTTGGTGGATGTCACATGTCTTCGATTTTTTGGTTCTAAGACATGGCGGTTTCCTCACGATGCTTTCCTTCACCGTTTTGAGAGCAGTTGTGATGGAATAATATACACAAAGTAAAGCGTCTTACGAGTTCGGACCCACGAGCTACAACTTTTAAGTCGCGGCCGTTACCACTGGGCCACCACTGCTCTCAATCCTCTCATCATAAGACCAACGGATTTACTTGCTTTCCGAGACACGGGGGTGTCTCACAACCAACCGCTTTCAAAATCCGGGTTGCTATTGAAAAAAAATCCCTGTAACTATTTCTTACCGGTTGTATCATGAAGTAAGTCTCATGCTTCTTCTTGTTCGGCTTCAGACCTTCGAAGGGCAGCAGTAGATTCGGGTCGGCGTCGTAGAAGTGGGGGAACGAGAGGTATACAGGAGCGTCTGTAATGGATAGAAATATTATTTAGGCGAGATCATTGACCTATATATACTGGGATGAACTTGAGTTGTCTGATGCTTCAATTTGGTCATTGATAGGTCCGAAGCGCACTCGCCAGGCGGTCGGCTATCTTCGGGTACAGTACTATACCTGCTCCAAAAAATATTGGACTAAAATGTGGGTACATTTTTGTCGGATATAGAAGGAGGAGGTAAAAGTAGATTCAAATGAAATGGCGACTGTAAAGTGCGTTTTTCGCTACGCAGTATCCCTCGCTAGTGCTGTCACATGAATTTGGACAAAGTCAAAGTCAAATATATTTATTCAACTAGGCCAATATGTGGCACTTTCAAACGTCAAACACAAATTATAATTAAAATTTACAAGTAATAAAAGTTGATTCTACCGTGCAGCGACTCGCACAGTGTTCAGAGTCGCCATTAAGTTTGCATCGAACTGTAGTTAATAAGAGAATTTAAGGACTATCCACACATATCAGGGACGTGTACGGACCGTACCCCGTCAGGGGCTCAAAAAAATATCGTTGTGTACATTTTATATGAACTCGTTTACACACGTCCGTGCACGGGCCAGTGACGAAGCTTCAATGCCTGTCACGTCCCGGGTACGGCCCTGATTTATGTGTGGATAGACCTTTACTGGTGCCGAACATAATATCATTAAGTTTTGCAAATTTTTACACATTCAAAATAGCACTTTTTGCCGTGTACAATTTACAGTAGGTAAACAATACAGTATTATTGAATTACTAGGTAACTACTATTTACGTCAAACCGATGTTCTAAAATCTGAATTTAGCAAGTATCGTGCAAATCATACCTTTTATCCTAAACAGATTTGGTAGTGGGGTGACCGAGTTAGCAAATAAACTCACATCACACAAACAGACAGACCAGCCGAATTGCGTAGGTGAATCGGCAAAGGACACAGTTTGGAACCTTCAAAGAGTTTCGGGAATAATTTCTTTCAACTTTTTCGGTATTGCGAAACTAATTTGGAAAGAGTACGATCATACTCCTGATGATTTATTTCCAAATAATTAGGACATAATTTAATTTTGTTTTACTTACAACTAATGCTTTTGACAAAAAATGTATAATGGTTCATTAAAACTGAAAAAACAATTATTTTTTACAATCAATTCTACGTCAGAATATTGGTCATGGAAAGATTCATCTCCTTTCCTTTTCAGAGTGTAATATGCAATACGTAAAGTCCTTGTTTCCTTTTTCGAGTTCACTTCCGCAATTCGGCTGCCGGAACAACTACTATAAGTCATACAAATATTTGTTCGGTGCGGGAATTGAACCCGCGACACGCAGCCCAGCAGCTTCACTCAGCCACTGCGCCTACCATGTAGACCACTATAGAAGAAGAAAGAAGTGTTAAAAACTTACTGTATTGACAAGGGCTGATATTCTGCAGTCCCTTGGGAGGACACTTTTCTCCAGGGTAGTAACATTTGTTGTCAGGGTTCACGTCTGCACTCTCGAAGGTGGATGGAGGTGGTGTGTAGAGGCCTGCTTTGATACCTGGGGGGAGGATAGAGGATTTTGTTATTTGATATTGAAAAGAAAGAATGAAAGAAATAGAATTTATTGAACCAGATAAAAAGTTCAAAAATTTGATTTGCTTGTCCGCGTTTGAATAAAATGTCTTATGTATTTTTCATAAATTAATTAATTAAATTAAAATGTTTATTTCATCAACTTATGCAAATTACATTGTTGAGATTGAAGTCACCTTTTAAGCAAAGATTTGCTTGCATTAGGTGGCTTCGCTCCTCCAGTTTACGTTAACTATACGTATGTGTGACAAAAATAAACAAAAACAGTAGAATATTTTGAAAAAATGCCAGAAGACTAACAATACAAAATACTACTACTATTTATTAGTAAGGAATAAGGAGTGCGCGCGGTGTTATGTGTGTGTGAGGTGTTGGTGTGTGTGTGATGTAGGGGTGTGAATGTTGGTGTGGAAGGTGTGATTTGTGTACTTTTTGTTTGGTCTAGCGACAGTTTGTAATTTGTTGAACTCACAGATATAAATCTAACTAGATGACGCGACTGTAAGTACTTCGCGTGCCAAGAAACGGAGTAATATTACGATCAATGATCGTACTTTGAGCTTTTCATTTAGCATTATCGGCACCGGAAATCCACCGAAATCTAGAAAAATGCCTTTTCATGCCATATTGAGCTGTAAATAATGTATAGAAAAAGTTGGCCGAGGCATTGGAAATGTTTTCTTTCATTGGTAAGTAAGTTTGTTTTTAAGTTGTGTGTGAGAAAGTGGCACGCTTGGTTTTCATACAGATGGAGGGACTTGCGTTATCTAGTTAGATTTATGTCTGTGGTTGAACCAATGTCACGTCATGGTTGTGTTATTTTGGCAGTTACCTTTCACGACCTTTGTATAATTACTTAAGTATATAAAGTAACTATATGAAATTCCAATGGCAAGTCTATTACACATGGTGAAAAGGTAAATTTTCCCTAAGTCCTCAGATCAAATAAAAAGTTAAGATGGAACGTTGCAAACAACAAGATGACGCCGGTTAAAACTACGCCTTGCCGGAAACATACACAATTACACGTACAACGAAACTATGCCTTTGTCAGTCGAGCTCTCAGATCAAATAAAGTCGGTATTCCTGTTTTTGTGTCTTCGTTTTTTGACACCGCCTTCCGAAATTGAAGTTATTTTTCACTTTGTAGTGTTTTTATTTGGAAGTCGGTTGTATTTTTTTGTAAAATGTTTTTAAAGTTCAGTTGAAAGATTTTAGCCCATAAATACTAACAAATAAGAAGGCAAGTTAAATAAAATATCGTAACAATTGAACTCTTACCATCTTTGTACACATCTTCTCGGTACTGAAGAGGCAGAATCCTGCAGAGATCCTTATCATACACGTGGACTGTGTCAGACTTGGTCAGCGAGCGAGGTGGAAAGAACGAACCTTCGGATGCACTGGAAATAAAGAAAGAAATGGTTTAATGAATAATTTGACAAGCATTTGTTTTAGTTTTAAATAATCTTTATTTCTCACTAGAACATGACACAGTTCACTTACATGAGATGTAAAATTTTTATATAAATAAATTGTCGTTTAGTGCGAGGCATGCTAAGGGAAAATTACAATAATAATCATCAACAAACAAAGAAAAAGAGAACTTCTAAACCAAGTTTTTAGCCAGCTGGCTAATAATTGATCGTCACCAAGGTACCCACATAATTTATTTTGTTAGGAGCATAAATACAACGACGACATTGACGTCTCTGACGATTTTTTTCCGTCCTACCCTCTTTAGTTTTTACAAGCTTTTATTTAAGTTCGAATGTTAGTGTGTTCGGGTCAAATCTTGCAACTGAATTTTAAAACAGTTATCCTCCACCGATTAAGATGAAATGCATACATGTTTAGTTTGGATGACAATGCATGTTTAGCTAATTGACGTCGTTCTAAATCCAATATGGAAGACCAAGATGGCGGACTAGTTATTTTTTGTGCACTGTCATGATATCGGGTATCAAATGAAAGGTTTTGCTGAGAAGAATAAGAAAAAAGCTTGTCTAAAAAAAATAGTTTTAATGAATTGCTTTATTTCTGTCCTAACCTTCACAAAATGAAACGATGTTTCCTGGAGAAATGTCAAAAATGTATGCGATTGTCAAGTGTCATCGAATGACACGTGATCAACGTTAATTTTGGCATTTCTACCATCACCCGTAACAGAATTTGTGTTTATTTTGAAAAGTGCCATCTATTCGCCAATCATGGAACTTTTTGTTGCAGTGTTACCACCTTTTTTCCTTTAAATATTTGGTAGTTTTTAAATTTCCGTGAATTTTCTCGATGCAAAAAGCATGAACGGTTGATACGGCTACGCTTGGGGAAGGTTTATGTCTAGCAGTGGACGTCTTTCTTCTTCTCTGATATGGTCATAAATCAGGATTTACGTTTACAAGCGACAGTCTATTCGTGGTGGAGTTAAAAGATTTAATATAGCAATATAGCACATCTTGATTGACATCAGCCCTGCAGGTTTGCGGATCAGGCACTTGATCACTAAATATTCATAAATTCGCTTACGTTGTTTTCCTTCAAAGTAAATCTGTGGCTTCTCATGCTCTAGTTCAAATGCAGTTTTTGTGCAGTTAAAACAATTGCATCGAAATTGCCAAACGATTGTGCAGTCTGCTTGCAGACAGTTTGCCGTCCGCGTTGCGTCGGCCGTTTACCGTCTGTTTAGAGCCTCGGATTAACTTAGAAACTACAAATGACATTGGCATTAGCTTTAACGCGTTAAACCTCGATTATTATATAATGTACATAAAGTAAATTACATAAAATACGACATTGACATAATTCTGCCTTATTGACGGAAACAAGACACTTATTTTTGGCAACGAACGAAATGTATTAGCGTCATTATATTATATCCGTTTGTTTATTTATAACATGTGACAGATGTTTGGCCTTAAGGTTCCCCTAGTCAACGGCACGAACTATTTTGTGCGCGGGGTTAAAATGCATGCTGTTTCATTCGGCAACACGTGCGAAAGAGATTAGGAAGAAAACGAGCGCGCGAAATCATATAAACAGACCTTTGGGAGTCTAGATATCATGAAAAACTATTAAATGTATATTTTCAGAATAAAATTATTTGCATTGTTGAATTACTAATCTATCCCTGTATGGAGGCCGTTTTGCAATTTAATTCCTTTAATCCTAATTAAAATTCCTTTTTCTTATGGTATTTATTTGCGCCCAAAGATGAGTCCAAATTAGTGTTCATATATGGAAATTTCGACGCTCTTAACTTTCAAATATATTAGATTTTTACTTTTTTGTTTCCATACAGGGCTAGATAATGATGAAACAAATTGATATCATTTTTAATTTGAACGTACAACGTCAAACAGTGCAGTTATCACCAGACTACGTTTGTATGGAAGAATGATCGACTAGCGTAACCTTAAGTCCTCTTATTCTCTCTTCGAGACGATCAATTATCTTCATGTAAATGAGTTGCTAAAATGTGACATGCTCAGCGTAAGGCTATGTTTTCAAATGCAAGCTGACCCCTACCTTGTATGAACACTATTTGTGTGCGAAACAAATATTAGTAACTTAAGTATTATAAGTACCATGGTGGAGTTTATTTAAAGAAAACCCACGTAAGAAATAACCTACTTGAAGTGGAGGAAAATATTGTATTCAAGAAATCTGAACTTCTTCCTAAATACGCAAAAGAGTTATGAATATAAATGTGGATAGATGGAGAGAGCGAAATGCCAAAGATAAGATGGATGGACTGTGTGAGGAGTGATATGAATGAAAAGGAAGTCAGTGATACTGTGACGGTGGACAGGACGGTATGGAAGAATATAACGTGTTGCGCTGACCACAAGTATTATGGGACAAGGGCAGGCCCAAGGTTTGAAGTGTGCAGGGGGATTTCCATAATCATTACATCGAAAGATCTCCACTGCTGGATATAGACCTCCTCCAAGCGTCTTCACATCGACCAGTATTATGATTCTTGCATCTAGGAAGGTCCTTCACTCGACTCAGCATCTATCAATTAAATTGTCTGGTATCTTATCTTGTGGAGGGGCCGAGAAATATTGGGCTCTATTGTGGTCCCCTAGATAACCTACTCCTCCCCAATCTCGTTGAAAACTCTCTTCATGACTTTTACAACGAGACTAGGAAATATGAGCCTTCTGGTTTTGGATATCCAACCCCTAGGAGACTTTTTTATTCGCTTATTAGCCAGTGCATCGCATGTGCACAGAAGGCCATGCGTTACGTATGTTCCCCATACAACCTGCACATGGATGTCGCGGTTAGACCCATCTTCATGAGCATGTCGTTGGTTCCAAAGTGCCCAGTAAAGGCCCCAAGCAGGTAGCGGATTTGTCCTGCTCATATTCCAAATGCATTCCCGTGCTTTGAATGTAGAGCCCAGGAATATCTTGAAGTGTTGCTTGTTATTTATTGATATAAATCGAGGGTCTTTTTTACATTGTCATGGCGACAAAGTCGAGTGGAAAACTTGAATTTGAACGTTGCGTACGAACGATAGTCGAAATGCCAAAATGTTAAGGATCACGACATTGCCGATGAGGCCGAAAATTACTAGAGTGGCGCTGTCATGTTTTCTCAAGAAAAAATGTTTCGAAAAAAAACGGTTAGTGACTAATTTCTTAACAAGACATTACATATTGTCAAATATTTGCACATTATTATTGATTTTCTTTAGTATATTGCTAAAGGGAAAACGGCTTGACCTTGTGTCGACGTGAATATAATATTTGTTTGACACTGTTGTTAGGGTTGCCAATATTATTTTCTGAGGATTTTAGTAGTTTTCAAAACATGCCATGAAATTTCAAAATATGGTACTTTTGAAAAATTGTAGAAATATATAGACTACTGATTGATCAGTTTTTTTTTTGTAAAAGCTTTTTATTTTTGCATTTTATAACGATTATAAACTGAAATCGTTTGAGTAGTGGTGTAGGTACTTAATGACAAAACTTTTCAGAAAGCCAACATCCTTATTGCGTAATGCACTCGGCAAGGCAATGGGCAAAGAGTATGAACAATCGACCAATCACATGGCGAGTTGAAAGACGTGAGACGTATGTGATTGGTTGATTTTTCATACTGTTTGCCCTTTGCCTTGCCAAATTCATTACGCAATAAGGCAGCTGGTTAATAATATCACGGTTGCCAACCCTACTCGTTCCCATTTATACCAACATATTTTTATTTATTATTTTGTAGCAATGACGTCGGGATGTTTTCCTCGACAACTTGTTTCTTAGCAATTTAGACAAAAAACTAATTAAATCTAGGTAATTTAAAGAATATAAAACTTAAAACTAAATTAATTATGTATTTTTCCACCAAAACTGACCAAAAATAATGATATCTCTAAATAATCTTATTTTTGTTAAAATGATAACTTTATTACTGGCACTTTTATTACTTTTATTTGTTTTTTTTTATTATTGGCACACAGTAAACAAGTTTTTATATCAAACACAATTAAAATAAATTGCATTGCCACGAGAAAAAAAACTTAGGTGCAATTTTGTTTTTGTAATTATTCTCGGGCTTGACCACTATCTCACCTGATGGTAAGCGATGATGTGGTCGACGGTGAAGCACGCTTGCCTAGAAGTAACCTATTCACTCTTGACTGAAATATCCCCAGGTTGTAGCTATCAGGAAACACAGACTTCGGCAGAGAATTTCACTCCTTAGCTGTACGCTTATTGAAAGTATTCCCAAAACTTTTAATGCGTATGGGTGGGATGTCCACCATGTACCATATGTCTTGTAGTCCAATGATGGAACGGGCTAGATGGAATTAGATCATGTAATTCCATCACACACTCCCCGAAATGCAACCGATAAAACCCGGCAACTCGGCGTCGATGTTCAAACCCCCGACGGAAAAAGAGGGGTGTTATAAGTTTGACGTGTCTACCTGTGTGTTTGTGCAATGTCTGTGGCATAATAGCTCCTAAACGGATGAACCTTCGAAAGGTGACATTATAGGGAGTGTCCTTATCTACCTATGTGTTTAAGAAAATCGGTACAGCCGTTCAAAAGTTATGGGCTATTTACTGTTTAGAATCGGCTCGATCAATCAAATCAAATCGAATATTTTTGCAAGATATCGTGTCATAATTACGTGTTCCATAGGTTGTTGATCAAAGCGTATCTACTAATAGATAAATTAGTTCCAAAGTAACAAATAAAAATAATGTAAATAAAAATATTGTAATAAGTGTCGGTTTTGGAAATTTTAAATTTTTATTTGGAGCCTGCCTCTCTGTCCTCCATAACCATAAACGAACTGGGTAGCACGATAAACCTTAGCAAGAACAGTGTGACATTTCTTGGGTTCTGTCTACCCGTCACGACTGTCAAAGATCTTCAAATAACAGCCGGGACCATATCGTGCTTTCCGACGCACGGAGGATTTTCGGTGGTATGTATTGGTCACCAATCCAAAGACCTAAGGCAATACAGGCGTGGTGTTATTAAAAGTCCCGGCAATAAAAAAGCGTGTTAATTTTTGACATATTTGACATTATATCTCTAATACCTTTAAACTAGCAATTCTTGTATATATGTATATATATAATCTGGATCTCGGAAACGGCTCCAACGATTTTCATGAAATTTAGTAGAATGCAGGGGGTTTCGGGGACAATAAATCTATCTGGCTATGTTTCATTTTTAGAAAACGTCGTTTTCCCTATTTTCATCCTAGCAGAGCTCGGTCGCCCAGGTACTGATTGCTTATACGCTTCAACATATCTGATGACAAGGACTTAGACCGGCTCCTTGTCCACGCCAGCTGACGTAGTAACTACGGATCTCCTATTCATGTCAATAATAATAATAATTCCACTTATAATTGATTTAATTACCCTCGTTAAATCTGTTTTATATTTCTTATAATTATTTTACATTCATTGTCGGAATCAGTTATGTTGCACATAAAATGTTGATCAATTTAATGCCATGGTGATTAGGGTTGCCACCCTTACTTACTTTAAAATAAAGTATTGTACATTATTTCAGATAATTGTACTCTATACTTTATTTAGCATGATTTTATTTCTTTTGGATTTACTGCACAAAAATGGCAGGCAGTATTTAATAAGAGTGATGGTAATTTTTAAAACTTTTTATTGTCCATTCCCACCAAGTCAGCATTCACAGAGAGTTTTTCCTGTGATGAATAGCAAATGGCGAGACGTAAGAAACAAAGCGTCTCTGAATTTGATAAAAAACTGAATCACTTATTTACTTTAATTTAAATATAGACTGTAAAGATGCTGTGCAATTGTTTAGTAGAGATAAAGAAAAGTAAGAAAAGCAATAAAAATATGTTTTTTAACAACACAATAAAAAAAAATGTACCTACTACATTTTGATACTATGTACTTTTTTTTCTTACCTCTAATAACCATTGTACTTTAACTGCAAAGAAAGAAGGTGGCAACCCTAGGTGATTAAATACAATAATAGATTATTCATGTTTTTTATATAATTGAGCTTTTGTTAGAGGCATTAGCCACGTGGACGAGTGGTACCACGGGAATCCCTCTTTTTACCCGACTACGGCGAAGCCAATAGAAAGGGTTATGATTTTTGCAGTATATGTTTGTATTTACGTCATGTTAGGTATAATTATACCTAACATACGTAAATACAAATATACACGCAATTTTTTTTGGCGTTTTTGCTATAATGGTACGGAACCCTTCGTGCGCGAGTCCAATTCGCACATGGCCGATTTTTTTTAAAATCGCTATGTAG
Organism: Orthosia cruda; assembly: GCA_964057195.1. Classification (NCBI taxonomy): domain Eukaryota; kingdom Metazoa; phylum Arthropoda; class Insecta; order Lepidoptera; family Noctuidae; genus Orthosia; species Orthosia cruda. The sequence continues at coordinate 3,437,622 of OZ059852.1, read as the reverse complement.
TCGAAAAATGCAACGGATACTGATAAATTGTCAAAATGAAAGAGTTTGCGATCGATTACAGGGGAATGTTACGCAATGACCCTGCGGGGCGGAGCTCGTCCATCCAGCCATTCGTATTCTTCTCTACAAACCTTTTCATTTGATACCCATATCATCCCAGTGCACAAAAAATAACTAGTTCGCCATCTTGGGCCGCCCACCATATTGGATTAAGAATGACGTCACTTATTTAACCATGCATTGTCATCTAAACTAATCGTGTATGCAAAATTTCATCTTAATCAGTGGAGGATAACTTCTTTAAAATTCAGTTGCAAGATTTGTCCCGAACACACTTACATACATACATTGCAAGTTAATAATTTGACTTACCGTATGTCGTTGCAAGGCTTGTCTTTCCAGTGAGGAAGGTGGTCCAATCCATTGATCTTGTCCATGTAGCCAAATCTGTCCATCTGATTCTGTCCAGTGTACATCGTTGATACTTCATCTAGGGTGCCGTTTCTCTGTGATAGAAATATATTGAATTAATTCTACTGCTATTATAAACGCGGCAGTTAGCGAGGATAAATGTATGGATGTTTGTCTTCATTACATCATCACAAAATACTATTAAAAAAAAAAAAAAAAAAAAAAACAACCTTTTTTTCATATTTCTCTCAGCAAACCGTTTAAAATAATACCCATATCATGGCAGTGCACAAAAAATAACTAGTCCGCCATCTTGGGCCGTCCGCCATATTGGATTTAGAATGACGTCACTTAGCTAACCATGTATTGTCATCCAAACTAAACGTGTATGCAAAATTTCATCTAAATCGGTGGAGGATAACTGATTAAGTCAGTTGCAAGATTTGACCCGAATACACTTACATATCGACGGTTCCCCGGCTAGTTGATCTAAGCGACATTTTTTGCGAAATTGAGTTATATACATAATATCAGATTTTGTTATTTGATTCAATATGGTTGTTCACAAAATAATCCGTCGATTTCAGTAATTCGAATATAGGATGAAATTTTGTGGTGGCTGCTTAACGAGACAGACGGTATTGACAAAAAACAAATAAGTATACATACTTACAGTCAGAGAAATAAAATAAAACATTTTGGCACATAATTATATCTAACTAGCTTCTACCAGCGGCTTCGCCCGCGTGAATGTTAAAAATTATCCCAAGGGAACATAATCCCGGGATAAAAACATAATATAACCTATATCTGTGCCAAATTTCATCCATATCCGTCCAGCCGTTTGAACGTGAATAAGTAACAAACATACACATACACACTCACAAACTTTCGCCCCATTAATATTAGTGTGAAAGCCATGTCAAACATCTGTCAACGAAAGGCAGTGGCCATTTCAATTTGGTAGTCAGTTAAAACTACTTAGAAGCAATTATTTTCTCCGACTTAACGTCTCTTTCAAGATTGGTTTCGTAAAAGCTTTTCAAGTCTTTCACCGTACGCTATCTAAGTATCTACTTAGTTATATTAAGATATTGGATTCGATTGCAGATGAATGCATCATTCACACATCACAAACATGGCCAGTGACATTCATACGATTGAATTCATGACTTTTCTTCATTTTGAAACGCTCCTAAGACGTTCACAGCTGAACATAGCCCTCTCCAATCGCTCGCTTTTAAACTCTGTCCTAGGCTACTTCACCCAGCTGCGAAGATCTTCATTCCCTACGTTAGCTGAGTCGAGGTCTCCACTCAAAAAAATGTTTGGAACCCCAACGATCATCGGTTCATATAGTTTATTTAAGCATGCACTAGTCGAACATTCTTCCATACAAACGTAGTCTGGCGATTACTCCACTGTTTGACGATGAACTTTCAAAATAATAAATTATATAAATTTTTCTCATCATTATCTAGCCCTGTATGGAAATGAAAATGTAAAAAAGAAAGTTATGAGCGTCAAAAGTTCCATATTCCAACATTAATTTTAAAGCATCTTTGGGCGGAAATGAATACCATTACAAGAAGGAAATAATTTTATTTTGATAATATACATTTAGTCGTTCTTCCATGATATCCATACTCCCAAAGATCTGTTTATTGCGTTGGTTTTCGTCCTAAATCATCATACATTTCGCTACAAATTGCAAAAGTGCTAATTCGTACGCGAACTAGCTTCTTACTGCTCAACACAGCATCATATCTTTCGCACGTGTTGTCGGATGAGATAGCATGCATTTTAACCCCGCGCACAAAATAGTTCGTGCCGTCGACTAGGGCAACATTAACTTTGCCTGTCGCACCACCAAATCTTTCGTAACCATTATATGGGGTCTTGACTTGAAGGAATACTAGTATCCAACGAGTGGGCAAGCAAGTTAAGCAGTCAGTTCCTCTACAACAGACTACCTCATTTTTCATTGCTGGGTGAGTTTGCTGAGAGTCGAGATGAATAGGTGTGATTGGATAGGCATATATCCAGCATATACTGCTATGGGCTGATGACAAAGTCATGTCATTGAATTTTTAATTGACTAGAATTGATATAACATGGATAATTAATTGGAATTTGTGACATATTATTGAACTTTTTATAATTTTATCTTTAACATTGAATTTTAATTTGGCTAGAATTATTATTGTATGGATTATTATTTTAAAATTGTAATGGTATTTGTGACATATTTTGACATTTTTAATTTTTTCTTTGACATTGAATTTTTAATTGACTAAAATTGATATAACATGGTTATTATTTTAGAACTTGTGACATATTATTGAACTTTTTATAATTTTATCTTTTTCATTGAATTTTTAATTGACTTGTATTTTTTGTTTCGGATTATCATTATTTGTTAACCACTACCTGATGATTTTTACATTTTATTTTTTTTATTTCCTGTTTCTGTTTTGGAGTTAGTATTTGTTTCCGGATATTTACCGGTGTATATTTTGACTTTGGTTGAGGGCTCGATATTTCGGCACCGTTACAAGCGCCATGATCGCGATCTCATGATCATGATCTAAATATTGATTCTAATGAATGTGTTGTGACCATGTCAGCTTAAAAACTTGAATCTATTTTATTATTTAATCTTTAACTCTGACATTTTAATTCTACTGTTAAATTATTGCGAATTATTATTATTGAAAGTTATTGTAATGATATATTTGTGGTGTTTTTAAATTGCTATGTATTACAAATTTCGACACAATGTATATATTGTTATGAAATAAATTACTTATGACTTATGACTTATGAAATTAAGAAGATAATACTTACTGCTAGAAGTAATCCCATCTGGCTGTTAGGTCTCTTTCCTTTGGGATAGAAATAGTGAGCCAGTGTCACTAGCGGATCGTTGTATCTGAAAACAAAATGAAACGTAAATTGAACTGTAGAGTACTGTAGATTAGAACACGCTCTTTAGTATACTAAGTACTTCATTGATGAACAGCGAGGTAATTGGCAATTGCACACACAAATTCATACAGTCAGTCGCAATGTCTTTCAATTTGACACAACAACAGTATTCAATCAATTCTTTTACGTTGGACAACGTAACGTAGACGAATTTTTGAATATATTAATCAATGAATCAGGATTGCTGCGGTTTTAAGGGAAATGTCATCGACCACATCATCGCTTGCGTTAGATAGTGGTCAAGCGTGAGCCTATCTATAATAATAAAAAAAAGATTGCAACGAATTGAGTACCTCCTCCTTTTTTTGAAATTATTTAATAAAAAAAGTGTGAATTAATGCGTTACGCAATAAGGTTTAAGATTGTATTTTTTCCCAAAATATTTTTAGTGTCATATAGGATCGCCGTTTATTCTAAGAGCTGCGATTTAACAGTTTTAGGTTTCCTCTTGTATTGTATTATTTAGTGTATAATAAAGTAAGTACGAGTATGTAAATATAGTACATTATTGCAAAGGCCGGGCAAAAGGCAATTGCAGGTCGAGTATTATTCACTAATACGAGACAGGCAATTGCCATATCCGCCGAGGCATATATAGCGCTTTTCTCAAAAGAATGCAGGGAAATAAAACATAATTTAATATTATACATTTCATTTATTAAAAGAAAATTATTATTATATTTATTTCTTTTTTATTTATTTATTAACAACATTGCTGGAGCGTTGTAATGTTCCAAATTCAAAAAAACGCTCCTGCAATGGATTTGATTTTCTTTGTCCGTAAATTCGATACATAGCGTCTTCTTTTTTCGAAAATAATTCCATGCATGTTTGAGAAAAGTAAATTATGTCACACATACCCAAATTATATGGACACCTGACCAGGCCGTATATCCAAAAATATTTGCGGAATTACTGACGTAATTATCCAATGTACACAGACAAGAAAAGCCAGAAATAGAACTGAAAATGATTCATCATTCGGAAGAGAGACCAATCTTAACAAAACAGAAGTTAATCAGGCAGTAAATATTTGATTATTTAAATTCTTATGAGCGGTAATGTCTGTCTTTATATCTGAGTCATCTATAACAGGTGATTTAGTTTTGCGCAGCGATTTTTCTTCTTCCATGAATCTCTATTAGCCGTCATCTTAACTTCCATACACACAATCTCTCCACCGTTCCTTATACTTATCCCTCATCTATCTTATCAGACACCTCTCCTATATCTATTGGTTTCCACAAAGCGTCTTCGTTATATGAAATATTAGTTATATAATCCCAATCTATATGAAGCATGTTTTTTAGTTTGTCCCTTTTTCTTTCCGCAACGGATCAATTTGTCTTTCTCTAATCTTAATTTCCATACACACAATATCTCCACCGTTTCTTTGATCTTCTCTAATACTTGTAACAATCTATCTATACATACTCAAACTTTCCTTATGACTCGTCCGATATTGCATACCATCAGATACCTTTCCTATATCAATTAGTTTCCACAAACTGTCTCCGTTATATGAAATACTAATTCTATAATCTATGAAGTATTTTTCTTGGTTTCCCTTTTTCTTTCTGTCTTTCTCTAATCTTAATTTCCTTACACACAATCTCTCCACCGTTTCTTTGATCTTCTCTAAAACTTGTAGCCATCTCTTTATACATACTCAAAGTTTCCTTATGACTCGTCCCATATTGCATACCATCAGGTACCTCTCCTATATCTATAGGTTTCCACAAAGCGTCTCTGTTAGATGAGCTAGTTCTATAATCCTAATCTTTATAAAGCATGTTTCTTGGTTTGTCCCTTTTTTGTTTCCGCATCGGATCAGATTGTTTCTTTTTGCATCAAGATACATGTTTGTTTGTCGGAAATTAACAAAGATAACTGACCCTTTTTTTGGAGGGATAGATCACGCGGGTTGGTATAACCAAACACGAGTAGTAACTACTTTGTTACAATATGTAGACTACTGAGATGATTGCTTTTATATTTGATTTTAAAAAGAGAATCACGTCCAAACGGCTAGTCGTAATTTTTTGAAAAAAAATATATGTTACATGAGACCATTTTCTTAATAATTGAATCTAAGAAAATTTAGAGTTTTATTCGTATCTTATTAATTTGTAAGTTATGTCTCACACGGACAAAAAAACGACAATCGCACCAAAACCGTAAAAAAATTATCATCATCTCAAAGACAATTTAAATATGTATATATTTGATATTTATATAATTATAATATATCAACATTTTGATCGAAAGTTTTTTTTAAGTCATAGAATAATAAGGAAACTACAAAAAATCTACTGAATTTTGGGTCGCGCGACGTTGTGTTGTCGTAGGCGACTGTAGTCGTCTTACAGTGATGATATGAACGGAAGAACGGCTAAAGAACAGTCATCCAACTTACTATACCAAAAAAAAATAGAAGACATGCTGCATCGCCACAAATTAGTATAAGGGCAGCAAAATGATGATGAAGCAAGTATTAGTAAAAATACTCTTACCCAAAAACCAGTTCTTCAGCAGTGACATGAACGAAAGGTTTAGCTCGGTCTCGGTACGTGATCGCCAGCCCAGACACCAGCAGGTTGAAAACCCAGCTCGCCAAGTTTGGAGAGAATGAAGTCACCGTCTAGATAGAAGACAAAAACATTATAATATCAGAAGGAAGGATCTCACTGTAGGGAATAAGGCCTGCCTCTTCTCACAGAGAGAAGGTACGAACTTTGATCATTATGTTTGCTTAATGCTTGTTGGTTGGGCTCCTGAATTAAATCTTTTTTTTTTTGGGTGGGAAATCATCCAATGACTTCTCCTGCTTGGGGATAAGCGGGAAGGAGTGTCAGACTTAACTGACTAAAACCCACCCGTGTTCCTTCAGTTGCTTGAGCTAGGGCCGCAGTAACACTTTTTCCAAGCGGACCCCGTAAGTTTTTGCTGACAACTCTTTGAGGCGCGCGTGGAACCCTACGCGCCGTCGACTCTGGTCTGGTCTTTTTCGGACGGTGAGCTACCCATTACTCGCCGTCCGCAAGCCCGCGCTTACGGTGGCCGGGATAGAGCTTGCGACTCACGACGCACGGGGCGTTTCAATATAACTGTCAGCAGATCCATAGGTGCTAAATAGTCGTAAAAGTCAATCCTTAAAACTTACCAGTAAAGGAATATTAGGCACCACCAGCTTCTGATTCTTATCCACGGACATCTCGGGTAGGAAGCGTAGTATCTTGTTGTGTTGGTATGTCACGGTGTCGTTGTCGTGGAACTTTATGTTCACCTTCTCCATGTCTTCTCTGAAACAGAAGGGGGATGTTAGTGGGGAAAAAAATATTGGGCAATAAACAAAATATTAATACGGTTACTGTTAATTTATATACGCAGTTTTTTTTTTTTTTTTTTTTTTTTTTTTTTTTTCTGCTAGGCAGACTGATTCGACTGCATCGTAATAAATTATATGAGCATAATAAATAAATAAACAATTTAACAAAAAAAATAACCGACTTCCAAAACAAAATACTACAAAGCGAAAAACAACTGTCTTTTTGGAAGTCGATGTCTTAAGTATTATTTTTTCGTTTTTGACATTGACTTTCAATTTAAGTAATATCTTTGTAGGGTTTTGTTTTGGTAGTCGGTTTAATGTTTTTGTTAAAATGTTTTTTATTTTTCTCCTTTTAGTTTTGGTACCTTAAATTACTACGAAAATATGCATTATTAAGGATAGCTTATAAAATACCCGTCAGATCTTGATCAAATGGGACCACATGAAAAGCAACAGCTTTCAAATAAAAAAGAATTATCAAAATCGGTTCACCCAGTAAAAATTTCTGGGTAAGAGGGTTCCGGCGACTGATCCCGCAATTAACTGATCCCGCGGGATGATTTGCCGGATACATTTATTTTAATATTTTTCTTGCGGCGACTCGTCCCACCCATAAATGAATAAAAATTATCTATTGTTCAAGCCAAAAACAGTATAGTCAAACGAAAAAATGTATAATGTTAAAGGAAAAACTATTTGATTCAAAAATACCATGTATTTAAAATATTGTTTCATTTCTTCATTTGCAAATACTATTATGCGCTTTTTTTCCCTCTATAGTTAGCAAGCACCAATCTTTGGTCCTTTTTTGGAACTTCAACGTCGGCAGCTGTGTGAAAAGTAACTCTTTTTGCCCCAATAGAAGCGTTTCTTTTCTTGTAGCAAAAATTCAGCACTGTGTCTACTAAAGATCTAAAACATTGTCCAAAGTAAAACTTGACCGACTTAAGGTTTGACAGTGATTGGTCGAGCCAGTCATCAAGCGATGCAAAATCCCATTTTATAAAAAAAAAAAAACAAAAAAAAAAGATCCGAAATAAATGATTGAATCGAATAGGTCTGCATATGCTTCTTGAGATCGACAGCAAACGAACTAGAGTTAAAGTTCCCCTCTAACTTACCTTCACGGTTGAATTAAGTGTTACTATGCGAATGTAATACATTCATGTCTAGGTGTAAATAATATTTATATAAAAATGATATTTGACAATCAAAGAGTTTTAAACATTTTTTCATTTGACTGTACTGTTTATTGGTGGGACGAGTCGCCGGAAGAAAAATATTAAAATATATGTATCCGGCAACTCGTCCCGCGGGATCAGATAATTGCGGGATCAGTCGCCGGAACCCTCCTGGGTGAGAACACACATAGAAAAATCCTCCTTTTTAAAGGCGATAAAAAAATTATAAATTTGTCTTATAGGTTTTATCGTCACAATATATCGGAATTTCCTCCATAAGTAAGTGATGGATCTTTAAATACAGGTTGTTTTTAAGATGTAAATCATGCTCTAGACGAAACTGGGTTCATTCGAGATAACAAAACACTACCGTATTCCAATAGCTTCTTTTTCTGGGAGTTGTGCAGAACACGTACCTACTCAGGCACTATCATATTAATATTTGCTAACTCAAGATTGGTAGATATTTACTTTAATCTTCTTTATTATGAAGCATAACAAAGGATAAAGATTTGACAATCTAGAAACTTCCAATTTGTCATTTGTCGGCAGCTATTTTGCATACTAATACTAGTAATATGCGAGTTCAGTTACTCTGTCTGTTACGTGTTAACGCCTAAACCGCTTGACCAATTCGGAAGAATAGGTCAAGCAGAGATAGTTCGAGACCCTGGGAAGGACAGTCGTTTATTTATTTCACTAAATTACGCAGACAAAGCCGCGTACAAGAGCTAGTAATCGCACTAATATTACAAAGGTGAAGTTTGGGAGTGTGTGTTTGTATGTTTGTTACTTATTTACGCTCAAATAGCTGGCCGGATCTGGATGAAATTTGGCACAGTGATAGATTATAGTCAGGAATAGCACATATGATCATCAGGAATAGCAAATATAGGCCTGTGTTAAGACCCCTTGGGGTAATTTCCGAGTTAAACGTGGGCGAAGCCAAAATCAGAAGTGAGTATGTAATAAAATGCCCGATTTTTATCTTAAAATACCTTGAATTCAAACAAGCAGAGATTAATGAGGACCACTGGCAATTATTCTGATTCGAAGTTTTTTTTTATCTTTAGTTTGAAAACGAGCATTTGCATGTATTTTTTGCATAAAATAACAGTCTATAAACCAAAACACGGAAGGATATAAAACAAACGAACAGGAAGAGAATCTTTTAAAATGAATGCGAAAAGCAAAATTTCTGCCAGGAATTTATTTTCAAAAATAGAATATTAAGATTTTCAACACATTATAACCTTCCAAAGTTTCAACCATACTATACTACCGGTTAATTTCGTCACTTCATTGACAGATCCAATGCTGTCAATATTTGTCAAACAATTTTCTCCAAAACGAAGTTTCTTGCAACCACAGACGCATAATCGTTTCTTATTCTGTCAAGAAAAGGACGGCTATATGGTATGGTATGAAGGTGTACATGAGCAGGGTAGTATTGCGGATCTGTTTCGGCAGCATTTTAGAGTACAGTCACCCTTAGACAATGAGTCGCAGCTGCCTGCGCCTGATTCTGGGTCCGTCTGTCCTGCGCGAAACGTCACGTTTACTGCTAAACGGATTGCCGCTACAATTAAGAACATGGTTAGAGGAAAATCGCCGGGGCATGACGGTCTCAGCATCGAGCACCTGCAGCATGCTGGGATACACTTGCCACGAGTGTTATGTATGTTTTTAAATTTATGCCTAGGTCATTCTTATTTACCTGAAAAATTAATGCGTACAACTGTTGTTCCGATCATCAAAAATAAAACTGGTGATTCGTCTGTGCTATCAAACTATAGACCTATTTCTTTAGCGACGATAATTGCTAAGGTGCTGGACAGTCTGCTTGTAGGACAACTTGATAAACATCTAAAAATAAACGACGCTCAATTCGGGTTTCGGCCCGGTTTATCTACAGAGAGTGCTATACTTGGCTTGAAGCAGACTGTGCAGTACTATACAGCAAGAAAGACACCAGTATTTGCATGTTACCTGGATTTGTCAAAAGCATTTGACCTAGTATCATATGATTTACTCTGGGGCAAACTGCAGCATGAGACAGATGTGCCACGGGAAGTAATAGATTTGTTTAAATTCTGGTACTCTAATCAAAAGAACCGTGTCAGATGGGCAAACTCCTTTTCGGCTGAATACAGGCTTAAATGTGGGGTGAGGCAGGGGGGGCTGTCCTCGCCCGCGTTGTTTAATCTGTACATGAATGCTCTGATCGATGAGCTTAACAGTACTGGAATCGGCTGTCATATTGATGGTATATGCATTAATAATATAAGTTATGCGGACGATATGGTGCTGCTGAGCCCATCGATCAGGGCATTAAGGAAACTCATTAAGGTGTGTGAATCGTACGCTGCGACCCATGGGCTCAAATATAATGCAGCAAAGAGCGAATTGATGGTATTTAAAGCAGCCAGTAAGCGCTACAGCACAATTCCACCAGTTATGCTTGGCGGCAGACCTCTAAAAAGAGTTGCAAATTTTAAATATCTGGGTCACTGGGTCTCAGAAGACTTGAAAGATAACGTTGATGTAGAACGGGAGCGCAGGTCGCTGGCTGTTCGATGTGGGATGTTGGCCCGCAGATTTGCACGTTGTACCGCTCAGGTTAAGGTGACGCTTTTCAAAGCCTACTGCCAATCCTTTTACACGTGCAGCCTGTGGGTGAACTTTACGCAGAGGGCATATGGTGGCCTGCGCACACAATATAACAACACGTTCCGGGTGTTGATGGGGCTGCCGCGTTTTTGTAGTGCGTCCGGCATGTTTGCCGACGCGGACGTTGATAGTTTTGCGGCCATCATGCGCAAGAGATGCGCATCTCTACTACGCCGTGTTCGCGCCAGCCCCAACACCATTCTTAGAACGTTGGCTGATCGGTGGGACTCTCCGATCTTGGGGCGATGGATACGACTGCACGCAGTCAAATAGACATTCCCCAGGATCGGCGTGCCTCGCACAGCGTGTAATAAATGTAAAAAAAAAAAAAAAATGTTACTAACACTATTTTATAAGTTTAAATTTTTACTAACAAATATGGAAGTGATTCTGAAATAAATGTCTTTTAATTTTAATTTAATTTATATATTTCTGTGTCTAGCAGTGTTGCCAACCTCACTGTTTTACAGTAAATTTACTGTTGTTTCTATTAGTGCTAACACACGTTCGGATTTGGTCCGGTCGGACCACGGATTTGTGGGCGGAGTTAGTCCGGCCGTACCAAATCCGAGCGCGTGTAGAGGGGTCCGCCGGACATTATTATTATTAACCGAGTCCAACTCGGTTCGCTTGTTTTCACATCAGATATGGTCTGCTCCATACCAAATCCGGACGTGTGTAGGGTTGTCGGGCGGTTGGGCTGTACCAACTACGACTACACTTGTACTATATTTCAATTCTCTAAATTCTCTTCCTGATGCAAGATACTGTAACGTTGCCATAAATAGCTCTTCCGCAGAAACAGACTTTCTCATAACAGTTTAATTTTTTGTGATGACATTTTTAACTAAATTTAATAATTCTTCAAAGGTCTCGCCATACATTCTAAGAAATATTTTAAAATCATCATCATCTAAAATTCTTATCAACTTCATGTCGTGTTCTCTTAAATACAATTTTTGTTTTCTTTCCGCTTTAAATTACGTGGTTGGCTGTAAAATTGCTGCTATTGTTGCCGCTACTACCATATTTTTTGTATCCAATGACATGATGACAACGGTAAGCATTTGAAGGCGTACGTGAAGCAACTGCTGTCCGGTCGGTCCGCCAAACCGAAGGTGAAGAAGAAGAGAAGAAAGAGAACGGTTTGTGGGCGGAGTTAGTCCGGCCGTACCAAATCCGGACGTGTGTTAGCACTATAACTTCCTGTAGGTGCCGGTATGCTTCTCGGATTTTGACCTGTTTCTGTGTTTACTGTTTTCTTTTGTTTTTTTTATGGTTGTTCTTCTGCGTTTTGGTCGCACTGCTGCACTGGTTTAAGTTAAAATCTATGTTAGTTCAATATTATGTACCTATTATGCTACATTTGTTAGGTTCAAGGGAATATGACTAGTAAATATAGCTAGAAGTAAATGTATGTGTTTGCGCTGTGGCCTACATTTTTAATTATGATTGAAACCGGTTTTTTGTTGTTGGTAAATAAGTCGTGATGGTATGGAGTTTTACGGATTTCTTGGGCCTACAGATATACAAATTCGCGACATCGTCTTCATCATTTCGGCCGTAATACGTCAACTGCTGGACATAGGCCTCCCACAAGCGTCGCCACACTAATCGGTCCTATGCGTTTCGCATCCACCGAATGCCCGCAACATTCACCAGGTCATCGGTCCACCTAGTGGGAGGCCTTCCAACGCAACGTCTTCCGGTTCACGGTCGCCACTCCAGAACTTTTCTGCCCCATCCGCCATCCGTTCTGCTAGCAATGTGCCCTGCCCACTGCCACTTAAGTTTGGCCATTAGGTAAAGGTCGTTATAATCCCGTGTCGAGTCGATCCGGTACCAATGCAAATAAGCCGTCATCCTCAGCTGATTTGGCCATGGTTATGGACAATCAGACATTTTGGAGGCGGTGACCGTGACAGACAGCGATCACGTGGGTGTTGGAGACAATTTTGTTTCCCCTGGACTTGCTAATTTGAAACGATATTGTGTGTCCTGCTGTAGTCACTGTCACCTTTTGCAGCGTCTGCACTCGAAGAAACAGTATACTCATTCTTTTTAACCGACTTCCCAAAAAGGAGGAGGTTCTATGTTCGACTTCAAGTTTTTTTTTTTTTTTTGTTTTAATTCACCGATTACTCCGTCAATTGTGGACCGATTTTGAAAATTCTTTTTTTGTTTGAAAAAGTATGTTCCGAAATTGTTCCCATTTTAATTTGGTCAAGATCTGATGAAGAACTTCGGAGATATACAACAGAACTCTTCAATAAATAACGGCAAATCTCTCGGGATTGCTGCAATCGCATGTCTGTTTGTTGTTTATAACATTTCATAACATAACATCACGCCAGTTCGCTCTTAAGGGGTAAGCAGATCTCTCATTTCACCGGTCATGTTCAAGTTTCATGAAATCTATTCTGGCGAAATAGTTCCCTTACTAACTTGCCTATTAGGTACGTACAACTAAAAAGTGAAAAATAAAAAAACTTTTTGGAAAAAAAGTACTACCGACTTCCAAATACAAAACTACAAAGTGAAAAATAACTTAATTTTTTAAAGTCGGTGTCCATAACGCAATAAAATGGTACCTACGAAAGACACCGACTTTAAAAAATTAAGTTATTTTTCACTTTGTAGTTTTGTATTTGGAAGTCGGTAGTACTTTTTTTCCAAAAAGTTTTTTTATAAAGGCATCATATTCCCTGTATCGTTTTCAGGCTTGATTATGATAATGATGAGTGTCTCCGGTTCTTGTTTAAGGGCCTTACTCCCGATTAGTGCCGTAAAACGGTTATGTTCTAAAGACTACGGCACTCGCTTACGGCAAGGTACAATGCTTCGAAAAAAATATATAATTATTTAAGATTCATGCACATCATTTGGTAAACATATTTTTTTTTGTATTAGTAATATGTATACATATACACATATACATATATATACATATTTTTGCTTAAAAAAATAATAAACAACAAGACATTTTTTCGATACGTTTGCCTATTTCTCCAAAACCAATTGGATTAAAAAAAATTGTTCCACAGAAAAATGTATGGTTAGAATTCCGATGTTAATAGCATTATATCAAAAAATGTTTTGCAGCCAAAAATGTCCAAAAGAGTCCAATATGGATAATCTGGGTCGGAACGAGCGCTGGGCCAGTACAGCGTTAGCATTGGGAAATATATTTTATGTATACGCCCTTAACATGACCATCTTCATATCCGTTCACACGTATTAAAGGTATTAACCTAGTTCCCGCAATGACTCATACCAGTGTAATAAAAAAATCTGCAAAACCAAGGGTTTGGCTGATGGGGAATTCCCTTATTGGCATAATTTTTTTAGGCATAATATTGTTTGGCATAACGTTTTCGCATAGCTTTTATTAGCATATCAATACTGTGGCATAATAACAATTAGGTATAATGTAACGCTTAGCATAACTGACATTTGGCATAATTTGGAGTTGCATAAATATTTATTGGTCATAATAATTTTATGGGTATATGTACGTCGAAAATTATAATACTTACGGGTAAAATGTCAATGTTCTAAACATCGAACTCAATCGAATTAGGGTAAGGTGCGGCGGCGGTGGCCCTTGCCCTTTTATTACAAAGACCATTATGTATAAATATTATTATGCGTTTATAACATTATGCTTTATAAAATTATGCGTCATTATTATTATGCCAACAGTTTTCATGTTTTTTTTTTAATAATATTATGCGTAATGATCATTATGCTGAATTTCGTTATGCCAATGTAAATTATGGGAATACGTTTTATGCTTATAATAAATAAACCTGGCTGATGCGTTGGCCAATTAACATCTACTTTGTAAGTCCTTTTGTTGGCATTGGAAACTTCATGCACTCCACTCGGCCCCCAAATCCCGTCATCATCATTGCAGCCTTGACTAAACCTTGATGCAAAGTGGCCTACATACCTTTTATTACCATTTTTTTCCCTTGTCATCATAAAATATAACTTTTTTTAGATCACTTCCTAGCCCTTCAAAGATGTGGCTGACCTCCAAATAGCCAAAGTTCTATCAATTCCGGGTCATTTGTTGCCGAGGTTTGACCACAAAAACTGTTTTTCCTAATAACTTTATATTTAATGAATGTTTTTCGGTTATAAGCCGAGTATTGTCAGTTTTTTCTGTCTCATTTGTGGTCGACAACATTTTTTTTTCTTTTAATTCTGCCAAGCGTGGTTGTTGTATTATATGGAAATATTCTATGATGATGACTGTTGGTTCCTTGACAAAAGTCATACTCTTTTATTTTATTTGTGTTTTATATTTTTCGTTTTATTTATGTTTAAGGTTGCACTAGTCTATCATTCTTCCAAACAAACGTAGTCTGGTGATTACTACACTGTTTGACGATGTACGTTCAAAATAACAAATGATATCAATTTGTCTCATTATTATCTAGCCCTGTATGGAAACAAAAAAGATAAAAAAATAAGTCTTAAAAGTTATGAGCGTCGAAAGTTCCATATTTCAACACTCATTTTAACACATCTTTGGGCGAAAATAAATATCATAAGGAAAATTGCAAAACAGCCACCATACAGGGATAGCTTAGTAGTTCAACAATGCAAATAATTTTATTTTGATAATATACATGTAGTATTTTTTTCATGATATCCATAATCCCAAAGATATGTTTATCAAATTTCGCGCGATTCTTTTACTGACTAAAACACACCCGTGTTCCTTCAGTTGCTAGTGCCAGGGTCGCGGCACAGATAATATAATAATAGCATACAGATGCCTCATCCCATACAAAGAAACTGTGCCGACGTAACTAGCGTTTTTCGTCTGATTAAGTTTTGTAAATCGATCGCGTTGGGTTCCGTTCCACGGCGATAGATAGATGGTGTTAGCAGCGACTTGCAACTAAAAGGGCTTACTCCGTTCGTGAATATTTAGTTCTTTAAATACAGTGTTGATTTGTTTTATAGTATTTTTTTGCACGTTTTTACATTTTCATTGCACCAAATTGTGTTACAATACAAATTTATACAATAGAGTCTAATGCCTCAGAAATTTAAAATCGCGCCATCTATTGCCATCAATTTTAAATGATCCGTTCAAATAATCCTCGAAATTTCAAGAGCCCAATCTATACCAATATTATAAAGAGGAAAGATTTTTTTGTTTGTTTGTACCGAATAGGCTCCAAACCTACTGGACCGATTTCAAAAATTCTTTCACCGTTGGGAAGCTACTCTATCCCCGGATGACATAGGCTACTTTTTATCCCTGTATTCCCACGGGAACGGGCACTACGCGGGTGAAACCGCGAGGCATCCTCTAGTATTCTATAATTTTGTGCTTAGGAGAGTTGATTAAACAAGAACATGCAAATGTTTTGTTCAATTCTAGAAAATGTTTATTTTAACCACAGTTCAATAACAAATCGGTGCATCTAGTGAGATTTATTTTAACCAAATTTTCTTTGTTTGCGCTGACACTCCGTGGCCGCGGTAACTCTTGTACAAATTTATCCGCGACCCAGATATCCACATCCTGCATTGATAGCCCCGCTTGGTTTGCTGAATCTGAAGAGCTGTTAATCTTACCAGGGGATGAAACAATAACCATTTCTATGTAGTGGGGTGTAAAGCCTTCTAGATTCTTGTTAACATTTGACAACTTTTTAATTCGTTTTATTTTCTTTTGTTTATCCAATCCTATCATCCTATCAATATTGTTACTCTTCCACGCAAAAACTACTGAACGGATCTGGATGAAATTTGGCACAGAGATAGATTATAGTCTGGAATAGCAGCATATGTTCCCTTGGGATAATTTTCGACATTCAGGCGGGCGAAGCCGCTGGCAGAAGCTAGTATGATATATAATCTTTTATTTTTATTTTCTTACGACTTATTGTCGGGCCTACGTTGTCCCCCATATCTAACTACTAACGCTGGAACATGAGCGTAAGTACTAAAGCTGCCATGGAAATATTGTAAAAAAAAAACATTTTAAAAGAGAAACCATGGGGTTTCTTGCCGTTTCTTCTCCATAGGAAACGACCAACCCGAACCGTGGCCAACGTGAGCACTTACAAAACGTCGAGAAAAGGTTTCTCGAAGTTTTATAAGTGCTCATGTAGGCCTATATGAAATAAAAAAAAGAAGAATGATTTTGGGTTAGCAAAAGTTTAAGGGGTTTTTGCCTTTATTCGCCAGCACCTTCAAACCTGAATACAACAATATATTTATCATCACACTTGCACGTAAACAGTATCTAAACATACAGGTTAACTTGGCCGTAATGCCCCATATAAAACCCTTGAGTTTTCTTTTTGTCATGAAACCCTACGGCGGTAAGTAATATTTTTTAATTTATGGCACAGCACACAGGTCATGCAAGTTCAACCAAGGAGTTTAAAAATTGTCTTAAAATGTTATCTAAACAGGAATTTCTTTGCAATCTCGCTACATGTTACTTAAATACTCAACTAATGTTCTTAATAATCGATTTTAATAGTTCAAAACGTAATTATTTTTTTTACACCCCTTCTTGTTTGACTACATACGTAAGTATTTGCCCTTAACGTTTCTGAACGAAACATTTGTATAATCTGTGGTGTGGGCAAAAACTCTCCGCTTAAAAAAAAGTTCTCGTATTTCGTAATAATATCTGTGCTGGCTTGTGTATTAAAGCTATAATTCATAATTATGACTCGCAAATGTGATGAAAAACATTGTATGTATCACGGGCGGTACCGGAATTACGAACCTCGACTCAGAAAGCCCTCAGTCTTCGACTTCGGGCTTCTACTAGAGTCTCGATCGTAATTCCTTACTTACCGCCCTTAACACAATGTACTATTACTTGGCGACCTCCCCTGAACAACTGTTTCCCAAAGAGTCCTTGATACCTATTACCTACTTAATATATTTATAATGTAGACGCTTAAATACAGGATGTAAGCAAAATGACTAGCCAAATATTGCGAACAAAAAAGCCTTTTAATTCTAACAGAAATATAAAAAACTTAGTAAGCAAATTGGTATTACATACAATGCAATTTTTACGCAAAAACTCATATGTTTTTTTTGTTTTTGTAATAGACAGACATAATGCCTCATTATTTGCGTATTTACATTTTTTGTTAGTAATAAATAAACTATGATATAATAATACTATACAATGAATTGAAAGTTTTTATTTCAAAAACCAACAAAAGGGATGCTATTAGATTTTTGCTTATTTTTACAAGTTCCGTAGCTATTTTAAAATCAAACTTATCTAACATTTTCTTCTTCTAGTAGATAATTATACCTGTTTTTAAGATTTTCAATTCACATAATTACATTTCATGTTATAGTTTTTTAGGGTCCCTTACCGGAACGTTCCAAACGAAGCCCTTTGCTCTCACTCACGTGTCCGTCTGTCTGTCGTCTGTCACACGAAGAATTTTTTCACACGTTCTTAGGGTTTTGTACCTCAAAAGGTACCTAACACAAGGAATCCTTATACGATCACTGTCTTGTCCGTCTGTCCGTCTATCACCACCGATTTTCTAAGGAAAGGGTGCACCTAGCAAGTTGAATTTATACCAGACACTGAGGTTTCCAGTCCCTTTTAGGTGAATAAAAATCAAGGTCCTGAGTCAACACGATAAAAAGATATGATCAAATTTATATTTTCGCGAAAACTTCTAAGTACCAAAGTAACATTTTTATTTTTCGAAATTTTCCCTTTACTTGTGCTGTAAAGGGTACCCTTTACCTTGCTTTTAACCAAAATTGACAATTATGGGTTTATCCTATAGGTTTTAGGTGGAAAAACCTATATCGTAGTTCCCGTTGACCTAGAATCACGTCATTTGACAAAAAGTAAGGTCCTTCAGCACAAATAAAGGAAACATTCCAAAAAGTAAAATAGTTTAAAATTAAGGTAAATTTTGGTAGACCTTACAAATTTTCGCGAAATTCTGAATTTGCCCATACCTTTAAAACTTAGCCACTTATAAAAATGATACCAATTTTATTATGGCGGTATAATGGGTAGGTACGGAACCCTCGGCGTACGAGTTCGGATTATGATTTTCAGTTGGCAATTTATTATTGCGAAATAGTTTGAAGTCATTATTTGTTTGAAAATATGAAAACCACAATGGTGACTCTTAAAGATTAAGTCATTGAAGTCCAGGGGATTTACTGTTACATCATCAATTATCCATCATTGCTGACCAGACCCAATACCACTGAAAAATTATCACCTCCAGTTTTCTAGTTATTCCGACGCAAACTGACAAACAGTTACTCATTTAACATATGTAATATATTATGAATACATATACTTAGATGACTACATAGTAATTTTTTAACAAAGAATGAAATTGATTCTTAAAAAAACCGCATATTTTTGTAAGTTTTCATGTTTTTCCGGTTAAGGTTAGTTTGTAGTTATTTTTATTTATTTGCGGGTATTTTAACATTATTATTACGTCAATCATGAGTTCGGTTTAGTCTCTATAATGTAGAAGTCACGATTGTTTTTTATAATTATTAGCGTTAGCCCAAAGGTGTGGTAACCAATAGCACGTGTGTTGATAGTTAAGATACAACTAGTATCAATGATATTCAAATAATGATGAGCGCGCGCATTGAGAAGACTCGAAAAGGTCACAATTGTGACCTTTAGTTTTTAGTTTATGTCACGTATGGTGAAGAGCGATAGGTTTTCTTGAAACAAAAACAAAATAAAAAATGCCGTCGTGTGCTTTAAGAAATTGTACCAATTATGATACTTAAGTACATAAAACAGAAGGGATCTCATACGATATGTAAGTACGCAATACGCCTCAATTTACTCATTTATTTCATATTTTTTCCTAATATTCTGATATTTGGAGGTTATAAAAAGATAACAACATTGGTGGTCAGAATAATGTTTGTTTACATTCACACGCAAGTGACAAACACTAGCTGTCTCTTTTTTTCTTGTTGGTTTTATCAAGCCATCCTTTTCGACTTGTAGTGAAATGTCAGATGAATGAAAAGTGTGTATGTGTGCTGCCGCTGCTGCGCGGAACACTTTTTTCAATTGTTTTGTGAGTGTATAACGTATCTGTTTATTTGAAAATCATTGCTAGTATGCATGTCCTTTTGTTTCCTTTTTAGGGTTCCGAACCCAAAGGGTAAAAACGGGACCCACGTTTTTACCCTTTGTTACCGTTTTATTACTAAGAACCCGCGGTCCATCTGTCTGTCTGTCCGTCGGTCACCAGGCTGTATCTCATGAACCGTGATAGCCAGGCAGTTGAAATTTTCACAGATGATGTATTTCTGTTGCCGCTATAACAAAAAATACTAAAAACAGAATAAAATAAATATTTAAGTGGGGCTCCCATACAACAAACGTGATTTTTTTGTCGTTTTTTGCGATAATGGGACGGAACCCTTTGTGCGCGACTCCGACTCGCGGTTTTTATTTGTTGGTGTGTAACCTTCAAAAGGCGCCTGGATTTTTGGGGAGAAGACCAGAGAGTGTTTGATTGTTATCTCACTATAACCACCCCAGTGATCACCATCAGAACTGCGTCACCTCTCAAAAGATCTCCCCGGAGCCCCCTCTGTGCAACGCATGTTAGGGCATATCCCTGGAGAGACTAAATAGCGCCTCCCCTGAGCCTCGCTGTGCACGGCAGCAATGAGCACTGTGCTACTGTCTTTCCTGGAGACACTTGGTTGGCAGACAGAGTCCCAATCTACCCGCGCTAAGTACCCGCGTCCCGGAATCCCGCCTGCTTATGATGCAGGCGGGGTTCGGCGTTTTAGGCATCGAGGCGGGCGTGTCCTATTACCAAACGTTCTAATGTATTTGTGATATCCACTACCCCGCACTTTGCCCGCGTGGTGGATTAAGATCCAATCACTCCCTCACTGAGAGGGCCTGTGGGGACATTACTGGCTCATTTTGAGCTGTGGTTTTTAGTATTTCAGGAGTGTGAATATTAGCGTAAGTTTTGTATGCTTTTTGAATAACAAATTGATTAAACCTTAATTGGTAGATTGTGGTTGTTTGTTGTTGAACGTTTCGAAAAATAATCCCTTCTTAACCGTAGAATATTAAAAGAAAAGCCACAAAGATTAAAAAATCAGGTACAAACCTATAAACAAACGGTCCGACCTCAACCAGCTTAGGTTTCTCCCCGTTCTCGAGGAAACCCTGCGGGTTGGTCACGTTGAAGATGTACACCTTCGTCAGTCTGACCACGCCGGGTTTGTGCCAGTAGCTGTAACTTAGGGATCCGTTCCAGAGTTTCAGTTCCTGGGAAAAGATGGAAATAATTAGTAAAAGAAATATACAAAAGTAAGGGGAGTAATTGCGAACTTTAACTCGCGCTTCGATGTAAATCACACCGATATTTGAAATTGCAACTATGTTTATAGGGACGCAATGCGATATAAATCGGCCGATTTACACTTAACATTCTCTTAGAAAATACGTCGCACACGTAACACATATTGACCTTAATTTAAGTCGCGTCGCGTTATTAGGTATGCCCCTTAGAGCAACGTGTAACGAAAGTCAGACGCAAGGATGATGAAATAAAATGTTATTCATCCTTTTGAATGAGATTTAAAAAGAGATATCAGACGCAAGGATGATGAAAGAGAATGTTGTTTATCCTTTTGAATGAGATTTAAAAAGAGATATCAGACGCAAGGATGATGAAAGAGAATGTTGTTTATCCTTTTGAATGAGATTTAAAAAGAGATATCAGACGCAAGGATGATGAAAGAGAATGTTGTTTATCCTTTTGAATGAGATTTAAAAAGAGATATCAGACGCAAGGATGATGAAAGAGAATGTTGTTTATCCTTTTGAATGAGATTTAAAAAGAGATATCAGACGCAAGGATGATGAAAGAAAATGTTATTTATCCTTTTGAATGAGATTTAAAAAGAGATATCAGACGCAAGGATGATGAAATAAAATGTTATTTATCCTTTTGAATGAGATTTAAAAAGAGATATCAGACGCAAGGATGATGAAAGAAAATGTTATTCATCCTTTTGAATGAGATTTAAAAAGAGAATTCTTATTATCTTACCTAAGATTAAGATAAAGACTAACATAAAAATAGACTAGACAAGGCTTCTTCGTTAACGGATGCACATTTACAAGTAAGATGTTTTTTTATCAAAAATATATATTTTCTTAATCACCGCCACCATCATCAGCCTTTTTTTTTTAATGTTCTTACTACTGGGACACAGGCCTCCTCCCTGTGAAAGGTCATCTTAGTTTAATTCTATCTATTGTGACTGCTCTAAAAATGTTAAAAGAAAACATCGTGAGGAAACCGGCATCTCTTGGAACCAAAAAATCGAAGACATGTGACATCCCCAACCCGCACTGGGCTCGCGTGATTAATTATAGCCCACTCCGCCTCTACGAGAGGAAGTCTGAGTCCCAGCAGTGGGAACATTAAGAAGGCTAATTAAAAGTTAGGAGTATCTGTGAGTACATGTCGATAAATATTTCAATTCACTGACACACAGCTCAACCTCTGGGTCTAAAAGCATGAAATTTTGTACAAGAGTATCATATACAATGGAAATAAGCACTGCTGAAGTATTTTTGAAAAGTCATACCCTAAAGGGGTTGAATAGGAGGTGTTTGTAAGCAAGTGCGTCATTATGCCGAAGGGGACTCCCAACCAGCACATGGTCGTTATTAACCAATTAAGAAAATTGCTTTTCATTTTACGACGTAATTAAAACATTTATTACTTATTACACTGGTTGTTCTTGATCATTCATTTCATATCGGAGACGGATATCCTCTAATTACAAGGGTATCTTTAAGTAATTAATAAGCATCTTTGACCTAACCGATTTAGGCC
The DNA here is from genome assembly GCA_964057195.1 of Orthosia cruda. Taxonomy (NCBI): domain Eukaryota; kingdom Metazoa; phylum Arthropoda; class Insecta; order Lepidoptera; family Noctuidae; genus Orthosia; species Orthosia cruda. The sequence continues at coordinate 3,415,150 of OZ059852.1, read as the reverse complement.
AATCGTTTTATGAGAGCTGGGTTTTCTTCTTTTTCAGTATGTACGACACGTGTTAAGATACCAATTTAGGGTTTAAACCTAAGCGTCGTGAAAGGGCTAGATTGGCTAGGTTCTTCTTATGATATAATATAAGGGTTAAGTCTACTTTTGAGAGACCATGTGACCATAACATACTCTTATGTTTGTCAAAATAATTTAAAATGATGATATTTCATTCGGCAATTACAGAGGTTCTCAGAAACTTTAGAGTTGAAAACCTTTATCTAATTCTTGTGTTGATTTTATTGCAGAATGTTATCCCGCAGGTTATTATTTCTTTCCTCAAGTTCTTCTTACTTAAGAAAATGCTTCTGATGGTAACTTTTTAAATTTCTACAAATTGAGGGATCGTAACAAAGAAATAAATACTCACTCTGAATATGATATAGTCCAGCCATGGCACGAAAGACAGAATGATTCCCAGCACTACCGTGCATATACTGAACATAATCACCGCTAAACGACCTGAAACAAAAGAGAAAACAAATAAGCATCATTTAGGAAAAATGAATAAACGGTTACGCACTACATCATATCATCTGTCAAATAAATATAAGGTTAAATAAATTTGCGAAACGCCGCAGACGTAATTAAAAATTACAGTTTACTACGGGAAGTTACTTAAAGTTATAAGTTTCGAGTTTTTGTAAGAAAGGTTTGTCGCGTCTGCGGGAGCTTTACCGTTGTTATTCAATATAAAAACGGGTAAATACCCGTTTTTATATTTTTCCGAACTTTGACCCGAATACTTACAAAGAAATCTTTGTAAGTATTCGGGTCAAAGTCACATTCGTTGAAAAAATCACGTTATACCTAATGTACAACGTTCGCCATTTTGGATTACGTTTGTCGTTAATAAACTATAACACATTCTGAATTTAGAAATTTCTTGACCTAATTTGGTGAATGCATCATTTGTTGAACATGACTCAGCCTATGACACTATCTCTATGTGCAATCTTTTAACTAAAGGTAAAAGATAAGATATTGATCAAATGTTGAAAGTCGAAAGAAAACATAATACATATTTAAAATTAACTCAATTGAAAATGAAACGAGGAATACCACAGGGTAGCGTTTTGGGACCAATTTTGTTTAACTTATAAATTGTTACTGATATTAATCTAGTTGTTAATGATCAAATTATGAATCACTAACTTTAGCCGACGAATTCAACTATTTTGATTCCACAACCTTTTTCCAGTATCAAAAGTAGCATATCACTCAGCGATAGTGGATTGTTCAGTGGAAGAATTTTCGTGATCTTCTAATTATATCCAGAGATTACCTCCTAAAATAAACAAGCAATTTTACCGCATTCAATATTAAGTCTAGGCCTTCTATATCTAATTAGACGTATGTATATTCTTAACAAAGAGACATACGTCATAATAAAGCTCAATTATAACAGGTTAAAGGTAAAAATATTTGCTTCTAGCACTTCGGCATGACAATGCGTATAACACTGCCTGACCCAAGTGACGCCAAGTCATGTATGACATAATTACTACGTAATAAACAACTATAATGCTTCTAATTACAAGAGGTTAAGCAGTCAAGGAAGTTCTGGGTAATGGTGTATTCATGTACGTCATTATTGTTGCGGTGGATATTGGGAAAGCGGAGCGATAAGCGGAGAGCGGAGCGACAAAAGTGTGTCAATTTTAGTGTCAGTAAATAATCTGGTATATAATCTGGGTTGTGGAGGTCAGACAGGCAGTTGCTCCTTGTACTGTTATTCAACTATATCCGGTTAGAATGTTAGCAGACCCCAATATAAATAGCGTTGTTACCAACGACACCGCTGAACCATTTGTTACCAACGACACCGCTGAACCATTTGTTACCAACGACACCGCTGAACCATTTGTTACCAACGACACCGCTGAACCATTTGTTACCAACGACACCGCTGAACCATTTGTTACCAACGAAACCACTGGGTGGTTGCATTGGTAACAAATGATGTACTTGACATTCTCAACGATATCATTAATTATATAGTGTTTTAAAATAAAACAAATTTATTTCAATAAATGAACATTTAAAAACATGTTTTAATATTTTATCTCAGTTTGTCTAATGCATGGCCTAAAGTTATTTCTCTGTTAATTAATTTCATTTGGATATATCTTAATAGCTCTTGTTTTAGACTCAGTAAAAAATGTTGTCTAGAATCTGGGTTTTGGAGATCAGATAGGCAGGTGCTCCTTATAAAATACTGTTATTATATCCGGTTAGAATTTCGTGGACAAAGGCCTCCCCCAGGCGTCGCCTTATTGACCGGTCCAATAAGCAGACACCAATATATTAGAAAATATATTTAATAATTTTGGTATTCACATCCGTGTAGTGTGCTGCTCGCCAAACCTTATATTTGTAACTGCACACACCAATTATGGACATAATGTCCATAATTGCACGAATCGTTGAATTGAACATTTCTCTTTTATTTTGATTACATCACTCTAATACATGGCGACCCTTAGCCAGCAATTAAAATTTCGCAACTTACGTGAAAAGCTAAGATGTCTGTAGTTGGAGAAATCATGAAGATTTTTTATGATAGAAGTTTGAGAAGACGGAAAAGATTTTAAATAATAATAGAAGAAACAGAAGTTAGTTTGAAGAGGTGAAAAGATTAAATAAGAAGACAGAAAAGGAACATTGCTGCCGTTGTTATGATGAGAGGATATGCAGGGCGCCGGGAGATAAATTGTTCGGGTTCGATATGGAGCAGCTGAGAGTCAGTTGGAGTCCAATGCAGAGGAGTCGGTTCATCCACGCCACTCCACGTCACGCTATTCTTCAAGTACGACTTGTCGCTAATCGCTTCGCCACCTCCTATGGCGATAACCACAGACTTATAAATCTTACTACCACGTTGAGGCGAATGATCAATGCCGAGATAATATCTGATAGATCACTTATTATAAACTACAAGACGGGGTTTCCCTAGAATAATCTATTTACTATGAAAAACCATAACAAAATAATCATCATCAGCCTTGTTATTGTTTCTTAGTAAGCACGATTGAAGATCCTAATGTGACTCAATCTATCTGCATAGTTTTTACCCAACCATTTTGTGGTCAGCTTCCAGTCTAAACGGACTCAGTTGAATTCCATAACCCAGTAACTGAATAACACGATGATTTAGTGTAATATTCACTATAATTGTTACTATATATATTTAGTATAATAATATCTATAACTATAAAGACTTTTTTCTAAACTTTTGTTTTGGACACTCATTTATTTGTTTATTTTATTTGTAAATAGAACATGTTCGTTCCGTCATGTTTCGGCGTCACCCAGTCAACACCGGCCATCGCTGAAAACCAGCGCTGTGGCTCTGTCTTGCACGCGAGTCCCAGCATTGTGCTGAGCGATGACCGTTTGTGGCGCATACTGTGTATTTGTATTTAAGTTTTACCTTTGTTTTTTTATGGTCTGCGTCGTGCCTGGCGCAAATAAACGTGTTTCCTTTCTTTCTTCTTTCTATACTAGTCTATACAAGTCTTATGTTAGATTTTCTGGCATTTGATTTCCCTTAATGACTGTCAAAGTTCTACAAATAACATTACAGCTGTCAACTGTATATAAACAGCATAACATGCAGGCACGTAGGAGTTTAGTATGATAATGGATGAACCCATCCACGGACCGTCCTCTCCTGTTTGACTTTGAACGTCAACCCTACCGGTTGATATTATTTAGCCACGAACTCTTCTGAGACCCTACTATGACTGTTTTTTAACTTGTGCATAGGCTCGCGTTTAACCTTACCTGATGGTAAGCCACGATGCGGTCGACGGCTAAGCACGCTTACCTATAAGTAATCTATTCATTATAATTTCAATATATCGTAAATCGTGTCATCTTCATGTTTAATTGATTTATTAATGTGAATCAATGTGTTGTTAATGACGACGATCATTTCCTAGAGTTTGAAAATATATGTAAAAATATTCATCATTATCGTCCTGGCCTTATCCGAATCATCTATATTTATATATGGGCCGTTATCTCAGAAGTCACCATCTTTCCGTGAATTCAGAATTCAAGATCATACCAATTTACCTATTATTCATCAGCGCACCATATCTTCATCTTCCTTAGATCTATTTTTTAGCTTTATCATCTTCTCAAACCCGTCCTCCGTTTCTTTGGTCTTCAATTCATGATCGTCATCATTATCCTGTGTTTGTTTCATGTTATGAGGTTAAGGTTGGTGCAACACAATTCCCTCTGCTATCCCTGCTCGCACATCCCTCAATCCATTCATCGTTTATTTGTCGTTTACTTCAGTGGAGTGACGGAGTTTGTGTTTCTAACTTAGATGTTTTCATATTTACAATGAAAGGGTTAATTCCAGGTAAGCTTGGACCATCTTCGATCTCATCATCGCTTGCATCAGAGGCCTTAGACTATGTGACGATTGCCAAGAGTCCAAAATGTTTGGGATTGACCACTTGGCATTTATCAATGTAGCACGTATCAATCCCATATGTTTTGAACTTTTTGACAATCTTTATCACTTTATCCAGAGATTTAGGTGAAACATTGGTCCAACAAGAGCCTATTAGTAATAACGTTTTTGTTTCAGAAATCGACCTTACATTCATGATTACGTTTGCATGTGTTTAACTGATTCTTGAAAACAGACGCGTAATCGCAAAGGAAATGGTGAATTATTGTTTCATGTATGATTCAAGTTATCAACTTATAGCGGTTGAGAATTAAAAGAGTGTTTACGGGTTATTAAGGGATATTGCGTTAAACAGTGATTGTGGAGGTCAGATCCATTTATAATATCTACTGGTATTCAGTTGTGTTCGATTAGACTGGAAACCGACCCAAATTCAAATAATTTATTTCAATTAGGGAAATTATAAACCGGGTGAAAAATATACTCAACGGGCGACTATTATACTAAGTAATATTTATCCAGTTTGAGTAATAATATCTTTTAGGAGGTTTTTGTGAGGTGCGGTAATAATATTGATTCAAACTTTAATTTGTATTTGGGTTTCTATTTTTCTATTTAAGCATATTATTATTTCGAAAATAACCGACGAGGAACAAAACTATCACAGCTAAGTAGGCTTAACAAGTTTACAAGAAATAGTCGACCAACTTATAAAATGTTCTTGGATACAGTTGGACAACAGTTTTCGAACGGCAAAGTTAATTTTGTTCCTTCGTTTGAGCAATGTTCGGTGCTTTCATTGTTTATAAACGTTAGTAATGTTGCCTATTTATTTTGGTGAATATAGCTGTTTATACGGAACCCTCTGTGGGCGAGTCAGACTCGCACTTGGCCGGTTTTCAGACTGAGACTTCAAGTCCACATTTTCTCTAAATACCTTTAACATGAAACAATGAAGTTTAAAGTAAATACTCGTATTGACAATAATTAATGGTTTTACTTTGTAAATACTTATTTAAAAGACACTTTACTTGTACATCAATATTGAATAGTCCATTTGTAGTTTTCTATTGACCGCTGTGGCTATCTACGGTGATGAATACATACAGTCTATTGTCCATCCATTCGAAGAATAATGTTAGCATGAAAGGTTAAGAGGAAAAGCGGTCGCAGACAACCGACAGACTACATTAAAAAAAATTGCCAATTGTAGAATGTTATACAAATGCCAAAATATTGAAAATAGAATTTATATAAAATTGTGAATGTTTGCAATAAATTATGCCGTATTAATCACGTGGTCGTATTAAACGCGTTGGCGTTGATTCAGAAACAATTTCTAAAACTGAGAACGTTTCAAAGGGGTATTGAAAGGAGTATGTTGGGCGTGACTCCAAAAGACCGAAAAAGGCCGGCAGATATAAAATCTACAACAAAGGTGGAAGACATACTGAAGAAAATGAAACAGTTGAAATGGCGATGGACAGGACACATGACAAGGGACAGCAGGTTAAAATGGACTAAAGTTATAACTGAATAGCAACCATGTGATGGCAAAAGGAAGTGAGGCAGACTGGACAGACGATATAAAGATTACTGGAGAGAAATTCTGGTTAAGAAAGGCTAATAATAGAGAATAGTGGAAACAGCTGGCAGAGGCCTATGTGTCACAGGACACGCTGATCACTAAACCGGGCAATCCGTTTGATATTAATGTATGTTTAGTACCAGCAATAAAGGCGTAATAAAGTAAAAATCACTTGGTCCATAACAGATATAATTTATGTCACCCATCTACAAACCAACCTCAGCAAGCATTGTTTAACCTTGAAGATATACCCGTGTTGCTAGCTACGAGCTTCTGAATTAGACCACACATGACAGGCAAGTTACCTGTAATGCGATGCAAACATCTACAATTATAACAATTTGATAAATTGTAGATGTTTGCATCGCAGTACCACTCACGTTTGTCAAAGTTTACAAGGCACGTGCCCTTGGTGTTATTAAACTGTAGCTTGAGCTGAGAGGAAAATGGAGGGCCTCCCACAAGCTGGACTGATGACCTGGTGAAGGCCGCGGGATTTCGCTGCATTAAAAGTTGATGTGGCGACGCTTGAGGAGGCCAGATGGCCAGCAGCGGACGTCGAATGGACCCCTAGCCAAGTTACAAACGTTTCGGATCGAATCTCTTTCTACAATCGTGAACGCCTTCTATTTGTATGGTCTGACCACGTGACTTAACGTTCAGATGTGCCATTCCCATACATTGAATCGTTTTCTACTAGCTTTATCTATTGTAGATTGTCAACTTGGCACAGGTGCTGACCTGAACTCAGTAACTGAGTAACATGATCAAAACCGATGTCAGATTTCAGGTTTCCACGTCTGTCAAAATTTCGCCTTTTGCCAACCTCAACCTACTATTAATGATTGGAAATCCTCATCATTCTGTGCAAGGAGTTTCCTTGCTGGGTCGCTACCCAGCACCACATCAGATTGATTTATTAGAAGAACTTGAATCTGAACAAAAAAGTACCACGGGCACCTAACGCGAAGAAAGAAAATTTGGTTGAAATAATAAATAATGTTATTGAGTTTTGTGAAATATTAAGATTTTCTAGAGATCATAAAAATTGTATGTTCTTGTTTAATTAACTCTCCTAAGCACAAAATTAAGGAATACTGGGCTCTTAAGTCACATTTCAAAGATTATTTGAAAGGATCATTCAAACTTGATTCCAATAGATGGCGTGGTTTTAAATTTTCGGGGCAGCCAATCGATTTTTTTAAATTTGTTTTGTAACGCATTTTGGTACAATGAAACTGTAAAAAACGTGCAATAAATTATAATCTTCGCTGTATTTAAAAAAAAAGTATTCACGAACCGAGTAGATAAACCCTTTTACTAGCAGTCGCTGCTAACACCATCTATAGACGTGGAACGGAACCGAACGCGATCGAAGTACTTATAAAAATAATCATCTTAATTAGACAAAAAACGCTAGTTACGTCGGCACGGTTTCTTTGTATGGGATGAGGCATCTGTATGCTAGTATTATATTATCTGTGACTTATGTCACAAATTATTTTTTACCACTACTCTTAAAATGGTGAAGGAAAACATCGTAACGAAACTCGTAAAAAAGAAAAAAAAATAATCGTAAAAAATTTCGTAGACATGTTACATCCACCAACCCGCACTAATCTAGCGTGGTGTATCCCACTCCTCTCACAGAGAGAAGGCCTGCGGCCCAGCAGTGGGCACGTTAAGGCCCTATAACCGCTTTAGTGCGCGGTAACTTTCTAAAGCATACTCCTTAGTAACGGCTAGGTTAAAATATTTGAAAAAAATATTATTTGTTATTGTTTCATGTACATAATTTGTGAAACATGTTTTTTTCGCATAACAAATAGTTTAGCTTTAAAAAAATAATTAACAACACGATACATTTTCGCTACTTTTGGATACTCCTCCAAAATGACTTAAATGTTTAAAAATATTTGTACACAGAAAATTTGATGGCTGGAATTTCTTCATAACTGAAATAGCATATGTAAATATACAATGATATTCAAATAAACAGATACGTTATACACTCACAAAACAATTGAAAAAAGTGTTCCGCGCAGCACCGGCAGCACACATACACACTATTCATTCATCAGACTACTAGTCGAAAGGGATGGCTTGATAAATTCAACAAGAAAAAAAAAGTCAGCTAGTGTTTGTCACTTGCGTGTGAATGTAAACAAGCATTATTCTGACCACCAATGTTGTTATCTTTTTCTAACCTCCAAATATCTGAATATTAGGAAAAAAATGAAATAAATTTGTAAATTGAGGCGTATTGCGTACTTATATATGGTATGAGATCCCTTCTGTTCTATGTACTTTGGTATCATAAGTGGTACAATTTCTAAATACACACGATGGCATTTTCTTAATAATTTTTTTTCCACAAAGCCTTTCGCTCTTCGCCATGCGTGACATAAACTAAAGACTAAAGGTCACAATTGTGACCTATTCAAGTCTTCACAATGCGCGTGCTCATAACATATCTGTTTATTTGAATATCATTGTAAATATAAGAATATTTTGGAAACAAAACTGTCCAAAAGGAGGTACAATATTGATATTCTGGTTCCGAGCGGACGCACGGCCAGTACTGCATTAACATTGGGGAATATATACGTCTTAAATGGCTGATTACGATATTATGCTTATTCTATTCACAACTCTTCTGGGATATTCAAATGATATTATCTCATTCTTGTAAAACCCATAAGGTTAATAGGTGATTCTCGTATGCTATTTCAAAGTAAATGACACACCTAATTGGATATTTTGCGGTCTTATAAAGTACACGATTGTATATAATAGTTTCTTGTTAACTATTAATTGTAATCGAGATATCTTTAGTTTCCTAGATATTAATCATAGACACGTGTGGACGGTTTATTGTTAAGGTTGCCCTAGTCGACGGCACGAATTATTGCATTATCCTGTCATGAGCAGTAAGAAGCTAGTTCGCGTACGAATTAGTACTTTTGCAAATTTGTAGCGAAATGGATGACGCGCGAAATTTTATAAACAGGCCTTTGGGAGTCTGGATATCATGAAAAAATCCGCTCAAGTGCGAGCGGGACTCGCGCACGTAGCGTTTCGTATCTTTATCGCAAAAAACGGCAAAAAAAAACACGTTTGTTGTATGGGAGCACTCACTTTGTTTCGTTATGCATGTACTTTTTCATCACACTTGCACGTAAAAAGTATCTAAACATACAGGTTAACTTGGCCGTAATGCCCCATATAAAACCCTCGGGCTTTCTTTTTGTCATGAATCCCTAGGGCGGTAAGTAATTTTTTTTAAATTTATGGTACAGCACACAGGTCATGCAAGTTCAAGCAAGGAGTTTACACGCTATTGAAAAATTGTCTTAAAATGTTATCTAAACAGGAATTTCTCCGCAATCTCGCTACATGTTACTTAAATACTCTACTAATGTTCTTAATAATCGATTTTAATAGTTATAGTATGAAAACGTCGAAATTATTTAATTCTTTTTACACTCCGTCATGGCTGTATACCTACGTAAGTATTTGCCTTTAAAGTTTCTGAACGAAACACTGTATAATCTGTGGGGTGGGCAAAAATTCACCAACCGCTTAAAAAAAAGTACTCGTATTTCGTAATAACAGCTGTGCTGACTTGTGTATTAAATTCATAATTATTAGTCGCAAATGTGATGAAAAACATTGTGTGTATCACGGGCGGTACGGGAATTACGAACCTCGACTCAGAAAGCCCTCAGTCTTCGACTTCGGGCTTCTACTAGAGTCTCGATCGTAATTCCTTACATACCGCCCTTAATACACAATGTACTATTACAATTTGCACGCTTATATCTATTAAGCAAAACATGTTTGTTCACATTATTTACAGTACCATCTTTTATACCATGTTTTTAGCAAATAAATGATTATGATTATAATTAAATATTTTTTGTCTTAGTAATAGGGTCCCGTTTTTACCCTTTGGGTACGGATCCCTAAAAACGACTCAATGTATCAAAATAAAATTATTTGCATTTTAGAAATACTAATCTATCCCTGTATGTTGGCTGTTTTGCAATTTTCCTTCTTCTTATGGTATTTATTTTTGCCTAAAGTTGCATAAAAAAATTAAAAAAAAATATTATTACTTTTTAACCGACTTCAAAAAAAGGAGGAGGTTCTCAATTCGTCGGAATCTTTTTTTTTTTTTTTTATGTATGTTCCCCGATTACTCAAAGACGCCTGGACCGATTTCAAAAAATCTTCTTTTGTTTTGAAGGGTATACTTCCTAGTTGGTCCCATAGTCATCAGGTCAGGCTCTGATGATGGGATCCTAGAGCAATCGAGGGAACTCCTCAAATATTATAGGCTTACATATAGTGATTTTGGTATTTTCATCAACAATACAATCACTTGCACTCAGAAAGTATAATTTGGTGAACTGGAACTGATGAAGAAGATCACAGATGGCCACTGGAACTCCTAAATGCTAAGTATGTCACAGGTATAAAATATCTCGAATAATTAACCGACTATGATGAAGCAAATACTTATAAATAAATGGTACTGATGAAAATGGTACCATTGAACTGTTCTGATGATGAAGCCGAACGAAGCCTGATGGTAGGCGCTGGAACTCTGAAATAAAACAATGTATCCTAGTCGTGCTTGGGCTTATTGAAATCGTCATGAGATGTACTTTGGCCACAAATGATTATCATGTTAATTGGAGTTACCTACCAAAACTAAAAAGAGAAAAATAAAAAACTTTTTAACAAAAAATCAAACCGACTTCTAGAACAAAAATCTATAAAGCAAAAAATAACATTCCTTTCCGAAGTCGGTGTCGAAAAACTGAAAAAAATGGGTACAAAAGACACCGACTTCGGAAAAGAATGTTATTTTTTGCTTTGTAGATTTTTTTTGTTTGTTGTTCGGCTAGATTATGAGACAAATTGATATAATTTTTTATTTTGAACGTCAGACTACGTTTGTATGGAAGAATGATCGACTAGTGTAACCTTAATGGTTCTATGTGGAATTTGTAATTCTAGGTTTTAATGTTTTTAACTATCTCGTGGATATTTAAACAGTCGGTTGTCTTTTAAATTGAAGGCACTCGAGCACATTCGCAAGAAGTTTGCAGAATCATCACAGAGTTGTTTTGTTGTATTCGGTTTCTCAATAACACGTCTCATGTTTTTCACCTTTTTACACGTATGTATGTATCTAAGTATATATTTATATTTAATAACTTTTAACGAGCATTTCTTGTATATATATATAATCAGAAACAGATCCACCGTTTTTCATTAAATTTAGTATGCAGGGTCTTTCGGGGGCGATAAATCGATCTAGCTAGGTTTAATTTTTAGAAAACGTCGTTTTCTCTATTTTCACCCGAGCAGAGCTCCGCCGCGATCTTTTGTTTTCGTTGTAACATCATCCAATGACTTCTCCCGCTCTGGGTGAAGCTGGAGGGCGTGTCAGCCTATTACTGATTAAAACCAACCCGTGTTCCTTCAGTTGCTTGTGCCAAGGCCGCGGTAACTCTTCAAATTTATCCGCGACCCAGACAGGCATCATCCCTAGCGGACCCCGTCAGTTTTGCTCTTTGAGGCGCACGTGGAACACTACGCGCCGTCGACTCGGGTCTGGTCCTTATCGGATGACGAAGCTATCCATTACTCGCCGTCCGCAAGCCCGCGCCTACGGTGGCCGGGAATCGGCTTGCGACTGAAGTGGCGAACGCATATCTGAAGACGTCGCGTTCGAAGGCCCCACTAGGTTTCCCGATGACCTGCTAAAGACTGCGGGCATCTGATGGATATGAGACGTACAAGACTGATCAGTGTGGTAACGCTTGGGGGAGCCCTATGCCCAGCAGTGGACGTCTTGAGCTATAATGATGATGTTTTACAAACTAATAGACGACCGTTGATATCGTCGCTCAAGAAGGCTATTTAAATGACAAATAAGTAGAATTAGATTACAAAAATATATATATGTTTCTTCGTATTTTCCGTGTTATAACGTAACTTGTATTTAAATATATATGCGTCATAATGACGTGTGTATACAAGGGAATAACCTGAGAATCTTTTTATGTAATATTGAAAACAACAACATTGTATTTATGGTCGCAAGCGTGTTTTCGAAGCATGCGGTCTTGGGTTCAATTTACGATTTGAGCAAAATCTGCTTAATTAATGGCAAAATTAATGTATATGCTTTGGATTCTGCAACTGGCTTCATATTTATGATTCCGACCCTTTGACCATTCAAAACTGCCTACAAATGTTTAATTGAAGTAAATGCTTTGATTTTGAGGTTCTACTATACGACCCGATTTTAACCGACTTCCCAAAAAGGAGGAGTTTATCAATTCAACTGTAATATTTTATGTGTCTATATACTATACTTATCATTTATTTGGATGTCGGTTGTATTTTTTTTATCATCATGTAATTTTTTCAAACTCTATAGATTTATGCAAAAATCAACTTTAGAAAAATAAGAAACAGCTGTTCAGAGATCTATAAATGTCTGCTTAGAATAGCTCGGTACCTAATATATGGTCACCCATCCTCGGACCGACCTCGGCTAGCGTTGCTTAACCTCAAAGATCAAACACGAGCTCACTACCTTTTACATGAAACTCAGGGCCGATTTTACCAATGTAACTAATCCAGATTAGTTCAACTAAACTCAGTTAAAGCAAATACAGCGTACTGACTGGTTGAGACCACAGACATAAATCTAACTAGATGACGCGATTGTATGTACTTCGCGTGACAAAAAACGGAGTAAAATTACGATCAATGATCGTAATCTGAGCTTTTCATTTAGCATTATCGACACCGGAAATCTACCGAAATCTAGATAAATGCCTTGTGATACCATATTGACCTGTAAAGAAAATGTTGAGAAAAAGTTGGCCGAGGCATTGGAAATGTTTTCATTCATTGGTAAGTAAATTTGTTTTTAAATTGTTTGTAAAAAAGTGGCACGCTTGGTTTTTATACAGATGGAGGGAATTTCGTTATCTAGTTAGATTTATGTCTGTACCAGTCAGTACGCTGTATTTGCTTTAACTGAGTTTAGTTGAACTAATCGCGATCAGTTTCATCGGTGAAATCGGCCTTAAACATTGCGAATTTTGAGATTTCTGTTTCTAAGAATATTTATGCGTGATATTACGGTATGTGTTTTGCATGTGCCTTTTTAAAGCACGTTGTCAAAAAGTGGAAAATCAACTCCCAAATATACCATAAAATTTTATCTGTCTAGAAGTAAAAAATCTGTCTTAAAATTAAAATAAATTAAAGAGAAACTCGTAACTAAATACAGCTGCACGGGTCGTTCTTCAAGGTTAAGCAACACTCGCCGAGGTTGGTCATTGGATGGGTTACCATCCATTACACATCGAGACTCCTCCGCGCCTTGGAAAGTAGATTAAGCCGTTGGTCCCGGCTAGCAATTGTAATTTAGTAGTCGTTAGTCGGTTGTAGATAGTGGGTTCGAACCCAGGCAGGCGCTTTACTTTATGTACATCATTTCATAGCCACTGCTCTCAAAACGGTAAAGAAAAACATCGTGAGGAAACCGGCATGTCTTAGAACCAAAAATTCGAAGACATGTGACATCCACCAACCCGCACTGGACCCGCGTGGTGGATTACGGCCCATTACCTCTCTTAGGATGCCTGTGTCCCAGCAGTGGGAACATTATAAGGCTGATGATGAATAATTGATTCCACCGTCCATTGAATTGTAGCTTGTTATGGAGAAGAATGGACAAAAAACTCCATCCTTATTCTTAAAAAAAAATAGTTTTTCAAGTATTTGGTTACATCATTCTTGTTGGAAAAATACATATAAGTATGCGAGAACGATGTAAAAAGACGTACACGTAAAAGCTTCTTGAGTAAAGCAAACAATTAAACATACAATAAATGGGTAATTAAAAACAAGCTGATGCAGCTAAGTTATGACCAATCCCAACTGATGGCGCCCGTTCATGAACATGACACATGGATCGGCACCACTCAGCTCAACCATTATGAAGGGAACCGAATGATCCAACAGAGATAGAGATTAGAGAGAGCATGACACCCAATATATACTCGTATATGACACCCGTAATACCCAAATACTGGGTTGTAAAGGTTAAATAAGGCCGTCGCTCCATGTAAAATACTGATAAAGATTCAGCTCAGTCCGGTAAGACTAACATAGTCACTTTGGGCCATAGATTTAGTTTTTTTTTTTGCTTTGGGCAAAGGCAGGCAGAGCTGATTAACTCATTTAATCAATAATTATAAGTTTCAGTTATTTTAAGAGTAGACAGGCAGACATTCTTTTAAATTCCAACGTCGTGATCGTTAGAAATAGCTTTAATTTAAATATTTAGACTATTAAAAAAATACTTGTATATTTGCATTTTTTCGCAGTAATAAAATAGATACCACGCAAAAATATCCGGTAAAAACTTGGTTGCCGTTACCATTTCTGCTGACTGCCTAATATTTTTATTATGGCATCATGAAGAAAATTCTTGATACAAAAGTAACAAAGGATATCTCACGGCAAACCCAGGTCTCCGTCAACCGATATCTTCGTCACATCCTCGGAACAGGCCCGAGGCCATCTCTAACGTAGAGCTGTTGGAGAGATGCCACAAGAGCCCGATCTACCGCCAGATCAAGCGTTGCAAGGAGATGGATTGGTCACGCCCTCCGGAGAGATTCTGATCACATTCCTAAACAGGCCTTGGATTGGAATCCTCACGGAAAAAGGAAGCGTGGCCTTTCCCGTCAAACATGGCGTCAAAGCGTATTGGCAGAAGCGTCGAGCATCGGAATGACGTGGAGCGAGGTGAAGCTTGAAGCTCAAGATCTCGTTCGCTATTGAGGTCTTCTGTGGATGCCCTCTGCCCTATATAATGACCTTCACAACCGAGTGACTGGGTAACCTTTTCCCAATGTTAAGATTGGCTATCAGTCTAACCGGATTCAGCTGAATACCAGTATCTTACATGGAGCGACTGCCAATCTGACCTCCGCAACCCAGTTACTGGGTAAACTTTTTCTCAATATTGGGGTTGGCTTCCAGTCTAACCGGATTCAGCTAAGTACCAGTGTCTTATATGAAGCGACTGCCTATCTGATCTCCAAAACCCAGTAACTGGGTAACCTTTTCCCAATGTTGGGGTCGGCTTCCAGTGTAACCGGATTCAGCTGAGTATCAGTATCTTATATGGAGCGACTGCCTATCTGACCTCCGCAACACAGTTGGGTAACCAATCCCAATGTTGGCGTTGGCTACCAGGCTAACCGGATTCAGCTAAGTATCAGTATCTTACATGGAGCGACTGCCTATCTGACCTCCACAACCCAGTAACTGGGTAACCAATCTCAATGTTGGGGTTGGCTTCCAGTCTAACCGGATTCAGCTAAGTATCAGTATCTTACATGGATCGACTGCCTATCTGACCTCCACAACCCAGTAACTGGGTAACCAATCCCAATGTTGGGGTTGGCTTCCAGTCTAACCAGATTCAGCTGAGTACCAGTATATTACATGGAGTGCCTGCCTATCTGACCTCCACAACCCAGTAACTGGGTAACACGATACCCCTTGGCCAGACTGGTGTCAGATCTCAGGCTTCTGACTACCCGTAACGACTGTCAAAGGTCTTCAATTGACAGCTGGGACCAACGGCTTAAAGTGCTTGCCGAGGCACGGAGGAAACTCGCTATGTAAATATGGTCACGCATCCAGGGGCCGACCTCGGCAAGCGTTGCTTAACCTTGAAGGTCGACTCGTGTAGCTGTTATGTAAATAAGATAGGTAGTTTGGTATATTGACGCGGGTAACTGTCAGTCTGGGGCGTAACGATGTCCATCAAATGAGGGACAAGTAATAAATATATGAAGTAAAAACAATTGACGAGCTTTGCAGACTGTAGACAAAAAGTTTAGACGTCTTTGCCCCTATAGGGGTGATAGGTTTTAGTTAAGTAACAGGTAAATTATGGTTTGGATCAAGGACATAGTTTTTCGTGCAACTTCATACATAATTATACAGAAAGAGTTTCTCAAGTGGGCATGGATGGCCAAAACCAAAACTGTGGCGAATAGCGAAAAACACTCAAAGGAGTAACGGGGCCGATTTTGATGAAAACTAAAACTGCATCAATGGATTTTTGAAAACATGGATATTCCTAGCCAGAAATCAAACCCGCGTTGATTTGAAATGCTGTATCATTTCACCATCCTATAGTCTTCAAATTCTGGGCA
Source organism: Orthosia cruda (assembly GCA_964057195.1). Taxonomy (NCBI): domain Eukaryota; kingdom Metazoa; phylum Arthropoda; class Insecta; order Lepidoptera; family Noctuidae; genus Orthosia; species Orthosia cruda. The sequence goes on along the minus strand of OZ059852.1, from coordinate 3,398,820 downwards.
GTAATAACATACGTCAAACTTAAGGGCCTTCCACCGCTTTAGTGCCGTAAAATGGTAACTTTCTAAAGCATACTCCTTAGTAACGGCTAGGTTAAAAGGTTTGAAAAAAATTGTTTTTATTATTCTTCTTTATCAAGCTTCTGCCAGCGGCTACGCCCGCGTGAATGTCGAAAATGATCCCAAGAGAACATACTCCCTGGATAAAAAGTATCCTATGTGCTATGCCAGACTATAACCTATCTCTGTGCCAAATTTCATCGAGATCCGTCCAGCCATTTGAGCGTGAAGAAGTAACAAACATACAAACACACACACTAACAAACTTTCGCTTTTAAACGAGCAATTCTTGTATATATCTATGTATATAGATAATTAGAATCTCAAATTTATGTATGCAGGGGTTTCGGGGGCGATAAATCGATCTAGCTAGGTTTAATTTTTAGAAAACGTCGCTTTCTCTATTTTCACCCGAGCAGAGCTCGGTCGTACAGATACTGTACAATATTTGTGAAATATGATTTTTCGTGTCACTAATAGTTTTGCTTTAAAAAATAATTAACAACACGAAATATTTTCGCTACCTTTAGAAAAAAAAAAGTTACACAGAAAAACTGATGGCTAGAATTTGTTCATAACTGAAATAGCATATATTAAGTAAATCAAAGAATATTTTGCAAAGAAAACTGTATTCGAATACATGTGGCATGCAGCAACCCGCACTGGGCCCGCGTGGTGGATTACGGCCCATTCCCTCTCACAGAGAGGATGCCTGTGTCCCAGCAGTGGGATCAATAAAAAAGTTAATTAAAAAACCCGACTACTTAAAAAGCGAACTAAGAAGACGTAAACAAGAAGAAAATCATGCTGTGCAGTCGAAGGATACATGTTCGCGAGCTGGCTGACCAAAACCAGAGGTATTTATAACTCTTTAGTTGTTTTTTTTTTAGAATTAGGTACATTTAAAGATATAATAGTGATGTATTTTTGAAATCACCTCTTAAAATAAAACCTTTTATTTTGATACACAGTTGGGTGGGAAGAATTCTGATTCATTCATAAATAATTTTGATTTTTTTGCTGATTGTCATATCGTTAATAATCACTTTGACTCTAGAAGGTCTCATCAGAATAAAAAACGGGTCAAATGCGAGTCGGACTCGCGCACGAAGGGTTCCGTACCACTATCGCAAAAATCGGCAAAAAAAAATCACGTTTGTTGTATGGGAGCCCCACTTAAATATTTATTTTATTCTGTTTTTAGTATTTGTTGTTATAGCGGCAACAGAAATACATAATCTGTGCAAATTTCAACTGTCTAGCTATCACGGTTCATGTGATACAGCCTGGTGACAGACAGACGGACCGCGGAGTCTTAGTAATAGGGTCCCGTTTTTACCCTTTGTGTACGGAACCCTAAAAACCGGCCAAGTGCGTGTCGGACTCCGCACATTTAGTGTTCCGTTCCAAACCGAAATTTGAAGTTGTTTGCATGCATTAGGACATTTCATCTGATTTATTAATATATTGGCATTTTTTAGTAAAATATTATGTAACAGTAAACATTATCACGAAGTTCATAGATCAATGGGAAATTAGACAATTCTTCCGAACAAAATTTAGTAAAAAAAAAACGCTGACTTTGGTGGCTTCTCATTCCCTTGTTGTTCAATATTTTTTAAAACAAAAAGCACAGAATTTATCTACAGTATGTTAAAATTATTTTTTCAACACACTTGCTCATAAAGTGGCTCTAATTTCACCGCAATTAGGCACATAATGACACCTGTTATCAAACTGTGACTTTTTCATTGCTATTATTCACAAGTGAGTTATAGAGTTTTTTTTTTAATTTATTGGTTGAGTTGCTTTGTTCTTAAAAAAAGTTTCGATACAAAAAAGATCGTTCTCAATAGGACAAATGCAACACATTTCATGCAACTTTGTATTTAAATAGATAATTTCAACTTGTACGTGTTTAATAAATAAAACTTTCACTCAAATATAACTTTTGTTTTTGTCTGTAATAAAGAAAACTTGAAATTCGCCATTTTGTACGTGGCTAAAACGCTATCCGCGAAAAGCCAAAAAAAGAAAACAATTTTTTTTAGTCTGTGGACGATCGCTAGAGTAAAAATGTTCTGTGGTGGCCGATCGCCATTGTTAGATGCGCGCGCATAGTAAAACTGATTAATTTTGCCCGCCATTGCGACCGTCCTCGGCTCTCTTAAGACCCTCGCCTGACGGCTCGGGTCTCAATGGCGCCTCAGCGGTAATCACCAACGTTACACACTTGTACCATAATGTACTATTTAAAACATTTAAAATATTTTACAATGTATGTCCTCGAAAAGAGCGTTTTCCAAGCAGCCAAACTGTGCGGAAAGTGACACTTTTTGTCACTAGTGCTTTTTACTTTTATGTTTTTTTTTTAATTTTTAACTCCAACGTCAGCCCGGCGCATAGAGTTTTTATTATTTGAGAAAAGTTTTACAAATTAGTTAAGAACAGATTATCATTCGTATAAAAGATAAAATAAAACTAATAGGTACTTCATTAAAGGCGTTTTTAATTACTCTAGATTGAGATTTAAATCAATAATTTAATTTTAAATATTCATTAAATATGCTTGGCAGAACGTATATTTTGCTCGTACCTTTTTGGGTTACGACGTGACAGCTATTTGCACATGCGCAGTAGATATGCCCGAGGAACTATTAGTTAATCTGTGGATATGCTGAACGCGCTTCAATAAGCCCGCCATTTTATTAATTTCTTGCTTGGTTCAGATATATTTTATTATTTTCTCGCACAACGCATAGTAAAATGTTGTATGATACACGTACATTACGTACGTTGTATGTTGTGAGTAAAAATGCCACTCATCGGAAATCACCTACCTTTCGCACTTGTAGCATAAATAACTATTTTGGCATGTAAGGCTGTGGAGCAACAAAATATTAATACTGTGAAACTTTTAAGACTGTAGCTCCAACCGTTTGGCTGTAAAACAAGTGTGACAGACGACGGACAGACCCGTTTGGACCCTCAGGTACGGAACCCTAAAAATAACAAAATACAATGCACTTCGTTTCGAGAACCATGTTCCGTTATTTATAAGAATAGACATATACACAAGTGGCATCTACAAATTCAATTCGTTAAAGAAAAAGTAGGTGGTTCTCAATTCGACAAATTTGTAGGTAAAGTTCGGTTCAAACTTAATGGCGACTTGCAACTCGAGGCGAGTTGTTACTTCAAATGACAGCGGGGGTGGGCAACAGCGCAGAGAGTAACGCACTTCACAACTGATATTAAAGTTGAATTGACTTATACACATTTCGGTCAAAAGCAGTGATGGCCCAGTGTAATATCCCAACTTATAAGTTGATGGTCGTAGGTTTAAACCCAGACAGGCAATTTACTTTTTGTCTTATCACTATTGCTCTCAAAACGCTATAGGAAAACTTCATGAGGGAACCGACTTGTAAAAAAAGGCAAAGACATGTGACATCTACAAAGCCGCCTTTGCAGCCCCCCATTACAGTTACAGTCCACTCCCTCTCGCAGAGAGGAGGCCTGTGTCCCAGCAGTGGGCATATTATACTTATGGTTATGTGTCTTGAAATAGGGACGAGCCTTATAAAGCCAGTATGTATATCCCTATTTCGTTATGGGTGCCATGATATAGTGGGCCAATCACATTCATAAATCTAACCAGATAACGCAAGTCCCTCTATCTGTATGAAAACTAAGCGTGCCACTTTTTCACACACAACTTAAAACATATTTACTTACCAATGAAATAAAACATTTCCAATGCCTCGGCCAACTTTTTCGATACATTCTTTGAAGCTCAATATGGCATAAAAAGACATTTTTCTAGATTTCGGTGGATTTCCGATGGCGATAATGCTAAATGAAAAGCTCAAATTACGATCATTGATCGTACTTTTTCTCCGTTTTTAGGGTTCCGTACCCAAAGGGTAAAAAAGGGACCCTATTACTGAGACTCCGCGGTCCGCCTGTCTGTCTGTATGTGTGTCTGTCTGTATGTCTGTCTGTCACCAGGCTGTATCTCATGAACCGTGATAGCTAGACAGTTGAAATTTTCACAAATGATATACTTCTGTTGCCGCTATAACAACAAATACTAAAAACAGAATAAAATTAATATTTAAGTAGGGCTCCCATACAACAAACGTGATTTTTGTGCCGTCTTTTGCGATAATGGTACAGAAACCTACGTGCGCGAGTCCGACTCGCACTTGGCCGGTTTTTTTGACACGCGAAGTACATACAATCGCCTCATCTAGTTAGATTCATATCTGTGGGACCAACACACTTTACAGTTGCCATTAAGTTTGAATCGAACTGTACTTATGTATCTTTTTCTGAATGCCATTCCTCAATACGAGTATGTTGGCACAAGTTGCACTTTACAATGTAATATTTAGAAAGCTATTGCCTCGGGCTATGTGTACAATTGCCCTGGCATTGCCTGGGGCGTTGTCAATAGCCCAGTGACCTACTGTGTGCGATTGGTAGGTACTTGTTGCTTTTTGCACCTTGTAAATATGAATAGATAAGGTGACTGTTAAATTTTGTGAAGTTGAGTCGTTAAAATTTATTGATCAAATTGGTTACTTCTACTTATACTTTTAACCAAGTGTTTATTTCTTTAATTGCTTATTCTATTAGAAAACTGTTTGGGTAAATGATGTTTATTTTCTGTAAAATGTTTTTAAGGTTCCCCTAGTCGACGGCACGAACTATTTTGTGCGCGAGGTTAAAATGCATGCTGTCTCATCTGACAACACGTGTTAAAGAGATAAATGCTGTGATGAGCAGTAAGAAGCTATAGTTCGCGTACGGATACACACTTTTGCAATTTTTTATCGAAATGCATGATGATTTAGGACGAAACCGAGCGCGCGAAATTTTATAAACAGACCTTTGCGAGTCTAGGTAACATGAAAAAACGACTAAATGTATATTTTCAAAATAAAATTATTTGCATTATTGAATTACTAATCTATCCCTGTATGGAGGCGGTTTTGCAATTTTCCTTCTTCTAATGGCATTTATTTCCGAACAAAGATGCGTTAAAATTAAGAGTTGAAATATGGAAATTTCGACGCTCATAACTAAATATTTTTTTTTTTCACTTTTTTGTTTCCATACAGGGCTACATAATGATGAGACAAATTGATATCATTTTAATTCTTAACGTACATCGTCAAAGAGATGAGTAATCGCCAGACTACGTTTGTATGGAAGAATAATCGACTAGTGTAACCTTAACAAACACAATGCACAAAAAATATCTAATGAGGTCGACTGGGTCGGAGAGCAGTGGTGGCCCTTTGGTAACGGCCCCGACTTACGTTTCGTAGGCCATGGGTTCGAACCTAGGCAGGCGCTTTACTTTGTGTAAATTATTTCATCACCACTGCTCTCAAAACGGTGAAAGAAAACATTGTGAGGAATCCGGCATATCTTAGAACCAAAAATCCGAAGTCATGTGATATTCACTAATACGCCCATTCCCTATGTCATAGAAGTATTTTTTTTAATAGTGTAAGAAACTAAAAAGAGAGAAATAAAAACATTTGGGGACACGATCTAATTCCACCGAGCCCGTTTCATCATCGGACTACCAGACGTACGGCGATGCGCCATCGGTACATGGTGGACATTCCACCCATACGCACAAAACGTTTTGAGAACACTTTTATTATGCGTACAGCTAAGGAGTGGAATTCCCTGCCGGAGTCTGTGTTTCCCGACAGCTACAATCTGGGGGTCTTTAAGTCAAGAGTGAATAGGTTATTTCTAGGCAAGCGTGTTTCACCGTCGACCACATCATCGCTTACCATCAGGTGAGATAGTGGTCAAGCGCGAGCCTATTGGATACAAAAAAAAAAAAAAAAACCAAAAACATCAAAGTCGGCAGTCGGTGTCGAAAAACAATAAAAAAGAGGTACCAAAGACAACGGCTTCCGAAACGAAAGTTATTCACACTTTTTAGCAATTTGCTTTTTTAACCCCCGACGGAAAAAGAGGGGTGTTATAAGTTTGAGGTGTGTTACTGTGTATCTGTGTATCTGTGTGTCTGTGTATCTGTGTATCTGTGTATCTGTGTGTCTGTCTGTGGCATCATAGCGCCTCAACGGATGAACCGATTTTGATTTAGTTTTTTTTGTTTGAAAGGTGTTTGTATCGAGAGTGTTCTTAGCTATGTTTGAATAAAATTGGTTCAGCCGTTCAAAAGTTATGCGCGTTTTACTGTTTAGATCGTGATGTTTTCGCAAGATAAATGTGTCGGGGGTTTTTTAAATTTTGAAATTTTACTTGTGTAGGCCATTCATTCACTAATACGAATTCCAAAATCGTTCGGCTACTTCATCAGTCCAGTGCCAATCATTTTGTTACGTCAAACTTCTCCGTGTTGTCTTGCCAATAAAGACGTCTTCAGCATCAGATCATTATATCTATGCCATTGACCTTGCACGTGCCTTCAAACCGGTTGCGAGAAGTGAGGTGGACAGAGATATATAGACGTACCTACTTTCGCTTTTCTCCTGACTGTGATGGTACCTATCTGTCGGATGGGGACGTTATCATGATGATAAGATCGACCTTCGTCATGATCAGCTACAATCCAATTTCGCCAATTGCTGGCGATAATACTGATCCCCTGACTCCTGATTTGAGTATAGTCCTTGTATCTATACTCAAATCAATTCGATTTTAAAACTTGCTGGGTATTAAGACCTCACCTAATCTTGTGCCGATTCTTAATAAGAAAGACTTTGTTTTCCAATGACTTCTACCGCTCTGGGTGAAGCGGGAGGGCGTGTCAGACTTTTACTGACTAAGACCCACCCGTGTTTATTCAGTTGTTTGAACCAGGGCTGCGGTAACTCTCTTTCAAATTTATCCGCGACCCAGACAGGCATACCTTACATTACCTTTTTAACCCCCGCCGGAAAAAGAGGGGTGTTATAAGTTTGACGTATGTTGCTGTGTATCTGTGTGTCTGTGTATCTGTGTATCTGTGCATCTGTGTATCGGTGTATCTGTATATCTGTGTGTCTGTCTGTGGCAACATAGCGCCTAAACGGTTGAACCGATTTTGATTTAGTTTTTTTTTGTTTGAAAGGTGATTTTGTCGAGAGTGTTCTTAGCTATGTTTGAATAAAATCAGTTTAGCCGTTCAAAAGTTATGGGCGTTTTACTGTTTGAATCGGGGTGTTTTCGCAAGATATCGTGTCATAATTACGTGTTCAATAGATTGTCTGTTGAAACGTATCTACTATGTACTAGATACATTATGTAGCATGAGATAAAAATGTGTCGGGGGTTTTTTTAATTTTGTTATTTTACTTGTTTACTTTTTTGTATCCATACAGGGCTTGATAATGATGAGACAAATTGATATTTTTTTTTTTTTTTTGGACGTACACTGTCAAACAGTGGAGTAATCGCCAGACTACATTTGCATGGAAGAATGTTCGACTAGTGTAACCTTAATGTTTCTATATGGCAACACATCTAGACATTCGCGTGATGATCACTTTCTCGTAGAACTTTCCACATCATAATCTATGCTATCTTACACGTTATAGTAATTCTTAGGAACACTTTCACAAAAGACTATACCGTGATTTTCAATTTCGTAGACTTAACTGACAGATGTCAATGACCTTATTTTTTTTAAATGTTGCAAGCGCGGAGTATAGTGTTGTAGGTAAGGTTCCATCATGACTCCTCAATTTAATTTTACATTGGTGTAAATAAATGTTTTATGAATATAAACGTAATATATTTAAATATAGTAGTATTCATACACAGTACAAAAACTTTTATTGTGTTAAATATGAAATCAACAATAAAATAAATGTGATCGATAAAATGAAGTCTGACATAAATTAGTAGAAACTAAATAAGGGCAGCTAGTTTCTTAACAGACATTTTTTTTTGCCGTGATTATAGTTCGAAAGTAGTTCGATTTTCGATCAACTTTCGATCACTCAGGATGAAAAGTAACAACCCCACAAATGTCAGTTTAGTTAAATAAATAAAAATAAAAATAAAGTTGCTAACACGAGGTTAAACAACGAATAACAAATTTTTGCGATTTTGGTGAATTTTTAACCAATTTTTTACTTTATTCAGACAATTTTTATTTTTACTAATTGAATTAATTGTATAGTTTTTACCAATGTTTACAAATTTTATAAATTTGATTAATGTTATCGATGTTATGTACCTACTCACTCGTATTAATAATAGTTAGCGCTTATTACTAAGTTAGCTTTGCGATTATTTAAAATTGTGTATGTGGTGTTTGCCTCTAATTAATTTTTGCACTGTAAGATTAGTTTGAGCATGTATTTTTTGTTATAATTAAGTGTAAACATTTGTTGGTGAACCTAACCAAATAAATAAATAAAAAATAACTCATACAGAATTGGCCGAGTTAGCTAGTATATCGGAGTTATTAAGATAACGCTTACTATGTTATTTCTTTGGAATCCATACTAATATTACGAATGTATAAAAAAAGAAAATAGTTTGGTGAAAGTAACTCAGTCTGTCTGTCACCTTTTCACGCTTAAACCGCTGAACCGATTTAGATGAAAATTGGTATGGAACCTGGGAATCGTCGCTGTATTTAAGACGACGACTGTCGCCAACGACCTTGAGGGAACAAAACGCGCACTCGTTTCACATCCGCGCGACACAATTTTTTTTAGTTTTTTGTACTTTCCTTATTATTCTAAGACTTAAAAGAAAAGCCTCAGATTAAAATGTTGATAATTAAATTATATTTGAGATGGAGTCGATTTCATTAAAATACGCCCAGCGGTTTTGGTGCGTTTGTCGTGTTTTTGTCCGTTATAGACAAAACTTTACAAATTAATTACACCATGCTATACGAATAAAACACAAAATTATCGTAGATCAAATTATTAAGAAAATGGTCTAATGTAATATATATTTTTTTCAATAAATTACTACTAGCCGTTTAGACGTGATTTTCATTTTAAAAGCAGCTACTCAGGGGTATCTGCGCCTTAAAAAAAGTATTCACGAACCGAGTAAACCCCTTTTACTTGCAAGTCGCTGCTAACACCATCTATATCCGTGGAACGGAACCGAATGTGATCGATATCCTTAGAAAAATAATTAATCAGATGAAAAACGCTAGTTACGTCGGCACGGTTTCTTTGTATGGGATCAGGCATCTGTATGCTAATATTATATTATCTCAATCATAAGCATAACTGGATAAAATGAGCATAATACAACTCTGCCTACCCTTTATGGAAATACAGTCGTGAACTGTTTATGTTTATAAGCAAACAAATAATTGCATCTTTTAATGAATTGGAACGTAAATGGCAATCCAATTGTGTAGCTTAGGGCGTGGTTCCATTGAGAGCTATAAACTATTTGATAGTCGACTAATATGCTAGTGGCCAATGGCGGTCGCATTGATGAACTGATTTCCCAATAAGGAGGAAGTTCTCAATTCGATTGGTATTTTGTTTTTAGGGTTCCGTTTTTAGGGTCACTTTGTTGTCCGTCCGTCTGTCTGTCAAGACACTTTTTTTCATCAAGTTGAAATTTATATCAAATACTCAAGTTTACTGTCCCCTAAAGCTGTAATAAAAACAAACTTCTAAGCCAACGCAATCAAAAGATACAGGGTACTTCCCGTGAACTCAGAATCTTGAAATTTGGTACGAAGCAACGTCTTGTAGCACAAATAAAGGAAAAATTGCGAAAACCGTAAATTTTTTACTTACTTCATATATTTCTTTATTTCCTCATGTACGCGTAGAGGTATTAAATTGAAATTCATATCAAATACTCAGGTCTATATTACCTTTAAGCTGAGTTTTGTACGGAACCCTCGGTGCGCGAGTCCGACTTGCACTTGGCCGGTTTTTTATGTAAATTAAGAGTATATAATGTAGTTTAAATTCGAGTTAATAGATTAAAACTATTAGTCTCCGCTTTCGAAGTAGACATTAATATTCAAGCTAGTGGATACCACTCTAGCCGCATTAGCGGAGCTGGCTTTTTAGTAGTTAATAATGTGACCCGAAAATATCTAATAATTTAGTATACAAAAAATCAGGTCTAAGGCGGTCAGTACTCAACTGTAAATGGCAGCTACAAATTACCACAAGACCGCCTTTGTAACCATTTTTTTTAGTAAAAGTTTTGTGTCATGCAAAACAAAAAAAGAAATGTTGGTGTGCAATAAAGTATATTCTATTCTATTCCAAAATAGTTCCTATATAGCTGAAAGTTAATAGCTCTCAGTGGAACTTCGCCCTTATAGTATAAATTTTACTGTCATGAGAAAACCCCATTGTTTCCACAAGGTATGGGAAAAATATTAGCACCTTGTTAACATACTATGTATTTTATTTATCTCGATAAATCAAAGGTCATTGGTTATAAAAGATTTATTTGCAAAAACTACAGACTTGAGATAAGTTCGGACCTCCTACTAATATTATAAATTTCTCTTGGCATGATTTTCTGGCTTTAGACAGCGCGCCGCCGTTTACATATACTTTGCGCTTAATGCACTTGGTGTCTCATCCCATACAAAGAAACTGTCCCGACGTACTGTGCTGATTATTCTGATTATTTGATTTATCTATCGATATCGATTGATTATTAGATCGGTATGATCAGATGAAAAAGACCTGAGTCACGCCGAGAGACCAAACAACGCGTGCTGAGTATGATATGCTGAGTCTCTTAGGCCACGCACAGCACTTTATTTTTTTGTTGTTTTTCCTGTGCCAATCACAAATAAACATAATTTTCTTTCTTCCTGATGTCATGTTTTAACAAGAAAAAGTACGAACTCCTTAGTCACTCCAGTCAAACTGCACAAGGAACAAGCATTGTGTCTCTTTGACAAACCGTCTGGCTATCAGCCAGTACTATGACTAAACAATTGTACAAATACAAACCTTTTGTTTTACACTTCCTATACCCTTTCGAGTGATTCGAAATTATTTGTCAATTTGTCATAATATAACCTTTGTTTTTGGAATAACATCACATCCATATTCGTTATTGGTGGCCCAGTGGTTACGACCTCAACTTGGAGTAGGTCATGGGTATGAACCCAGGCGTGTTTGTGTTATACAGGGTGTCTCAAAAGAAAGTTCACATTTGTTTTGGTTATTGCGTGAACGCAACTATTCTAAGGGGCGCGGGGGGGGGGGGGGGGGTGTCAATAGGTAGCCTGGCTCTTGGGAATTTAGTCGCTATGGAGCTTTTCTCGGTAGCGGACCGTGCGTTGTAAATCGGCGACTGTAGCGCGTAGAAAATTCTGCAGCATTCGACATATTCGTCACTTGAATGATGCGCCAACCACTCGACTCATTGCAAAATGGGTCGAGAAGTTTGATGAGACCGATTCAACACTGGCAAAAGCAAAATCCGGGCGTCCAAGATCTTCGAGAACGGTCGAAAACGTAGACAGTGTCGCCCAGTCCATTCGGGACGATCCGAATCTTTCAATTTATTTGTTTTATCACCACTGCTCTCAAAACGGGGCAGAAGAACATCGTAAGGAAACCGGCGCGGCGTGTACTAGATAAAGAAATAAAGAGCCTGAGTGGTAGATCAAGGCCCATTCTCTCTCACAGAGAGGAGTCTTGTGTCCCAGCAGTGGGAATGGAAACATTATTGTCTGATTATGCTTTGCTGCTATGCTGCATTATTGTCTGATTATGCTATGCTGCATTATTATCTGATTATGCTTTGCTGCTATGCTGCATTCTTCGATGGTTTATAGATACACTTACAGCTCGCCAGTAATTTTTAGGGTTCCGTACCCAAAGGGTAAAAACGGGACCCTATTACTAAGACTCCACTGTCCGTCTGTCACCAGGCTGTATCACATGAACCGTGATAGCCAGACAGTTGAAATTTTCACAGGTGATGTATTTCTTTTGCCGCTATAACAACAAATACTAAAAGCAGAATGAAATAAATATTTAAGTGGAGCTCCAATACAACAAACGTGTTATTTTTCCTAATAAGTAGGTACCTTTTTCCCGTGGCTTTGCGTCAAGGACCTAATCCATAGACTTACTTGACTTAATATCCTATATCTCCTAGATGGGGCAGAGGGCGTCCAAAGATGTCTTCCGTCGCGAACTGTCTTAAGCTTCACGCTTCACCTCGCTCCACGTTCACGTTCATTCGCTCGCCGCTTCTGCCAACACGGTGCGACGCCAGTTTGACGGGGACGGCTACGCTTTCTTTTCCCTTGTGGATTCCAGTCCAAAGCTTGTTTATGTAGTTAGGACCCTTTCGGAGCGTGTGGACATAATCCATCTCCACTTGCGACTCTTGATCTGACGGTCGATCGGGCTCTCATGGCATTTCACCAACAGCTCTTCGTTAGAGATGGTCTCGTATTCCATAGGTATCGTGCATATTTCCAAGATAAAAAATTGTCTATGATACTCAGCGACGGTGTTGCATTTTATTAGAGAAAGCACTTTCGAACTCGAATAAATACTTTCGGTGATTTATTATCTTTTACAGACAAATAAATTTTACCTCTCATATTTAGATTTTTCAGTCTGGTGAACTGGTTTCATTCAAAAATTTATTTAAATGGCCAAATCAGCTGTTTAGGATACCAACAGATGGATAATAATAATGTTAAATTTAATAATTTAATATTCTCCTAGCAATTAACTAGATTTATAACAACTTAGCTACACATAATATGCATCACAAAAAACCGGCCAAGTGCAAGTCAGACTCGCGCACGAAGGGTTCCGTACTTGGTAATTTGCGGTTTACGATTTATGACGTATTAAAAAAAAAACTACTTTCTAGATCTTGTTCAAACCAATTTTCGGTGGAAGTTTACATGGTAATGTACATCATATATATATATATTTTTTTTATCTTTCTCTTATTTTAGACGTTACAGTGGGGGGGGGGGGGGGGAGGGGGCACATTTTACCACTTTGGAAGTGTTTCTCGCGCAAACTGTTCAGTTTAGAAAAAAATGTTATTAGAAACCTCAATATCATGTGAAGACTTATCTATAGATACCCCACACGTATGGGCCTGATGAAAAAAAAAAATGAGTTTCAGTTCTAAGTATGGGGAACCCCTAAACTATATTGTTTTTTTTCAATTTTTGTGTGACTATCTTAATGCTGTTTACAAAATACATCTACTTACCAAGTTTCAACAGCATAGTTCTTATAGTTTCGGAAAAAAGTGGCTCAGACATAAGGACAGACATGACGAATCCGTAAGGGTTCCGTTTTTTGCCATTTGGCTACGGAACCCTAAAAATGCTTAACCTGCATGCAGTCGCATGTATTTCATAATATAGCATCACGCCAGTACGCTCTAAACGGGTACGCAGATGTGTACAGTTCACCCTGGTACACTCTCATTCCACTGGTTATGTTCAAGTTACATGTTATTAGGGTAATCTATTCTGGCATCACTGTGGGCATTATAGGTACCTTACTATATCTAATACCTTTAAACGAGCAATTCTTGTATATTTATATATAATCTGTATTAATAATAAAAAATGTTTGCGGGGGGTTTCAAGGGCGATAAATCGATCTAGCTATGTTTCATTTTTAGAAAACGTCGTTTTCCCTGTTTTCACCCGAGCGGAGCTCGGTCTTTATCTCTCTTTATAGCTCGGAATTAAAACTTTTTCAATACAAGTAAAATTTCATAATTTAAAAAACCCCTTGACACATTTATCTTGCGAAAACATCCCGATTCAAACAGAAAAACGCCCATAACTTTTGAACGGCTAAACCGATTTTATTCAAACATAGTTAAGAACACTCTCGACAAAATCACCTTACAAACAAAGAAAACTAAATCAAAATCGGTTCATCCATTGAGGCGCTATGATGTCACAAACAGACACACAGATACACAGCAACACACGTCAAACTTATAACACTCCTCTTTTTCCGTCGGGGGTTAAAATATAACATCACACTCAAAAATATAAATAATAATGAAATTCCTGTTTCGACCGGATCGGACGAAACTCAGCGGCCGAAACCCGAAAGCCGAAAGATCAACAGATTAGACATAATTGCAGTACGTGTAGCACTATTTATACACTGTGGCGAGGTCGATTCAAGTCCATCGACTTTAGTCTATTTTAAGACCTAACATTTGGAATAGATAAAAAATACCTATCACGTGTTTGAAACCGGAAAACCCGATGTTCTAGATAAAATATACCTAATAAAAATTAGCCACCGGGCAGGTGGTTGTTTTCATTTTTGGGGTTCCGTACCCAAAGGGTAAAAACGGGACTTATTACTAAGACTCCGAGGTCCGTCTGTCTGTCTGTCTCTGTCTGTCTGTCTCTGTCCGTCTGACATCAGGCTGTATCTCGTGAACCGTGATAGCTAGGCAGTTGAAATTTTCACAGATGATGTAATTCTGTTGCCGCTGCAACAACAAATATTAAAAACAGAATAAAATAAATATTCAAAATTTAATAAATAAATATTCCCATACAACAAACGTGATATCTTTTGCCGTTTTTTGCGATAATGGTACGGAACACTTCGTGCGCGAGTCCGACTCGCACTTGGCTGGTTTTTTTTTCCATAATCGGTTTTATCTTAATTCTGCTTACTATTACCCGTTGACATTTAAAAAAAAAAATGTAAAAACATAAAATCTTAGTAAGATAATACTTCACATATCCGTTACCAAGCGAATCGCGACACAGTCACGGTTTATATAGAAAGTACATAATCATGTAATACCTTTAAACGAGTAATTATTTTATATATGTATATATATATAATCTGAATCTCGGAAACGGCTCCAACGATTTTCATGAAATTTTGTATGAAGGGGGGTTTTGGGGGCGATGAATCGATCTTTTACGGTTCAAGCGGTGCGGTTGTGGAATGCTTTGCCCGTGTCAATAAGGCGTGCTCATTGACACGGGCATTGTTTTATAAAATATATACATATATATTATTTTATTATATTATTGCAACAGAAATACATCTTCTGTGAAACTTTCAATTGCCTAGCTATCATGGTTCATGAAATACAGCCTGATGTCGGACGGACAGACAGACAGACGGACCGCGGAGTCTTAGTAATAGGGTGTAAATCCCGTTTTTACCCTTTGGATACGGAACCCTAAAAACCACGATTTGTATTCAGAGTTGTCAATAGATAGCACTAGTATCTATACTTTCATACTATATATATACTAATCCATACTAATATAATAAATTCAAAAGTAACTCTGTTACATTTTCACGCTTAAACTGCTTAACAGATTTAGATGAAATTTGGTATGGAGATAGTTTGAGACTCTGGAAAGGACATAAGTTTTACTTAACATTGAGAAGTTCCAGTGGCCATGGTCTTCTTCATCAGTTCCACTTCACGAAATGATAAGCAAAGTTGCGAACTTTTTTAAGGACCATTACTTGCTCCCTATACGGCTGCGGTTGGGCTTAAATTGTTGCAAATTTAAAGAACAAAAATGTAATATCTACTCAACGAGTTCTAAAAACGATACCCCACTCGATGGGGTAGGTCAAATTTATTTTTCACGTCCCTCTTTTGCTGTCGACACTCGGCCACTCGGCTCATACGGCCAGACAGACGGACACGTGAGTGACAGCACGGAACTCTAAAAACAACTAAGTTCTGCATTTAGAAATGATAGTACAGTAGTGTATAATATATAACTAGTACTACCAGTTTTTAAAAGTTCAAAATATTACGAGATCTGTTTGCCGTTCGTTTTCATCGAGATTTGTTTTGGAAACAAGTAAGTTCTCAGAAATATGTAGTTTTCCAACAAGAATGATGTAACACACCTTTTCACATTTATATTTCATGCTACATAATTTATCTAGTACATAGTAGATACTCTTCGATCGGCAATCTATTGAACACGTAATTGTGACATGACATCTTGCGAAAACACCCCGATTCAGACAGTAAAACGCCCATAACTTTTGAACGGCTGAACTGATTTTATTCAAACATAGCTAAGAACACTCTCGACAAAATAACCTTTCAAACAAAAAGAACTTAATCAAAATCGGTTCATCCGTGTAGGAGCTATGATGCCACAGACAGACACACAGATACACAGCAACACACGTCAAACTTATAACAGCCCTATTTTTCCGTCGAGGTTAAAAAAACTTGTAATTGAAGTTTCAATTAAGAATGTCCGTGGAGTTTCTTGCACATTCTTCACTGATGCTTGCGAATGTACAAATATTGTTTTACAATTCAAAGTACCTATAAGGTTTATTTGAAATAAACTATTTGATTTTATAAATTAAAGTATTAATCAACACAATCATTTTACCCGACTCCCGAAGAAGGGTAATGTGTTTATCAATCTATGTATGTATGTTTGTTCCTATGTGGCGTTCCAGAGACCAAAAGCGTTGGCCGATTTTGATGATTCGTACGACTATCGATTCGTCTTAATCTTGCGAATGTCACTGGCTACATTAAAATTGGAAAATAGAAAATGGCGGATTTTGGGCGCCATATTGTGGAGGACAAAATTGTTTTGTTTCTTCCAAACCCATCGTGTGGGGTATCAAAATAAATATATAATATAAAGGGTTTTAAGAGGTGATTTATATAACAAAAAATATACAAAGATAAAAGAAAATATACAACACTTATATGTTTAAATGTACCTAAATCTAAAAAGTTACCTATAAATAAAAAAAGTTAATTCAAAAATCAAAAAACCCGACTGCTTAAAAAGCGAACTAAAAAGACGTAAACAAGAAAAAAAACATGCTGTGCAGTCGGAGGATACATCTGGTTTTGGTTAGTCAGTCGGATTTTTTGTATTTTAATTATTTTTTTCTACATTATGTTAGTGTTTTTCCTATTAAAGTGGTAACCGCAAACACAACTTACAAAAACCTAGGCATTTTCCAAAACATGGTTGACCTTCAACAAGGTAGCAATGTCTCACATTTATATTATGTATCTTTTCTCAATTAATCAATACATAAATTAATGCTCTTTTCCTAGCTAAAACCGCATCATTTAAATATTTATCTGTGTGTGTATTTTTCCCAATGTTCTAAGAATTAAATGCAAAAAAAAACTTGAATTATTTTTATCTAGCTTGTTTTTATAATGGCGACTATTTTTCCTGTTCTGCTAATTAGAAAGCTGAACGACTCAATAAGATGGTTGCTATGGTCGGGGTCGGGTTATGGATGGGTGGGTGACCGCACATTTCGTACGTAGACTCCTCTGTGCCTCGGAAAGCATATAAAGTCCGACTTCGACAGTTTATCTTTGACAGATGTCTGAAACATAGTCTGTCAACCTGTCTAATCAAAGTGTATCAAGTTATCTAGTACTATTTTGGAGTATTGGAGGTTATGATAGGCAATCCCGCTTTCCCCACACATCAGGACCCGAGGTGGCGGCGCGTAGTGTTCCACGCGCAACCGAGGCCGAGGCCCTCAGATGCGGGTTACGGCAGGATTGTACATTCCCGCGACCTGCGGCGTAGGTGTGAGATGGAACACCGGGGTGGTTTTCAGACAATACGAGTCTGACAGAACCCTCCGACCCCCCAGGGTGGAAGACATCCAAAGAGGATTTTACACCGAACAAAAAAAAGCAATCCCTCCATAGTAATATGTATTTTTTTGGTCTCATTCCAATGGTTTCAAATGGTGGACTTTTGGGGAAAATACCAAGGAATGTGGGCTTTTTACCTCATTACAACCACATCGGTGACTAGCAAATGGAACCGTGACCTCTTAAAAGACCACCCCGGAACCCCCTCTGTGCAACGCATGTCAGGGCATATCCCTGGGGAGACTGAAGAAGCGTCTTTCCAGAGGTAATTATTTTGTAGTTATCTACTGTCACTCAGCTGCATGATCTCTTTTTTTGTAATGATAAATCCTCCAATGATTTCTCCCGCTCTGGGTGAAGCGGGAGGGCGTGTCAGACTTTTACTGGCTAAGACCCACCCGTGTTCCTTCAGTTGCTTGAGCCAGGGTCGCGGTAACTCTCTTTCAAATTTATCCGCGACCCATACTCAGCTGCATATCCAGTGTGCAAATGATAATAAATATTCTTTATAGTATTTCATTTAAGTTTGATCTCGATTTATAAGAAATATGTACAGTTATTTGTAAATTTTATGTAATAATTAAATTTTAATCGAAACGTGTAGCACGTTTACCGTTCTGAAAACCTGACTGCCTAAAAAGCGAACTAAAAAGACGTAAACAAGAATAAAATCATGCTGTGCAGTCGGAGGATACATTTTTGCGAGCTGGCTGACCAAAACCAGATTTATCCTCCGACTGCACAGCATGATTATATTCTTGTTTACGTCTTTTTAGTTCGCTTTTTAGGCAGTCGGGTTTTTTTGATTTTTTTAATTAACTTTTTTTTATTTAACACTTTTTAGTTAACATTTTTTTCGAATTAGTTACATTTAAACATGCAAGTATTAAATATTTTTGAAATCACCTCTTAAAACCCTTCATTTTGATACCCACACGAAGGGTTTGGAAAAAAAAGTTGGCCCCCACAATATGGCGCCCAAAAGCCGCCATTTTTCTATTTTCCAATATTAATGTAGCCAGTGACGCAAGGTTAAGTCGAATCGATTTACGTACGAATCATCAAAATCAGCCAACGCGTTTTGTCTCTGGTATGCCACGTAGGAACAAACATACATACATACATAGACTGATAAACACATTAACCTCTTTAGGCAGTCGGGTAAAATGAAGATTCGTCTCAGACAAATTACTCTAAGGTGAATACGGAATATTTAATTCTAGTAAACTACAATATGCATATAAATATATGTCAATGCACAGCAAATAAATACATTGGCGTGAAGTAATGGTTTCTTAATATAGACAACTTGTTTTGGGGTACGGTGCCAGTGTAAGCGATTTAGGGTGGGGTCAGGCAACAAATATATTATGAAAAACATGTGAAGCATTAGTACACAGGTTAAACCAAGATTACCATTACTGGTCGAAGGAGGCAAAACGCCGGGCTGAGAGACAGTGGGACAATGTAAGTTGAAAAAAAAATAACATAGGTACTTTTCATAAATATTACATTTTCAAATTTCGCGCGTAGTTCGACGAAAACGCTGGACGCAGTGGACGCCATATTGCTCTGTGGGCAAGACGTCAGTTGGCTATGTAAACAAATGCGCCGATACGCCGATCGCCAATCAGGTGACAGTTGACAGTTTTTAGAATACGCAGCCGTATGACGTATTGAGATGGTGGCTACTATTTCATATTTCATGGTGTTATAAAACAGTTAACAAAAACGGGAAACTTTGAATTAAGTTTTTAAATATATTTGGTTACTAGCCGACCCCCGCGGCTTCGCTCCCGTCAACTGCCTATCTATCTACCTACCCTACAAAGTCTTCAGCTTTATAATATTAGTATAGATATTGATAATACTCCTTTGCAAATGAACAAATTTGATTAAGTACCATAAAAAAAAGTTATAGCGAATCAATCTTAAAAGATAGAAACATGCTCTCGCGTTTGATTCCATCATATTTGCGTAACTTAAACTTTAAAAGGAATATTTTTTCCGTTTTTGCAACATTTTTCATTTATGCTCCGCTCCTATTGCTCGTAGCGTGATGTTATATAGCCTATAACTTTCCTCGATAAATGGACTACCCAACACAACAACAATTTTTCAATTACAACCAGTAGTTCCTGAGATTAGCGCGTTCAAACAAACAAACAAACAAACAAACAAACTCTTCAGCTTTATAATATTATTATATTATATATAGTATAGATTGTATTATTAATAGTATTGATTAAACGTTAAACCTTTGTTGTAATAATATATCGGTTTTAATCCCTAAACCAGGCTTTATTTCAACAAGTACTGACCTAAATAAATGTTAAACTATTGATTGAACTTTTATTTCTCGCTCGCAGTAGGACCTAGCCTGTATGCACAATTATTATGTATATTTATGTACATAAATACATATATAGAACTCAATACAATGTGTGCAATATCTAACTAAACATGGAAAACTGTTCTCAATCGATTCTTTAGGGTTCCGTACCCAAAGGGTAAAAACGGGACCCTATTACTAAGACTCCGCTGTCCGTCTGTCTGTCTGTCTGTATCTCATGAACCGTGATAGCTATACTGCTAAAATTTTCACAGATGATGTATTTCTGTTGCCGCTATAACAACAAATACTAAAAACAGAATAAAATAAATATTTAAGTGGGGCTCCCATACAACAAACGTGATGTTTTTGCCGTTTTTTTGCGATAATGGTACAGAACCCTTCGTGCGCGAGTCCGAATCGCACTTGGCCGGTTTTTTTTTTTAGTGACGATTTGTTTTATAGTATTTTTTTTGCACGTTTTTCGGTTTCATTGAAAATGTCGAGTAGCATGCCTCAGAAATTTATAACCACGCCATCTATTGGAATTAATTTTAAATAGCCTTTCAAATAATCTTTGATGATGTGAATTAAGAGCTATACTATATATCCTTACATAGTATAAAACAAAGTCGCTTCCCGCTGTCTGTCCCTATGTATGCTTAGATCTTTAAAACTACGCAACGGATTTTGATACGGTTTTTTTAATAGATAGAGTGATTCAAGAGGAAGGTTTATATGTATATTAACGCGGGCGAAGCCGCTGACAGAAGCTAGTATACTAAGGATTCTAGGAAATGTTAATTTTACACTCAATTCAATAACAAATCGATGCATATCGCGCCATCTAGTGACATTTATTTGAACAAAATTTTCTTTGTTAGCGCTAAGACCCTGTGCCATATTTTTTTTTAATTTTTTTATTCTTTGCTCCACTCTAGGATTTTCTTCCTGTATCGTGGGTGCGTTTACAAACATACAAACTCACATACACAACACCCAGAGCCGGAACAACTATCTGTAGGTCATACAAATATTGGTTCCGTGCGGGAATCGACCCCGCAGCACGCAGCGCAGCAGTCAATCGCTCAACCACTCCGCCAACCGTGCGCTCTCATTTATTGTCGGCGCATCAAGTCTTCTCCTGTCATACTTTAAATTTTCCGTAATCTCAACAGTCTTCTTTTCTAGACATAATCAGCCAGAAACATCATTAAATACAAGTAAAACTTCAAAATTTAAAAAACCCCCCGACACATTTTTATTTCATGCTACATAATTTATCTAGTACATAGTGAATACGCTTCGATCGGCAATCTATTGAACACGTTATTATGACACGATATCTTGTGAAAACATCCCGATTCAAACAGTAAAAAGCCCATAACTTTTGAACTGCTAAACCGATTTTATTCAAACATAGCTAAGAACACTCTCGACAAAATCACCTTTCAAACAAAATAAAACTAAATCAAATTCGGTTCATCCGTTTAGGAGCTATGTTGCCACAGACAGACACACAGATACACAGCAAGACACGTCAAACTTATAACACCCCTCTCTTTCCGCCGGGGATTAAAAACCAGTAAAATTAGGAACCTCACCAAACAGTCGGTTACCAGCAAATATACCAGCACCGTCACAAATTCCCCGCTTTCAAAATCAATTATTAAAGCCCTATCAGACGGGAATACGATTAGAAATTATAATGAAATAAAAACTGACGTCCTGCCTTGATAGTATTGCCCATGAACTTGATAGTATCGGCCAAGTATGTTCCGTCCTTATCGAGTTAGTGGGCGTGCGTTGTCGTGCGATAAACGCGAGAGTATGTGGAGTGACCTTAAGGCGCACATACCCCTGAGTAGCCGATTTTAAAATGAGAATCACGTCTGAACGGCAAGTCGTAACTTTTTGGAAACAATATATGTTACATTTGACCATTTTCTAAATAATTTAATCTAAGAAAATTTTGAGTTTTATTCGTACAACACAGTGTAATTAATTTGTAAAGTTATGTCTAACAAACTCACACACACAATCGTACCAAAACCTCCGGGCGTATTTTAATGAAATTGTCACCATCTCAAAGACCATTTTATTTTCTGCTTTTTGATCTGAGGCTTATTTTTAAGTCATAGAATAATAAGGAAAGTACACAAAACTACAAAATTTTGGGTCGCGCGGGTGTAAAACGAGTGCGCGTTTTGTTCCCTCAAGGTTGTTGGCGACTGTCGACGTCTTAAGATTTGTCGGTGCAGCAGCAACATCGATAAATAAAAAAAAAAGTTAATTAAACTGACTGCACAGCACAATTTTCTTCTTGTTTATGTCTTTTCAGTTCGCTTTTTAAGCAGTCGGATTTTTAGTTTTTTTAAATTAAGTTTTTTTTAGTTATTTTTTTTCTATAATTAGGTACATTTAAGTGTTATATATTTTTGAAATCACCTCTTAAAACCCTTTATTTCGATACCAAAATAAAAAAAAATTGGTGCCTCACAATATGGCGACGAAAAACCGCTACTCGCAGGATTAAGACGAATCGATTGACGTAAGAATCATCAAAATCGGCCAACGCGTTTGGTCTCTAGAACGCCACATAGGAACAAACATACATACATAGACTGATAAACACATTACCCTCCTTCGGCAGTCGGGTAATAAAACCCCGTGCCAGACCAAAAAGGCTCCTATCTCAGCATGTGCAGCGAGCAAAAAAGAAAAAAACGCTGCGCTGATATTCTGATAGGGCCCACTGTTAATGCCACGGACACACTTACGGAAACGGAAAATACTTAAAAAATAAAATAGAATAATCAACTGTCAAATGAGAATTCATTCCTAGTTCGAGCCTCGAACGAATCATCCGTCCGTAGGTGATACGGAGTAGGAAACGCCCGTAACGAAGGCCGAAACTACGAACTTCATGCTTAGGGAGTAGACTCCCTGGTTAGCGGTTGCGATGTGGCAACACTTGAGGTGGGCCTATGTCCAGCAGTTCAGCGTATTTCGGCTAAAATGATGATGATGGCTAAAATCACTGCAAAGCGAAAAATAACTTAATTTGCCGAAGTAGGTGTCTTCAGTACTGTTTTTCGCTTTTATGGCTTTAGAAGTAGGTAAAATTCTCTCTGATAAAATGTTTTTTAGTATTATTTTCTTCACAAGTGTGTTGAAAAACGTCGTATGATACACGTGTGTATTGATGATTACCGTCCTCGGCTCTCTTAAGACCCTCACCTAACGGCTCGGGTGTCAATGGCGCCTCTGCGGTAATCACCAACATTACACACTTGTACCATAATGTACTATTATTTTACTCTTTTTAGTGTTTGTATCTCATATTACCATACAAATCATTTAGAGCCAGAGTACATCTCATTTCAATTCCAGTAAGCCCAAACACGATTAGGATCCAATATTAGAGGAGTTCCATCGATTTCCATGGAATCCCATCACCAGATTCTGATTTGGTGACAATGGGACCACCTCGAGAGTATACCCTTTCACACAAAAAAAGAATTTTGCAAATCCGTCTATACATGACGTAGTTATGCCCGAATATACATTAAAAAAAAAATAGAAACATCCGGATTGAGACCCGCCTCCTTTTTCGGAAGTCGTTAAAAATTATTAATAGTCTAATATTGCCAAACACAGAGAATTTTTGGTCCTTGTCTATACCAGAAGAGGACTTTGCCCTGCCGTGGTTCTAAGTCTACCGAAAATATGAAGGTCAAATACCAAAATACAAATATTATCATTAAATAAAATACTGCCACCGAAATATGTGTCAAGGTTTTCCTCGAGTCGAGTTAAAAAAATAAGCCCTTCGAAAAATATGCAAATTCTAACATTAGCTTCCTATTAAAATAGGAACTATAATAATTCGTTGTCAAATAATATTGTTATTACAAATATTATTTATTAGATTAGGTAAATAACTGAGGTATTTACAAAAGATGATTTATGGAGAACATGGTAGCATGATTCGAAGAGGAACAAACAAATCTATGTTTACTAAACATGCTTTTAAGGTTGCCCTAGTCGGTAATTCTTCCATACAAACGTAGTCTGGCGATTACTCCACTGTTTGACGGTGTACGATCAAAATAAAAAAATGATATCTATTTGTCTCATCATTATCTAGCCCTGTATGGAAAAAAAAAAGTAAAAATATATATATTTGAAAGTTATGAGTGTCGAAATTTCCATATTTTAACACTTCAATAAGAGAATGAAACGAGACAAATGGATATCATATTTTTTTTTTTGAGCCTACATCGTGAAACAGTGGAGTAATCGCTAAACTACGCTTGTATGGAAGAATGATCGACTAGTGTCACCTTAACAGTAGTACTTGTAACTCAGAACATCTGACAACCAGTCACCGTACTTTACTAAGGTATGGTGTTGTCCAGAAACTGGATTGTGGAAATCAGATAGGAAATAGCTTCTTGTAAAACATTTTAACAAAAAAATTAAACCGAATTCCAAAAAAAAAACAAGACATAACGAAAAATAACTTTCTTTTCGGAAGTCGGTGTCTTTGGTATCTATTTTTTTTCTTGACAACGACTTCCGAAAAAAAACTAATTTTTTCGCTTTCATTTTTTTTTTTGGAAGTCCTTTTAATTTTTATGCTAAAATGTTTTTAATTTTTTTTTCGTTTTGATACCTTATATTACCATGAAAGTACGCATTATTATAGACAACTCAAAAACTACTTGTCAGACCTTGATCAAATTTAAATGGGACCACATGTATAGCACCAGCTTTCAAATAAAAAGAAACAATTCATCAAAATCAGTTCACCTAGTAAAAATTACTGAGATAAGAAACATAAAAATCCGGCCAAGTGCGAGTCGGAGTCGCGCACGAAGGGTTCCGTACCATTATCGCAAAAAAACACGCTTGTTGTATGGGAGCCCCACTTAAATATTTATTTCATTCTGTTTTTAGTATTTGTTGTTATAGCGCCAACATAAATACATCATCTGTGAAAATTTCTACTGTCTAGCTGTCACGGTTCATGAGATACAGCCTGGTGACAGACCGACAGACAGACAGAGGGATCGTGTAGTCTTAGTAATAGGGCCCCGTTTTTACCCTTTGGGTACGGAACCCTAAAAAAAAGTCGAATTGAGAAACTCCTCCTATTTGAAGTCGGTTAAAAATACTGGTATTCAGTTGAACGTGATTAGTTGTGAAAAGACGAGGCTTATTTTTATAGTAGTTTTATTATGTTCAAGAAACCCCAATGTCAGATCATTATATATATCTGCTAACTTCATATTATTAAAAACATGCGTCAGTGACATCTCAAGGTACATAGCCTAAGTTGAGGTTAAATTATTATATAAAGTTCCACATGACTAACTTATGAGTTTACTAGTAATTCCTTTGAACGTCACCTTGGTTGTTGGTTAACCCGAATAAGTCAGATATTACAATATTTGCACAAGATGATTCGAATAATTTAAGTAAGAAATCACGACTTTAACATTACACTAGTAGAATGGGTTTTTTGTACCTTATATAACCTAAAAAATCGGCCAAGAGCGAGTCGGACTCGAGCACGAAGGATTCCGTATATTTATATCCGAAATTCTGTCAAACAGTTCTCTATAATATTTGTTCTGTGGCTTAAATTGTTTTAAAATAATAAACCTTAATTTTTGAGGACTTTTTATTGTACAAACTGTTCAACAAGTTGCAATGAATGAGTGAAAGTGTCCTGTCTATAAAACGAAGTGAAAATAAGTATTATACAAACAATAACTAATGATTGGAAATTAAGTGTAGTTACAATCGGAACAGTGACCTCGGTATAAACCACCGCACAAATAATTTATAACACAAACAATAAAACAGTTCAATTAAAAGTGTAATGTTAAACATAGTGAAAAAACCGGCCAAGTGCGAGTCGGACTCAAGCACGAAGCGTTCCGTACCTTTATCGCAAAAAACGGCAAAAATATCACGTTTGTTGTATGGGAGCCCCACTTAAATACTTATTTTATTCTGTTTTTAGTATTTGTTGTTATAGAGACAACAGAAATATTATTATTTATTTATTTATTATATACTTTATTGTACACCACCAAAAAAACATACAGGACAAATGTTCTCATACACAATTGTACAATGGGCGGTCTTATCGCAATAGGCAATCTCTTACAGACAACCTTAATCAAACTACTTACTCCAATACTTCATCTGTGAAGATTTCAAAAGGCTAGCTATCACGGTTCATGAGATAGAGCCTGGTGACAGACAGATAGACAGAGAGACGAACCGCGGAGTTATAGTAATAGGGTTCCGTTTTTACTCTTTGGGTACGAACCCTAAAAATGATATGTCTAGGGATATTTCTTTAAGGCGTTTGATACAGTTTCTGTTCCCCTAGTTATTTCAAAGTTAGAAAACCTTGGTATTCGTTGCATCACACTCGAGATTTTCAAGGAATAGTCACTCAGAAATCGAAAGCAGAAGTTAAAAATTATACGTACATAAATACCTTAGCAGTGAGAGATTAATGACATATGGAGTGCCTCGGGGTAATATTTTGGGTCCTTTATTGTTCCTCACATATACTTGTCCTAGCCCCTCTGCCTCCTGTCGATGCCCAGCGCATACTCGAACCGACAGCGTTAGGTACTTGGGTGTCAAAATAGACGACGGACTATGATGGAATAAACAACTTGACGCCCTCGTCACTAGAACCATGCGACTTATCCATAGTTTTAAGTAAGGAAGAGTCTGCAAACAGTGGTACGCTGAAAATGTTTATCTTGCATTGTGTCAATCGATCGTAGGCTATAGCATTTCCGTGTGGGGCGGTGCAAAGACCAACTTTCTGAGAGTTGAACTTGCCCAGAAAGCCATACTTAAAGTTATGACCCGGAAACCATTCAGAAACAAAAAAAACGCACTGCATGAAAACGTATACGATAAAACGGACCTTTGTGTGAACGAGCAATTAACGTGGTTTCCGTGGCAAGGAGTGTCGGTACGTAGTAGATAGTCACCAATCCACGGACCAACCCCGGTAAACGTTGCTTAACAAAACAGCATCACACCTGTATTTCTACAAGAGTTGGGCAGAAATGTTTAGTGCGCTTATTTCGCCAGTTATATTTATCCCTTTTGAGTAAGATTTTTTGAGCATCCTTACCCTCGTTATATATGGAAACCTAGTGCAAAATGTCATTCTTATAGATCCAGTGGTTTAGGTTGTGCTTTATAAAACGTGTCAGTTAACTCGTAAATGCTGAGTTGGTGAGCAGTGGTGGCCCAGTGGTATCGGCCGCGACTTACAAGTTGTAGTTCGTGGGTTCGAACCCAGGCAGGCGCTTTACTTTGTGTAAATTATTTCATCACCACTGCTCTCAAAAACGGTGAAGGAAAACATCGTGAGGAAACCGGCATGTCCTAGAACCAAAAATTCGAAGGCATGTGACATCCACCAACCCGCACTGGGCCCGCGTGGTGGGTTATGGCCCATCCCACTCACAGAGTGGAGGCCCTGTGTCCCAGCAGTGGGAACATTAATAGGCTGATGATGTGCTGAGTTGGTAACCCTTTCGGTATGCCACGCTCAGCGCATTTTGTTGTCGTACTTTTTAACCGACTGCCCAAAAAAGGGGCAGTTCTATGTTCGACTATATTTTTGTTATCTTTCTTGGTTATTTTTACTGGTTTCTCTGTTAATTGTGGACCGATGTTTTTTTTTGTTTGTTTGATAAATGATTCCGAATTGGTCACATTTATTTTTAACTATTCTTCTGCTTTACTCTGTGTTTGTTGATGTTGTGTTGTGTCTGTGTCTACTAAATATTTTTCTATTCTATTCTTAGTGAATTTCAGATTTTTCTTCAACAGATGTTATTTATCTTATAATGAGCTTTTTAACCCAACACAATTAACAAAAAATACCTACTGCCTTTACTTAATCTAAATGCAAGACTGACATTAATTCTGAAGTAAAAAGCGTTGTCCTAAGTCACGTTTCTACCTACCTCGATTGTTAGTTTTTTGAACCTCAAATATGAGAAGATTAGGTATTTTTTGTGAATTTAATTATGAGTCTTTTTCAGAAATTTTAATGTCAGAGGTCAACATATTGCAGTGCTCAAAATGCAGCATAACAACTGTGTTTAAAGTACTTGTTCTGTTAAAACGGAAATGATTATGTACCATAGGATTCTTATACACAAAGTATTTATGATTTTACTATCGGCTAGTAATTAGCACTAATAGCTTCAAAATCACTGGCTCTTTCATAATATTTCTTAATTATATATCCAGTATTTTTTTCATAAGAAAATCTGTTTTCTAATTTTTCAAACGAGCTACAATCGCATTTAGATGATTAGCCTCCAGTGCTAGCCTCTAGTGCTATCCTCCAGTGCTATCCTCCAGTGCTATCCTCCAGTACTATACTCCAGTACTATCCTCCAGTACTATCCTCCAGAACTATCATCCTCTACTATCCTCCAGTAATATCGCCCAGTACTATCTTCGAGTACTAGCTTACAGTACTTTCATCCACTACTATCCTCTAGTACCTACTCTCCTCCACTACAAGCTCTATTCGTTTTATCTCTGTGTTTATAATGCACGACATAAAACCTAAGTTTTTATCAAGCAACTCAGTAAATAATATTACCTTCAATACGACCTCTAATTCTTCACGAGTAGTAGGTATAAACGCCGGATATGACAAGTTTCGACGGCTGACCCGATTCCGATGCGGTTTGTGTTAAGCAACACGCTGGCTGTTGTGGCTTCGATATCTCTTGTAACAGTTTGCTGTTAGGTGAATTGATTTTGAAAATCAGTGATTTAGTTAATGATAATGTAACTTCACGATTTTATTGAGCAAAGAGGTAAGCAGAAGTATAAATGTTGAGTTTTTTAAGTGGGCGTGGATGGACTACAACGAAAAACACTCAAAGAAGTCCCGAACCCGATTTTGATGAAAACTAATGCAGTTTTAGTGGCTTTTTTAAACATCAATATTCCTAGCCAGATGCCAGCCAACCTGTTGGTCAAGCACGATTAGAAAAACGAGACAAGCCACATAAATTATTTCAATTAAAATTATCGGCTTGTATTTTTATTAAAGCATTGGCTACTAGAACTGGCGTTTTTAGAACTAGCTGCCAGTACTAGTAACCATTGCTGGTTGGTAGATGATTTCTTAGTTTTCAACCGACTTCCCAAAAAGGAGGAGGTTCTATGTTCGACTTCATGTTTGTTTTTTTTTTTTTGTGTATGTTCACCGATTACTCCGTCAATTGTGGACCGATTTTGAAAATTCTTTTATTGTTTGAAAAAGTATGTTCCGATATTGGTCCCATTTTAATTTGGTGAAGATCTGATGAAGAACTTCGGCGATATACAACAGAACTCTTCAATAAATGACGGCAAATCTCTCGGGATTGCTGCAATCGCATTTCTGTTTATTGTTTATACCATTTCATATTTTATTTCATTTCACGCCAGTACGCTCTTAAGGGGTACGCAGATCTCATTTCACCGGATATGTTCAAGTTTCATGAAATCTATTTTGGCGTTAAAGTTACCTTACTAACTTGCCTATTAGGTACGTACAACTAAAAAGTGAAAAATAAAAAAACTTTTTGCAAAAAAATACTACCGACTTCCAAATACAAAACTACAAAGTGAAAAATAACTTAATTTTTTGAAGTCGGTGTCCATAACGCAAAAAAAAATGGTACCTACGAAAGACACCGACTTCAAAAAATTAAGTTATTTTTCACTTTGTAGTTTTGTATTTGGAAGTCGGTAGTATTTTTTTGCAAAAAGTTTATTTATCTTTATTATTCATCATCACTATCATCAGCCTTTTAATGTTCCCACTGCTGGGACCACAGATAATATAATACTAGCATGCTGAGACACAGGCCTCTCTGTGTGTCCCGTAATCCACCACGCGGGTCCAGTGCGGGTTAGTAGATGTCATATGTCTTCGAATTTTTGGTTCTAAGACATGCCGATTTCCTCAGAATGTTTGTTTGTTTATTATTAGCTAAGTTATTTTTCGATATAGCATTATTAGCATATACCTAATGTGACAAAAGCCATCTATGTGAGTCTTTTAATATAAATAATTAAAATAAATTAGTTGGACCACGGGTCTTCGGTAGGGTCAGTTGTCCAATAATTATTTTTAGTTGGACAACTGCTCCTACCGAAGACCCGTAGTCCAACTAGTTGGACATTATAGTTGGACCACGAACCCTAAACGACCAAGCGGACACAATATGGGTTGTTTTACAAACAAACATATTAAATTAGGTATATTTATGCAAGAAAAGGGAGTCAGTGATAGCGAGACAGGACCGGACAGGACCGGGGCCAGGCAGTTATGGAAGAAGAAAACGTGTTGCGCCGACCACAAGTAACATGGGACAAGGGCAGGAAGATGATGGTGATATTAAATTAGGTACTTATATAATTTTCTAAGATGAGTAGTACGTTTCTAAGTCTGTCATCAACACTGTTGTCGGAATCTCCGTAATTATGTCGACGGTACAAAACACAAGCAACAGTAGATCAATTAAAAATAATTGATGTTTCACACTTGATGACAAGATTTATTTAGGTGTTATAAATAGCATAGCTGTATGTATCCCAACTAATATTGTAAATACGAAAGTGACTTTGTTGCGTTTTCACGCCGAAACCGCTAAAGCAATTTTGATGAATTTTAGATAGTGGTAGACTGGACTTTGAAGAAGGATAATTTTACACTTTCTCGCAGGTCAACTGCTGCCATAATCTAGTTTTAATAATTATATCACCCTGTCAACCCTTTCCAACTAAGTATACAAATGTTACGTTTTTAAAAGTTTTATTACTACTAGTCTGGACACAATGTATTGTGGTCGGTTTCCAGTCTGCCTCATGACGGGACTGGCTGTCTGACTTCCTCAACCTTGCTACCTAGCGACAGGGTAATCGGTAAGACTGCGGCTTCAAGACTGCCTCATGAAGGGACTGCCTGTCTGACCTCCTTAACCTTGCTACCTAGCGACAGGGTAATTGGTTAGACTGCGGCTTCCAGACTGCCTCATAAAGGGACTGCCTGTCTGACCTCCTCA
This sequence comes from Orthosia cruda, assembly GCA_964057195.1. Classification (NCBI taxonomy): domain Eukaryota; kingdom Metazoa; phylum Arthropoda; class Insecta; order Lepidoptera; family Noctuidae; genus Orthosia; species Orthosia cruda. The sequence goes on along the minus strand of OZ059852.1, from coordinate 3,367,692 downwards.
ACCTTGCTAACTAGCGACAGGGTAATCGGTAAGACTGCGGCTTCAAGACTGCCTCATGAAGGGACTGCCTGTCTGACCTCCTTAACCTTGCTACCTAGCGACAGGGTAATTGGTTAGACTGCGGCTTCCAGACTGACTCATGAAGGGACTGCCTGTCTGACCTCCTCAACCTTGCTACCTAGCGACAGGGTAATTGGTTAGACTGCGGCTTCCAGACTGACTCATGAAGGGACTGCCTGTCTGACCTCCTCAACCTTGCTACCTAGCGACAGGGTAATTGGTTAGACTGCGGCTTCCAGACTGACTCATGAAGGGACTGCCTGTCTGACCTCCTCAACCTTGCTACCTAGCGACAGGGTAATCGGTAAGACAGCGGCTTCCAGACTGCCTCATGAAGGGACTGCCTGTCTGACCTTCTCAACCTTGCTACCTAGCGACAGGAAGTTCGGGCCTTTGACTACTCGTAATTTTATGATGTGGTGTTAATTTAACTAATTGAGTAGTTAAAATTAACTGGAACAATCTATGACGCCCTTGATTATCATAAATTGGTTGTTCGACCTCATTCGTCGTTCTGTGGGGAAATTAGAACATAGTTATGTTTATAAGCTTGGTATTATTAATCTTTTATTTAGACGTTAACCGTAAATATCAGACACAAATTATACACAAAAACCTTCCTCGTTTCTCACTGTTTCTATTGGTGAAAACCGCATGGAAATCTGTTCAGCAGTTTTTGAGTTTAGCGCGTACAAACGCAGCAGGGGACTGCCGAAGGAGGGTGATGTGTTTATCAGTCTATGTATGTTCCTATGTGGCGTTCCAGAGACCAAACGCGTTGGCCATCAGTATACATCTGGTGTGTTTATCAGTCTATGTATGTTCCTATGTGGCGTTCCAGAGACCAAACGCGTTGGCCATCAGTATACATCTGGTTTTGGTGAGCCAGCTCGCGAATATGTATTATCCGACTGCACAGCATGATTTTCTTCTTGTTTACGTCTTTTTAGTTCGGTTTTTAAGCAGTCGAGCTTTTTGATTTTCTGAATTAAGTGGGCGCGGGGTAAATTATATTGTACTGTTTACTCATAGTCTGAACAAAACATATCGGTGGTCCGGATTTCGACCGCAGTCCGCCATTTGGTGACTCCTGACGTGTAGTAACCAGTAACCTGTATTTTTTTTTGTTAAATAAATTCCTTGGTTGCATTGGAAACACCTTAGGGCCTATGATAGGATCGTCAAAAAACTCAAAATTAATCAAGAATCTTTATCGCTAGTGAGTCACTTAATCTAGCACTTTAAACCCTTGTCTATAATTTTACAATTTATCCTTGATCTAAGCTAACTGTTAAGACCTTAAACTGCAATCATACATTCAAGCCGAGGTGTTCTAGTTTTCAAACAACATAGTGTCCTTTATTAAGTATTTAATGTACACTGAGCACTCAGTATTTACATGGACCAATTAACTATCTGACCTCATAACACAGAAACTGGATAAAACGATACCCCTTGGCGAGACTGTTGTCTGATTTTCCAATATCTGTCTGCCCGTAAAGACTGTCAAAGATTTTCAAATGATAGCCAGGACCAACGGCTTTGAGGGAGATGCAAAGGAGACACCCTCACGCCCCTAGCCACCGCAGGAGATGCCCTGGGCGTCGCGAATCGCAAGCCGATTCCCGGTCACCGTAGGCAAGAGCTTGCGGGCGGCGAGTAATGGGTAGCTCGCCGTCCGATAAGGACCAGGCCCGAGTCGACGGCGCCTCAAAGAATCAGCAGAACTGACGGGGTCCGCTAGGGCCCATGCCTGTCTGGGTCGCGGATAAATTTGGAAAATAATTAGGTACCGCGGACCTGGCACAAGCAACTAAAGGAACACGGGTGGGTTTTAGTCAGTAAAAGTCTGACACGACCTCCCGCCTCACCCAGAGCGAGAGAAGTCATTGGATGATATCCCACCCAAAAAAAAAAAGGTAGGACCAACGGCTTCCTTCAGAAACTTGTAGGTCCCGGCTAATATTTGGCACAGAGGAGTCTCGGGGTCTCGGTTTAATGGATGACACCCATCCACGGACCGACTTCGACAAGCGTTGCTTAACCCGTAAGGCAATAATTCTTATTAATTAGCTACAAGCTGTGACATGCTACATCTGAGTGCGAATATGTACAATCTGCACATCTTGGCGGAATGCATACAAGCGTTTTTGCCATACCTATTATTGGCATCAAATATAACAGCTCACAATGTTAGGACCCATTAATATTAATGATAATTTTTATCCTCGATACTAGGCAACTGGGCTTATCCCAGTTGTAAACGACCCTTTGTGCCTATTGGCCTTGTTTGTTCTGTCTCCTTCTTGATATGGAGGGAAGTGGAAATTTTTTACCTACTCCTCCGTTATTATTTTCTGATTAATTTCGTTGCGGGATCCAAGACAGTTAAATTCATTCGCCGGGACTTCGTCGAGCTTCATTGTCTCGGCATTTTTCCGTTGATCACCACTGTTGATTCTGGCTTTCAGGAGTTGCAGTGGTTTGGGAATAGTACGGTGGGATAGTACCAAAAAAAAAAGCTTCGAGCTGCGAGCGAGACAAGTGACATTTATCAACCAAAGCACTTATCTAGAGCGTCAGGCGTTCCATGTTCTATGTCAATAGTTAATTCTTTAACTATACTTTGACCCTAAGTCTAAGGTTAACTACAAAACAACCTTTACCGGTTATACAATTGCAATTAGTTTATCACAAATATACGAGTATGATCTATTAAATCATAGGTTTTAATTGATCGAATTAGTTTAATTAATAAATGTTTGCCTCACTTATAAATCATTCGATGTTTATTCTTGATTTAATAAAGACTGTTAGTTCTGTCTAGTGCTGTCTGCTGGTGCTGTCTGACAGTACTGTCTTCTTGTACTATCAGTACTGACATATTTAGAAAAGTCGTTTTTGTACATCGAAAATATTTCCAAATAAATAAGACAACCTAGAGGAAAGTACTAGAGGACAGTACTGGAGGACAGTACTGGAGGACAGTACTGGAGGACAGTACTGGAGGACAGTACTGGAGGACAGTACTGGAGGACAGTACTGGAGGACAGTACTGGAGGACAGTACTGGAGGACAGTACTGGCTTTTATACATAAACATTGTGCGTAACTTGAAGTATTATTTAGTTTTTGTTTCATCGCAATCGGTTCACGCTATCAAAAGTTAGATGCATTTTCTGAATGGCGGTGTTAAGATTCGCCCCGAAAGAATAACCCTAGAAAAAAAAATATGTTAAGTAGGTAGAGTAGGCAAGTAGGGTAGGTAGGAAGGTAAGTAGAAGTAGGGTAGGCAGTTGACGGGAGCAAAGCCGCGGGCACAGCTAGTTCATAATAATTATCATTGTAATTAGTGGTTTAAAGCCGCGAGCGAATCGTTTCTGATTATTAAAGAACGGTGGCGAGTGGCGAGTAGCAGGCATTACAATTTGCAAACATAGGAAACTAGCAGTGGAAGCCAGCACTTACTGGTAGACATCGCTAGCACACAGTACTAGAGAACGGTACAAGAGTATAGTACTAAAATACAGTAATGGAGGACGGTACTAGAATACAGTAATAGAGGATGGTACTAGAATACAGTAATGGAGGGCGGTACTCGAGTACAGTACTAGAGGATAGTACTAGAAGACAGTACTAGAGTACATTACTAGAGGATAGTACTAGAGGACAGTAATGGAGGATAGTACTAGAGGATAGTACTAGAGGACAGTACTAGATGGCAGTAAAACATTATAATTTATGACTGTTTTTGTGTTTATTTTATGTTTACCTACAGCGTGGAAATTCATAATAATTATTATCGTATTTAGCTGTTTCAAGGAGCGAGTGAATCGTTTCTGATGTTAATTCTAGTTATTACAGAACCAAGCCGAGTGGCGAGTAGCATGCATTACAATTTGCGTGTTCAGGTGATTAGGCTGGTTTGTGTTATAAGACAGCAGCGGTTTTGGGAGAGTAGTTGGTAGATATATTGTTTTAGTTCCTAAACATGACTAGACTACTTCGTATGGCCATAGATACTTCTAATTAATAAAAAAAACGATTTCCAACTAAAAACACTACAAAGTGAAAAATAACTTTCTTTTTCGAAGTCGGTGCCTTTGGTAGGTACCAATTTTTTTCGTTATGGACACCGACTTCGAAATAGAAAGTTATTTTTCACTTTGTAGTGTTTTTAGTTGTACCTGCTGTCTGTTGTAAGCAACTTGCCTTTAGTAAGGTAGGTACTTATAATGCCAGAATAGATTACCCGAATACCATGAACATAGCCGGCGAAATGAGAGTGTACCAAGGTCAACTGTACACATCTGCGTACTTCTTATAGTGTACTGCTGTGATGTTATGTTATGAAATGGTGTAAACAATAAACAGACATGCGATTGCAGCTATCCCGAGAGATTTGCCGTTATTTATTGAAGAGTTCTGTTGTATATCTCCGAATTTCTTCATCAGATCTTCACCAAATTAAAATGGGACCAATTTCGGAACATACTCTATCAAACAAAAAAAGAATTTTCAAATTCGGTTCACAATTGACGGAGATATCGGTGAACATAAAAAAAAAACGAAAAAAAAGAAATGCATTCACGAAGTCGAACATAGAACCTCCTCCTTTTTTGAAAGTCGGATAAAAAGAATATGTTGAGTATTGGTGTGAACTCTATACTCTCTCGTCCAGTCTGAGATAGTTTTTAAAATCTTTAGGTTCGAATTTTAAATAATTCATTAAGTTAATAATGCTTACACCGCTTTTACCCATTTTTTTTATTGATTTTGTATTTTTTCCACAAAATTAACGCAAGGCTATCCAGGCCAATGAAGACGCGTCATCGTCCTCAATAGATGCCATCTCAAAAATACCGGAACGTCCCCATACCCAACAATGGTATGACCGCTATCAATCGACCAAACACAAGATGAAAGACGCAATGTGGACTTCCGTCTAACCGGTTTTCGAATTTCGGTCAAACCCTTTTCCCTGCCGAATTCTCTTACGCAATAAGACTGCAGGTAGCCTCTCCAGACTCTCCGGTAGACCGTAGCGTGTATAGCTATCGGCAATCCTTATTGTTGATAGTTACTATAGACAGGTCCACTCAATCTGGCTGGTTCTTTCCTCAAAAGACCATTTCAGACATCAGTCTACATGGTCTTCACATGATCTAACCAATATTTTGTCTGGACTTTAAAAGAGACTGTGACCTCTGAGTTTGTTTCGGCCTTTCTTCTCAGAGTAGTCAGATAGGAAAAGCCGACCACATCTAGTTAAAAAAATATGTTCGACATGTAAAAGTTTTTGTATAAATCAACTTACAGAAATAAAATCATTAATCATTAACGCAGAGGTCACGATTAGGAGACATACAGTAGGCAAGTATTTTAGTTAGAAGTTTGAAATGAATATTTTAGAATACACAAAGGCAGCCGCAGCCAAAGCATGTTTTAGATACATAAAATACATATTGCAACAACAACAAAAATACAAATGTTTTCTCAATCAACAAGCAAGTCAATGAACTCCTAACACAAATAAAATATTCCATACGAATATTAATCAGCTTGTAACTTGCACCGTTAGCTGATATTACGAAAATCGGATGGTCGAGTGTGTTGTAAGGAAAAATTGCACAAATCGTACGAGTTATATTTCATTTTGTACGAGGTTAGCCGGTCTATGATACGATGATGCTATTCAGAAATAGGGTAGGCAGAGAAACGTATTTTTATTAACCCCCGCCGGCAAAAGAGGGGTGTTATAAGTTTGACGTGTGTTGCTGTGTGTCTGTCTGTGGCATCATAGAGCCTAAACGGATGATTTGATTTTGATTTAGTTTTTTTTGTTTGGAAGGTGATTGTGTCGAGAGTGTTCTTAGCTATATTTGAATAAAATCGCTTCAGCCGTTCAAAAGTTATGGGCGTTTTACTGTTTGAATCGGGGTGTTTTCGCAAGATAAATGTGTCACGGGTTTTTTAAATTTTGAAATTTTACTTGTTATTTATTTACATATACTTTATTGTACACCAATCCAACAGGATCAAAAGCAATTCTGGTGGTCGCCACTGTTGATTCTGGCTTTCAGGAGTTGCAGTGGTTTGGTAATAGTGCGGCGGGATTGTCCCAATAAAAAAAAACCAATGGTTGCAAATTGCGGTAGAACACCATTTCTTTCAGTTGTTAGCCACATAAATGGTCAAAAAAGTTGGAGAGTTCATTATTTGATCAATTGTGCTACTAACAATTGACGGATAAACGCGTTTAACCGAAATTTTAAACCATTAGTTGAGTTAAACACAGATCAAAAAGCCAGGCCTAGTTTTTTGATCCGTGTACTAACTAATTGTGATAAGCAGTCACTTGCATGAAGGTTATGGCATAGTACAATAAACTTAAGCAAACAATAACTGCATCTGTAGCCTATTTGACAATCTACAATCGATAATTCTAATAGAAAACGAATCCATGTATGGGAAAGACACATCTGAACGTTAAGTCACGTGCTCAGACCATACAAATAGAAGGCGTTAACGATTGTAGAAAGAGATTCGAAACGAAGCGTTTGTAACTTGTCTGGACAAAGTTTTACCGCAATCTGTTGAACAGTATGGCAAGTACAACATACTAAAAAACGAACAAACATTGATTTTTGATACAGTCTATAATTATTACCATTTATCCTTGAACAAAGTGATAATCTAGCATGCATGTACTAAAATTTTAATGATGTCAACTTGATACAAGAGGCTCATCGGCGATGAGGTACTGGTCGAGTCAAAGCTCCAGAGCCTTGAACATCGACGCCGAGTTGCCAGCCTGTCGGTTTTTTATTGGTTACATTTCGGGGAGTACCTAGAAATTTTGGAATTGTACCTAGCCCGTTTTATCATCGGACTACCAGACGTACGGCGATGCGCCATCGGTACATGGTGGATATCCCAACCATACTCACAAAACGTTTTGAGAATACTTTTATTATGCGTACAGCTAAGGAGTGGAATTCCCTGCCGGAGTCTGTGTTGCCCGATAGCTACAATCTAGGGGTATTTTAAGTCAAGAGTGAATAGGTTATTTCTAGGCAAGCGTGTCTCGTCGTCGACTACATCATCGCTTACCATCAGGTGAGACAGTGGTCAAGCGCGAGACTATACAAAAAAAATACAAGAACCGAGAAGCCACAAAAAAAAAAAAAACTATACTTCATGCGGATATAACAAGAGAATCATACTAAACAGCAAAAAAATCACGTTTGTTGTATGGGAGCTCCACTTAAATATTTATTTTACTCTGTTTTAACTTGCAATTAATGTTTGCAATCAATTAATTTCTGTATTTGTGGTTATAGCGGCAACAGATATACATCATCTGTGCAAATTTCAAGTGTCTACCTATCACGGTTCACAAGATACAGCCTGGTGACAAACAGACAGACGGATCGCGGAGTCTTAGTAATAGGGTCTAGTTTTTACCCTTTGGGTACGGAACCCTAAAAATCGGCCAAGTGCGAGTCGGACTTGCGCGTCGAGGGTTCCGTATTAACAGCTGCATTCAACAAAATAATTAGGTAACATTACAGACGTTCATAAACAATAAAAGCAACGAACATTGCTCTAACGAAGGGACAAAATCAACTTTGCCGTTGGAAAACTGTTGTCCCCATACATCGATATAGGTCGCGGTCAGTTTAGGAACTGCTGTACTGCTGTCAATGGAAAGTAAAGTAGGTTTTGATTCCCTTGCGATTCCTCAAATATGCCACATAAACGGCTGTATCTTTTGATTGCGTTGATTTAGAAGTTTGATTATACACGGCTTCAAGAGATTGCCAACCTGAATATATAATACTAGCGGACGCCTCGCGGTTTCACCCGCGTAGTTCCCGTTCCCGTGGGAATATAGGGATAAAAAGTAGCCTATGTCACCCTGGGATAGTGTAGCTTCCCAACAGTGAAAGAATTTTTGATTTCGGTCCAGTAGTTTTAAGTTTATTCGTTACATACAAAAATACAAATCTTTCCTCTTTATAATATTAGTATAGATATATATTAATTTCAAGTTAATACCTCCAGGCATTCCAGAGAAAAAGGTTACTGTTAACCTGACAGACAGACAACAAAGTGATTCCCTACGGTTTCCTTTTGAGGAACGGAACCCTAAAAAGAGGTTTCTCCTTACCGTCCCCAGACGGAGCTTATCCAATTTCAATACAAATTGACGGTTACGTTATCGCGATTGAGCGTAAGTAAGAACTCGACACCAGTAGCCAAGTTGACAATCTACAATCAATAACGCTAGTGGACAAGTAAAATTTAAAAATTTAAAAAACCCCCGACACATTTATCTTGCGAAAACATCCCGATTCAAACAGTAAAACGCCCATAACTTTTGAACGGCTGAACCGTTTTTTTTAAACATAGCTAAGAACACTCTCGACACAATCACCTTTCCAACAAAAAAAACTAAATCAAAATCGGTTCATCCGTTGAGGCGCTATGATGCCACAGACAGACACACAGATACACAGATACACAGATACACAGATACACAGACACACAGATACACAGAAACACAGATACACAGCAACACACCTCAAACTTATAACACCCCTCTTTTTCCGTCGGGGGTTAAAAACTAATCAATGTATGGGAATGACACATCTGAACGTTAAGTCACGTGGTCAGACCATACACATAGAAGGCGTTCACGATTGTAGAAAGAGATTCGATAGGTACGAAACGTTTGTAACTTGTCTAGGGGGACAGATCTGAGTTTATATGAAACTGTATTCACAACATACGAATTACAACACTAAATTTGATGCCAAAAATAGCCGCCAAATGCCACCCATCTCTTTCCTAACCTCAGTGAATGCCGCTGAACTTTCCATAACGTAGTTATTATTAGATTGTAATATATTACATTAGCCTCGAAGTTAATTTTAGGAAACACATGCAAGGTCACCCATCTTGCTATTGACCGCAAGATATGTTGCTTAACTTGGATTTGTCATACCTTGAATAATCAGTCATATTCTACAAATGCTTATAATTTATACTAATATTATAAAGAGGTAAAGATTGTAAGGTTGTATTGTAGATGAAATTTTGGCATAGAGATAGTTTGAGACCCTGGGAAGGACATAGGTTAGTTTGATGCTTTTTAGGGTTCCGTACCCAAAGGGTAAAAACGGGACCCTATTACTTAGACTCCGCGGTCCGTCTGTCTGTCTGTCTGTCACCAGGCTGTATCTCATGAACCGTGATAGCTAGACAGTTGAAATTTCCACAGATGATTTATGTATGTTGCCGCTATAACAACAAATACTAAAAATAGGATAAAATTAATATTAAAGGCGGGCTCCCATCCAAAAAACGTGGTTTTGTTGCCGTTTTTTTGCGATTATGGTACGGAACCCTTCGTGCGCGAGTCCGACTCGCACTTGGCCGGTTTTTTTATTTATTTTGGATGATAAAACACTTTTTACGCGGGTGAAGCCGCGGGCAGAAGTTAATATTGTATACTCTTTAGAAAAAGACCCTGTGGTTTTTTCTTTACGAAATTTGTGCACATACAATTCTCTGAACAAAACAGGTTGGTCAATAATGTGACGAAACTTTCCGAGGAATACCTATATGTGGTTAAAAAAAACCGGTCAAGTGCAAGTTGGACTCGCGCACGAAGGGTTCCGTACTTGGTAAATTGCGGTTTACGATTTATGACGTATTAATAAAAAAAACTACTTACTAGATCTCATTCAAACCAATTTTCGGTGGAAGTTTACATGGTAATAATATAAAATAATAATAATATATTTTTTTAGTTTCATCATTCTGTTATTTTAGAAGTTACAGGGGGAGGGGCACACATTTTACCACTTTGGAAGTGTCTCTCGCGTAAAATATTCAGTTTAGAAAAAAATTATATTAGAAACCTCAATATCATTTTTGAAGACCTATCCATAGATACCCCCACTTAAGGGATTGATGAAAAAAAATGTTGAGTTTCAGTTGTAAGTATGGGGAACCCCAAGTTTTTTTTTCTATTTTTGTGTGAAAATCTTAATGCGGTTCACAAATTATATCTACTTACCAAGTTTCAACAGCATAGTTCTTATAGTTTCGGAAAAAAGTAGCTGTCACATACGGACGGACAGACAGACAGACAGACATGACGAATCCATAAGGGTTCCGTTTTTTTGCCATTTGGCTACGGAACCCTAAAAATGGTCTTATGTTTGGCAACAAATAAAGGCTGTGTCCAAAATGTGTCATTGACAAAAATTACAATTATACGAAGAATACAGGAAAAGTAAAGTATGAATGTATTTTTTTCCGGCAAATACAGGCTGAGTCAAAAAAGTGAGCCAACAAAGAAAGTGCTCACCTAAAATGTGTCAACAATTCTCCAAAGAATAGATACAGGAAAAAATTACTTATATTTTCCGATGAATGCACACTTAGTCGAAAATCTATGATTATTTTGTTATCATTATCCTCCTTTTAGCTCTTTGAATCCTTTTATTTGTACAAAATACAGGTTGAGTTTTCCAAGTGGCCGTGGAGAGCCAAATCAGAAACTAATAGCGCTAAAAACACCCACAGGATTCAGCGCCCCGTGACTGTTTAAAATGAGGTCTTTCCTTAAGTTTGCAGTACCTTTACTTTCCAGAATTTGATCTTTGTTAGCGAAACTATCAGTTATAATGTTCCCACTGCTGGGACACAGGTCTCCTCTCTCACCACGCGGGCCCAGTACGACTTGGTGGATATCACATGCCTTCGAATTTTTGTTTCTAGGACATGCCGGTTTCCTCACGATGTTTCCTTCACCGTTTTTGAGAGCAGTGGTAATTAAATAGTTTACACAAAGTAAAGCGCCTGCTTAAGTGGCAGTGGGCAGGGCACATTGCTCGCAGAACGGATGGCCGATGGGGCAGAAAGGTTCTGGAGTGGCGACCGAGAACCGGAAGACGTTGCGTTGGAAGGCCTCCCACCAGGTGGACCGATGACCTGGTGAAGGTTGCAGGGATCCGCTGGATGCGGGACGCACGGGACCGGTCAATGTGGCGACGCTTGGGGGAGGCCTATGTCCAGCAGTGGACGTCTTGCGGCTGATATGATGATGATGATGATGAAAGCGCCTGCCTGGGTTCAGACCCACGACCTACAACTTGTAAGTCGCCATTAATATCATTGGGCCACCACAGCGCTCACAAAAATGCATCGTGTGTTTTTTTTTTCTAAAATCTATTCGTTAGATATTCTTGGTTAGGAGTATCCATTTTTTCAATAATGCAGTTTTCGTTTACACCAAAATTGGCCCCGTGACTCCTTTGATTATTTTTCGCTATTTATCAAAGTTTAGAATTTGGCCCTCCACGTCCACTTGAAAAACTCATCCTACCCACAATATTTTTTCTTCCTGAAAAAAAAAACTCCTTAATAAAATATAACTTACCACAACTCAATTTCTTCTGCTGAGATATTAGCATGCTCAGCGGAACCCGTCGATCCGGGGTCGGAGCCAATCCAAACAGCCTATTCCGGGCCGTTTGGGCCACATTGAGTCGCGTCATGGTCGTGCGTGGCGGAGCGTGGTCGGTAGTAGCTGAGGAGTCTTGCTACATGTGTGGGTTAATCCTGAAAAGATAGAAAAAAAGGTTAAAAATGTTATTTTTTTATCTCAACTTTTTCATCTTCTGCATCTTGCAAGTTCTTTGCGAGGCCAGTGCTAAAGATATCGATATGGCTGAGTACTGGGGTGTGAGCATAAGCTCATAGAGTAAGGTTATTTTGACTGTGTATAAGGGACAGCTGTATACATCTGTACGAAATCATAATCGGTTCATCCATCTAGGAGCTGAGATGCCACAGACAGATACACAAACACACATATACACACGTTAGTTATAACACCGCACTTTTTCCGACAGGGGTAACTTAACTCGAACTTATTTATATTCATAACGAAAAAAACGCAACTCTCAAACATAATTCCTATGTTTGAGAATATATGTAAATGGTCAGTATAATTTCCACATAGATCAGTTCACACCAATTATTAATGTTCCTGTTTATAAAATGCCAAAAGTTATTGAGATGAAGGTGAAGTGACAAAAACCTTTTTAACAAAAAATTTACCGACGCAATAACCAACTAAAAAGCAAAAAACACAAAAAAACGTTTTGTCTAGCATCTGGAGTTGGCGCCAAATCGACATACACGCAAATTAATTATCTAAATCATAGAATGATTGTAGCTATTTTGATTTTCGTTGATGGTTTATTTGGCGCCGCCACCACTACAAATTTTTTGATGAAAAGGTTCTTTTGCTTTTTAAAATTCAGTGAGCAAATTATCAATAAATCCTTTTTTTTGTACCTTTAGGGCTGGATATTATTTTAGAAATTTAAATGGGACCAACTTTGGGTACACTCTATCCAATAAAAAAAAAAAATTGAAATCGGACCACTCTATAAAAAGTTATGCGTAAAAATATTCATGTCAAATTGAGAACCAGTTCCTGTTTTTATTTCGTCGGTTTAAAAACTAGTGTTTTTGCCAACCATACCAATTTTAAAAGTATTATAAATTAGGTTCATAATTTGTAAGCATATTCATAAAACATAACTTAAGTTGTAAAAATAATTACATGCAAAATAATTGGTTCCAAATAAAAACTGGATGATGTGTTTATCATACTCGTACATACGTGTTTGATTTTGCGTCAATGAAATCATAAATAATCACATATTTGTTACACTATTAATTACATATTTAATAGCAACCAAAATTGTTAGACAATTATGATAGATTTTCCGGGTTCTGTAGTCAACATAGTTTCGCCTTGTCCGTCTGTCCGTCCGTCCGCAGTTTAGCTCTTATTCTTAGTACCAGAAAGCTATAATTTGGTATGGATATACATAATATTAATCACGTCGACAAAGTGATAATAGTACATTATTGCAAAGGCCGGGAAATAGGCAATTGCAGGTCGAGGAGGACTTCACTTATACGAGACAGGCAATTGCCATTTCCGCCGAGGCATATATAGTGCTTTTCTCAAAAGAATGCAGGGAAATAAAACATAATATTTATATTATACATTTAATTTAATAAAAGTTACAACAACATTACTGGAGCGTTGTAATGTTACAAATTCAAAAAACGCTCCTGCAATGGATTTGATCAACATTACTGGAGCGTTGTAATGTTACAAATTCAAAAAACGCTCCTGCAATGGATTTGATCAACATTGCTGGAGCGTTGTAATGTTCCAAATTTGAAAAACGCTCCTGCAATGGATTTGATTTTCTTTGTCCGTAAATTCGATACCTCGCGTGTTCTATTTTCGAAAATAATGACAATATTTCCATGCATGTTTGAGAAAAATTAAATTAGGAAACCAAAAAATTGTGTAGCTCCTGTGCAAGTAAAGTGGGGATGTGTTTTTTCTCGTCTATCCCATGGTGTGGGGTATCGTCGGATAGGCCATTCAAAAATGTAACGGGTCTGTGAAAACCATTTTTCGGTTCGGGGATCCGTTTGCGTAATATTAAGCTTTAAATTGCAAATCAAGTGTCCCGCCCTGCCAGCTAAATGGTTGCTTTTTGATATGTGAAAAAATTCACGGCAGTATTATATACAGGGTGTTTGGAAGGGAGCTGTACATACGCCTAGGGTAGAAACTAGGGATAGTCTGCTACCTACCCCCGCCCATTATATTGACCTTGGCCTCAAGGTTTTTTTTTAATTTATTATTATTTTTTATTTGACTTTTTTATGATTTTTTGACTAAAACTACCTGTAGCTCAAAATCTATCCATGGGACCGGTCGGCTAATGGTCTTGTTTTAATCGTTAGAGTCTTAGGGTCCTGCAAAAAATTATTTTACACCAGAAAATTGTGGAGAAGAAAAGTTATGGGGCCTGAAGTACCGTAGTAAGGTAAAGAAATAATTTTAAGGGCAACTTTCTATGGGGTTTAAAAAAAAACTAACAGGGTTGGAGTTCTTCTGATTTTTTTAAAACATCCTCAGTCCATGCCCTTTCTAACGATATGCTAAAAGTGTAATTATCACTTTTAGTTTTAAAGTTATTAATTAATTTCCGCAACTGTAAATTACCACAATCTCCATCACTGGGCACCCAGAGATCAAAACCCGAGAGTCAAGAGGCACAGAGGTTTTCAACGAAGGTTCTCCGTGAACGTATGGGCAGGCGTCATCGGTAATCGGTTGATAGGGCCGCACTTTTTGCCAGACAACCTAAACGGGCAAAACTACTTAGATTTCCTCGAAAACGATTTGCCTGATTTAGCGGAAGAAGTGTTTGACGAAGATCGGCCCATAGTCTTCCAGCACGACGGCTGTCCTGCTCATTGGAGCCTAGCAGTGAGGGAGCTTCTGGACAACTGCTTTCCTAATTCTTGGATTGGTCGGGGTGGGCCAATTCCCTGGCCCCCAAGGTCGCCTGACCTTACCCCACTCGACTTCTACGTCTGGGGAAGGGCGAAAGAGTTGGTGTACGCAGAAGAAGTACCAACAAGGGAGGTTCTAATTAACAGGATCCACGCCGCATTCGATACAATGCGCGAGGAACTGCTGCTTAGAACGGTGACCGTGGAGATGAGGAAGAGGTGCCGAGCATGTTTACAGGTCAATGGTCATCAATTTGAACAAAATTTGTAATTAATTAAAATTAGTAATTAATTAAAATTTGTAATTTAATGACATTAGTCATTACCAAATTTTTTGTTTCATTTGCCATCCTTTTACGATCGAACACATTTAATTTTCATTAGTTTAAATTTTTGCTTGAAGTGCCCTAGTTGCGGAAATTAATTAATAACTTTAAAACTAAAAGTGATAATTACACTTTTAGCATATCGTTAGAAAGGGCATGGACTGAGGATGTTTTAAAAAAATCAGAAGAACTCCAACCCTGTTAGTTTTTTTTTAAACCCCATAGAAAGTTGCCCTTAAAATTATTTCTTTACCTTACTACGGTACTTCAGGCCCCATAACTTTTCTTCTCCACAATTTTCTGGTGTAAAATAATTTTTTGCAGGACCCTAAGACTCTAACGATTAAAACAAGACCATTAGCCGACCGGTCCCATGGATAGATTTTGAGCTACAGGTAGTTTTAGTCAAAAAATCATAAAAAAGTCAAATAAAAAATAATAATAAATTAAAAAAAAACCTTGAGGCCAAGGTCAATATAATGGGCGGGGGTAGGTAGCAGACTATCCCTAGTTTCTACCCTAGGCGTATGTACAGCTCCCTTCCAAACACCCTGTATAACGAAATTAAAAGGGAAACTATCACAGCTATGTAGACTTTACAAGTTTACGAGTAATAGTCGACCAACTTATAAAATGTACTTGGAAAAGTACAAATTTTGTTTATTGATGTACGATGTCAACAGTTTTCGAACGACAAAGTTATTTTTGTCCTTTCGTTAGAACAATGTCTATTTATGTTGGTGAATGAAGCTGTTTATACGGAACTCTCTGTGCGCGAGTCAGACTCGCACTCGAAGGAGGGTATAGTACATTATGGTACAAGTGTGTAATTTTGGTGATTACCGCTGAGGCGCCATTGAGACCCGAGCCGTTAGGTGAGGGTCTTAAGAGAGCCGAGGACGGTAATCATCAATACACACGTGTATCATACGACGTTTTTCAACACACTTGTGAAGAAAATAATACTAAAAAATCATTTCCAACAATGAAAAACAGTTGTGAAAAATTTTTCGTAATGGCGGGCAAAATTATTCAGTTTTCCTATGCGCGCGCATCTAACAATGGCGATCGGCCATAGACTAAAAATAATGAGTTATGTTTTTTTGGCTTTTCGCGGATAGCGTTTTAGCCACGTACTAAATGGGGAATATCAAGTTTTCTTTATTACAGACAAAAACAAAAGTTATATTTGAGTGAAAGTTTTATTTATTAAACACGTACAGGTTGAAATTATCTATTTAAATACGAAGTTGCATGAAATGTGTTGCATTTGTACTATTGAGCACGATCTTTTTTGTATCGAAACTTTTTTAAGAACAAAGCAACTCAACCACAAATATAAAAAAAAAAACTCTTTATCTCACTTGTGAATAATAATAGTAATGAAAAAGTCACAGTTTGATAACAGGTGTCATTATGTGCCTAATTGCGGTGAAATTAGAGCCACTTTATGAGCAAGTGTGTTGAAAATGTGTTTATCAGTCAATGTATGTATGTCTGGCCTGTGGCGTTCCAGAGGCCAAACGCGTTGGCCGATTTTGATAATTCGTACGTCAATCGATTCGTCTTAATCTTGCGAGTGTCACTGGTTACATTAAAATTGGAAAAAAAAAATTGCCGCCTGTTGGGCGCGATATTGTGAGGGCCCAATATTTTTTCTTTTTATCCCATCGTGTGGGGTATCAAAATAAAGGGTTTTAAGAGGCAATTTAAAAAAATATAAAACACTTATATGTTTAAATGTACCTAATTCGAATAATATGTTAACTAAAAAAGGTCAAATAAAAATAAAAAACATAAAATCAAAAAACGTCGGGTTTTTTGATTATGATGGCTTAAAAAGCGAACCTGCGTTTAGGTCAACCAGCTCGCAAATATGTATCCTCAGACTGCAAAGCAAATTGTTTTTCTTGTATACGTCTTTTTAGATCGCTTTTTAAGCAGTTGGGTTTTTTGATTTTATGAATTATTGATTCTTGAACGTTTGTCATCAGAACACAGTGAGTTTGGCGTTTGTTATGTATGCTTTTGTGTGTGTGGCTAGAAATTGTTACATAGTTTAAAACAAAGTCGCTTCCCGCTGTCTGTCTATCCCTATGTATGCTTAGATCTTTAAAACTACGCAACAGATTTTGATGCGGTTTTTTTTGATAGATAGAATGATTCAAGATGAAGGTTTATATGTATAATATACGCGCGTGAAGGCGCTGTCTGAAGCTAGTATCTATTAAATAATATGTATTAGAGATATGGACCGGTTCTCAGACGTGACAACGCCTATAAATTTAATAGTCTGGAACAGTGACAATTTTTTTTAGTAATATCAAAGCCGTAATTTTTTTACCTTGTCATGAAAATGGCATTACGGCAATCCTTCTTTATTGTAAACGTGAAGAAAGTTTGTATGTTTATATTCCAATCACTCTAAAACGGCTAGACGGTTTTGGATTCAATTTTGCGCATAGATTGTTCATAACCTGGTTCCCTTTTTTTTCGGGACTTAGTTCCCTGAGGAGAATTTCTGACTAACGCATGAGCTAAGCCTCTGGCAGAAGCTAGATAGTAAAAGTAAAATTTAAAAAAACAACAAAGCCCCGGATACATTTTTATTTCATGCTACATAATTTATCTAGTAGTAGACAAGCTTCGATCGACAATCTATTGAACACGTAATTATGACACGATATGTTGCGAAAACACCCCGATTCAAACAGTAAAACGCCCATAACTATTGAACGGCTGAACCGATTTTCATCAAACAAAGCTAAGAACACTCTCGATAAAGTAACCTTTCAAAAAAATATACTCAACAATTCATCCGTTTAGGAGTTATGGTGCCACAGACAGATACACAAACACACAGATACAAACATCAAAATTATAACACCGTCATCTTCGGGGGTTAAAAACAAAAGAGAGTTTGTTGTTGCTTTGGTGGGTAAGTCCGATTCACTCTTGGTCGGTTTTTTTATTATTGCGGTATTATTTATTATATTGATGTGAATAACAATCCTATGATATTTGGACCCGGATCTAATTTACATTGAAATAGGTAGCATAGTAACCAAGTACCTAAAGCAGCGACCACACAGCCCCTAGACGCCTCATAACAGGCGAGCGATGTCTGTCAACACATATGACTAAAAAGATCATATACAGGTAATACAGGTCGCCACTCGACAATTTCGAATTAGTAGCGACCACTTCTGTGAGCCGTAAACACTTCCGCGTCAGTCAATAAAAAATTGATGAAATAAATATTATAATGGCCTCTTGTACAATCCGTTGGTATGGTAACAACAGCCAGACTTCGAGTTTCCGGAAAAATGGCATAACATTTCATTGATAAGTCAATAGTTACATATAAACATAATTAGATTTATTTTCTGATATTATTTATCGGAGTTCATATTATACTGGTCACGTTTGTAGGTGAAAACGCCCACCGCATGTTTGCGTCTCTTTCTTTTTAAAGTATTTTTTTCGCTATCTCTTCTCCTCTATAATTTCATAAACACAACTAGTGATGCACCATATCCTATGACCAAATCTGTTATCGATAGAACTAGAAACCTTACAAATAAAGACATTAAATTTAATAGTTTCTTTAATTGTGAAACGATTTTTTGATTACGTTTTTTTACTAATATTTAATATTACTATATTTAAGAAACAACAACCGAAAAAAGTATGTTACCTTTAGAATTTTTATATATTTTTTAGTTTTAACATTTTATGTTATTACTAAAATGTTAAAACGCAGTATAGTTAATAATAAAAAAGGTAATATTAATAAAAAAAATAAGTACACATATTATTTATCTAAAAATATCGATACCTGTCTGGTTTTATTTAAACCTGTCCCATCCTTAATGAGACATATGACCTTGGTAAAGGACCAATCAGGGCGCAGTCGTCCCGTTCCTCATACCTCAGCTAGTTGACAGAATTGTTTTGATGTGTTAGATCAAGCATTAGGCGTCTAGTGGCTATGTGGTCGATGACCTAAAGGTTACTTATGTTGTAAAAATGTTTGGCATAAAATAAAAATTAATAAAACCTTTTCACAAAAAAAACCGAATTCATAAGCAAAACACTAAAAACGGAAAAAAAAACATTCGCTTCGGTAGTCGGTGTTGTCTTTGGTACCTTGTTTTTATCATATAATATTTTTCAACACACTTGCTCATGAAGTGGCTCTAATTTCACCGCAATTAGGCACATAATGACACCTGTAAACAAACTGTGACTTTTTCATTGCTATTATTCACAAGTGAGTTTTAGAGTCTTTTTTTAATTTATTGGTTGAGTTGCTTTGTTCTTAAATAAGTTTCGATACAAAAAAGATCGTGCTAAATAGTAAAATAAATTAATGTCCCTATTGCTTGCTCATTTCATGCAACTTCGAATTTAAATAGATAATTTCAACTTGTACGTATTTAATAAATAAAACTTTCACTCAAATATGACTTTGTTTTTCTCTGTAATAAAGAAAACTTGAAATTCCCCATTTTGTACGTGGCTAAAATGCTATTCGCGAAAAGCCAAAAAAAAGAAACCCCATTATTTTAGTCTATGGCCGATCACCATTGATTGATGCGCGCGCATGGGAAAACTGATTAATTTTTAAAAATGACTGTTGAAAATGATCTTTTTGTATTATTTTCTTCACAAGTGTGTTGAAAAACGTCGTATGATACACGTGTGTATTGATGATTACCGTCCTCGGCTCTTAAGACCCTCACCTAACGGTTCGGGTCTCAATGGCGCCTCAGCGGTATTTACCAACATTACACACTTGTACTATAATGTACTATTTTCCAATTGACAACTGGGAACTTATGTTATTCACCCAGAACCAGATTGAACGTTACAACCTACAACCTACCTACAGTTACTAGTTAGTTTACAACCCGAATACAAAGAATTTTTACTAACAACTACCGCTCTTTTAACAATTACTTTCAATATTTTTTTTAGTTTATTTACCAAAGTTTTTTAGCTACATTAAATGAGTTCATGTAACCGTTACATCAGAGTTTCAGTTACCTAACTGCGATAGACTTAAATAGAGTTATGTCTGTGGGCATTAGAGCGAGCCGAGAATACTGGTGTTTGTTGTAGAAGTTGGTGTTCATGATTTTCTTTCAAGAACATTATTTACAACCTAGGCAAACTTACTTACCTCCGGTGGGTTCCCGCATTGTCAAAGCGGCGGGATCAGTAGCCGTGGAGCGAAGACACAGGGCTTTTGCCGATAAGCCGATGACGTAGCGGCCAACAAGTAGGTTGCGGTGCCGTCTGGGCAACATCGCCACTGAAGCGGGACCTTCCGCGGCCTGGAAGGGGTCGCCACCGTCTGATGGCGGACGCGGTGAGGCCGCAGGGGAGGAGGATTGTCGGTATAGCGTTGGCCACTCTCCCTTCCGCAACAGAATCGGTGGCTGATTTTGTGCGATAATGCGTTATAGTCTTCTCTCATATCTATATCTACAATAGCTGTCCCCGGGCTACCCACCTACCTACCCTACCCTATCCTACCTACCTACCTACCCTATCCAACCTACCAACCCTACTGACCTTATCATCCCTACCTACCCTACTGATCCTACCTTCCCTAGCTTACCTACCCTGCCCTACTCCGCCTACCTTTTTTTTTTTGTTCTCGCTGGAAAAAATGCATTACGTATACCCACCCATTGGGGGAATGGAGGGGCTATGTGCGACTCCCCGGGCAAGCCCGGTATACCCACTAAAATAACCCAGCGGCACTCCCTCATCGGCTGAATGGAGGAGGACTGGGAAACCGGCACAGCCTTTACGTCCAGTCCTCCGCCGACGACCGCCTGCCTTTTAGGGCAGGCCCTTCACGCCCCTCCAATGGAGGGGCTCGGGAACGACCGCGAGTGCTCGGCCATACCCTAAACAACCTACCCTAGCCTACCTAGCCTAGTACCCTACCCTACAATAGCTCTCTCCCGCGGCTTCGCTACCGTCAACTGGCTACCTACCGACCCTATATACCCATGCCGACCCTACCTAACCTACTGACCCTATCTACCTTCCTTACCCTACCTACCCTGCCCTACTTACCCTACCTACCAACCATACTCTTCCTCAGTTACTACCCTATCCTACCTACCCTACCCTACATACGTACCTGCCCATATTTTTTTTTTGTTGATGCAGTTTGTAGCCTATGTCATTCCCCAGGATGTCATCTATCTCCTTGCCAAATTTGAATTAAATATTTGTAGAACTGTATCTAACCTGAAATCTTGACAAACATTTAGAATTAAATGCCTCCGAATTCTCAATTCAGAAACTGGCTGTATTAGTTCAACAATCCATTGGACAAGTAAAGTTCCAGAATTAAAAAAAAACCCCGACACATTATTATTTCATGCTACATAATTTATCTAGTACATAGTAGATACGCTTCGCTCGGCAATCTATTGGAACACGTAATTATGACAAGATATCTTGCAAAAACACCCCGATTCAAACAGTAAATCGCCCATAACTTTTGAACGGCTGAACCGATTTTATTCAATCATAGCTAAGAACACTCTTGACAAAATCACCTTTCAAACAAAACAAACAAAATTAGAATCGGTTTATCCATTTACGAGCTATGATGCCACAGACAAACACACAGATACACAGATACCCCTCTTTTTCCGTCGGGGGTTAAAAAGGATGAGCTAATGGCTACATTCATATATTTACATAGCTGTAACAACAAGCCTTCAAGGTCTCCTTGTGAAACTTCCGCTAACATAATTGCTAATTAATAACATGCCTTCATTATTATTATAATTGATATATCAGTAATTACACTATCGCAATAGATTTGAATCGATTCTCCTGATGAGATACTTTTCATTGTCCGTTTTCCTTAGACTTAAATTGCAGACCGAGAGGTCAATTCATTTAAAAAACCGTTACCTGAATTCATTAACCCAGTTAATTAGTGACAAGACCACTTGGTAAGACTATTACCAAGATCTTCAGGATTGAACAAAACGGTAAAAAAAAAAGTTTAAAAATACAAAAAAACACGGTTTAATAGAAAACCAAACTAAAAAAGTAAAAAATAATGTTCAATAAATTTAAATTAAGAATAATGTGAAAACAAAAAAAAAAATATTGACAGATATTGGTAAAAGTAGAGTCATTTTGAGAATATCTTGTCGCATGCTTTTTTATAATATAATATTCAATGATATTCAAATAAACAGATATGTTATGAGCGCGCGCATTGTGATCACTCGAATAGGTCACAATTGTGACCTTTAGTCTTTAGTTTATGTCACGCATGGCGAAGAGCGATAGGCTTTGTTGAAACAAAAACAAAATAAAAAAATGCCATCGTGTGTATTTGTAATTTATTTATTCTTTGATTAAAATAAATATTGTTTAATGACAGATGAATGACAAGTGTATGTGTGCTGCCGCTGCAGCGCGGAACACTTTTTTCAATTGTTTTGTAAGTGTATAACATATCTGTATATTTCAATATCATTGATAATATTATTTTCTTATTTTAAATTTATTGAAAATAATGTTCTGCTTTTTAGTTTGGTTTTCTGTTATAGCGGGTTTTTTTTACTATTATTTTTAACTTGTGCATAAAGTTTTGTTGAAAATGTTTATTTTTATCTTATATAAAAGATAAGTACTTACAATAAAATTAAAAAAATACAAATAGGGAAAGTGATCTGCCTGTAATTTCATAAGGACTATATAAGCATTTATTTTGGGTGTAGTTCATGGCAAATCTTTTCTCCTATAATAAGTATATTTTTAGCACAAGAATAATGGAAGTAAATCCATAAAATTCATACATAAACACAAGTCTACGCAATGTATTTGAGCACTATTGCATGCGCGCGCGCATTGTGGTCAAGGATCGACGCGCCTCTCTGATTGGCTGGCGGCGCGTTCCATATTTGAACACACTCATAACGGTTTTTACAATTATTTGATGGCTTATGTAATGTTTTAGGAGTTGTGAAGTTTTCTTATTGTTTAAATAATGTGACTAAGTAGGTACTTAGTAGGGAATTAAAAAGTTACACACAGTGAACTCTAGATAGCGTATAACAATAACGTAGTTGATTTAAGAAATTTACTATTCATAAAAGGAGGTAAACTGAAACACTTCGGAACGCCGTAGTCGGGATGGGCTTACTGCTTGTTTCCGAATGTCATATCCCCGATGGCTAGTTCCCCAAAGTCATCAGATCGAACGTCCGGATCGCCGGAAAACCATAGCATCGATGTACTACAATTTCGAATAGCCATTAGACCGAGCGTCCGTTTCGCCGAAAAGCCAATGCAACGATAGTCCTACAGTCCCATTCATCGAATGTCTATTGGTTCGACGTGCCAGTAAGTCGAGAGCTATTCAACCTTAAATAGTCTTCTTCATCAGTTCCACTTCACCAAATAATACAATTTCTGAGTGCAAATGATTGCATTTTTGATGAAAATACCAAAATCGCTATATGGATCCCATTATCAGACCCTGAACTAATGACCATGGAACCTCGGACCTTTGAAGTATACCCTTTCAAACAAAAGAAGAATTTTTCAAATCGGCCCAGGCGTCTTCAAGAAATCGGGGAAAGAAAAAACAATATTCGACGAATTGGGAACCTCCTCCTTTTTTTGAAGTCGGTTAATAAAAATAATAATTTTGCCTCGGCTGCAATAGAAAACTTTACCTACCTGCATCAAAATGTATTATTACAACGGCACGAACGATTTTGATACTTTCATGTCAATATTCTTAGAGAAAACTAAAAACTCTTTTCGAACACTGTTTCTTTCTAAGCCCTTGATAATATTTCTTAAGTGAATGCGACCTACATACCTGCTCACCTCGTTACTTATAAAGCGTGAAGCTTGGTCGAATTTTATCAATAGGGCCAAACACCATAGTAGGCCAATTAGAGTCGAAATTATTATTATACCTAGTTAACTGGACGTAGTTAATAAAATTATTCAAAGTAAAAGTATTCTTCATATTCAGAAAAAAAAATCTGTTCCTACTTCTCTAATGTTTATTATGTGTGTGTACATTAATTGTTAAATAAGTAAATGTTTTTTTAATAAATATTAGTTTGCTTAGTTGGTAATTTTTAGGGTTCCGTACCCAAAGGGTAAAAACGGGACCCTATTACTAAGACTCCGCGGTCCGTCTGTCTGTATGTCTGTCTGCCTGCCTGTCTGTCCTTCAGTCACCAGGCTGTATCTCATGAACCGTAATAGCTAAACAGTTGGAAATTTCACAGATGATGTATTTCTGTTGCCGCTATAACAA
The DNA here is from genome assembly GCA_964057195.1 of Orthosia cruda. Classification (NCBI taxonomy): domain Eukaryota; kingdom Metazoa; phylum Arthropoda; class Insecta; order Lepidoptera; family Noctuidae; genus Orthosia; species Orthosia cruda. The sequence goes on along the minus strand of OZ059852.1, from coordinate 3,343,564 downwards.
CAAATAACTAAAAACTGAATATAATACATATTTTAGTGGGGCGTCCATACAACAAACGTGATATTTTTGCCGTTTTTTACGATAATGGTACGGAACCCTTCGTGCGCGAGTCCGACTCGCACTTGTAAGTATTTTTTATGTATGTATTTGTTTGCTTAATTGGTCTAATCATGCACCCTCGGTTTTTGAATTAAGAATTTGAGATTGAGCGGTTGTCAAACTGTACTTTAGCCTGGGTTTAAATTCACAGTTCAGAAACGGGCCCTCGGTGGTTATAAGTATCTTAGGTTCGATTTCCAGCAGCCTAATGGCGTAAGTGTGTTCGGCAGGGCAAAGGATATGACTCCATCAAAGAGTATGACCGAGTCCCTTTAAATTTGGACTTTTTCGAAAAGAGTTTCTTCACCAGTGAAAGCGTCCATTAATTTTTGGCAATACCGAACAATTTTTTTTTATTATTTTATTATTTTATCTTTCATGGAGTCATACCCTTTGTCCTGCCGAACACACACAATTAGGCTGTAGGTCGAGCAAAGTGAGATATTAAGATTTCAGACGACGCTTACGTTAGTATCTCGTAGAAGCACAAAGAAAGCTAGATATGGTCGCACTAAATGTCTTAATTATGTGATATATTTATCTACCCATTTAATAACTAATTTTTATTCTTGCAATGTTACCCAATCATTTTTAACCGACTTATCAAATAGGAGGAGGTTCTATGATCGAAATTATGTTTGTTTTTTTTTTGTAGTTTCACCGATATCTCCGTCAATTGTGGACCGATATTGAAAATTCTCTTTTTGTTTGTTTGAAAGAGTATATTCCTAAATTGGTCTCATATTTATTTGGTGAAGATCTGATCATATGCGTACCTAATATACAATACCTCTCTGCCTTATTTTACTTGGAAAAGGCTTGATGATAAAGTATTTCATGATGCATTTTTTTACTGTTCGATGTTACGTAACATTTAAAGACAAGGACAATTCTTTTTTTCAACTAGGCCATTTAGTAAGTTAAAAAAAATAAAAATATAATTGATTCTACCGTTCATTCGGAAAAGTAGCTTGATATGGAGAAGAACGGACAAGAAACTCCATATTTACTATTTAAAAAAAGTGTTTTACAACATTTACATACATACATACATTCATAATATACGTGAGGACGATGCACCCAGCACTACTATACTACGTTAAAAATATTGCAAACATAGGTAAATCGCCTAATTCAATAAGAACGGAAAATTTTTTTTCGAACCCCGGTTTCAAATTACAACATTTTTATACATATATGTATAGAATATTATTTACATAAAGTATGTAGGTACACTATGTTGCAAAATCACTAAAAGTGCATATTAAGGGCAAACTTGCTCCAGTTTTTGAACGCGTGTTGTACTCTGTATGGGCAGATTATTTTTACGATTAGTGTAATTTTATTGTGGTAGACGGGCGGTTAGAACGCTTAGATTAGCGTTTAAAACGCTTGAACAGTTGTTTTTGGTTTTAATGCATTCGCTAATATTCCTGTAAGTAGCTTCAGCAAACGTATTCAACAATGGTAAGTCTCTCCTTACAGTGGATTAACCTAACTCAAAAATAAAAATTATTGTTGATTAGCAACAAGCATCAAAACACACAGACTGTCACTCTTACTTTAGGAAGTGTGAACGTCTGTTTGTGTTATCACTGCTCTTGATTTGCCATGCCTTGGATTAAGACGTGGGACCCGTTTTTATACCAGTAGCACTTTCCCTTGGCACAATAATTTTCGTCTATAACGGGGCCGAATCTGCTGGAAAAAGCTAACATCATATCTAAACTAATATTATAAAGAGGAAAGATTTGTATGTATCGAATAAACTTAAAAACTACTGAACCGATTTCAAAAATTCTTACACGGTTGGGAAGCTAAACTATCCCCGGGTTACATAGGCTACTTTTTATCCCTATATTCCCACGGGAACGGGCACTACGTGTGTGAAACCCGCTAGTTTGGCTATAAAGTTAACTTAAAATTTCGTGTTATACACTCTAATGCATGCTGACCGCATTGCATATAAATGGGCTGATACAGAAAACTATACGAAAATATAACCTTCTACAGTCAAAGGGATCCCGAAAACGCTTGAAAACCGCTCGTCTACCACACAATTAAAATATAACGTCTGCAAGCAACTAATTACGTGTAATTATAAATTAACCAGCCAGCAGTAATTGGAGCATACTTACAATTACTGCACGAAAGTAATTTTCGTCCATTCTAATAATTTTGTAAAAATAAAATAAGATTTTTAGTTGAAAATGTAACTATCAAATCTTCTCTCTAGCCATTTTTACCCGACTACGGCAAAGCCAAAATGAATGGTTAGGATTTTAGCAGTCTATGTATGTGTTTACGTGTTATGTATTATCCTCCGTAGCGCCTAAACTAACCCGAGTCACAAAGTTACTAACGTTAAAATTGAGTGTTTAAAAAGGGGGGTTTACGAGTACTAGACAAATTGAGACACTCTGTGTTAGCAAAGTCAAAATTGTTTATTTCAATTAGGCCATTAAGCGGTACTTTAGAACGTCGAATATTTAAATTAAAAAAATAATATTTAAATCTACTGTCCATTCGCAAAGTTAGATTGTTATGGAGAAGAACGGATAAGAAACGCCACAACTACTTTTAAAAAAATGGTGTCTGGATTCATACCACTAACCCAACAAGACAGTTAAGTGTAACTTAATAATTAAAAGCCGGTAAAGGTTAAACTGAAAACCAACCATGAATATAGCAGTGTGACCTTTAAGATTCCCATAAAATCTTAAGATATGATATTAAAATAATAAAAGTAAGTTCATTATGTGACAATTTCGAACTGTTTATAGAAGAGGATCTGACTTTTGCCATTATATTTATAATCCTTAAGTATCAACATTACTTTTTATTACTTTGAGGAAGATATGTGCTTGTTTTGTTTATGAAATCTTTCTACAATGTTTACGTTTTGTCAACGTCTGCGCGGCAATATAAATCTCTGTGATATTTTAACCTAGTCAATGATAGAAATAAAGTTCCAAGTTCCATAGGTCCTATGTAGGCAGCTGAAGTAAAATATCGCCATGTTTTTATTTACTTATAATGAGAATGACGTCTTTATTGGTAAAATCTCATTGCCCACTTAATACCCCAATTACTTTTTTTTTTCATTTTGACAGCCGACCATAGATTGCAGCGATCTGTTGTTTGTCTATGGTTTCGACAAATGATCATTGAGCCGTCGGGATGATGGTCGTATATTTGGTTAACCTCTTGTAGCTAGAAATAATAAATACAATATAATTGCACACTACATAATAAACGAAATATAGGAAAATACCTTAACAATTAATAGAAATAGACAATTGGAATGAAAATAGCGCTGTGAAGATACTGCTGCCAACTTATAGATGATCACCAATCCACAGAACATTTACCACAGTGTCTCAAGACGAAAGTCTATGACCAGTGTGTGTTGCCAGTGATGACATATGGCTCTGTGACGTGGTCGCTCACAATGGGCCTCACCAGAAAACTTACAGTCACCCAAAGGGCAATGAAGATGCTCTATGCTAGGAGTTTCCTTGCGTGATCGAATCAGAAATGTAGGTATCCGTAAGGAAAAATAAATCAGGATTTCCAACATAGCCCGAAGAATTGCCAAAATTAAGTGGCAGTGGGCAGGGCACATTGCTCGCAGAACGAATGGCCGATGGAGCAGGAAGGTTCTGGAGTGGCGACAGCAAATTGGAAGATGTTGCGTTGGAAGGCTTCCTACCAGGTGGACCGATGACCCGGTGAAGGCTGCGGGGAGCCGCTGGATGCAAGACGAGGTCTATGTCTTGCAGTGGACGTCTTTCGGCTGATATAATGATGATGAATCCATAGGCCGACCTCGGCAACCACTACTTAACCTTTAATATCGCCCTTCGTCGTGAAAGGTAGTTAAGTACCTACTATGTAACCTTAATGATGACTTGCATTCCACAATTTGGCAACGTGATTTACCTGTAACAAAACAAAGAATAAATATTACAAAAATGAATGAAATACTGAGCATTCATTTACAAAGGAATGTTGCTACAATATGGACTTATAAATAGCTTAATACACACAAAATAAATATAATAATAATGTACAAGTGCGTTTAAAAAGGGGAGAGGGGAAGAACTCATTGGGCATCCAAAAATTCGCCACTTCGCTGTCAGAGAAAAAAGTGCCCCAGAACGCTGGCAGCATTGCCAATTTTGTTTTTTTTTTTTAATATAGTTGGAGTTGAAATTCGGTCGCACTATTACCCAAACTGCCTCAAAAAGTGAGCCGGTCTTGATATTGTCAGGCTCCAACTGACTAAAACCCCTCCTGCCTTACACACTCCCGCCAACGAAGTTGGTGCCTATGGTATTCTGTGCAAACTCAAATACTTATGGGGATCTTTATTTAATAATACAAAATATACAAAATGTGCGGTTTATCGCAAAAATGTGCAAAAAGTGCTGTTTATCACAGTGAGAATTCAAAAAGAGCTATTTACATACATACATAAACTCACGCCTTTTTCCCATGGGGGTAGGCAGAAACTACAGAACGCCACCTGCTACGATCCTTACATACTTCTTTTGCTTCACTCACATTCATACATCTAGTCATACACACACGCCGGTTATGAGTACTGCGCATCTGGCCTTTTTGAAGAACATCACCGGGAAACGTAGTTATCACAGGGAAATCAAAGAAATATAAATAATGCCTTACAATTTAGGGATAAGAAGCACAGCAGTGCTTTTCACCACACATACAATCTGTTTTTCTTAGGTACTACCCCAGTGCACCGTTTGTCATTGCAGTTTTGTGCGTGCTATTTCTATGCTTCTTACAAAATATTCTCATAATACTAGTGAAGCATAGGGCCGCTTCAACTTCGGTTTCGTGCAATGACGGTGGAAGCCACATTAACACAGTACACTAGGAACTTTTCCCCGTGTTGCTTACTCATGAGCCCATGCAGGCTCTCCTTCGTCAGTCTCCTGTCCAGCTCACATTCGAGTTGGTAGCGTTCCCTGATAAATAACGGGCAATCTACAAGTATGTGCTGGACGGAGCACTGTCACGTTGAATAGCAAGGCTGATTTTCTGGTCGAAGAAAAGCTCAGCCTTCTGGTCTAGTTTTGATCGGTAGTTAATTCAACCAATGGTCTTAAATTTGTGTTTATTCCTCAATTTTTTGCTCACAAAATGGTCAAATAAGTAACTCTTCAACGTATTTAACCATTTGTGATTCCAACACTTTATGAATAAACGCGGTTTACCAAAATTTTAAACCATATTTTGACCATTGGTTGAGTTAACTACCGATAAAAAAAAAACTGGGCCTAATACCGAAATCACGCAAAAAAAAACAAAATTCTTTATTTCAACTAGGCCATCAAGTGGTATTTTTGAAAGTCAAAAATTTAATCTAAAAACGAATACTAATTGATTCAACCGCCCATTCGGAAAACTAGCTTATTATGGAGAAGAACAGACAAGAAACTCCATACCCACTCTTTAAAAAAATGCGTTTACCACAATGATATTCACATAAACAGATATGTTATGAGCGCGCGCATTGTGAAGACTCGAATAGGTCACAATTGTGACCTATTCGTCTTTATTTTATTATATTTAGTCTTTAGTTTATGTCACGCATGGTGAAGAGCGATAGGCTTTGTTGAAACAAAATAAAAAATATGCCATCGTGCGTATTTAGAAATTATACCAATTATGATACCAAAGTACATAAAACAGAAGGGATCTCTAACCATATGTAAGTACGCAATACGCCTCAATTTACTAATTTATTTAATTTTTTTCCTAATATTCTGATATTTGTAGGTTAGAAAAAGATAACAACATTGGTGGTCAGAATAATGTTTGTTTACATTCACACGCAAGTGACAAACACTAGCTGTCTCTTTTTTTCTTGTTGGTTTTATCAAGCCATCCCTTTCAGACTTGTAGTGAAATGTCAGATGAATGAAAAGTGTGTATGTGTGCTGCCGCTGCTGCGCAGAACACTTTTTTCAATTGTTTTGTGAGTGCATAACGTATCTGTTTATTTGAATATCATTGGTTTACCAACATTTACCTACATACATATTATAAATTCATATACGTGAGGACGATAGAACCAAACTAACACTACTTTACTACACAAATTTATAACGGGCCATGCGCCTAATGTTTCTAAACCACAAAGAAAAAAATAAAAGACGTGTGGCACTCGGGGACTGTCGCGGTAAAGCTATTGCATAGCATTTATTCTAGATCCGGTCCTGGAAAATGCGTCTAAATGTCGAATTGTATAGAGTTGCAAAACCATGACCCTTATTCACATTGAAATAAGGTCGCTTTTCTTTGACCAGCAAAAGTGACCCTTATTCTCATTAGCATAAGGTCCACATTGATCACCATTGTCATAGAAACAGCTCAGAGAGACCGATAAAAGGAATTTTTTTTACGAACAACAAAAATTTTAAAACCCTCATATTCAGAAACGGTTGGAGTTAGCGCATTTCTGACAAAAAAATTGCCCCCCTGCCCGCGCTACTTCATCCAGGAGAACAAGATAGGATTTATCCCCCCCCCCCTTAACCGTTCACCACGCCCCGCAAAAAAAAATAAGGTCGCTTTTCTTTGACAAGCAAAAGTGAACCCTTATTCTCATTAGCACAAGGCACATTGATCACCATTGTTATTTTCGTTACGGAATTTCTGGATTCGGTCTCCACGCTCAAGGCCCGCGATAGAAGCTATGCAATAGCTTAAAACTTATTTTTTTACAAGTTTTCACTGTCCCACTGCTTGGACTGCTGCCTCCCTCAAATAAACAATCAAAATCTAAGATATAACGAAGGAAATTGTTTACGTTGTAAAATTAATAAATGACATATATGTCAAAAAAACAATCAAAGTTGTTATGCAGCAAATAAGAAATAAAAAGGTTTTTAACCTATGCAATAATATTCAAGATTTATTGCATAAAAACTGATGATAATTCCGGCTTGCAAAGAAGACCTGTTTTGAGTTAAAGTATGCATTTTATTACCATAATATTTTTCTCAAACATGCATGGAAATATTTTCATTATTTTCGAAAACAGAACTCGCGAAGTATCGAATTTACTGACAAAGCAAATCAAATCCATTGCAGGAGCGTTTTTTGAATTTGGAACATTACAACGCTCCAGCAATGTTGATCAAATCCATTGCTGGAGCGGTTTTTGAATTTGGAACATTACAACGCTCCAGCAATGTTGATCAAATCCATTGCAGGAGCGTTTTTTGAATTTGGAACATTACAACGCTCCAGCAATGTTGATCAAATCCATTGCTGGAGCGTTTTTTGAATTTGGAACATTACAACGCTCCAGCAATGTTGTTGTAATTTTTAATCCCCTAGTTATCTGGCCCCTAACTTTCAATACTTTGCGCCAATCACAATAAAATCTACGGTCATCACAGAACCGCCTCCTTCAATGTCCCACTCACCGCACTGACTTCATTCACTGTTCTTTCTTTGTTCAGTCTATTTCTCTGTGGAATGCACTCCCCCAGGAAATCAGGATGGCAACCAACCGATTAACCCTTAAAAGTTAAGGTTCGCGAGCATATTCGTAAGAAGAAGATGAGAAGAGCATATTAGTAAGAAGCAGTAGTATCGCCACAGCGCTAATGATTTTCCATAATTATCAATAACTACTAATTGTTTATGTATATTTGTATATTCTTTGAGTATATGTTGTATTTTTAGTTTAGGTATATGTATTTAAATAAACGCGATTTGCTTGACTTTTTATTGCACCTACCTCTATTTGTCTCTGCCTCACCCAAAGGTCGACTGGTAGAAAATGCCCTCTGTATGTTTGTGTGCATAAAGTGTTAAATAAATAATAAATTAAATGTATAATATAAAAAATATGTTTTATGGCAATTGCCTGTCTTGTATTAGTGAAGTCCTCGCCTACGGCCTTCAATCTCATATTCGCCCTGCAGTTGCCTATTTCCCGGCCTTTCCAATAATGTAATATTATTGAAAAATTCAATATAACTGAAGGCGTAAACACTCAGGTGCAGACAGACAGACGGACAGTGGAGTCTTAGTAATAGGATCCCGTTTTTACGCTTTGTGTACGGAAACCTAAAAACGGCAAAAGTTACCTTTGTTGTATGGGAGCCCCACTTAAATATTTATTTTGTTCTATTTATTGTTATAGCGGCAACATAAATACATCATCAACCGTCTATTCTATCACGGTTCATGAGCAGACAGACAGGTGGACAGTGGAGCCTTAGTAATAGGGTCCCGTTTTTATCCTTTGGGTATAGAACCCTAAAAACTACCTAAGCGAAAAATCCGGACAAATAAGGCTCGACAAAGTAAGGCCATATGTCCGGACATTCTGGATAAAGCCGGACGAATGGTAATTGCTAATTCCATACCTTTTTGACTTTGACAATGGAACGTCACTGCCTGGCATTTCTATATCATTCTGAATACATCACAATATCGTATGATACGAAAATTATGCAATTTCGAAAGTGTACCGTACCTGTACCGTCCATGAAATATCTCAGTTTTGACGTAATGCACGCGTATCTTTAGAAAGATTGTAGAAATCTAGAATATTTTAGTGTTTACTTAGTTTTTAGATAAAGATATTTTGCAAATTCTTCTCATTCGTGAAACTAACTGCATTGGATTAAAACGTCAACTAACGCCAACGACCTTGAGGGAACAAAACGCGCCCTCTTTTCTCACCCGCGCGATTTAAAATTTACTAGTTTTTTGTACTTCCCTATGACTAAAAAAAAAGCCTCAGATCAAAATGTAGATAATTAAATTGTCTTTGAGATGGTGTCGATTTCATTTAAATACGCCCAGCGGTTTTGTTGTGATTGTCGTGTTACTGTCCGTTTTAGACATAACTTTACAAATTGATTACACAATGTTATACGAATAAAACTCAAAATTTTCTTAGATCAAGTTATTAAGAAAATGGTCTTATGTAACATATATTTCTTCCTAAAAATTACAACTAGCCATTTAGACGTGATTGTCATTTTAAAATCAGCTGCTCAGGTGTATCTGTGCCAAATGATTTCTTTTGTATAAAGTCTTGTGTCATATCAACTCCCCAACTTATTTAATAGGAATATTGGTGTCAAAATACTTAGTATGGTTCTACAAAACGTATGTGAACGAACCCAAAGACTCAACATTGTTTGGTAGACAATGTTAATGCAGAATTATGGGCGTTTTATGGTTTATGTAAATATTCAAAACGAAATTAAATTATGAACGACTTCATTGTAATATTGTGTTAATAAACATCAATTCGTTTTGGCAATTTTGCGGTTTACTTTTCTGTTAGGTATTGACGTCAAATCAAAGTTATCGCGTCATACCATCGTGTGATATTCATGAAAATCATCATGAAAATCAATGAAAACAAATGCGAGTCGGACTCGCGCACGAAGGGTTCCGTACCGTTATCGCAAAAAACCGCAAAAAAACACATTTGTGGTATGGGAGCCCCACTTACATATTTATTTTATTCTGTTTTTAGTATTTGTTGTTACAACGGCAACTGAAATACATCATCTTTGGTTATGGAATCCTAAAAAGGTTAAGATGAACATCTATACCAATAAAGAGGAAAGTTTTTTTTGTTTGTTTGATTGTTTGTTTGTTTGTACCGAATAGGCTCCAAAACTACTGGACCGATTTCAAATATTCTTTCACCGTTGGGAAGCTACTCTATCCCCGGGTGACATAGGCTACTTTTTATCCCTGTATTCCCACGGGAACGAGAACTACGCGGGTGAAACCGCGAGGCGTCCGCTAGTCCTTTATAAATATGAAAGTTTTGAGGATGGATGAATATTTATGTATGTTTGTAACTCTTTCACGTAAAAACAACTGAATGGAACTGGATGAAATTTGGAACAAAGATATATTATAGTCTGGAATAGCACACAGGATAATTTTATCCTAGGAATATGTTCCCTCGGGATAATGTTCGACATTCCCGCGGGTGAAGCAGAAACTTGCAAATAAAAAAAGTTTGTAATATCAAAACACTGAATACATAAGCGCACTAAAAAGATTAACAAGAAGAAAATCATGCTGTGCAGTCGGAGAATACATATTCGCGAGCTGGCTAACCAAAACTATATATACTCCGACTGCACAGCATGACTTTTTCTTGTTAGTCTTTTAAGTTCGCTTAAGCAGTCGGCTTTTTAAATTATAATAACTTTTTTTATTTACAACTTTTTAGTTATACTTATTTTTTTTAACGACTTTTAAATATATAAGTGGTATATATTTTTGGGCAGGTGGGCAGGGCACATTGCTCGCAGAACGGATTGCCGTTGGGTCCGAAAAGTTCTAGCGTGGTGACCGAGTACTGGAAGACGCAGCGTTGGAAGGTCTCTCTCTAGGTGGAGCGACGACCTGGTCAAGGCTGCGGGAATCCAGTGGATGTGAAACGCACAGGACCGATCAGTGTGGCGACGCTTGGGGGAAGCCCATGTCCAGCAGTGGACGTATATATATTTTTGTAATCACCACTAAAAACCCTTCATTTAGTAACCTCACTTGATAGAAAAGGAAGAAAAAAATATTTGAAGCCCCACAATATGGCGGCCAAAATCCGCCATGTTTCTTTTTTTAAACGTTGTTCAAGCCCATGTCTATGAACATATTATCTTATACTTAGTTTAAAATCTTGTAAGAAGTTTAATTTAGTTACCATAGCGAATATTTGTGTTGTACATCTCTAGATTAGAAAACTGGCAACATTATTTGCCACTTCCTGTATACTTTTTACTTAGAAAATTTGTCTGTGTCATGGCGCACGTTGTGTGTTCTAAAAATTTGAAAATTTTCGTAGAAAAATTAACGCATTTCATTTAGAACAAACGTCACTTATCTAAGAACACACTGAAGACCTATTTCGATATCTTAATTATAAAAATCCGTCTAGCGGTTTGTATACAAAAACCTATCTATCTTCTCCACCAACTCTATCATAAAGGTTTTTCAGAAATAGATAAGTACATTCACTTTCATTCAACACAAAAGACACGCCGAACCGACGCTTCGCCGGTCAACTCACTGACCCACTTCCACTGTTGTCTCTTAACTATCATCTTAGAAAGTTACGGATAACTGTGAACTTGACGGGCGCAGTTAAAGTTAACCGCGGTCTCTGTAAATTGTAAACTGTTCCTTTTTTGGTAAATCTCTTGCGGTTAAAAAGTGATGGTGGGTTGTTAGTCTAGATTATTGTTTGGTAAGTGTTTGTAGCGACTGATTTTTAACCGACTTCAAAAAAAGGAGGAGGTTCTCAATTCGTCGGAATCTTTTTTTTATTTTTTTTATTTGTATGTTCCCCGATTACTCAAAGACGCCTGGACCGATTTCAAAAATTCTTCTTTTGTTTATAAGGATATATTTCCTAGTTGATCCCATAATCATCAGGTCAGGATCTGATGATGGAATCCAAGAGAAATCGAGGGAACTCCTCAAATATTATACGCAAATAGGTATATAGCGATTTTGGTATTTTCATCAACAATGCAATCATTTGCACTCACACACAGTATCATTTGGTGAAGTGGAACTGATGAAGAAGACCACAGGTGGCCACTGTAACTCCTAAATGCTAAATATGTCACGGGCATAAGATATCTCGAATAGTTAACCGACTATAATGAAGCAAATACTTATAAATAAATGGTACTGATGAAAATGGCACCATCGAACTGATCTGATGATGAAGCCGGAAGGTAGCCACTGGAACTCTAATATAAAACAATGTATCCTAGTCGTGTTTGGGCTTATTGGAATCGCCATGAGATGTACTTTGGCTATAAATGATAATCATGTTAATTGCAGGTACCTACCAAAACTAAAAAGAGAAAAATAAAAACTTTTTAACAAAACATCAAACCGACTTCCAGAACAAAAAACTACAAAGCAAAAAATAAATTTATTTTCCGAAGACGGTGTCGAAAATAGGGAAACAATGGGTAGGTACAAAAGACACCGACTTCGGAAAAGAATATTATTTTTTGCTTTTTAGTGTTTTGTTCTGGAAGTCGGTTTGATTTTTTGTTAAAAGTTTTTTTGTAGATTTTTAGCAGTTAGAAGTAACTACTTTTAACTGCCAAGGGGATACCAGATATTCTGACGACAATCTTGTCAAGGAGTATTATAAAACAAAACGAACGAAATGGGTATTTTTGAACATTAGTGGCTAAATAATAACAGCCGCACGGGTCGATCTTCCAGGTTAAGCAACGCTTGACGAGGTCGGTCCGTGGATGGGTGACCATTTCAACATACCGAGTTTCCTCCGTGCCTCGGAAAGCACTTTAAGCCGTTGGTCCCGGCTGTCATTTGAAGATCTTTGACAGTTGTTACGGGTAGTCAGAAGCTTGAGATCTGACACCAGTCTTGCCAAGGGGTACCGTGTTACCCAGTTACTGGGTTGTGGAGGTCAGATAGGCAGTCGCTTCATGTAAAACACTGGTACTCAGCTGAATCCGGTTAGACTGGAAGCCGACCCCAATATAGTTGGGGAAAGGCTAGGTAGGCAGATAACGAAATAAATATATCAATTTAACTTATAAACTTTTCAATATCAATTTAAAAAAACCGGCCGAGTGCGAATCGGACTCGTGCACGAAGGGTTCAGTACCATTATCGCAAAAAACGGCAAAAAAATCACGCTTGTTGTATGGGAGCCCCACTTAAATATTTATTTTATTCTGTTTTCAGTATTTGTTGTTATAGCGGCAACAGAAATACATCATCTGTGAAATTTTCAAGTGTCTAGCTATCACGGCTCATGAGAGACAGCCTGGTGACAAAAAGACAGACGGACAATGGAGTCTTAGTAATAGGGTCCCGTTTTTACCCTTTCTGTACGGAACCCAAAAAAAAACTCCCGATTATAGCCAATGTTTGAAAAAAGTTTTATTTTTGGTTTGTTTTTTATTTCGTTTCACCGTTACACTGTGCACTGCCTAAATTATTACGATATAATTGAGAGACTTTAGTAAACAACCCATAGGTAGGATAGGTTTAATACCACAGACTTAGATGACGCGAGTGCACTTGACATGAATCTACTTCGCGCGTTAATAAAAGGGAAAAAAAGTGAGGCAATATTCTTATTTTGAGCTGTTTCATTATTTATTCTGTGGTTTCATTTAACAATATCGGCAACGAACATCAAACGAAATTTTGAAAAATACCTATGTATATTGAGTTGTTAAAGACAACGGCAAATTTTCTTTCGTCGGTAAATAATTTTGTTTTTAAATGGCTTACTAACAATAGAATCGCGTTTGACCACTATCTCACCTGATGGTAAGCGATGATGTGGTCGACAGTGAACCACTCTTGCCTAGAAGAAACCTATTCACTCTTGACTTAAAACCCCTAGGTTGTAGCTATCAGGAAACACAGACTCCGGCAGGGAATTCCACTCTTTAGCTGTACGCATAATTAAAGTATTCCCAAAACGTTTTATGCGTATGTGTGGAATGTCCACCACGTATCGATGGGACTTCGTCGTTTTTGGTGGGACAAGACAAAGACAAACATTCTTTATTTCAACTAGGCCATTAAGCGGTACTTTTGAACGTCAAAAAAAGTAATAATAATTATTGATTCTACCGTCCATCACAGTAGCTTGTTACGGAGAAAAACGGACAAGAAACTCCACTCAAATCCACGGGGCTTCCGTTTTCTAGTTAGTTTTATATCTGTGTAGTCAACATCTCAGAGGTTATGGCATACAATAGTGGGAACCTCATCTTAATGTGCTCATCAGTTACATAAAAATAATAGTATTATCTCTAGTAGCATTGAAATTCAGTGTACAATCTATCTAATTTAATCTATTTGACATTGGAGGTCAGATAGGCAATTACTGGTTCTCAGCTGCAACCTGTTAAACTAGGCAGACCTCAACATAGTTCAGGCTAATACTAGGCAGATTGATTCTTCATAATCATCATCATATCAGCTGAAAGACGTCCACTGCTGGACATAGGCCTTCTCCAAGCGTCGCCACATTGATTGTTCCTGTGCGTTTCGCATTCAGCGGATCCCCGCAACCATCACCAGGTCATCGGTCCACCTAGTGCGAGGCTTTCCAAAGCAACGTCTTCCGGTTCGCGGTCGCCACTCCAGAACATTTCTGCCGCGTCGGACATCCGTTCTGCGAGCAATGTGCCCTGCCCACTGCCACTTAAGTTTGGCAATTCTTCGGGCTATGTCGGTAACTTTGGTTCTCCTGCGGATATCTTTATTTCTGATGCGATCACGCAAGGAAACTTCGAGCATAGCACTCTCCATTGCCCTTTGGGTAAGCTTTCTGGTGAGGCCCATTGTGAGCGACCACGTCTCGGTCCCATAGGTGATCACTGATAACACACGCTGGTCATATTGGAAAGACTCGAATTCAAATTTAGCCAGAAAATCTGCCAAATCTCGGCTTTAAAGTCGAGTTTGACACGTTCTTTACTCAAAACTCCTCGCGTTGTTTTCCTTCAACGTTGCCTGTGATATCCTGGACACAGCGTTGGGATGACGATACGACAATACTGGCATTACTAGTGCATACGAGTAGTTTGAAACTATTGAAATAATCTTGCATAAAAGATCTAAGCACTATTCGTAGATAGTCATACTAGCTATTTTGTCTAAACTATTGATATTTTTTTTTTTTTTTATTATAACTAACGATATATTTTTAAATGCAGACTGGGAATGTTAATCGATACTCTTATATAAAGTTGAAATTATACCTCTGTATAATTAATGTAAGTCTGAAATAGCCAAGTCAGAGGCCTGTGGCCCAGAGGCGGCTTAATTAACTCTGACACCAGAGGTAGCCACATCCTCACATGAAAAGAAGAAGAACTCATAATTCTTAATTCAAAACTTTGTCCCACTTGCACGAAAAACAAAGTCAGAGTAATGTTTTTCAAAATTTCAAACTTTGCGATTGGCCACGTTACATTTTGCGCATGAAAATACAGTATTAATAAACTTACGAACACCAGTTTATACCAGCTCTTATGTTGCCAAGGCAAATACATCATAACATTAATAAAAAATAATAATTATTCTGTTTATAACAATTAAAGTAATTACCAACTATGAGGTAACAAGCTGTAGGTAAATACAAAGATAATTGTTTAAGAAAAAATAATTTAATGGACTGATAAAGTTGATCTATAAATCTTAGAGATAATTAAGACACAATATGCATAATATCACGCGTGTGTTTACCGAGGGGGTAGGCAGATAGTATTACAGAGTACATCTGTATTTCGCCATTATGTTTTTTAACCGATTACAAAAAAATAAAATTATTCAGTTTTTTTTTTTTTAAACAGTCTCTTTTGAATACAGAGATAAAAAGCGTTGCCGTATTCACTTACGCTGCTGCGGCAGCTGTGGTTGATGTTATATTAATAACTAGCGGAAGCCTCGCGGTTTCATCCGCGTAGTTCCCGTTCCCGTGGGAATACAGGGATAATAAGTAGCCTATGTCACCCGGGGATAGTGTAGCTTCCCAACGGTGAAAGAATTTTTGAAATCGGTCCGGTAGTTTTTAAGTTTATTTGTTATATAAAAAAATACAAATCTTTCCTTTTTATAATATTAGTATAGATGAAAAATCGAAAGAACCTCTAACGATAAATTCGTCTGTGTAAAAATATGTTTAAATATCATAGCCGTTTAGGAGGAGAATGCAAAATACCGACTAGAGTAGCGTGTTGTTAAATATTTTTTTAAGGCAAAACTATAAATCACAAAGAAAAACCATGTTTCACAAATAATGCACATGAATCAATCAAACATATATATTTTTTCGAACCCTTAAACCAAGATGTTACCAAGGAGTATGCTTTAGTACGTTGCTAAAGTAACCGTTTTACGGGTTTTACAAATTTTGAAAAAAAAAAATTACTTACATTTGGTTTTTTTTTCAGAAAAAATCTATATCCTATTGTTGTTTGGTTTTTAATTAAAGTCAAATTATGTTTAAATCAATATGTACCTATTATTATAAATTTAGAAAATACTTAATTTGGTACAATCAGAATCATCTTTTCTTTCTAATTAGGAATATACCCGTCCGTAAATGGTAAACTTCAGTGGGTGTTGCCAATTATTTTGAGACATTTATGTACTATTTAACAAATAGGAAATGGTGTTTTCCAATTAAACAAAAAAAAACACATATACGATAACCGCCTTAACATATTTTTATTTTCGTACTCTTGTAAAAAAAACTTACTCCAGAAAAAAATAAAATATTTTTCATGTTTTTAGAAAAAAACCGTTTTTTTTTTACAATTCTAGGTTTAACAAAACTGGAAAGCGATCGGTCGGATCAGTCCATTAACATCAGTGTTTCTCATAAATTGACTGCCTAATTGGCCTCCAAATTAGATACTAGATTATACGATACCCCTTGGTCAGACCGGTTGTCAGACATTTGGACCCGTTTCTACAAAAAACTTTGCAAAAATAAAAAATAAATATTTTAGTGTAGCATTTTGAGGCGGCGTCAACAACCTAACTATTTATTCAGCTCAGCTTCAGATTCAGCTTTAGATAATTAATTTGCATGTTTGTTTGTCACCAACTCAAAATGCTATACTAAAAGATATTTTTTTTTGCTTTTTAGTTCGTTATTTCGTCTGTAGTTTTTTTTATTTTTCGCTGTTCATTTTACTTAATTTCAACTGAATCTGTTCGTTCACAATTAAAAACGCAGTGGGCAAATTATCAATGCAAAAAAAAAGGATTTATTGATAATTAAAGGGGGTGGATATTATTTCTGAAATTTAAATGGGACCAACTTTGAGGTTACAGAGGCAGTTTCCAAAAAAAAAATTGAAATCGGATCACTCTATAAAAAGTAATGCGTGGCCATACTTAAAAATATACATGTCAAATTGAGAACCTCCTCCTTTTTTTTGTCGGTTAAAAATATACTATGACAGATAAGACCAATGGGGTATGTTAAATGGTCACTCATCCACAGAGCAAACTCGGCAAGTGTAGCTTAAAATTTGATCAACACAATCGTGGTCTGCGATGGATAGAAATAGACCACAATACCTGACCTAGGTGTCGAACTAAGGTCCCTGTGTTTAGCAGTCCGAAACATAACAAAACAATTGAACTATTTCCAATTTTCATCGAAACGACGACCTTTTTAAAGAACAATGACTGTTGTTTACAAATTTAAATTCTAAGACATATTATTACAGTAACTCTAGTTTTCATAGCTAAAACGCCATTCTTTTACGGTTAAACCAACAAACCGATTTTGATGGAATTCGGTAAAGCAACTTAGCCCAAAAAAAATTAAAACCGTATTTATTTAAGGTACAAACATATGATATACACAGATCTTATTGGTGATGTTCTTCAGAAACGTCACGACACGATACAACCTCCCTCAATCAAATTTACTGTTTTATATTTTATGCATATATGTATTTATCGTCACATTCTCGGCATTTACTGGCCCGAGACCATTTCCAATGTAGAACGCTTGGAGAATTGCCACGAGAGCCCTATCGACCGCCAGATCAAGCGTCGCAAGTGGAGATGGATTGGCCACACGCTCCGAAGGGGTCCCTATTACAAAGCAAGCTTTGGACTGGAATCCCCAACGAAAAAGAAAGCGTGGGCGTCCCAGTCAAGCCTGGCGTCGCACCTTGTTGGCAGAAGCGACGAGCATCGGAGTGACGTAGAGCGAGATGAAGCTTGAAGCTCAAGACCGATCTGTAACCGAGATGGAAGATCTCTGTGGACGCCATCTGTCGAGACATAGGACATTAAATGTGTAAATAAGTATATGTATTTATTGACTTTTATTGAGAGGAACTGAGTTAAGTGGAGTGGAGGAAGTTACCTTCAAAAGGACATTTATAATAAAACTAGCTGTCCCACGCGGCTCCGCTCGCATCAACTGGCTACCTACCCTAACCTACCTACCCTATATAGAGTGTTGCGTAAATTTAACCGCTTACGCAGCGCACGCAACGGAAGCTCTCACATAGGAATAATTTTACTCGTTTTTGCAACATTTTTAATTTATGCTCCGCTGCTATTGGTCGTAGCGTGATGTTATATAGCCTATAACCTTCCTCGATAAATGGACTATCCAACACAAAAAGAATTTGCAATTCCAACTAGTACTTCCTGAGATAAGCGCGTTCAAACAAACAAAAAATCTCTTCAGCTTTATAATATTAGTATAGATAGGTGTTAGTTAAAGTATTCTTCAAGGCCAGGAATTACAATAAAAGCTGCAGCTACTTTTTAATTGATTCATAATTAATAATTTATTCGCAACGGATTGGTCAATTATTTACAGCAGATAGATTAATTAAAGTGCCCTAGTTAAAAGTGTGTTGATTGATCTAGCTCGTTCCTTAACAGGCTTGGTTTTTTGCTATTTTTTTTTGTATTTTATATCATCTATACATTACAACAAAACAGATATACAAATATAGACCCGTTAGGATGATATATCAGGCAAGATGATTCGTAAGAAAATAGCTATTTATACAACTGCTACGTTATGGACAGTCTTTTAATACGAGTGCCATTTTTCGGTACAAGCGTAGCGCGTACCGAAATAGGTGGGCACGAGTTATTAAAAAATCAATAACGTTCAGTTGCATACAAGATTTTATATACGAAGGAAGGAATAAAACACAGATATAGACAAATAAGTATTTTTAATAGAAACTTAACTACACACTGACTATTGTTTACCCCGCGTCCACTTTATTTTTTATTTTTTTATTTAGTCTTTATCAGGTACAAGGCAAAGATCTTGTAGTCGCAACAGCCAAATAGTGATACTTTTGTTCTAAACTTGTTCCATTTTTAAAAACATCATTTACATTGTCTCGATTTCGAAGTAATATTATAGGTACCTGGCTGTATGTTCAGAATGTCTTTGTTTGTGTTTTAGAATTTATGATGATTCGCATAATGCAACCCGATGTCGTTATGGGTATCATAATGAAACCGCTGTTAATTTTGTAATTCGAATATAACAAAACCGAAGTAAATAAAAATTTAAGCGCAATTCTTGTAGATATAATTGCATTATCTACAAATTTTGACTGATCTTTTTTACAAGCTTTTATTTTACTTGCAATGTATGTATGTAAGTGTGTTCGGGTCAAATCTTACAACTGACTTTTATAGCAGTTATCCTCCACCGTTTAGATGAAATTTTGCATACACGTTTAGTTTGGATGACAATGCATGGTTAGCTAAGTTACGTCATTCTAAATCCAATATGGCGGACGGCCCAAGATGGTGGACTAGTTATTTTTTGTGCACTGCTATGATATGGGTATCAAATGAAAGGGATTGCTGAGAAGAATACGAAAAAACGAGTTTTAAAAAGATTTTTAAATATAATAATTTATTTACGATAACAACAAATGCAATTTTGGATTTCCTTGAATAATTTTGACATTTCGTTTATAACAGTTGTAGTGGACTGTATTGGTTTTTGTTGGGGTCTTGTTTAGGTATGAAAATACTGTCTTGACTCGTACCTTCAAATTTATTCCTTATTTGTGACTTCTTCTTGATTGATTGGTAGGTGTGGCCAATTTTGAATTTGAGTCGAGTATGAGCATCTAGAATACGGGCCTTGCACATTAGTTTGATAGGAAATTACTTCAGCTTGGCAAGCTTAACTTAAGTCTTAAATTTGTTCCCGTTTGATGGCTATATACTCATATCATTACAAAAGATTTAAACCTGTTGAATCAAAATATTTGTGTAGTATACACCTCTGCACAAACCTTCGGGAAAACCACGCGTTTTGTTAGGTAACATTTTGACATTGATAAAAAATATATTGCGAAGCTTATTTCGGAAATACCAACTTTCCAGATTGAGATGGCCGTACACTTGGCCAACATAACTCAAGAAATATTTAAGGAAAGTCTGGTTTATAAATATTATGACAGATGACACAAATGACTCAGTGACTGCACGTCAGCTGCCGAGCTCAGGGTCATGAGTTCCATTCCCGTTTAGGAAAGATTTTTGTCTCTTTTTACCCGACTGTCGAAGGAGGGTAATGGTAATGGGGGTAGTGTTTATCAGTCTGTGTATGTATGTTTGTTCCTATGTGGCATTCCAGAGACCAAACGCGTTGGCCGATTTTGATGATTCGTTTTAACTCTGCGAGTATTACTGGCTACATTAAAATTGTAAAATAAAAAAATGGCGGCTTTTGGGCGCCATTTTGTGGGGCACCAAATTATTTTTTAAGTTTTTGTTTTAAGTAGTGATTTCAAAAATATATAACACTTATATGTTTAAATGTACCTAATTCTAAAAAAAGAGACTAAAAAGTTATAAATAAAAAAAACCTAATTAGAAAAATCAAAAAACCCGACTTCTTAAAAAGCGAACTAAACATACGTAAACAAGAAGAAAATCATGCTGTGCGGTCGGAGGATACATCTGGTTTTCGTCAGCCAGCTCGCCAACTTGTATCCTCCGACTGCACAGCATGATTTTCTTCTTGTTTACGTCTTTTTAGTTCGCTTTTTAAGCAGTCGGTATTTTTGATTTTTTTAATTAACCTTTTTTTGTATAATTTTTTTTCTTCTTTTAATATGGCGAGCCTGAATGACTGTCGTGAATAAAGTTTTTAACATGATTAGAGGGAGTTTTTAATAGTTGTTCGGCTCGCGCTTGACCAGTATCTCACCTGATGCTAAGCGATGATGTGGTCGACGGTGAAGCACGCTTGCCTAGAAGTAACCTATTCACTCTTGACATAAAGACCCCTAGATTGTAGTTATCACAATGCTTGTTGCCTAGTTTTTATTTTATTATTTCTTTTTCATAACAATAATTTGCTATATTTATTTCTATTATCTTTATTAATAAAAATAACAAATGAATCCTTAAGATAGCTTAATTGCTTCATTTTTAACCGACTTCGCAAAAAAAAGAGGAGGTTTTCAATTCGACAGTTTTTTTTTTTTATGTGTGTGTTACCTCAGAACTTTTAATTGGGTGAACCGATTTTGATGATTCTTTTTTTATTTGAAAGCTGGTGCTTGTCATGTGGTCCCATTTATATTTTTTTTTTTCATCAAGATCTGATGAAGAACTTCGGAGATATACATCAGAACTCTTCAATAAATGACGGCAAATCACTCGGGATAGCTGCAATCGCATGTCTGTTTATTGTTTACACCATTTCATAACATAACATCACACTAGTATGCTCTAAAGGGGTACGCAGGTGTGAACAGTTCACCCTGGTATACTCTCATTCCACCGGTTTTGTTTAAGTTTAATGTTATTGGGTTAATCTATTCTGGCTTCACTTTGGGCATTATAGGTAGCTAGCCTTTAGAACTGGTACATTATGTACCAAAACTAAAAAGGGAAAATTAAAAAAACTTTTTACAAAAATTACAACCGACCGAAGTCTGTTGTAATTTTTGTAAAAAAGTTTTATAATAACAGTTAGGTTACAATAACAGATAGCATTATTAATTCGTACCTGTCAAAGAGCTCCGTAACCGTAACCGAAACTATCGGATATCCGAAATAGAATCTACGGATAGATTTTATTTCGGATATCCGGACACGGATCAGATATAATACGTAACCTCCCTTAGAGTTCTTTCTAATTTGTTGTCTTCTTGCTCGGCTCCTAAAGTTCGTATCTATATTATATAGCTGAAGAGTTTGTTGGTTTGTTTGATCGCGCTAATCTCAGGAACTACTGATTGGAATTGGAAAAATCTTTTTATACTGGATAGTCCATTTATCGATGAAGGTTACAGGCTATATAACATCACGCTATGACCCATAGGAGCGGCGCATGAATGAAAAATGTTGCAAAATCGGGAAAAAATATTCCTTTTTGAGAGCTTTTGTTGCGGGCGCTGCGTAAACGGTTTAAGATACGCATATATCATGTATGATAGAATTGTTCCTCTTTAAAAGTTCTAAAAAAAAGTCCGCGACAGCATATGTCTATCTTTTAAGATTGACTCACTATAACCTTTTTTTATGGTAATCAAATTTGTTCATTTGCGAAGGAGTTTTATCAACATCTATACTAATATTATAAAGCTGAAGAGTTTATTTGTTTGTTTGTAGGGTAGATAGGTAGTGGTAGGTAGATAGATAGCCAGTTGACGAGAACTAAGTCAAACTCACTCTCTAATATGAAACCAAACCAAACTAAGTAGCAACTAAATATCAGCAACCAGAGGCAGAACAACCCCAAATCCGGCTGGTCCCCGTGGGGTTGCTAGACCATCACCCCCTAAAAATACATATTCAAGCCTAAAATTAAATAATAAAATATACATAGCAACGTTAAACGTCAGAACGCTAATGACTGATAGCAGACTAGAAGAATTAGAAGAAGCCATAAGAATTATAATTATGAATTAATTAGAATTATTATTATTATTAATTATAATTATAATTAGATGTAATTGGTATTTGTGAAGTAAGAAGAATAGGAGAAGAGATACGAGAATATGACGAATATATTTTTTACTTTTATAGAAAAGCAAGGTCTTTACGGAATGGGTTTCCTAATAAAAAAATACTTGAAAGAAAAAATCATCAGCTTTCAAGGAATATCAGACAGAATTGCAGTCCTCAACATACAATTGCCTAAATTTAAACAACCATCGGGCTATCAAGTACCTACTAAAAATTTAATCTAAAAAAATTGCAGTCATGGACACTGCCGACAGATGTGAAAATTTTAAACTTTAGAATAACTGTTTTTGTGTGACTGTCTGGCGAAACTGCTAGCATGTCGATGACGCTGTCACATAAGCATGTCGCTGACGTGAAGCCATAAGTTTTGCTCCTACAAAAAACCGCTCAACCGGAATTAAGAAGTTTTCACTTCAAAAGTAATATACATAGACAATAAAGTTAAAAAATGTACATGTACAATAGTGTGTTCTTATGTCAATGTCCACACTTTGCTTCGCCATTTAAAGTTAGCTACTTCAAAGTAATAATTAATAAATCATACAAATTATTACTAATAACGAAGTGATAAAGTTGTTTTACGTTTATCTTAAAATAAAACATTGAATGACGTATCGAGTAGAAAGAAAATATCCTTCTCAAATATACAATACAATTAAATATTCTAAAAAAAAAATAAGTCTATATAGACTTGTTTTTTTCAGGGGAGACGGAAAAGGGATTGCACATCAAAAAATTAGTCCACATCGATGTCAATGGGAAACGTGCCCACAACGCTGGCAGCATTGCCACGTTGGATGGCAATGCTGATACTCTGGCTGAAGAAAAGGCCAACCCTCTGGTCACGCGAACAGTCGACTAACCGTTTACATATGTCTCGAAACACTCGATGAGCACTCGGACCCCATGGAGCTAATGTTTCAAACCCAAACGGCTCAAACATATAACTGCCAATAAGATTATTTGGGCCGTTTGAGGTTTTCTGCACCAGCACAGCCCGTCGTGCTAAGAAGATGGGATGGCGCAAGGGTGTCGACACATGATGCATCCCACACCGAAGGCCTACCCACCTTCCAAGGCATTATGGTCATCCCGTTTGGTATCCCATCGTCGCGTGCCAAGCCATTGGGTTCTAAACAGCTGGCACCCCATACCCATCGTGTTCGGAACCAAAATAAAGGGTTTTAAGAGGAGATTACACAAATATATAACACTTTATTTATAGGTTTAAATTTTACGTAATTCTAAAAAAAATTGTTAACTAAAAAGTTATACATAAAAAAAGTTAATTCAACAAATTAAAAAACCCGACTGCTTAAGTTAAGTAGCGAACTAAAAAGACGTAAACAAGAAGAAAATCATTCTGTGCAGTCGGAGGATACATCTGGTTTTGGTCAGCCAGCTCGCGAATATATCGGGTTTTAAATTTTGTTTTTGATATATTTCTAAAAACGTAGTGACAAAGTTATTTCATAATTATAGTTGTTGAACCTGCTCACGTGTTATGTTAGGTGGTGAGTATTGTCAAAACATAGCAAAAAATATTTGCTTGTGGCTTTAAATAATAAATTACTATATTTAATATTAATAAGATAACCTTAACTTTGCTAAACATATAATTCGGACATATTTGTGAAGGTTCTTCCCAGAATGTAAGCAAAAAACCAGTCAAGCTTGAGTCGACGAATAATGTGGGGTTCTGTATATATATTTATTAATATTGTGATTTTAATCTTTGTTTATTATAAAACTAGCTCAATTTAGATGTGCTGTAGAATTGTAGGTGCACTTCTGCGTAATATGCGCTAATTATATAATTTAATTAATATAATTTGGTTTATTTTTATTAAAATTTTTTAAATTGGTTGCGATTTGATTTTGATTTATAATTTATTTTAAATCAAACAGATTTAATTTTGAGTTAATTTTCAATGTAATTTGATTAATTTTAACTCAACTACCATTTATTTTATTTATTTATTTTTATTTTTTTTATATCGTTTTTACAGACCCATAATATTTTTGAATGGCTCCACACCATGGGCAAGACGGGAAAAAATATCCCCAATTTACGTGTACTGAGAAAAACTAAATTGTTTTTTTTTACGTGATTTTATTTTAACACCATTTAATTTGATTATTATTTAATTATGATTTAATTTTAATTTAATTTATTTTGATTTATTTTTTCATTTATTTAATACTTTGCTGTGATTGGAATCAATTGTGTTTTGATTTTAATTTAATTTTTGTTTTATTTAATACTTTGCTGTGATTGGCATCAATTGTGATTAGATTTTAATTTTATTTTTGATTTAATTTTTGGTCTTATGTTATTTTTCTATCATCTGTTAGCGGTTAAAATTTTTTATATTTATTTTCTTGAATTCTCTATATCTTTTTTCAAATAATAAGTGTTTTTATAATGTGCATGTAAGATTCACATCTAGTAGGTGTCAATCGGACTTTTTTTGTAATACAATATTTTTTTGTTTACTTGATTGTACATCAGTTTTGTGAAATACAAATAAAAAAAAAATAATAAAAAATATGTTTATTTCATCAACTTAACTATGTAATTTACACATTGTTTTCTTTGAAGTTCACCTTTTAAAGAAATATTAATGCTAAAATGATGATAAGATAAAGATTAATTAAGATAAATGCTTGAAGTTATTATGTATCAAATAATGTTAATAATGTTAATGCTTGAAGTTGTTATCATTTAATATGTAAAGTTATTCAGGTACTTTTTATAATAAAAAAATAATTGAATTGATTCAAGGAAAAATAATCAGTTTTAAAATTCTAGACAGTTTTCGTCAAACAATACCTACGCCAATTTAGCTAGCTACTATTTTCTATGTTAGATTCTTTCTTAATATAGAGAGATTTTGTGTGAAACAAACAATCTAATAATAGAAATAGTGACTCGTTGAATAGGCTTCCTTGAGCTTTTATCACATTGCACAAATGGTACTAATTACTAACTCACTAACTAACTATAATCTGTCTCTGTGCTAAATTTCCTCCAGAACCATCCAGCCGTTTGAGCGTGAAGAAGTAACAAACATACAAACACACTCAAAAACTTTCGTCTTTATAATTAGTGTGCAGTGTGATGAATGAAAATATTTTGAGAACGCTGCTATATATAATATACATATTTTAAATTATACAGAAAAAAAAATTGAACTTATTTTAATTTGAACGCTAGCAGGGCTTTTCCATTGCCCCGTAGAACCCTAAAACCGACTAATAAATACGTAATTTATCTTGTTCACTCTGACCTGCCCCGATCACTAACGACATTCCGAAATACCGGATATTTTAAGACATAAACTATAATTTACACAACTAACGTGTTTTCTTTAGTTGAATTAACCTTGGTACAGCTTTAACGGGGTTTGGTGTCATATATTGATATCGCTACGTAAAAGTTTTAATAACTGTTTGTTATGCATTCTCTTGGCATAGACAAAGAAGAACAATAATTATACAATCCTTCTCCTTATATCAACGCTATGGGCATTAATATGTACGTGGCAGCGAGCAGTCTCTAAAAAAAAAAAATAATTCAAAAAACCCGACTTTGCTGCCCTGCTTCACTTTTTAAGCGGATTTTTGTTTTTTTTTAATTACCTTTTTTTTTGTAATAAAAAAAATAGCGAACTATAAAGACGTAAACAAGAAGAAAATCATGCTGTGCAGTCGAAGTATACATGTTCGCGAGCTGGCTGACCAAAGTATGAGCTGTATCCTCCGACTGCACTGCATGAATTTCTTCTTGTTTACGTCTTTTTAGTTCGTTTTTTAAGCAGTCGGGTTTTTTGTTTTGTAATTAACTTTTTTTATTTATAACTTTTTAGTACTTTTTTTAGAATTAGGTACATTTAAACATATAAGTGTCATATATTTTTGAAATCACCTCTTAAAACTCTTTATTTTGATACCCCACACGATGGGCTTGGAAGAAAAAAACAAATTGGTGACCCACAATATGGCGCCCAAGAACCGCCATTTTTATTATTTTCCAATTTGAATGTAGCCCGTGACACTAGCAGGGTGAAGACGAATCGATTAACGTATGAATCATCAAAATCGGCCATCGCGTTTGGTCTCTAGAACGCAACATAGGAACAAACATACCGATAAACACATTACCTTCTTTCGGCAGTCGGGTAAAAAAGGTGCGTCGCAAAAACGCTACAATGAGACAAATATGTAAAGACGTTTTTTAGGGTTCAGTACCCAAAGGTTAAAAATGGAACCCTATTACTAAGACGCCACTGTCCGTCTCTATCTGTCTATATCTCAAGAACCGTGATAGCTAGACTGTTGAAATTTTCACAGATGATGTATTACTGTTGCCGCTATAACAACAAATACTAAAAACAGAATGAAATAAATATTTAAGTGGGGCTCCCATACAACAAACGTGATTACGTGTCCATATTTTAAGGTTATCTAACTGACGCACTAAATAGGTATTTCTTGTCAATCAACCAATTTTTTTGAGTTAGTTTGAATTATTTTGTACCTACCACCAACTTCACAATCAATAAAACTAAAAAAAGCGAACTAAAATGACGTAAACAAGAAGAAAGCTGTTCAGTCGGAGTATTCAAGTTCGCGAGCTGGCTGACCAAAACCAGATGTATCCTCCGACTGCACAGCATGATTTTCTTCATGTTTACGTTTTTATTTATAACTTTTTAGTTATTTTTTTTTAGAATTAGGTACATTTAAACATATACGTGTCATATATTTTTGAAATCACCTCTTAAAACCCTTTATTTTGATACCCCACAAGATGGGTTTGGAAGGAAAAAATAATTTGGTGCCCCACAATATTTTTTCGGCCAAAAACGATTTTGGCGGCCAAAATCCGCCATTTTTTTATTTTACAATTTTCATGCAGCCAGTTACACTCGCAGGGTTAAGACTATCAGGGTTAAGAATCATCAAAATCAGCCAACGCGTTTGCTATCTAGAACGCCACATAGGAACAAACATACATAGACATACATAGACTGATAAACACATCACCCTCCTTCGGCAGTCGGGTAATAAAACAACAGTTAAAGTAGACGAAGCCAGAAGTCACAATTGACACATCGTAAAACCAAACTGCTTACTTATTTCAACAGCATAATTTATCGCCATTACTTATTATATTTTAGTCAACGTATTAATAATTAATTAACTGCATATACAAACATGTTTCTGTGACACGGATATAATTGCCTTCTCAGCTACCATTTTTGTTTGGGTCAGCTTATAAAACCTGATATTTACATAGTCAAAGACGACCCAAATGAATTAAGTGAGTAGGTATACTTGGCGACACAGTTGGCGTAGTGGTTGAGCGATCGGCTGGTACGCTGCGTGACGCGGGTTCAATTCTCACACCAAACAAATATTTGTTTGACCTACACATGATCTACCTACTACAGTTGACCTACCGGGTCTGGTCTGTGAGTTTAGATGTTACAGGAAGAAATTCCTAGTGAGAGGTACCGTCATTAAAAAAAAACCGGCCAGTCGGACTCGCGTACGAAGGGTTCCGTACCATTATCGCAAAAAACAGCAAAAGAATCACGTTTGTTGTATGGGAGCCCCACTTAAATATTTATTTTATTCTGTTTTTAGTATTTGTTGTTATAGCGGTACTAAATACATCATCTGTGAAAATTTCAATTGCCTAGCTATCAAGGTTCATGATATACAGCCTGGTGATAGACAGACAGACGGACCGTGGAGTCTTAGCAATAGGGTCCCGTTTTTACCCTTTGGGTACGGAACCCAAAAAAAACTTATTTAATAATTAAGTGTATATCAGTAGATATTATACATATTATGTAAAAAAAAAGTTTTTTTGTCCCTATGTTTCCTATATTTTTTTCAGTGAATTAAGATTGGCTTTTGGTCTGTACATATACGAAGTTTCTAACTTTGTTCAAATTTTCTGGCTAAATCTTATAGAAACGGAGCTTAAGGTTCCCCTAGTCGACGGCACGAACTATTTTGTGCGCGGGGTTAAAATGCATGCTATCTCATCCGACAACATGTGCGAAAGAGATAGATGCTGTGATGAGCAGTAAGAGGCTAGTTCGCGTACGAATACACACTTTTGCAAATGTGTAGCGAAATGGATGATGATTTACGACGAAATAGAGCGCGCGATATTTTATAAACAGACCTTTGGGAGTCTAGATATCATGAAACTATATAAACTTACGATAAAAACAAAAAGTTTATATTATAGTTCTTCTTTATCTTCCTGCCCTTATCCCGTGTTACTTGTAGTCGGCTTAACACGTTTTCTTCTTCCATACCGTCCTGTCCCGTCACGCTATCACTGGCATTTCTTTCATATCTCTCCTCACACAGTCCATCCATCTTTTCTTTGGCCGTCCCCTCCCTCTCCATCCATCCACATTTATATTCATAACTATTTTAGTAACATGCGTTTCATCCCTCCTCATCACATGACCATACCAGGACAAACGGTTTCCTTTCAACATTTCTGTCACTGGTGCCACTTTCAAACTGCCTCTAATATACACATTTCTCACTTTATCCATTCTCGTCACTCCGCACATCCATCTCAACATTCTCATCTGTGTTACAAGCAATCTCTTTTCATCCATCTTTTTCACAGCCCAACATTCTGGAATCCTAAAAATATTTTCTTGTAATTCGTATTTCGTACCTAAGTACATAATTATATGGTTCAAAGTGTACATGTAAGAGAGTTGAAAGTTTATAAAATAATTCTCTTACGGAGAAAGATACTTTCTAACGAGCTTATAGCCGGATTCGTCATTATTATAAATATATTTTTTGTAGAGCGAAAATTATTCAGAAAAATTGGGACAGTTTCTAACGGGCTAATGATTCGAATTCTTTTCAAATTATGTGCTTTGTGAGGAACAAATGGAGTTGAAGTAAGAAATGGTGAAATGGTTCGCGGTGAGTGCTAACGCGTGCCCGTGTTCCCGCCACAAGTGGCACAGGAGGACACCGTGGAATTTTAGTGGATTGAAAAAAAAACAGCGACTTGAAAATATAAAAAATTGCCGACGGACGGGGCTGCGCGTGGCTCCTATTTCTGTCTGCAGCGTTAACCTAAAATGTCGGGGTGTCTTTAATTCCCGAGTTCGCTTCGCTCGCTCTTGGACTAATTCGTTAAAAACACGAACATACCCGAACTGTGCTGCACAGACGACAGCAGTTTTGACCCTTGACCAAAATGTTCATTGTTGACATGTTGTCATGTTGGTTGTGAATAATTCTTTGGTTTTTCTTAGATTTTTTCACAAAGGCAAAACTAATTTTTACGAGCTTTTAATTAACATGCAATGTATACAATGTCGAAATTGGACCTACCCAACTGGACCGTTTGTCCCAGGTAGACATAATCGTCTACAACTTCGAGAGTAGAGTCTCCGACCTTGATAGGAGTGGGTGTTACATGGGCATTCACCATGATCTTGGTTTTGTCCATGTTCATTTTAAGACCCACTCTTTCGGAAGCTCTACTGAGGTCATCGAGCATTTTACTGAGGCTCTCCATGGTCTCAGCCATGACCACTATGTCGTCGGCAAACCGAAGGTGAGTAATGTACTCGCCATTAACGTTGATGCCCAGCCCCCTCCAGTCCAGAACCTTGAAGACATCCTCCAGCGCAGCAGTGAACAGTTTCGGAGAAATGACGTCTCCCTGTCTCACGCCGCGCTGGAGAAGGATTGGTTTCGAGGTCTGATCCTGAAGACGGACTGACATGGTGGCGTTTTTGAATCAATTTGGTCAATTTCGAGAAAGAGGTCAACCGTCGAATCCGACTCGGCTGGGCGGCGTTCGGGAAGTTGCGTGGTATCTTCTCGTCCAATTTACCGCAGTGTCTCAAGACAAAAGTCTATGACCAGTGTGTGTTGCCAGTGACCACCTATGGGACCGAGACGTGGTCGCTCACAATGGGCCTTATCAGAAAGCTCAAAGTCACCCAAAGGGCAATGGAGAGGGCTATGCTCGGAATTTCCTTGCGTGATCACGTCAGGAATGATGACATCCGCAGGAGAACCAAAGTTACCGACATAGCCCGAAGAATTGCCAAACTTAAGTGGCAGTGGGCAGGGCACATTGCTCGCAGAACGGATGGCCGATGGGGCCGAAAGGTTCTGGAATGGCGACCGCGAACCGGAAGACGATACGTTGGAAGGCCTCCCACTAGGTGGACTGATGACCTGGTTAAGGTTGCGGGAAGGCGCTGGATGCGAGACGCACGGGATCGGTCAATGTGGCGACGCCTGGGGGAGGCCTATGTCCAGCAGTGGACGTCTTTCGGCTGAAATGATGATGAATGATGTATACAATGTTAGTGTGTTCGGATCAAATCTTGCAACTGAATTTTAAAGCAGTTATCCTCCACCGATTAAGATGAAATTTTGCATACACGTTTAGGTTGAATGACAATGCATGGTTAGATAAGTTACGTCATTTCAAATCCAATATGGCGGACGGCCCATGATGGAGGACTAGTAATTTTTTGTGTACTGCCATGATACGGGTATAAAATGAAAGGGTTTGCTGAGGAGAATACGAAAAAAATATTTATGTGATTTTTACAAAGTGCCATTTTTAGCAAATCGACTCGTGCGATAGTTACTTACCAACTAGTAAAAAAAAGAGACCGGTTAAATGCACTTTGTAACGGTTTGCGGCTTACCAAACTTTTAACTGTATTTCTTCAATGTGTCGGCAATAGAGAGAAATAATTGCGATCATTATCAAGAAACCAAGGTACACACTTTTTGGGTCGAGAGTTTTTTTCTTCTTTTTAGAAGGGAATTAGACTGTGTGTACAGTAGAACAAATTTGTCTTAATAACATGAGCAAAATTAACAATAAATTATATTACTTGCTTGTTTTACTGGTGTAGGCAGAGGTGTAGGTACCTGCAGTTTTATATATCCACATTTCAACAGTTATTTAAGTCACTGAAGGCGAAGACACCCCTCAGTGTAGCTGATTTTAAAATGTTTTTTTGTTTAGAATCACGTCTAAACGGCTAGTCGAAATTTTTCGGCAAAAATATATGTTTAATAAGACAATTTTCTTAATAATTTGATCTTAGAAAATTTAGAGTTTTATTTTTATTACATAGTGTTATTAATTTGTAAAGTTATGTCTAACATGGACGAAAAAACTGACAATCGCACCAAAACCGCCGGACGTATTTTAATGACTCTTTCGCCATCACAAAGACAATTTAATCATCAAAATTTTGATATAAGGTTGTTTTTAAAGTCCTAGAATAATAAGGAAAGTGCAACTGAATTTTGGGTCGCGCAGGTATGAAAAGAGAGATAACAAAACTAATAGAAATAAAATTTGTTTAAAAATCTTTTTCAAAACAAGCTTTTTCCTTATTCTTCTCAGCAAACCCTTTTAGCATGTTATCATGGCAGTGCACAAAAAATAACTAGTCCGCCATATTGGATTTATAATGACGTCACTTAGCTAACCATGCATTGTCATCCAAACTAAACGTGTATGCAAAATTTCATCTTAATCGGTGGAGGATAACTGCTTTAATATTCAGTTGCATGATTTGACCCGAACACACTTACAAACATACATACATTGCAAGTTAAATAAAAGCTTGTAAAAAGTCCTGTACCTATAGATTTTAGAAGAAAACTTATATTGGAAAGCAAACAAGTCAACAAGCGTAGGCCGTTACCATGTACAAGGTTGTTGGTAAAACACTAACAACCTTTCAGGGCTGTGTTACTTACTAACATTCAAACAACTTTTGTTCTATGAATAAAACAACTTTTTACAAAAAAAATACAACCGACTTCGGTAAGTTTTTGTAAAAAATATTTTTATTTTTCACTTTTTACCTATAATGCACACAGTGATGCCAGAATAGATCACCCGAATAACATGTAACTTGAACATAACCGGTGGAATGAGAGTGTACCAGGATGACCTGTACACATCTGCTTACCCGTTTAGAGCAAACTGGCGTGATGGTATGTTATGAAATGGTGTAAACAATAAACAGACCAGCGATTGCAGAAATCCCGAGAGATTTGCCGTCATTTATTGAAGAGTTCTGTTGTAATATATCCGAAGTTCTTCACCAGATCTTTACCAAATTTAAATGGGACCATTTTGGAATAAACTACTTTCGAACAAATAAATATTTTGCAAATCCGTTTGTTTATATATGACAGTTCTGCCCGAACATAAATAATATATATATATATGTATATAAACATCCGAATTGAGAACTTTCTCCTTTTTGGAAAGTCGGTTAAAAAAATGATCCATACATTCTTGCGAGTTATGCGAGCATAAATATATGGAATAGCTGTTTTTTTTTTGGTTAAACTTTCAAAAGTCATAGAACGAAAGTTTTTGTTTATAATATTAGTAATACTGCCCTGCAAGGTTGTTAGTGTTTTACCAATAACCTTGTAAAACCGTATTAATTAAACATATACCTATATTATATTACAAAAGATACATAATCTATATCTTTATCTTTCCAAAAGAACACGTGGATTTCTTAACGATTGAAACTAATATTGTTGAAAGACCGGAACCGCTTTTTAATTCCCAAAACTTGAAATTATGTTATATCATAGAAGTTTAAAATTATTGGGATTAGGTAGCGTGTTTTCTAGAAAATGGGTTGTGGAGAATAAATAGACAATCCGACCGCACTATTCCCAAACCACTGCAACTCCTGAAAGCCAGAATCAACAGTGGCGACCACCAGAAAAGCGCCGAGGCAATGAAGCTCGACGAAGTCCCTGAGAATGAATTTAACTGTCTTGGATCCCGCAACGAAATTAATCAGAAAAGAATAATGGAGGAGTAAGAAAAAGAATACAAATTTCCACATCCCTCCATATCAAGCAGGAGACAGAACAAACAAGACCAATAGGCACAAAGGGTCGTTTACAACTGGAATAAGCCCAGTTGCCTAGCACCACGGATAAAAATTAGCATTAATATTAATGGGTCCTAACATTGTGAAGAGAGTAGAGAATAAATAGACAGTCGTCCCACCATCAATCAATCAATACATATAATAAATCTGTAGAAAAATCGCTTTTGTACATCGAAAATATTTCCAAAATACCAGGGTGTTAAAGGATAACCAACAGAAACCATTGACAGCATTTTTGGAGTTTTTCTCTGTTTAGTTGTGCACGCATCACGTAAAATGTACGAAACCAATGTAGATAACTTTTATACATAAAAAAATGTGCTTAATTTTAAGTATTACTTAGTTTTTGTTTCATCGCAATCGGTTCACTCTATCAAAAGTTATATGCATTTGAAGTGTTTTAGAAGTAAAATATCACTACACACGCAATTCAGATAGTCGGACAGTTGAACTCCATATTCGATAGATGGCGATGTGTATTTGACAAGTCCCGCACATATTGTCTATGTCCTTTAGAAGGAAGCATTCATCACTACACTCAATGATATTCAAATAAACAGATATGTTATGAGCGCGCGCATTGTGAAGACTCGATTAGGTCACAATTGTGACCTTAAGTTTTTAGTTTATGTCACGCATGGCGAAGAGCGATAGGCTTAGTTGAAACAAAAACAAAATAAAAAAAAATGCCATCGTGTGTATTTAGAAATTGTACCAATTATGATACCAAAGTACCTAAAACAGAAGGGATAAGTAAGTACGCAATACGCCTCAATTTACTCATTTATTTCATTATTTTTCCTAATATTCTGATATTTAGAAAAAAAAAGAAAAAGATAACAACATTGGTGGTCAGAATAATGTTTGTTTACATTCACACGCAAGTGACAAACACTAGCTGTCTCTTTTTTTTTTGTTGGTTTTATCAAGCCATCCCTTTCGACTTGTAGTGAAATATCAGATGAATGAAGTGTGTATGTGTGCTGCCGCTGCTGCGCGGAACACTTTTTACAATTGTTTTGTGAGTGTGTAACGTATCTGTTTATTTGAATATCATTGACTACACTCGATTCAATCGCCATGAAAATGAAAAACAAATCTCGAGTTGAGGACTTGAGATACAATAACAAGCTATTTACTTTCAATTTCATTGTGAACCTGAGCCTCAGTCTCAGTTGAGTGAAGTGGAGAAAATGATTTAGGATGCGACGAATAGAAGCCGAACTCTACGGAGTTTGGAAAATTCTACACAGATGATTAATGATATACCTACCTAATATAATGATCTCGTCTGATCAAGTCAGAAACTACCTTGAAATGGAAGAATGGTCGACTAGTGTAACCTTACACTCTTCCATACAAACGTAGTCTGGCGATTACTCCACTGTTTGACGATGTAGGTTCAAAATAAACAATGATATCAATTTCTCTCTTCGTCAAATCAGCCGTCAAAACATTTTGTCGAGTTACGTAAACATAAATGTCTGGGACAGTTGATTTTTAACGTTTTTTCAAACCGAGAATGGCTTTCTGTTTCCGGAGACAAACTGTTTTGTGAGGCATTGTTTTTAAATAAAGAGCAATTACACGCTGCGCCGACCATTTAAAGTCCAAGAGTTACATTATAATCACATCACATCCTCAGCCTTTTAAAGTTTCCACTGCTGGAACACAGGTCTCCTCTCTGTGAGTGGGAAAGGGCCGTAATCTACCACGCGGGCCCAGTGCGGGTTGGTACATTATAATATGTAATTGCGAAATTCTTTATAGACTTAGGTTCAGTAAACAGCACTTTTTGAGCAACAAAAGGCAGCCTCAAAACAGGCCGTAATATACGGTTATAGCTATAACCTAGGAGTAACCTAAGTTACTTTGAGAACAGCGTGCTTCACCCTCGACCACATCATCGCTTACCATCAGATGTGATATTGGTTATAGCTATAACCTAGGAGTAACCTAAGTTACTTTGAGAACAGCGTGCTTCACCCTCGACCACATCATCGCTTACCATCAGATGTGATATTAGTTATAGCTATAACCTAGGAGTAACCTAAGTTACTTTGAGAACAGCGTGCTTCACCCTCGACCACATCATCGCTTACCATCAGATGTGATATTGGTTATAGCTATAACCTAGGAGTAACCTAAGTTACTTTGAGAACAGCGTGCTTCACCCTCGACCACATCATCGCTTACCATCAGATGTGATATTGGTTATAGCTATAACCTAGGAGTAACCTAAGTTACTTTGAGAACAGCGTGCTTCACCCTCGACCACATCATCGCTTACCATCAGATGTGATATTGGTTATAGCTATAACCTAGGAGTAACCTAAGTTACTTTGAGAACAGCGTGCTTCACCCTCGACCACATCATCGCTTACCATCAGATGTGATATTGGTTATAGCTATAACCTAGGAGTAACCTAAGTTACTTTGAGAACAGCGTGCTTCACCCTCGACCACATCATCGCTTACCATCAGATGTGATATTGGTTATAGCTATAACCTAGGAGTAACCTAAGTTACTTTGAGAACAGCGTGCTTCACCCTCGACCACATCATCGCTTACCATCAGATGTGATATTGGTTATAGCTATAACCTAGGAGTAACCTAAGTTACTTTGAGAACAGCGTGCTTCACCCTCGACCACATCATCGCTTACCATCAGATGTGATATTGGTTATAGCTATAACCTAGGAGTAACCTAAGTTACTTTGAGAACAGCGTGCTTCACCCTCGACCACATCATCGCTTACCATCAGATGTGATATTGGTTATAGCTATAACCTAGGAGTAACCTAAGTTATCAGATGTGATATTGGTTATAGCTATAACCTAGGAGTAACCTAAGTTATCAGATGTGATATTGGTATAACACAATCCTATAATACTTACAGCGGATTTTGTGTCTCTGAAGTTGACTGCAAGACCCTGCGCAGTAGCTTTTTTGCGTAAATGTTGAAGGTGAAGATAGCATTGTATAACTGCCTCTTTCACTCGCTTAAGTTTGTCGCATCGTCCTATCTCGCTTACTCTATGCAGTATACTCGATGACAAACTGTTTCTTACGCAATTGTTCTCAGAACCATCAATAATAAAAATCGCCCTGTCTTCACCACTTCCCACTGCATTAACAAAAAAAAGCTTTTAAAATAAAACCTACACCACTGCTTACTTCTTGAGCAACACAAGCGTGAAGAACAAGATCCATTGCTCAAACCATGTCATTATTAAGCAAGTTGAATGCTCCTTACTCCAATTAGAAGTCAGCTACCAAAAACCGTTAGTCGAGAAAGTAGTTTAGGATCATAACTGTCAGAGATCCGTCATTTTTGAAATGTGCGGGTTAAAAGTGCAGTGTACGCGAAATTCTTTGGCGTTTTTATTTAAGGTTGCCTTATTCGACGGCACGAACTACGAGTATTTTGTGCGCGGGGTTAAAATGCGTGCTATCTCATTCGACAACACGTGCGAAAGGGATAGATGCTGTGATGAGCAGTAAGAAGCTAGTTCGCGTACGAATTAGCACTTTTGCAAATTTGTAGCGAAATAGATGATGAATTAGGACGAAAACTAGCGCGCGACATTTTATGAACAGACCTTTGGGAGTCTAGATATCATGGAAAAACGCCTAAATGTATATTTTCAAAATAAAATTATTATATTATATATATAGGCCCAGTTCAGCAAAAATGCCAGACAACTAGTGCCTGACGCTGGTTTTCAACTGGACCTGTTATGTGAGGTGACGGATATAAATCATAATACAAAAAAGTAAGGAATAAGGGAAAAAAAAAAATTGTGAAAATGAGTACATAGCATTGCAATAATTAAAATTCAAATTAAATTTATTGCATCCATAATGTACATACAGGTGGACATAATTATGTGGCTAGATAAGTATATTATATACTTAATAGAGTCATTTAGTGCGACCATATATAGTGCCTTTGTGCTTATACGAGATACTGCCGTGCGTTTCTCTAAAAACGTGTA
Source organism: Orthosia cruda (assembly GCA_964057195.1). NCBI lineage: Eukaryota > Metazoa > Arthropoda > Insecta > Lepidoptera > Noctuidae > Orthosia > Orthosia cruda. The sequence continues at coordinate 3,305,950 of OZ059852.1, read as the reverse complement.
TTGTGTTAATTACTCTAATCGGTGGTGGCAAGTAATGCCATATCTGGAAGCGGCATAACGAAAGCTGCCTTTAAAAGCGGCTGTACCGAGACTGAGTCGAGAGTTGTTGTGAGCAGTGTCTGTCAAATGATCAAATAATGAACTCTTCAACTTATTTGACCATTAGTGATAACAACAGTTGGTTACTAAACGCGTTTTGCCGAAATTAAAAACCATTGGTCACCATATTTAACCATTGGTTGGGTTAACGGGTCCGTGCCCACTCGACCCGCTTAGACTCGACCCGAAAAATAATACCAGATGTTTTACTACCAATTCAGTGTTGTATTTGTACAGTCAGCACTATCTGCGGTGCAAGCGTTAAATCGACACTTTTCTGTCTGACTACACATCGACGGTTTTACGCTTATCATAACAGAAATATCCAGGTATATTCGGGTCAACCCCAACATAGTTGGAAAAAAGGCTAGGCAGATGATGATTCCTCGGGTCAAGTCTAAGCGGGTCGAGTGGGCGCGGACCCGAGTTAACCACCGATCAAAAAAATGAGCCTAATTCACAAAAAAATCAGTAATGAGGAGTACAATGATCACTTTTCAGGAATTGTGTTATAGACCACGCTTTGGCTAGTCTCCGCTGAGATTGATGTTGTGGCCGCAATTCGGTCGAAAGGAATTTTATTTGTTTTTTACCGACTTCAAAAAAAAAGGAGATAACCAATTCGACACTTAATTACCTCCTTATATTTTTTCCAATTATGTTGTTGGAATTGCACAATATTCACATATGTTACTCTGTATGGGCTTCTAAACACGTGTGCCAAATTTCATAAGTGTATGTATGTTTGTCCACGCATATCTCAGCAATTAGTAAGCTCGTCATCGTTGAAAACGATAAAAACAAGAGGTACCAAAGACACCGACTTCCAAAACGAAAGTTATATTTGCACTTTTTATTGTTTTGCTTTAGAAGTCGGTTCTTTTTTTGTGAAAAAGTTTTGTTGTATCAATATCTCTGCTTACCCATTTAACGAAACTAGCGTGATAATAAGTGTTAATGACCCACCTAAGAACCAGCATATACATGGAGATATGTACCTCTTGCGACACCACTAGGCTTGTAGATACGTTTACCTAACGCAGGCTTGAATGTGTGTCTGTATGTCACAGACTTATATAACGGAACGGCTGTTACATAAGCGAGTTGATCTTATAGTGTAATAGTTATGCTTATGACTATGTATATGAGAAATATTTAGTTGGTCAGGTAGAGTTTAAGATAGATTTTTGAAATGAAAGAACACACTGAACGTTTTGGGAATACTTTCATGTTGTGTACAGCTGAGTGGAATTCCCTGCGGGAGTCTGTGTTTCCTGATAGCTACAACCTGGAAGTCTTTAAGTCAAGAGTGAATAGGTTACTTCTAAGCAAGCGTGCTTCACCGTCGACCACATCATCACTTACCATCAGGTGAGATAGTGGTCGAGCGCGATGCTATCAATAATTTAAAAAAAAAACCGGCCAAGTGCGAGTCAGACTCGCGCACGAAGGGTTCCGTACCATTATAGCAAAAAACGGCATAAAAAATCACGTTTTTTGTATGGGAGCCCCCCTTAAATATTTATTTTATTCTGTTTTTAGTATTTGTTGTTATAGCGGCAACAGAAATACATCATCTGTGAAAATTTCAACTTTCTAGCTATCACGGTTCTTGAGATACAGCCTGGTTACAGACAGACGGACCGCGGAGTCTTAGTAATAGGGTCCCGTTTTTACCCTTTGGGTACGGAACCCTAAAAACCGGCCATGTGCGAGTCGGACTTGCGCACCGAGAGTTCAGTACAAACCTCAGCTTAAAGGTATTATAGACCTGAGTATTTGATATGAATTTCAATTAAATAGGTCTACGCGTTCACGAGGAAAGGGGTAGTAAGTTTAAAATTATTAAAAATATTTTTATTATATGATGTAACTAATAATTTACGGTTTTCGCAAATTATTAGTTACATCATCAATCTGTGCTACAAGACGTTGCTTTGTACCAAATTTCAAGATTCTGAGCTCACGGTTTTGATTCCCTTGCGAGTGCCGAAAATTTGCGGCAATTCGCGACACAAACGGCTGTTTCTTTTGATTGCGTTGGCTGAAGTTTGATTTTTCACAGCTTTAAGGGACATTAGACCTGAGTATTTGATATAAATTTCATCTTGATACCTCTACGCGTTCCTGAGAGAAAGTGTCTTGACAGACAGACAGACAGACGGACGGACAACAAAGTGATCCTGTAAGGGTTCCGTTTTTCCTTTCGAGGTATGGAACCCTAAAAATACCGGCCAAGTGCGTATCGGGCCACGCACAGTAATAGGGTTTCTTAGTCCACAATAATGTGGACTAAGAAGAGGGCTTTTTGTTGTTTCATGAACATTTAATTTTGTTTCGGCGGCTCAAAACGTCTAAAAACGGGCCCACATAGGACGATGGTAACTGAAGAAGGTTTTATAAAATCACAAGGGAAGTTAGAAAAATATTATTTACCCTCTCCAAAGCGTTAATCGAGCTTAAACATGATTAATTTTGATATCAACGTTATGATTTTATTTATGTATATTTTTACATGGTTCATAAACTTAATAAATTAAATAATTTCATTACGTTCAATAGGTAATTTTTCAATGGAATTTGAACATTTTTTTTACTTTTCCAAGTACATTTATAAGTTGGTTGACTTTTTATCCCCCGCCGGAAAAAGAGGGGTGTTTTACTTGTAAACTTGTAAAGCCAAGCCAAGTCGGTGTTGCAAAATAACAAAACAAGAACTACCAAAGAGTCCGACTTCTGAAACGAAAGTTATAATTACACTTTTTAGTGTTTTGCTTTGGTGTTTAATTTTTTTTTTTTATCTTTACAAATCGGTGCTATTTCATGTACTGGATCGACCCTCCACGGGTTTTTAACGACCAAATGTATCACAGTATAATCAAACTAATAATATTTTCACTCTCTTTATTATTTTAGCTAAGGTACGATTGAGAAATTCATATTTTTTTTCTTAAACCTAATACTTCACCACTTTCAGACGATGTTGTTATCTGTGGCAGAGCCCACGTCACTTTGGTTGCATGTTTTGGGACACAGAGGGCACCACGCGAGGTGGTGCTTTTCTGCCAAGGTAGCCCCACTTCGCGAGTTTGACATTATTCAACCACGAACTCCTCAAAAGGTGCAAGTATCGTCACGCAAATTCGCAAACGTGTTCATGTACAAACAGTAGTGAAGTATCGTGTGTTATTATTTGCACAAACATTTTACATAAGACACGGATATGCAGCCAGTGTGTCCATTAACATCTTTGTGACGGAGATTTCTTTTATTTTATCAGGTTTTATAGTAGTCACTACTGTCAGTATTACAAGAATAGAATATACTTTATTGTACACCATAAAAGTTATACACATTTACAAGAAAAACTTATTTACACGGGCACAAAGGCGGTCTCATCGCTGACAGCGATATCTACCAGACAACCTTTGGATGGACTGAAAGAACTTAGAATAAAAAAGTGAGTAGTCTGCGGTGTACTGCTATTTCTGCGAGTCCTGGCAAAGTATCATTTTTAGGGTTCCGTACCCAAAGGGTAAAAACAGGACCCTATTACTGAGACTCCGCGGTCCGTCTGTCTGTCTGTCTGTCACCAGGCTGTATCTCATGAACCGTGATAGCTAGACAGTTGAAATTTTCACAGATGATGTATTTCTGTTGCAGCTATAACAACAAATACTAAAAACAGAATAAAATTAATATTTAAGTAGGGCTCCCATACAAAAAACGTGATATTGTGGCGTTTTTTTGCAATAATGGTACGGAACCCTACGTGCGCGAGTCCGACTCGCACTTGGCCGGTTTTTTTTTCAATCGATACTTAATAATACTTACTAATCCTTATCCTTACATAGTATAAAACAAATTCGCCTCCCGCTGTCTGTCCCTATGTATGCTAAGATCTTTAAAACTACGCAACGGATTTTGATGCGGTTTTTTATATTAGATAGAGAGATTCAAAAGGAAGGTTATGTGTAAAATAATAGCGGCTGAAGCCGGTGGCAGAACCTAGTAATATTATAAAGAGGTAAAGTTTGTGAGTTTGTGACGTTGTAAGGGGTAATCTCTAGATCTACTGAACCGATTTTGAAAATTCTTTTACCAGTAGAATGCTACATTATTCCTGAGTGTCATTGGTCATATATTTTCAAAAAAAAATAGAGATCCTTATGAAAATTGCAATAATTTAACCTAAGGTAGCAAAATGTTGCCTATAAAATTCATTCTTTGGCGTGCGCTGAGAAAACTATTAGATATGATAGATAAAAAATATTAGGTAGGTAGGTTGGGTAGGCAGGGTAGGCAGGTAGACAGTAGACGGGAGCGAAGCCGCGGGGGTCAGCTAGTATCTATTAATCTAATTTGACATTATACCAATATATTGACAAACCAGATTTTCTTACTATAACAACCAACTTGCCGTTTTGTACGGAACCCTAAATGTGCGAAGTCCGACACGCACTTGACAGTATTTTTTATTGAGTGTATGCTCGCACTTGACCACTATCCCACCTGCAGGCTTATTACGTAAGAAACAGCAATCAGCAATTATCGCGCGATCAAACGCTTTATGCCATAAAAGTCGGCATTAACTACAGTATAGGTATGGTAGGACCTACACAATCATTTGCTAATCGCTCGCTGTTTGTCAAATGCACATATTTCTAAAAACTTCTGTATTGAAGAGCAATTATTGCGCAAAAATCGTTATCGTTTTGCTCTTGCAAGTTACTTAATAAGCTTGTCGATGGTAAGTGATGATGTGGTTTAAAGAGGGTAAGAAACCTATTCACTCTTCACTTAGTCTAGAGTCACCTATTTGGAGAAGAACTCAATAGAGTCTAATTTAGTTTGCATGAAATTATTCGATTCATTTTAAACCGGAGCACACTGCGCAGTTGCTATTTTTGTGTCATTGTTGAAGTAGAAGATAGCATTGTATAACTGGCTCTTTCAGTCACTTATGTTTGTCGCATCGTGCTATCTCGCTTACTCTATGCAGTATACACGATGACAAACTGTTTCTTGCGCAATCGCAGAGCCAACTTCAGAGACACAAAGATCCGCTGTGACTTCTAAACCTAACTGTAGGTAGACGTTTTTCTTGGCCATATTCTGAAGACGCTTTGTACATTACAGGCATCTTTTTCTCACAAAGCTGCTGCCTGCTGGAAGAAATGTGTCTTTGATTCGAATCTGATCGTTGAAAGTTATAAATAAAGAGTCTTATATGATTTTGAAAACGAAGCAAAATGAGTCACAGCTTTTCTTTTAATTCGACTTTGCCTTTCTTATTATCACATCTCCGAAACAACTTTCCCTGAATCATACGACAAAAATAATGCTAGTGGTATTCAACTGAATCTGTTAAGACTAGGAGCCAAGCTAGTACCTATTTTCTATCCAGCCATTGTGCATACAGCTAAGGAGTGCAGTCTGTGTTTCCCGATAGCTACAGCTCGTTCACTGCGCTACCACGAGGAAATAGTGCAGTTATGTGGGACTCCAACCCACTAAAACTCCACGGTGTCCTCCTGTGCCGCTTATGGCGGGAGCACGGGCACCCTCCACTGGGGAGTACCCCCGTTACGGGCGCACCAGAACACATAGCACGCCGTGACCACCCCAGGGACCAAACCAGCACTTGGGTGCCAGACATGTAAGGCACCCTTGGTTCCCCTGACAGCCTGGGGTCTTTAAGTCAAGAGTGAATAGGTTACTTCTAGGCAAGCATGCTTCACCGTCGACCACATCATCGCTTACCATCAGGCGAAATAGTGATCAGACGCGAGCCTACCAATGGTCATTATCTTCCTGCCCTTGTCCCATGTTACTTGGAGTTGGCGCAACACGTTTCCTTCAACCATACCGTCCTCTTTACCGAAAACGCGAGTCAACCAATAATAACAAAAAAGACATATTTTATTCCGTTAGTCTGTATTGTTCCACGCGTGGGCAAAGGCTTCAGACCGAATCAGAAACACCACACTGCACTCCAGACCGCAAATTGCCGACGTAGCTTAAAAACACTGCGCTCCAGACCGCAAATTGCCGACGTAGCTCAAAAACACTGCACTCCAGACCGCAAATTGCCGACGTAGCTCAAAAACACTGCACTCCAGACCGCAAATTGCCGACGTAGCTCAAAAACACTGCGCTCCAGACCGCAAATTGCCGACGTAGCTCAAAAACACTGCACTCCAGACCGCAAATTGCTGCTGTAGCTGTCAAAACGCTGCAAAACTAAAGTGGGATTCATAACTTAATTTCGTTCAATCACAGAAGATCCTTTGGCCAGATCCATGACAGAACTACTGACGATTGTTTTCTCATAAGATGCTTTTTTTTGGGATGGCAAATCATCCAATGACTTCTCCCGCTCTGGGTGAAGCGGGAGGGCATGTCAGACTTTTACTGACTAAAACCCACCTGTGTTCATTCAGTGTGCTTATTCTGAGTTGCTGTTTATCTGTGTGTCTGTCTGTGGCATCATAGCTCCTAAACGGATAAACCGATTTTAATTTAGTTTCTTTTGTTTGAAAGGTGATTTTGTCGAGAGTGTTCTTAGCTATGTTTAAAAAAATCGGATCAGCCATTCAAAAGTTATAGGCGTTTTACTGTTTGAATCGGGGTGTTTTCGCAAGATATCGTGTCATAATTACGTGTTCAATAGATTGCCGATCGAAGCGTATCTACTATGTACTAGATAAATTATGTAGCATGAAATAAAAATGAGACTGGGGGTATTTTTTTTGTTGTATTATTAGTTGTTCAATGTATTTACCGAAGTAGGTTAGTAGTTGATACATCGCATGATCTAAAAGACTGCCACATAGCATTTATAAACGAATTCCTCTTTGTAATTATAGTAATCTTAGTCGCCAAGGCTTGCTTTTTTCTAGGTTACGACCAAGACCTAATAACTGGACCTTGTTGAGTAGAATCTGTGTTTTATTGCAAATTCATGTCGATCTTTTAAGATAAAATTGTAGGTACTCTCAAAGAGCATCATTCGAGAGAATCTTTACAAAGATTTGTCGCGTCTTTGATACAAAGTGTACAAGAGAATGTGTTGTGAGTAAATATATCTGTGAGATAAATTGAAGGTAGGTACTCAGGTAATAACTTAGTATGAGTGCATCTTAAGGTTAATGCTTAAGGCTAGCCCTGGAGAAGGTCGTATTAAGATTTGTTATGAAGGATTTTGTCATAATTATAACACAATTCTCTGGTTAGTCTTTTCTCTACTGTGATGAGGTCGGCATCTTATCTAACTGCTGAGAGATTGGTTAACACATTGAATAGCCATCAAACAGATGAATGGAGACCCGACATGGAAAGGAGCCTCCCCGAGAGGCGTTAAAAATCATCATCATCATATCAGCCGAAAGATGTCCACTGCTGGACATAGGCCTACCCCAAGCATCGCCACGTTGACCCGTCCCATGCGTCCATCCAGCGGATCCCCGCAACCAACGCAACGTCTTCCGGTTTACAATCGCTACTCCAGAACTTTTCTGCCACATCAGCCATCCGTTCTGCGAGCAATGTGCCCTGCCCACTGCCACTTAAGTTTGGCAATTCTTCGGGCTATGTCGGTAACCTTGATTCTTGATGTCTTCATTTCTGATTCGATCACCCAAGAAAACACCGAGCATATCCCTCTGAATTGCCCTTTGGGTGAGTGTAAGCTTTCTGATGAGGCCCATTGTGAGCGACCAAGTCTCAGACCCATAGGTCATACTGGCAACACACACTGGTCATAGACTTTCGTCTTGAGACACTGTTCGTAAAAAATGTTGCACTGCAATTCGGCCAGCTAGCACTCGGTAACGCAGAGTCTATCGGACTAATTCTTTCTCCACGATGGTAAACCCAAACGGCTCTCCTCAGAGTCATAACCAACGGTCCTTTTTAGGGCCAAATAACACCAACACCGCCACGGTCACGCACGACCGTCAGTTCAAGCCCATAGTTACTGTAACCACAATTACCAGCGAAGGTTTTTAAGACAACAAATCCGATCTATCTCAACTACATATATCAACCTGATGGTTACCGCCGTCTATGAACATCTGCAATACCAAAGACATCGCTGTGCTGTCTTTTAGACTATAGCCTAGATTCTATCAATGTAACTTTTTCAAGGTCGTTTTGCTTCACTGAATTACGTTATAATAAAACATTGTTAGGAAATCTAGATCACCGAATACTAAGTCTGAAATCACTAACAGATTGGGAGCAAACGTGGTGATCAATGTTCGTGCCTTCTCGGTATGAGAAGAGGCCATTGTAACAATACAACTACAGTGACAGTCTACAGTGTAACAATTACAGGGTGATATAAAACATTTTGCATAAAAAAATCTGTTATCAATATACATTCAATATTCAATACATATAATAAAACTGCCAAAGTCACCCAAAGGGCAATGGAGAGGGCTATGCTCGGAATTTCCTTGCGTGATCACGTCAGAAATGATGATATCCGCAGGAGAACCAAAGTTACCGAAATAGCCCGAAGAATAGCCAAACTTAAGTGGCAGTGGGCAGGGCACATTGCTCGCAGAACGGATGGCCGATGGGGCAGAAAAGATCTGGAATGGCGACCGCGAACCGGAAGACGATACGTTGGAAGGCCTCCCACTAGGTGGACTGATGACCTGGTTAAGGTTGCGGGAAGGCGCTGGATGCGAGAAGCACGGGATCGGTCAATGTGGCGACGCCTGGGGGAGGCCTATGTCCAGCAGTGGACGTCTTTCGGCTAAAATGATGAATGATGAATAAAACTGCAGGAAAGTCGTTTTTATATAGTGAAAATGTTTGCAAAAAAATAGCCAAGGTGTTAAAGGATAACCAACAGAATGCATTTCCTTTGCATTTTTGGGATTTTTGTCTGTTTAGTTGTGCTTTCATCGCGTAAAATATACGAAACCAATGCAGATAACTTTTATACATGAAAACTGTGCGTAACTAAAGTATTACGTAGCTTTTGTTTCATTGCAACCGGTTCACTCTATCAAAAGTTAGATGAATTTAAAGTGATCAAGAAGTAAAATATCACAACATACGCAATTCAGATATTCGGACAGTTGAACTCCATATTCGATAGATGGCGTTGTGCATTTGACGTCATTTTCTGAATGGCAGTGTCAAGATTCTCCGCGGAAGAATAACTCTAAGGTATGTAGATAGGTAGGTAGAGTAGGGTAGGCAGTTTACGAGAACGCAGCCGCGGGACTGTGCCCGCACTTTTACTTTTGTGAATGATTGACGGGTATTTAGTATTTATTATTATAAGCTAGACAGCTAGCATTCACTATTACTAATTAAAAGTGTTACTCTAGATCTAGCTATACTGGTTTAATTTCTACACTTAAATTAAAATGTATAATTGTTAATTAATAAATATGCTAGAAAGTCTTTATCAATCAAAAAAAAATCAAATCAATTTCTAAAAGAAAATAATTATGAATGAATTAGGTTTAGAAATTCTATCATCAATCCATACTAATGTTATAAATCCCAAAACTGTTTCTGTCTGTTTGTTACTTTTTCACGCTTGAACGCCACGTTTTTTTTATACTCTGTAGGCTTGCACTTGACCACTATCACACCTGATGGTATGCGATGATGTGGTCGACAGTGAAGCACGCCTGCCTAGAAGTAACCTATTCACTCTTGACTTAAAGACCCCTAGATTGTATCGGGAAACAAAGACACTTGCAGGGAATTCCACTCCTTAACTGTACGCATAATAAAAGTGTCCCCATAACGTTTTGTGCGTATGGGTGGGCTACCCGATGAATGAACGGGCTGGGTGGAATTAGATCATGCAACTCTACGTTTTCACGCCATGGAATACTTTTTATCCCGGGACTACGTTCCATTGGGCTTATTTCCGACTTCCACACAGGCGAAGCCACTGACAGAATGCAAATACATATGTCGCAGCCATTTGGTTAAATTAGCCAGCTAATTGGATGCCTAGGCTGTTCAATAAATGCCGACATCCAATTAAATGGTTGAAGGACAAGTAGCCAAGTCATTGAGTGCAAGGTTTAACCAGATGGCTGAATGTCGTGTAGTCATTTAGTTAAATTAGATATTGATGAATTCGTAATGTCTAGTTACGGTGACTAGATAGTTTAGACTCAAATATTTTGCGAAAACTTGCGGAAGACGTAGTATTATTTGGCGCCTCCATTCTAGTTCTATTAACTAATGGCCTAGGCGTCCAATTAGCTGGCTAATTTAACCAGATGGCTGCGACTCATACACATTCATTCACGCCTTTTTCACATGGAGATAAGCCGAAACTACCTACAGAACGCCACCAGCTACGTTCCTTACATACTCCTTTTACTTCACTCACGTTCATACATCTAGTCATACACGCACGCCGGTTATGAGAACTGCGTAAATGGTCATTCTGAAGAACATTTGCAACAGAATATTTGGGGAAAACCGCTCCATGTCGACATAGCAAATACTTTGGTCAATATCAACAGATACTTTTTGAACTTTGCCCTTCTGTAAGTGGTCATTGTTTAACATTGCAAAATATCACCTCTACCTACATCATCAAAACCACAGGTAACTGTACTCAGAATTACCGGCACAAAAGTTACTTATGTGTAAAAGCAGACAAAGTGAATGTGCGGCCAAATAGTCTCCTTGCTAAGTTAGTGAAATTAAAATTTACTGAGAATTGTTAGGGCAGGTGCAGCGACAATCTTTGCAGGGTGATACCTGAGACGAGGTTTTGTACTTGCCTGAATGTTTTGCTAAAAACAGACGCTTAAGGTCAATCGATTTGTCCGTTATAATCAGACGAAAAAAAAAAACATGCTTCTGAACACAGATCGTCTGATTCAAGAAAACTTCTTAAAAGATAGCTTGATCTCTGTGACATATGTCAAACTGACGTATACGTTTTTGTTAGCCTGTCAAGCGCTATTGTTACTGTATTGATACTGACAGCTGTCGCAGAGATCAAGCTATCTTTTAAGAAGTATAGTTTATAAATTATCATGATTGTTACTATCTAAAACTAGATAAAACGTGCGGTTTATAGGAATCATCAGATCGTGACTACAAATCTACCGAACACGTTCAAAAGCACGTGCTATTGTGAAACTGTATCAAAAGCGTGATTTTTTTATCTTTTTGGACCACTATCTCACCTGATGAAAAGCGATGCTGCGATGATGTCTTCGACGATGGAGCACGCTTAGAGATGTAAAAAGGCGGTTTTTTTTCTGAGTTGAAAAAGACGTTTAAAAAAACATGAAAAGAACACAGTTTTTTCTGGATTAGGTTTTTTTTCAAGAGTACGAAAATAAATATGGTAAGGTGGTTATCGTATATGAGTTGATATTATAATTTTTTTGTTTAATAAGAAATTTACCATTTGTTTTTTGTTAAATAGTACATAAATGTCTTAAAACAATTTGCAACACCCACTGAAGTTTACCATTTACGGACTGGGATTTTCCTAATTACAAAGAAAAGATGATTCTGATTGTAACAAATTAAGTATTTTCTAAGTTCACAGTATTAGGCACCCATTGATTTAAGCATAATTTGACTTAAATTAAAACAAAACAACAAAATTTAGTGTTTCCCTTTTACTGAAAAAAAAAAAAACCAAATGAAGAAAAAAAACGACTTCAAAATTGTGAAAAAAAACGTTTGGTTTTTTTTCATCTCAAATTTACATCTCTAAGCACGCTTGCTTGCCTAGAAGTAAATGACTTAGTTATGAAAAGGTTGAAGAAAATATCCTAAATATTTCAAGTACCTATCGTAACATTCTCTTCATGATTGACATACCAATTAAAATCAAGGGTCAAGAAGTTTTTTTTCTTATGTCTTGTTTATTACACAGAGCACGGAACGGCCTCGCTGGCAGCGACTAGAGAAGCCATCTACACTAATATTATAAAGAGGTAAAGTTTGTGAGTTTGTGACGTTGTAAGGGGTAATCTCTGGATCTACTGAACCGATTTTGAAAATTGTTTCACCAGTAGACAGCTACTATTTTCAAAAAAATTAGAATTCTTTATAAAAATTGCAATAATGTAACCCAAGGTAGCAAAATGTTGCCTATAAAATTCATCCTTTCGCGTGCGCTGAGAAAACTATTGATGATAGATAAAAATTATTAGGTAGGTAGGTAGGGTAGGTAGGGTAGGTAGGGTAGGTAAGGTAAGCAGGGTAGGCAGGGTAGGTAGGTAGGTAGCCAGTTGACGGGAGCGAAGCCAAAATGTACAGTAGTTTGGCTTGCCTAGCAAATCGATCTGCCTAGCATTTTCCCAATTATGTTGAGGTTCTAGTCTAACCTAAGTCTGAATTTTATATGAAGCGACTGCTTATCTGACCTACATAACCTATTAGTTGGATAACGCTAACCCTTTAGTAAGACCTATGTCACATGTTCTGACTACCCGTAACAACTGTCACAGATCCACAAAATAAATAACAGCTGGAACCAACGGGGTATTCTTCGAAGCTTTGAAGTGCACCACGGCTTGACGTGCTTTCCGAGGCACGGATGAGCTGTGGCACGTCAAATAAAGTCATTAATTCAAATTAGACTGAGTATTTGTACTTTTTGAACGTCGTAGAACACAAATATGGACATGGCTATAGTCAGAGTTGTCACATGCCGTCAATTTCTATTCACAAACGGTGACACTTACTGACAAGCTTGGTTTTAATGGAATGTTTTGAGAATGCCGTCTCAAGCAGTGGTCGACCAGAGACCTGAGACAAGTGATATTTTATCATCGGAAGCGTGCCTATAGCAATTGGAAAAATGAGAAACGCTATCAAAATCAATGAGATTTCACCAATAGAGACGTCATATTCATTATAAAGAAATAATAACATGGCGATATTTTACTTCAGGTACATACATAGGTCCTATAGAACTTGCAACTTAATTTATATAAAAATAAAATTAGTTTTAAAGACGAATTAAAATAATAAAATCAATTTTAGACGCCATCTTTTAAACAGAGCCATCTAGCGGCAACTAAGGAACTAGTTATCGGTTAGATAGTTATTGAATGGATCGTTTCGTATTCAGAAACCCAGTGACAGTGAATCGACTTTTATCTTCTGCATAACTTTAATTAATCAATAGTTAGTGAGACTTTATCTGGGAAATTCAGAAACCGGGCATGAGTAGGTTAAAAGATTGCAGAGATATAAATAGGACCCCGTTGTCAGAAAGAGATATACACACTGTTCCAACGTACGTTCGTGTCGCGGCCAGACGCAGGACGGACTGAGTTCAATCAAGCTGACCAGCTTGTGTTTGTATTGCCGCGCAGACGTCGCGTCGGTAAAACGTATCTACCTCTGTTTATATATAACATCATCGCTGACATAAGATGACACTCGTCTAGGGCCTCTGTCGTTTCTGTGCTCTGTGGATCTGTATTAGTATTGAAATGGAAAAGATATTGGCCTAGATCGAAACCTGTTTTTATGTCTGAGAGCTGAGAATATTGAAGGCGGTGTCTGTTTAGTGATGAAATAAGGTTTTTAGCATTTTTGTTGGTTATCTAAAAGAGGAATTTAGGAATATATCGTGATGAAATTTTTTGTTTGATGACGGATAGTTATGTGGGTAGAAGATCGTATTTTTTAGACCAAAGAATCGATGTCTGTATTGTGTAAGAAATTATATTAATAGTCCTCCAGAACGAATTTCGGCCACGGTAGACGACGCCTAACGCCAACGACCTTGAGGGATCAAAACGCGCACTAGTTTCACACCCGCGCGACCCAATATTTAGTAGATTTTTGTGCTTTCCTTATTAGTCTCTGACTTTAAAAAAAAAGCCATAAATCTAATTGTAGATTATTAAATTTCCTTTGAGATGGTGTCGATTGCATTAAAATACGCCCAGTGGTTTTTGAGCGATTGTCGAGTTTTTGTCCGTTTTAGACATAACTTTACAAATTAATTACACCATGTTACACGAATAAAACTCAAAATTTTCTTAGATCATATTATTAAGAAAATGGTTTAATGTATCATATATTTTTTCCAAAAAATTACATCGAGCCGTTTAGACATGATTCTCATTTTAAAATCATCTACTCAAGGGTATCTGCGCCCCATCGCTGCATCGGCGCGGGCGATATTATAGCACACAAGTGTGTTTGCAAATTGCAAATACAGGTGCACAGGTTGACTGCTCCGTTGGTCACTGCTAGTGGACGATTGAGTGTTGAATACTCAACAAGAAATGCACTGAATTAATATAAACGTGATTATAATGTATTTGATTGCTCTCCGCGTCGAATGATGTTTGAGGTTATAAAAAATTAGGTTGTATATTTTATATATTACTTTTCTTGATTTTAATAATAAAATGGTTTCCTAGCTCTACAGTAAACATTTTATGCCATACATTACCGTTATATTTAGTTGAATTTTCATATATGTTTAGTTTATTTCTATTAGGCATCATGTTGAATGTCATTGCCCAGTCAAGGCTCTAAAAGAAATTAAACTTATTTTTATTTCTAATTGCTTTAGAGAATTTAGAGCATAATTTAAATACTTTTCTTAAAATGCAAATGTCACCTCATTTAGTACTTTTTAGCCTTGTTTTTTTCTATTATTTTGCTCAATATAATTATGAGCGCAGTGACTCGAATTTTTTGTTTTAAAAATATTATCTATAAAGCCTTCAGCCTTCTTCAGACAGACGTGACGGGATAATGAGGGAACACTTATTAACAATTGTGTTTTCGCATCATTGTCGCCTCACGTGTCTTCGGGAACTTTATTAGATATATTCAATATAGATTTGAAAAGGTGAGTTAGCACATACTTCCTTCTGAACTTGTGTGGCATCTTTCCGCAGACTAGGGAATTCGAGCCCGGGCAATTTTTCCGATCCCGGGATTTTGGGATTGACGAAAAACAATCCCGGGATCCCAGGATAATCCCAGGCTTTTCGAATGTTACAAAAATAGTAGAAAATACGTAGGTACATTTGCAATTGCAATCAAAGTTATGAACTTAATGACCACTAGCGACCGTAACAAATCATAATAAATCGTTAACAACATTATGATATTGATACGTACTTATTTTTAAACACAAGTTTAGCTAAATATCGTCAATGTGTAAGTTTTAGTTTTCACAAAATAATCAGCAACAGAACATTTTCAGTTCAACGTTGGCGTTTCTTAACCACTTGTGTGTCCAGCAGTTGAAGATTGTATTGTAGAATTTGGTCGTATGATTTATTATGCAACATTATTTCTCGTCCTATTATGAATAAACTAACAATTAACGATGAAAACCGAAGAAAATGATTTCCCTGTTAATAAATTATTAAAATTCTTAATAAAATGTAACACTTGGATATTGCGGCTTTAGCACTTAACTTTCTTACTGCAGGCCAACAACAAAAACACAGATATTAGCGTATTGATTCTGAGAGCGTGCGTTACGTTCAAGAACCATGAGTGGCAGGAAGGCGTACACGTTTCATTAAAAACTAAGTAAAGAAAATGTTTAATTCCAAGCCCGAAAATCTCGGGATTGAAATCCCGAATAATTATCCGGGATCCCGGGAATTCGAATTCTCCATCCATGATCCACGTCTCGGAGTGCGCAGCATTCCCTGTCCTGTACGACTGCGTTACCAAATGGTGTTACCGTAGCTGAAAATTATGGCACAAACATAATCTTTTTTTTTTATATTTGCCATCGACATCAGACAGGCTAGGAAGAAGATGGATGATCAAGATATGACTGTGCTTAACTTTGTAAAGTTTTTAGCCAGCCATGTACCTCTCAAAGTCAATGTCATCTGTGCCCTTCAAAAGAAAGATTCTATCTGTATGTTTGTTTGTTATTTTAATTGGCATCACAATAAAAGAAGTAAACCGGTAATCTTGAGAATTTTTAAACAGGATCCGAATAAGTTAAAGATATTTTTATACTACTAATGATAATTCATTAGAAGTATAGAATCATGTGATACTAAGGGAAAACCTTTGTTCTTATCTATGTTAATTAAAATTTATTTTATTTATTATTAATGTACACACAGAAAATACATACAGAAAACACATCATGACAAAGGAGTACAAAGGTACTGCTTATTTCTTGAGAAATTTCTACCAGCAGACCCGCGAAAAGGAGAAATGTAGACAAATAGTGTGTGAGAACAGGAAAAGAAGAAAAGTGAACGACTAACCTAAGATATAAAAACATATAAATATACATAAACAAACACATAGTGTAAGTGATGTATACTTAAATAAATACATAACTCTAAAATATATAGATACTAAATATCTATATTATTTATACGATTTTTTATTTTATTTTTTTATATTGTTAAAATCATCGCTTTCATCCTTGATAGCAATATTTGTCGTACATTAGCCTAAAAGGGTAGTTGACTGAAAAATTGTTTTTTTTCCATCAGTTAGATTAATTAAAAATATTGGAAACGTATTTTTCTTTTGACAGGTAAACGTAAAGAGACGACGATACACAGTGCGTTAAAATATCGTGTGACGTCACGGTGTGCTACACTTTTTACTGACAAAGTGACGTCACTCCAGAACTTTGATGCGCTTTATCTTTGTCAATTTATATTTTTTTCTTTGTCAATCTAATTTAACCTTTAAACGAGCAATTCTTGTATATATGTATATATATTCTGAATCTCGGAAACGGCTCCAACGATTTTCATGAAATTTAGTATGCAGGGAGTATCGGGGGCGATAAATCGATCCATCTAGGTTTCATTTTTAGAAAACGTCGTTGTCTCTATTTTCACCCGAGCAGAGCTCGCTCGCCTATGTACTTTATATTTATTTGATATATCAAAAAATAAGTGTCCAATATTATTTGATAATCTCACTGACGGACTAAATAGAATTAACATTTGTCTACCCAGGCGACATCCCTATTGGCTTATTCCAGAAAGTCAGACGAAGTCTTGTGGTGGGGTGATCCATAGGAGACACCTCCGTGCTTTGAAAAGTACGTAATGTCAAACAGTTTGCGCCCATCTCACAGAGAAAAATCCTTTTTAACCGACTTTCAAAAAAGGAGGATTCTATAAAAAATATATAAATTGTTCGACTTCTTGTATGTTTTTTTTTTTGTGTATTTTCACCGATATCTCCGTCAATTGTCGACTGATTTTGAAAATTCGATTTTAACAATCCCATGATACGCCTTTTTGACCGACTTACCAAAAAGGAGGTTCTATGTTCGACATTATGTTTGTTTTTGTATGTTCACCGATATCTCCGTCAATTGTGGACCGATTATGAAAATTCTTTTTTTGATTTGTATGTTCTAAAATTGGTCCCATTTTAATTTGGTGAAGATCTTATGAAGAACTTTGGAGATATACAACAGAACTCTTCAATAAATAACGGCAAATCTCTCGGGATTGCTGCAATCGCATGTCTGTTTATTGTTTACACCATTTCATAACATAACATCACGGCAGTATAATATAAGAGGTACGCAGATGTGTACAGTTCACCTTGGTACACTCTCATTTCGCCGGCTATGTTCATGGTATTCGGGTAATCTATTCTGGCATTATAAGAACCTACCTTACTAAAGGCAAGTTGCTTAATAGGTACACCTAAAAAGTGTAAAATAAAAAAACTTTTTACAAAAATATTCTACCGACTTCCAACTAAAAACACAACAAAGTGAAAAATAACTTTCTTTTTCGAAGTCGGTGTCCATAACGAAAAAAAATGGTACCTACCAAAGACACCGACTTTGTGGTGTTTTTAGTTGGAAGTCGGTAGATTTTTTTTGTGAAAAGTTTTTTTATTTTGTTTGTCAGATATCTACTGACTAAAACTACTCTGGCCGGAGCACTGGAGAGGGTGCACAAATCATCACGTCGCGTTCCCTGGCCAGGTATTGGGCCGCATGAATTCATGTGCATCCCAGCACCCACAGAGAGGAGACCTGAGTTTAAAAATTCCTCAAATTTTATAGGCTCGCGCTTGACCACTATTTCACCTGATGGTAAGCGATGATGTGGTCGACGGTGAAGCAAGCTTGCCTAGAAAAAACAAGTTATAAAATGTACTTAATATTAGGTACTTACAAAATCGCCAACCCGCCTTGAGAGAATACCAGCATTTTACCTTCCACTGCAGAGCAAAGGCTTGTTTTGATGTAGAGAAGGCATGAGCTAAACCGCTACGCTTATAGTTCTCGCTAAACTTTTTGGCCGTCCTGAAGTTGGCTACAATGGCTGCGCAGTAGTAAATCTATACAAAACAGCACCGTTTCGTGCCTCGCGCATGCGGAAACCCAACTTCCAATCAGGGCGGCAAAGAAGAATGGCGGGAACTATAAGCGTCGTAAGGCGTGATTGAGCTTCTGCCTTCTCTACGTCAGAAGAGGCCTTTGCTCTGCAGTGCGAAGTAAAATGCTGGTATTATCCTGTTACCCGCCGCACTTACAAGTTATCTTTACTGAAGAATCAATGAAAGAAACCAGTCTTTACCTGCAACAAGAAAAACAAGATTTTTATTTAAGTACCTACAAGACCCCCGAAAAAGTAATATGCAAAAAAATGCAACCCAATTTTTACCGACTTCAAATTAACTTTTTGTAATTGGACATAAACCTGTATTTTTAATAAAAGGGAGACCAAAAAAAAGGACTATCGAAAATCGCATTATCAAAAGGTAGAGGTCAAGGTTAAGGCAGGTCAAGTCCGGGTTCAACAGGAATATACTATACACTTCTAATTTTTCGTGTTTTTACCAAGACAAGTTTTTTCACCTTAATCGTCTTTTGGAGGTAGTTTCAAAAAACTAATAATGACAACCTCTATCATTTACTTTGATTATTATTTGTGCCAAGTTTCAAGAATATTAGCCGAAGGAAATTTTTCATACAAACATTCAACTCCCTTTTGTACCCCCATAGGGGTGGAATTTTCAAAAATCGTTTCTTAGTGCTTACTTAGTTCATATTTGTTTGACCCAAAACTTAGCCACTTCCACAGTTTGTCGGTGGCAGTGCACAGATCGCCCTGGTTGCTCGTTTTAGGGCACAGAGGTCAGGACATTGGAGACACAAGCCTATGCCCGGTCGACCAGGCCCGAGTTGACGGTGCGTAGTGTTCCACGCGCGCCACATAGACACAGATAATATAGCATACAGAAGCCTCATCCCATGCAAAGAAACCGTTCCGACGTATCTAGCGGTTTTCGTCCGATTAAGCTGATTATTTTTATAAGTACTTCGATCGCGTTCGGTTCCTTTCCACGGCTATAGATGGTGTTAGCAGCGACTTGTAAGTAAAAGTGTTATCGGAACGTGACAATTTTTCTTTAAATACAGTGACGTTTTGTTTTATAGTATTTTATGCGCGTTTTGACAGTTTCATTGTACCAAAATGTATTACAATATAAATGAAAAAATTCGAGTGGCATTCCTCAGAAATTTAAAACGGCGCCATCTATTGCCTTAAATTTTAAATGATCTTTTCAAATATCAATGGGAATTAAGAGCCTAATATACCTTAATTTTATGCTTAAGAGAGTTGATTAAGCAAGAACATACTTTTATATGATCAATTCTAGAAAAGGTTAATTTTACACAATTCAATAATACACCGATGCACATCACGCCATCTAGTGACATTTATTTGAACCAAATTTTCTTTATTAGCGCTGGATCTCCGTGACATAGAGATGTCAAGCGGTTGTTGAGATATGAAAAAGTAACGGACAGACTTTCACACTTATAATATTAGTAACAAACACATCTTTATAGGATTCGGCAAGAGCTTGTTAGTAAAATTTATAATAATTAAATATTCTGTTTCGATAGATAATACATATCAATTTTACAACAGAAAACATGCCTTTTGCCTATTATTATCTAAGACAATTGCGTCATTTGTTGATGTTATATTAATAATTAATAATAAATTACTTTATAATACCATCACGGTAGTGCTATGTCCGCATTTTTGCGCATATATTATTTATGCCCTACGACTTTGTCCGGGTTGTGATCATATTACAATTCCGGAGTCAGGATTAGTGTTACGAAAGAAATAATTAAAAGTACATATCTTTTTAAACAAGATTGTAGGGAAGACTGTGTAATTGTCAGGGAAGGCCATTATTGCATGGGTCCTTTTCGGGCTAGGATTTAGACAAACCAACTTCTTTGCTTGTATGTAGGGTCACAAAGTAACTAATCACGTTATGTATTGGAGAATAACGTAAACGACATTCCACTAAGCTCGTAATTTGATCTACACGAACAATTGGTAACTCTCACTGTATTTCTCCTTAAGTTTTATCACCAATAAACCCGCCATCTACTTCCTCGGTCTCCTATCTCACTGTATCATGTTCGCGCCAAAAACTAATTGCTAATTGTTATGTCAAATTGACATCTGTCAGAGTCATTCAAAACCTATCCCTTTCGTTTTTAATAGGGATGTTGCCTAGATTATCATCAAATAATTTTGGACCCGTATTTTTTGCTTTATCAAATAAATAAAAACTGACAAAGATAAAGCGCATCAAAGTTCAGGAGTGGGGGCTTGTGACGTCTCTTTGTCAGTATAAAGTGTAGCACACCGTGACGTCACACGATATTTGAACGCACTGTATTGTCGTAATTTTTTTTTTAGGTGGCAAAAGAAAAAATACGTGTCCAATATTTTTAGCTTATCTAACTGACGGTCTAAATTGATATTTTTGTTCAGCTACCCTTTTGACGAAATGTAATATCGCTTGCCAATACTTATCCAATGAGACCAAACACGGTGGTCATAACCTGTCTGGTTGAGGAGTTGCTTTTACCACCTTCTGGCTACATCATGAGGCCAGCTCTATAGTGCCTTATTATATCAATGTTTCCACAATAAAATAAGTACCTACGCATAGTTTCAGCTGAATCGGATGTAAGGAAGTGCGTGAAGAATATATAGACAAGTCGCCGGACACATACGAAATCGTGGCAGTATAAAACGTGTAATAATAAACGAAAGATATGCTGCTGAGGTGAGAATGCTTATGACACGGGGTCCCGACGCGGAGAAAGAAAATTTGGTTCTAATAAATGTCACTAGATGGCGCGATCATAAAAATTGTATGCTCTTGTTTAATTAACTCTCCAAAGCGCAAAATTGTGAAATATTGGGCTCTTCATCACATTTCAAAGATTATTTGAACGGATCATTTAAAATTGATTTCAATAGATGGCGCGGTTTTAAATTTGTGAGGCATGCCACACGATATTTTTAATTTGTATTGTAACACATTTGATACAATGAAACTAAAAACGTGCAAACAATACTATAAAACAAATCTTCACCATATTTAAAGAAAAAAATATTCACGAATCGAGTAAACACTTTTACTTGCAAGCCGCTGCTTACAACATCTATCCCCGTGGAACGGAACCGAACGCGATTGATTTACTTATAAAAATAATCAGATTGATCAGACGAAAAACGTTAGTTACGTCGGCACGGTTTCTTTGTACGGGATGAGGCATCTGTATGCTAGTATTATATTATCTGTGCTTATTATTAATTTTGTTTTATTTTTTGGGGCTCCATTTTGCTGTGTGGGAGCCCTTAAAAACAATAAAAAATATTTAGGTCAACAAGGTGCTTATACGAGTACTGTGTAAATTTGAAGACGGTAGCTCCAAAAAAACCTGTGACTGATGACGGACAGACGGACATTGGACTGACAGCAAAAAAAGGTCTCATGTATGGGTTGTACAATATGACCTTAATATTTGGTATATTACGTCCTTATGTATTTAACCGACTTACCAAAAAGGAGAAGGTTCTGTTTTTTGTGTATGTTCACCGATATCTCCGTCAATTTCGTACCGATTTTGAAAATCCTTTTTTTTGTTTGAAAGAGTATGTTCCGAAATTGGTTCCATTTCAATTTGGTGAACGTCTGATGAAGAACGTCTAAGATATACAACAGAACTCTTCAATAAATGACGGCAAATCTCTCGGGATTGATGAAATCGCATGTCTGTTTATTGTTTATACCATTTCATAACATAACATCACGCCATTACGCTCTAAAGGGGTACGCAGATGTGTACAGTTCACCTTAGTACACTCTCATTTCACCGGTTATGTACAGTTTCATGATATTCGGGTAATCTATTCTGGAATTATAGGTACCTTACGTAACTATTTGCCTATTAGGTAGGTACAACTAAAAAGTGAAAAAGAAACTTTTTTACAAAAAAAAAAACTACCGACTTCCAAATAACAAAATTACAAAACGAAAAATAACTTTATTTTTGGAAGTCCTTTGTAGTTCTCTCATTTGAAAGTCGGTAGTATTTAGTTAAAAAAGTTTATTTTTTTATTTGCTATATATTATAGTGTCTTGAATCCGAATCACGTGAATGCATATAATAAATAAATTAAATAAACGCATACCTAATTTAGTTTTATTATTCTCGACTGCATCTTTAATTGCGTCAATAGGTATTAATATTGATTGTAAGTTAATTATAGATATCTATTTATACGTTTATCCTCGCACTGGAATGCATTGCAGAAATGGAATGCATTACACCAATGCACCACAATCTTAAAACTCACTTATAAGTCCAGGTTTCCCGTTGTCAGCGACATCCAAGATCAACTTTGAAAATACATATGAATTGAAAAAGTCACATTGGTACTTGCCCGGATTCGCACCTACGACCTCGAGCACGAGATGCGGGTCTTAGCCACATACAGTCTTGGCCACCGCGACATACAGTTAGTAACGATATAGTGAACATGTATGAAAGGCTCTAGACGGACGGACTGCATTTCAACTGCACTCCGACTGCAAATTTACAGTTTGAATGCAGTTAGTACGATTACCATAAAACTGCAAACCAACCGTGCAGTCCGAATGCAGTTGGAGTGCAGTTGAAATGCAGTGCGTCTGTTTAGAGCTTAACATGGTATATTATAATAAATATGTATTTTAGTCCAAATTAGTCTAATGCTTAGCGAAAATCACACGATGACATTACAATTGTATTTGATTTTGTTGCGGTTAGAAGCAGAAGTGCAACTACAGCACTCCCTCATGGCACTTGTAGATAATGTTTTAGTCTTATGTAATAGAGTGTATTGCTATTAACCGGGTACAAATGTAGAAGCCGGGGGGCTACTCGGTAAACCTAGAAGCACTGCAAAACCCTTTTTATTTCGGAAATCATCCAATGTCTTCTCCCGCTCTGGGTGAAGCGGAAGGGCGTGTCAGACTTACTGACTAAAACCCACCCGTGTTCCTTCAGTTGCTTGAGCCAGGGCCGCGATAACCCTTTTTCAAATTTATCCGCAATCCAGACAGGCATCGGCCCTAGCTGACCCCGTCAGTTTTGCTGACATCTCTTTGAGGCGCGCGAGGAACACTACGCGCCGTCGACTTGGGCCTGGTACTTATTGGATGGCGAGAAAAACAACCGATAACTTTTAAACGGCTGCACCGATTTATGTTTGATTAAAATCAGATCATCAGAGAGGGAATGGACCGTAATCCACCACGCGGGCCCAGTGCGGGTTGGTGGACGTCACATCTCTTCGATTTTTTTACCCCCCCACGCAAAAAGTGGGGTGTTATAAGTTTGAAGTGTGTGTATGTGTATCTGTCGTGGCACCATAGCTCCTAAACGTATGAACCGATTTTGATTTAGTTTTTTTTTTGTTTGAAATGTGACGTGATCGAGAGTGTGCTAAAAAAAAACTAAATCAAAATCCATTCCAACACGACAGGTCCAGAATCCATGGTTATTTTTTTTTTTGCGTCGGTGTCATGTGCTCCGTATAACTTTAGAAGAAACCAGTCTGCAATCCCCATCACGTAGTGGGCAAGCGTGATGGTCATTGCAATATGTTAATAACAACATAATTAATCTGTTGTATTACTAAAGGTCGCCAGTTCGATGCCCGCGTAGAGTCAATATTTAAATTAAATTTATTGAAGATGTGTGTTTAGGATTAATGTCATTTTTTACCCGACTGCCGAAGGAAGGCAATGTGAGTCTATGTATGTATGTTTGTTCCTATGTGGCGTTCTAGAGACCAAACGCGTTGGCCGATTTTGATAATTCTTACGTCAATCGATTCGTCTTAACCCTGCGAGTGTCACTGGCTACATTAAAATTGAAAAATAGAAAAATGGCGGCTTTTGGCCGCCATATTGTGGGGGACAAAATATTTTTTTTTTCCAATGGCATCGTGTGGGGTATCAAAATAAAGGGTTTTAAGAGATTACAAAAATATATACCACATAGGAACAAACATACATACATACATAGACTGATAAACACGTTTACCCTCCTTCGGCAGTTGGGTAAAAATCGGCACTTAGTTAAAAAACTTATCCTTTATTAATAAGCGTTTAAATTAATTAGTTAGCTCAAGTAGCCGTGAAGAGATGATTTTATCGTAAAAATGAATTATGGTACTTTACAATAAAATCATGTTATTTAAGTTGAAGCTAATCGCGATTTGTTTTAGTTATACTCATTGATATTCGAGTAAACAGAATGTTATGAGCGCGCGCATTGTGAAGACTCGAGTACGTCCTAATTGGGACGTATAGTCTTTTGTCTATGTCACGCAAGGCGAAGAGCGATACGCTTTGTTGAAATAAAAACAAAATTAGGAAAATACAATCTTGTGTATTTAGAAAGTGTACCAATTATGATACCAAGATTTTTTCTTGTTGGTTTTATCAAGCCATCCCTTTCTACTTGTAGTGAAATGTCAGATGAATGAAAAGTGTGTATGTGTGCTGCCGCTGCTGTGCGGAACACTTTTTTCGGTTGTTTTGTGAGTGTATAATGTATCTGTTTATTATCATTGGTTATACTCAAATTTAAATCACTTATTACAATTAAATCATTTTAATATAGTTTTGAATAGGAAAGTTGACAAAAAAATATCTAGCGAAAATATTGAGCGTCAGTTAGATAATCTAAAAATATTGGACACGTATTTTTTGTTTAGCCACGTAAACAAAAAATTACGACGATACAGTGCGTTGAAATATCGTGTGACGTCACGGTGTGCTACACTTTATACTGACAAAGTGACGTCACAAGCCCCCACTACAGAACGTTGATGCGCTTTTACTTTGTCAGTTTTTATTTATTTGATAAAGCAAAATATACGGCTCCAATATTATTTGATAATCTCACTGACGGACTTAATAGAATTATTATTTTTCTTTTCAGGTAACATCTTTATTTTCAAGCAAATGATGAAGGTTGCACATTAGCAAGTGTTAAAGTCGTCACAATCTAAGATGTCCGTTGAAGTTTCTCATTTTACATGCCGCGATAACTTTCTACGTAAGAAATTGAAAAATCTAATTCAAATCATTAGGATTACTATGTTACCCATACACTATAACAACGAGTATCATCCGCAAGCATCAAGTTAATTATTAAGTGTTTTTTCAACACACTTGCTCATAAAGTGGCTCTAAATTCACCGCAATTAGGCACATAATGACACCTGTAATCAAACTGTGACTTTTTCATTGCTATTATTCACAAGTGAGTTACAGAGATTATTTTATTTTATTTATTTGCTGAGTTGCTTTGTTCTTAAAATAGTTTCGATACAAAAAAGATCGTGCTCAATAGTACAAATAAATTAATGTACCTATTGCTTGCTCATTTCATGCAACTTCGTATTTACTCGTAAATAGATCATTTCAACTTACGTACGTGTTTAATAAATAAAACTTTCACTCAAATATAACTTTTGTTTTTCTTACAGAGAAAAAAAAAGGAAAACTAAAAAAATCCCTATTTTGTACGTGGCTAAAACGCTTTCCACGAAAAGTCAAAAAAAAAGAAACCTCTTTCTTTTAGTCTTTGGCCGATCGCCATTATTATTAAACTCGCATAGGAAATCTGAGTAATTTTGCCCGCCATTGCGAACTTTGTTTCACAATCTGTTTTCACTTTCAGAAACGATTTTTGTGTATTATTTTCTTCACAAGTGTGTCGCAAAACGTCGTATGATACACGTGTGTATTGATGATTACCGTCCTCGGCTCTTTTAAGACTCTCACCTAACGGCTCGGGTCTCAATGGCGCCTCAGCGGTAATCACCAACATTACACACCTGTACCATAATGTACTATTACTATTTTTTGATGTTTTCATGAAAATGCTTGCTTGGCACATTAACCTACGAAAAATAGATAAGAACGTTAATTTTAACAAAAAAATAGTACATTATGGTACAAGTGTGTAATGTTGGTGATTACCGCTGAGGCGCCATTGAGACCCGAGCCGTTAGGTGAGGGTCTTAAAAGAGCCGAGGACGGTAATCATCAATACACACGTGTATCATACGACGTTTTTCAACACACTTGTGAAGAAAATAATACTAAAAAATCATTTCCAACAGTGAAAACGAGTTGTGAATTTTTTTTCGTAATGGCGGGCAAATTTAATCAGTTTTCCTATGCGCGCGCATCTAACAACGGCGATCGGCCATAGACTAAAAATAATGAGTTTTCTTTTTTTTTGGCTTTTCGCGAAGAGCGAAAACTTGAAATTCCCCATTTTGTACGTGGCTATTCGTACAAAATGGGGAATTTCAAGTTTTCTTTATTACAGACAAAAACAAAAGTCATATTCAAGTGAAAGTTTTATTTATTAAACACGTACAAGTTGAAATTATCTATTTAAATACGAAGTTGCATGAAATGTGTTGCATTTGTACTATTGAGCACGATCTTTTTTGTATCGAAACTTTTTTAAGAACATAGCAACTCAACCAATAAATTAAAAAAAAAACTCTTTATCTCACTTGTGAATAATAGTAATGAAAAAGTCACAGTTTGATAACAGGTGTCATTATATGCCTAATTGAGGTGAAATTAGAGCCACTTTATGAGCAAGTGTGTTGAAAAGTAAGTTACTGGTTCAAAGTTAACAAAACCGTATTTTATTAAATTATGAAACAGTATAAATTATTTAAATTCATAATTACTACTAGGCAGTTAAATTAATTAAGTTATGGACTTATTTAGAAAATTTTTCATTTTTATTTATTTTCCCATTTGAATCCGTTTGACTTAATTTGCAGATTTGATTAACTTAAAACATTAGGTCAACACTACTTAAAAGTCGTAAAATTTGCATGTTTTTAAATTGTCCATATTATATTATTTCCTGTTTAGCTAATTAGGGTTCCGTAGATTATGTAAAAAAACTTTTTTACAAAAAATACAACCGACTTCCAACTAAAAACACTACAAAGTGAAAAATAACTTTCTTTTTAGAATTCGGTGCCCATAACGAAAAAAATTGGTACAGTCTACCAAAGACACCGTATTGTTTGTAAAAAAGTTTTTTTATTTCGTCAAAATCGGTCCAAATTGACGGAGATATCGGTGAAAATATTAAAAAAAAATATCTTGAAGTCGAACATAGAACCTCCTCCTTTTTGGTAAGTCAGTTAAAAATAAAACACAAACGGCCATTCTGTCTGGCTCTCTGTTAATTTAGAAAAGTTTTTGAATTAGTAGGACAACATCATCAGGGTAATTTATCAAGTATCTTTACTTGGCTGGCGAGGTTATCCACATGTAGGATGTGGACTCAGCGATCATTGTACCAATAGTCGCGTCAGCAAATAGCTTAATAGCTACGAGCCTCGACCAACCCTTAGGAGACTCTCTTTAGCCATCTGGGCCAAGGATTTGATTCTGAAAGCAGTATAATCCCCAGCAATGTATATGTTGGCAAGTTTTTTGCGTAGTGGGGGTAAGTTAAGGCATAGTGCGCAAACTGACCAGCAACCATATAGAGCGAAAGGAACGTGGATGCGACGCTATTGGTCAGTCGATCCTTGTGTCAACTGAGCAACCAATCACGCGCTCGGAACAGTGCTGAATGACCCCCGCGTCCCGCTTGGTAACCAAAGAGACCTAAAAACGACTTGTGCGCATCTAACGACTCTTGCCAAGTTATGTGCCGGCAATTATTCTTCTGGACATGGCTAGTATTGTTAGGAGGTTCCTCTCTCTGGAGTCCTGACCACCGCTATCTTGAAACCTGTTCTCAATACCGATGAGACACTATTTTTAATATTACTAAATTGATGTTTTTTTTACTTAAATTATATTTTTACAAGCTGCGGAACCCACGAAGCAAGGCCAACTCGCACTTAACCGGTAAGTTTATTAATAGTATATTGCGAAATATTTAAAAAAATATGTGTGTATTAAATTAAATGTCAATGTATTTTATTATTAACTAAATATTATATTTATGTTGTTGAAATAATATAGTTTTTTTTGTTAGTTTTCAGTTAGTTATCAATTTCGTGATATTATTATTTCATGGGTTATCAAAAAATCTTTATTTTCTCTCCAAATGAATTGCCCCCGTGGCCTGACTAGAAGGAACTGTATTTTTAACCCCCGCCGGAAAAAGAGGGGTGTTATAAGTTTGAGGTGTGTATCTGTGTGTCTGTCTGTCGCATCATAGCGCCTAAACGGATGAACCGATTTTGATTTAGTTTTTTTTGTTTGAAAGGTGATTTTGTCGAGAGTGTTTTTTAGCTATGTTTAAATAAAATCGGTTCAGCCGTTTGAATCGGGGTGTTTACGCAAGATATCGTGTCATAATTACGTGTTCAATAGATTGCCGATCGACGAGTATCTACTATGTACTAGATAAATTATGTAGCATGAAATAAATATCTGTCGGGGGTTTTTTATGTTTTGAAATTTTACTTGTTACCGAGGTTTTTTTAGAATTTTCGTAGTTGAGTCCTTCCCCCAAAGATTACATACAATTAATATATATTATTATATGTTGAGAGGATAAATGAAAGGCGACTAACGAAAGGTATTTACAAGGCAAACGTGAATGGAAACGCCGGGAGGGGACGCCCTAGTAAGACATACACACACCTCAGTGGTGATGTTCTTCAGAAAGGCCAGGTGCTTAGTACTCATTTATTTATTTATTTTCACACCACAATACACATTACAGACATTGTTACAATAAGGTACATGAAATAGTTCAGTTTACTCTGGTAGACTGGTGCCTAAGCTAGGCTTTAAGGGCCTGTGTTTCAGGTCACCAGGTCTCCCCCTCTAGCAGTTAGATACATCTCCAAATAATAAAAAAAAACTGATTTAACTATTTGAATTACAGGTTGTATAATATTAATAGCTTTTAAAAGTCTGTAGCTCAAAATGGAGTGTTCAAAAAAAAAAAAAACGGGAACAAAAAACCAGAACAATATTGTGGTTTAGTGTAGTGTTAGTATTGTTAGTAAACATACATAACCGGCGTGTGTGTATGACTAGATGTATGATTGTGAGTGAAGCAAAAGAAGTATGTAAGGATCGTAGCAGATGGCGGTCTGTAGTTTCTGCCTACCCCCATGGGAAAAGGCGTGAGTTTTTGTATGTATGTATGTAATATAATATTCGTTAAGCCTCCACCTGTTACTTCTCATCCAAACTAGTGACCAACACGGAAACCCATGATAAAACTGGTGTCAGATTGTATTAATCACAGCCCAGACCATCGACTTAAGGCCATACCCCTCAGTAGCTGATTTTAAAATGAGAATCACGTCTGAACGGCTAGTCGTAATTTTTTAGAATAAATATATGTTACATTAGACCATTTTCTAAATAATTTGATCTAAGAAAATTTTGGGTTTTATTCGTATAACATGGTGTAATTAATTTGTAAAGTTATGTCTAAAACGGACAAAAACACGACAGTAGCACCAAAATCGCTGAGCGTATTTTAATGAAATCGACTGCCATCTCAAAAACAATTTAATTATTTACATTTTGATCTGGGTCTACTTTTTTAAAGGCATAGAAAGTTCAAAAAACTACTAAATTTACTTACAATAATACAACAACTTAATTGGTAATTATGGCCGTTTGAGGTTGAAACACTAGGGCCATGGGGTTCGAGTGCACACCTAATTTTTCGGGATATCGCCAAGCGGTTGGTCGACTCTTCACGAGACCAGATGGCTGGCCTTTTTTTTGGCCAAAGAATCAGCATTGCCATCCAACGTGGCAATGCTGCCAGCCTTCTGGGCACTTTTCCTGTTGACAGCAATGTAGACGAATTTTTTAACGTCCCGTAATTGTACATATTTTTATTCTTTTTTAAGTTTTAATATTAGTTTGTAAATATTATTATACATATATAGAACAGAAACAAATAACATAAAATTACATAATAAATTAAAAAAAAACTAAATTTTGGGTCGCGCGGGTGTGAAATGAATGCGCGTTTTGTTACCTTAAGGTCGTTGGCGTTACTAACGTCTTAATGTGCTTTCCCTGGCACGGAAGAGTCTCTAGGACGGTCACCCATCCACAGACAGACCACTGCAAGTATCATCATCATCATTTCAGCCAAAAAACGTCCACTGCTGAACATAGGCGTCCCCCAGGCGTCGTCGTTTTTTTGGGTGTGAAATCATCCAATGACTTCTCCAGCTCTGGGTGAAGCGGGAGGGCGTGTCAGACTTTTACTGACTAAAACCCACCCGTGTTCCTTCAGTTGCTTGTGCCAGGGCAAGGTAACTCTCTTAAAAAAATATCCGCGACCCAGACAGACATCGGCCCTAGCGGACCCCGTCACTTTTGCTGACATCACTTTCAGGTGCACGTGGAACACTACGCGCTGTAATCTCGGGCCTGGTCTTTATCGGAAGGCGAGCTACCCAGTACTTGCCGTCCGCAAGCCCGCGCGTACAGTGGCCGGGAAACGGATTGCGACTCCAGACGCGCGGGGCGTCTCCTGCGGTGGCTAGGGGCGTGAGGGCGTCTCCGTTGCATTCCCGCAACCATAACCAGGACATCTGCCTTCCAAGTAAAGTGCAGAAGACGAATATTGTACTACTAAATACATTACGAACTGTGTTACTACAAAATTCGTACCCATTCGTCTAATAGTCTATGAAACTGGTATACAAGTGGTTCTTTCGTAACACACCGGTTTGTGGCAACACCGAGTGGTCTAGTGAACTTGCGCCAGTAAGTGGAATCTACTGTGTGGTTACTTTCCAACGGGGCATCTACGTAAACATAACATCGCGGCTGTAAATACAAAAGGGTTGGGCAGAGATCTTTTTGGAAGGTCCTTTTTAGGGTTCCTTAAACTTCCGGACTTAAATGTATCTCTGTGCCAATTTCATCTAGATCCGTCCAGCCGTTTGAGCCTGCAGAATTAACAAACACACGTCTCAAAAACTTTCGCCTTCTTACTATTAGTGTGATAAATGTGCCAAAAACATTACTAGATTTGCCAAAATGTCACAAATTCATATAGGCAGGTTTTTTATTGTAACCATACCTAATATTTTTTTCTAGGCATATAATTATTTTATTCATAGGTTATCAATGATTTTGAAATAAACAGATACGTTATACACTCACAAAACAATTGAAAAAAGTGTTCCGCGCAGCAGCGGCAGCACACATACACACTTTTAATTCATCTGACATTTCACTACAAGTCGAAAGGGATGGCATAATAATACCAACAAGAAAAAAAGAGACAGCTAGTGTTTGTCACTTGCGTGTAAATGTAAACAAACATTATTCTGACCACCAATGTTGTTATCTTTTTCTAACCTAAAAATGAAATAAACTAGTAAATTGAGGCGTATTGCGTACTTACATATGGTATGAGATCCCTTCTGTTTTATTTACTTTGGTATCATAATTGGTACAATTTCTAAATACACACGCTGGCATTTTTTTTATTTTGTTTTTGTTTCAACAAAGCGTATCGCTCTTCGCCATGCGTGACATAAACTAAAGACGAAAGTTCACAATTGTGACCTATTCGAGTCTTCACAATGCGCGCGCTCATAACATATTGCTATATAATATATAATCTTATTCATAATTCGCATGATCATAAAAATATAATGGTTTAGCTATTTTTAGTCAGCTAAAAATGTTAAGGGCGATAGGCGGAACCCATCCATATTTCAACACAAATTTTAACGCATCTTTGGGTGGCAATAAGGTATTTGTTTCCGCCCAAGTAGAGAAGATAAGAAAAAGGAAAATTACAAAACAGCCACCATACAGGGATAGATTAGTAGTTCAACAAAGCAAATAATTTTATTTTGAAAATATACATTTAGTTGTGTTTTCATGATATATAGTCTCCCAAAGGTCTGTTTATAAAATTTCGCGCGCTCGTTTTCGTTCTAAATCATCATTTATTTCGATAAAAATTTGCTAAAGTGCTAATTCTTACGCGAACTAGTACTGCTCATCACAGCATCTATATCTTTCGCACGTGTTGTCGGATGAGATAGCATGCATTTTAACCACGCGCACAAAATAGTTCGTGCCGTCGACTAGGAGAACCTTAAGAAATGGTTACTAAATATACTATTTCTACAAACATTATTTTGTTCTAATTTGCATATTATGACAATCCAATCGTTACTTAAACATTTTTTTTACAATAACTGTCAAATGTCATGTTCTTCAGTATTTTATTATCTGTGGTACGATACGTAGTATCTCTAAGTAGTCTGTGGTGGTACGGCTGAGTTCAATAACATTATTTATGTTGGAATAACTTAAAATAACTAGCTTTTGTATATGCAAATTTATTACCTTTTATAACCATTTTGATGCTTTACAATAAAATATTTAGATATTCGGTTGTATAGGCACAAAACAACTTGATTATAATACTGTATAATAACTGTTACTGGCCTACTGTAGAGAAAAAGGCCTCTTCTCATACAGAGAAGGGACTCAACGATATTTTAGTAAACAGATATATTATGTTAAGAGCTCGCACATTGTGAAGACTCGAATCCATCCTAATTGGGACGTATAGTCTTTAGTCTTTAGTCTATGTCACGCATGGCGAGGAGCGATACGCTTTGTTGAAACAAAAACAAAATTAAAAAAATGCCATCGTGTGTATTTAGAAAGTGTACCAATTATGATACCAAAGGACATAAAACAGAAGGGAACTCATACTATATGTAAGTACGCAATACACCTCAATATACTAATTTGTTTTAATTTTTTTCCTAATATTCTGATATTTGGAGGTTAGAAAAAGAAAGATGGTAAAAACATTGGTGGCCAGTATAATGTTTATTTACATTCACACGCAAGTGACAAACACTAGCTGTCTCTTTTTTTCTTGTTTGTTTTATCAAGCCATCCCTTTCGACTTGTAGTGAGTTTTGATTTGTTGATGATTTCAAACTTATATTAACTATATAAGTCCAGGATTCTCTTGTTGTTTTCCTTTATCGATGTCAATAACGTCCAAGATAAACTTAGAAATTTCACATTAATTTTAATAGTCACATTGGTACTTGCCCGGATTTTAACCTACGACCTACCCACGAGAGGCGAGATCTTGGCCAATGGGCCACCACGACTACGGCTTATCGTGTTTCCGATAAACAGGTATGTAGTCGTTGGTAACCCATCCACGGAAATCCTGGCTTGACTTTGAATATCCTTCTCCGTTGTGAACGGTTCTGCGTAATCATAACGATGATGTACCTGTAACAAATAAAAAGTTTAAATTAGGCCGATTTTGATGATTCGTACGTCAATCAATTGTTTTTAATCTTGCGAGTGTCACTAGCTACATTCAAATTGGGAAATAGAAAAATGGCGGATTTTAGGCGCCGCGCCGTATTGTGGGCGGCCCAATTTTTTTTTATCTTCCAAACCTTTCGTGTGGGATATCAAAATAAAGGGTTTTAAAAGGTGATTTCAAATATATATAACACTTGTATGTTTAAATGTACCTAAATCGAAAAAAAAAAACTAATTATAAAGTTATAAATAAAAAAACAGTCATTAAAAAAATCAAAAAATCCGACTGCTTAAAAAGCGAACGAAAAGACGTAAATAAGAACAAAATCATACTGTGCAGTCGGAGCTTCCATCTGGTGTTGGTCAGCCAGCTCGCGGATATGTATCCTCCGACTGCACAGCATGGTTTTCTTCTTGTTTACTTCTTTTTAGTTTGCTTTTTAAGCAGTCGGATTTTTTTTTGATGTTACATTATCTTTAGAAGAACTAGAACCCTCAAAAATGCTCAAAATTGCGCTGTCAAAAGAGGCTTATTGTACAAATTGGACAAATACAAATGAAAAGAGGAATACATAGGAGCATAGTATATATCTTATTTTTTTAGTTTATGGAATATCTTTTAAATTGGTCCAATATTGGAGGAGGAAATAGACGAGAGCCGAACCCCGAATTATGACTTTTTAATAAAGAAATTCAGTCGGTGATCTGTGTCCTTCTTCTTGCTTTCCGAACCACGGTAGGGTTGTGTCACCCATTCATGGAATGTCCCTTACGGAGGGGCCAACGGCTGCTTTATGGTCATTTAAAATGTTGGTTCCGCGGGTCATTTTAGGGTAGGAATTCCTTTCGTTTTTACCCCCGACGGAAATAGTACTTTATGCAATGGTCATATAATAGGGGTTATTTAAACACGAGCGTGGGTTTATCACATGAGGCGAAGTCGAATGTGATAATAATAACACGCGAGTGTTTTAATACCTTATTATATGCCGTTGCATACACTATTTTATCTTCACTCATACAGTTGAAATAAAATAAAAGTGGAAACGGTATGGCGGACAATTTAGATTTTTACTGCGCAGCGCGCGAATCCATAGTCAATATGACACTACTTTTCTACAAGCTCCAATAAATTAAAAAGTAAAAGTGTGCTATAAAAATTAAAAAAGTTGTTTTATGATGCAGTTGTTTGAAAATCGAAGGAAAATGTTGCACTGTAATGGGTTTGTTTTTTTAATTTTGCCTATCCACGAATATTAAGTACGTGTTTATACAATATTTTTAAATTCATATTTGGAACATTACGTTGCGAGTGTCGATAAAGGTTTGTTAAAATTCATCGGTAATGTTCTCAAATGTGTGGTTTGCCAAAATATCTAGGTGATATGAACTGGACTCATACCGGAAGGATTGGACGGCAATGGCAAAGGAGCTTTTTGCCCAACAGTGGGCTAAAACAAGCTAGATAGATAGATTCCAATATTAAGAAGAGAAATATTAAAAAAGGAATCATGAACAAAATACGTATATAACTATGGAAAAATCCTATAGGTAATCCTAAATCGTATTCCTATAATGTATCTATGGCACATCATTCTCAGAAATTGCTAAACCGACATTAATATAATTTGTTTGTTAATTTAACAAGTTTTTACGGTGTTAGCAATGGATTATTTATGGAAAAATACTGGTTTATTATTATCTATGACAGACAAATACATATAGAATGCTAATCGTACGTCTATGGGTTTTTTACTGCGTTATCTGTGGTCGTTATAGGGAATTGACAAAAACCGTTGTTATTTTACGCCGTTTTGTCCAATATTAATAAATTTATTTATAAACTAGCTGACCCTCGGGGCTTCGCTCCCGTCAACTGCCTACCTACCCTGGCTACCCTGCCTACCCTGCTTACCTTGTCTATCCTGCCTACCATGCCTACCCTGCCTGCCCTGCCCCTACCCTGCCTTTTCCTGCCTACCCTGGCTACCCTGCCAACCCTGCCTGCCCTGCCTACCCTGCCTAACCTGCCTACCCTGCCTACCCTGCCTACCCTGCCTACCCTGCCTACCCTGCCTACCCTTCCTACCCTGTCTATCCTGCCTACCCTGACTTTCCTGCCTACCCTGCCTTTCCTGCCTACCCTGCCTTTCCTGCCTACCCTGCCTATCCTGCCTACCCTGCCTACCCTGCCTACCCTGCCTACCATGCCTACCCTGCCTACTCTGCTTACCATGCCTACCCTGCCTACCCTGCCTACCCAGCCTACCCTGCCTACCCTACCTATCCTGCCTACCCTGCCTGTCCTGCCTACCCTACCTACCCGGCCTAACCTGCCTTTTCTGCCTACCCTGCCTTTTCTGCCTTTCCTGCCTACCCTGCCTACCCTGCCTACCCTGCCTACTCTGCTTACCCTGCCTACCCTTCCTACTCTGCTTACCCTGCCTGCCCTGCCTAACCTGCCTGTCCTGCCTACCCTGCCCATCCTGCCTATCTTGCCTAACCTGCCTACCCTGCCTATCCTGCCTGCCCTGCCTTTCCTGCCTACCCTGCCTGCCCTGCCTACCCGGCCTACCCTGCCTAACCTGCCTTTCCTGCCTACCCTGCCTATCTTGCCTACCCTGCCTACTCTGCTTACCCTGCCTGTCCTGCCTACCCTGCCCATCCTGCCTATCTTGCCTACCCTGCCTACCCTGCCTACCCTGCCTATCCTGCCTACCTTGCCTACTCTGCTTACCATGCCTACTCTGCCTACCCTGCCTACTCTGCTTACCATGCCTACCCTACCTACCCTACCTATCTTGCCTACCCTGCCTTTCCTGCCTGCCCTGCTTATCCTGCCTACCCAGCCTACCCTGCCTTCCCTGCCTACCCTGCCTAACCTGCCTTTCCTGCCTACCCTGCCTATCTTGCCTACCCCTGCCTACCCTGCCTACTCTGCTTACCCTGCCTACCCAGCCTTCCCTGCCTACCCTACCTATCCTGCCTACCCTGCCTATCCTGCCTACCCTGCCTACCCTGCCTTTCCTGCCTACCCTAACCTTCCTGTCTTTCCTGCCTACACTGCCTACCCTGCCTACTCTGCCTACCCTGCCTACTCAGCTTACCCTGCCTACCCTGCCTACCCTGCCTACCCGGCCTACCCTGCCTACCCTGCCTTTCCTGCCTACCCTGCCTACCTGCCTACCCTGCCTATCCGGCCCACCCTGCCTACCCTGCCTTCCCTGCCTACCCTGCCTATCTTTCCTACCCTGCCTACCCTGCCTATCCGGCCTACCCTGCCTACCCTGCCTTCCCTGCCTACCCTGCCTATCTTTCCTACCCTGCCTACTCTGCTTACCCTGCCTGCCCTGCCTAACCTGCCTATCCTGCCTACCCTGCCTATCCTGCCTACCCTGCCTACCCTGCCTACTCTGCTTACCATGCCTACCCTGCCTACCCTGCCTACCCTGCCTATTCTGCCTACCCTGCCTATCCTGCCTATCCTACCTACCCTACCTACCTACTAATTTGTATCTATCATCAATAGTTTTCTCAGCGCACGCCAAATAATGTATTTTACAGACAACATTTTGCTACCTTGGGTTACATTATTGCAATTTTCATAAGGATCTCTATTTTTTTTGAAAATATTTTATAGCCTATGACACTCAGGAATAATGTAGCTTTCTACCGGTGCAAGAATTTTCAAAATCGGTTCAGTAGATCCAGAGATTACCCCTTACAACGTCACAAACTCACAAACACACAAACTCACAAACTCACAAACTTTACCTCTTTATAATATTAGTATAGATAAATGGACCTTTGGAAATGTGTAGAGTTATTTGGTTTATTACAATCTCTCCATCCGAAGGGTTCCATAACATTATTGCAAAAAACGTTTTTGTATGGGACCCCACTTAAATATTTATTTTATTCTGTTTTTAGTATTTGTTGTTATAGCAGCAACAGAAATACATCATCTGTGAAAATTTCAACTGTCTAGCTATCACGGTTCATGAGATACAGCCTGGCGACAGACGAACAGACAGCCAGACATACAGACATACAGACGCATTTGGGAACGGAACCCTAAAAAATATCTATTTAGTACGACAGTTAGATAACCTAAAAATATTGAACACGTATTTTTCTTTTGCCTCGTAAACAAAAAATTACGACGATGACGTCACGGTGTGCTACACTTTATAATGACAAATTGACGTCACAAGCCCCAACTTTGACGCGTTTTATCCTTGTAAATTTACGCAACAAATACGGGTCCAATAGTATTTGATAATCTGAATAATTATATTTAGTCCGTCTAAATATAATTATATTTTTTTACCCAGAAAACATCCCTAAACATTCCAGTACCAAGAAAAAGTACGTGAGAATATTGAAATCTCAAATTCGAATACATTTTTATACGGCATACCTACAACAAATGACATAACAGAGATACAAGAATTCATGGTCCGATGGTCAGCTGTCGCAAGATGGGTGGCGAAATATTATGTCGAACGACGTAAAACTTGCAGCCACGGTCACTAAGCAGATTTGTACAGAAAATCGACTTCATGCAAAAGCGAAATGCACGCACAAAGACGTGTCAAGTGCAGTGGTGGCCCAGTGGTAATGGCCACAACTTACATGTAGTAGGTCATGTGTTCGAACCCAGGCAGGCACTTTACTTTGTGTAAATTACTTCAGTATCACTGCTCTCAAAACGGTGACGGAAAACATCGTGAGGAAACCGGCATTTCCTAGAACCAAAAATTCGAAAACATGTGACATCCACCAACCCGCACTGGGCCCGCGTGTTGGATTATGGCCTATTCCCTCTCACAGAGAGGAGCCTTGTGTCCCAGCAGTGGGAACATTAAAAGGCTGATTGATGATAATGATAGATTTGTCTCTACATGCGGCAATATCCAAGAGATAAAACATTATGAAGTAAGAAAACGTGAATTCTTTCCATATTTTTTCCGAATGGAATTCATGTATGTTACCGACATAGCCCGAAGAATCGCGAAACTTAAGTCTTGTGGCAGTGGGCAGGGCACATTGCTCGTAAAACGTATGGCCGATGGGGCCGAAAAGATCTGAAATAGCGACTGCGAACCGGAAGACGATGCCTTGGAAGACCTCCCACTAGGTGGACCGATGGTCTGGTTAAGGTTGCGGGACCGGTCAATGTGACGCCTGAAGGAGGCTTATGCCAACAGTGGACGTCTATCAGCTGAAAATGATGATGATGTTTTTTTTTTCAAAATGTTTTTATTTGTTAAAGCGTAAACATGGAATTTCTTGCTGGTGTTTTCCACGTCTGTCAACAAATCAAGTGTTAACAGGCATCTTGTGGGTTCGCTTGTGCCACTTACCTACGTTACGTTTTCGTTCGCTTTTTAGAGCCAACCTTCTGCTTTAACATACATTGTGTTGATATTTTTAGAAAGACTGCTACAGCAGTGGACGGATATAGGCGTTGTCCAAAATATGTGGTTAGTAAGGTATGTAGGCGATTGCAGAAATTACCTAATATTTTACTTTAAGATTCTATGTGCTAAAGAGAGTCCGGAGCATGCGAGATGCACAGAACCGGTTGATTAGGCGAAACCTGGGGAAGGATGTGAAACAGTCGTCCACTGCTGGACATAGGCCTGCCTCAATCGTCGCCACACTGATCAGTCCTGTGTGTATCGCTTTCCGAAACTCCCGCAGCTGACTACAAAACAAATCGAAAAACAACTTTCTTTTCGGCAGTTGGTGTCTTTGATACCTATTTTTAAGGTTCCGTTCCCAAAGGGGCGCACGGTTGGCGCAGTGGTTGAGCGATTGACTGCTGCGCTGCGTGTCGCGGGTTCGATTCCCGCACGGAACAAATATTTGTATGACCTACAGATAGTTGTTCCGGCTCTGGGTGTTTGTGTATGTGAGTTTATATGTTTGTAAACGCACCCACGATACAGGAAGAAATTCCTAGTGTGGGGCAAAGACTTAAAAAAAAAAATAGTAATAAAAAAAAAAAGGATAAAAACGGGACCCTATTACTTAGACTCCACGGTCAATCTGTCTGTCTGTTTGTCAGTCACAAGGCTGTATCTCATGAACCGTGATAGCTAGACAGTTGAAATTTTCACAGATGATGTATTCCTGTTGCCGCTATAACAACAAATACTAAAAACAGAATAAAATAATAAATTACGTGGGGAGCCCCACGTAATTTATTATTTTATTACCATACACCAAACGTGATTTTTTGCCTTTTTTTGCGATAATGGTACGGAACCCTTCGTGCGCGAGTGCTGTTCGCACAAAGCCAGTATATTTTTTTATTATTTTTATTAAAGTAACAAATATATTACCATATATTGATTTGAATATTCTAAAAAAAAATACACAACTATATACAAACACAAAGGGGAGAGGGAAAAACGCTCATTGTGTAAAAAAAATTCGTCCACATCGATGTCAATAGGAAACGTGCCGAAACGCTGGCAGCATTGCCACGTTGGATGGCAATGCTGATTCTCTTAAATACAAAAGCTAAACAGCCTCATTTCGGAAGTAACCAAGCATTCAATTCTACCAATACCGTCTCATAACTCTAAAGACTTGATAACCTTAAACTCATAAGGAAAAATCAAACAAGAAAATCCAGCCAAGCCGATAGAATCTAGACTCAAATCTAGGCTAACTGTAGTGAAAGTGTCATCATCCTATAAGCTGTTATATAATAACTGGTTTCCTAGTACATGTTTCTTCAATGTGTTAGGACATCTAATGTGTTTGGTGACAGTAATGTGGCCGTTAGTGCTCATTGGATGTATGGTGTTATAGATTTGGTCTAGTTTTGAGGGCTTAGGCCTTTGAAAGTGTTTAGGATAAGGCGGGAGGAAACACCCAGGTAGAACACACGGTAGAGGTCTGCCCCGCTTGGGCGGAGCAACGCCGTGTCCTCGTGGCGATTGGCGGTGGCGATTTCTCGCGTCCGGCCCTGGTTCAGACCATGGTACGGAGCGAGAGGGCATGGGAAGCTGTCACCTCCTGCGTGAGGGAAACGCAACGGAGGCGCCCACACGCCCCAAGCCCCCATAGGAGAAGCCCTGGGCGTCAGGAGCCGCAAGCAATCGGCTATCGGCTCGGCCACCGTAGGCACGGGCTTGCGGACGGCGAGTAATGGGTAGCTCACCGTCCGATAAGGACCAGGTCCGAGTCGACGGCGCGTACTTGTTCCACGCGCGCCTCAATGAAATGTCAGCAAAATTGACGGGGTCCGCTAGGACCGATGCCTGTCTGGGTCGCGGATGAATTTGAAAAAGAGTTACCGCGGCCCTGGCTCAAGCAACTGAAGGAACACGGGTGGGTTTTAGTCAGTAAAAGTCTGACACGCCCTCCCGCTTCACCCAGAGCGGGAGAAGTCATTGGATGATTATCCACACAAAAAAAAAGGCCTTTGAAAGTCCATTTGTTCAACTGTTTAGTTCACGAACGTTAAAGAAGAACGCAGAGCTAAGAGGCTCATTTGTGAACTGGTGGATGCCAAGCTTCACAGTATGACTCATCGCCGCAAGGTTGCCTACATGTTGGTCTTCTACAGACTGTACTTCGGTGCTCAAGAACTCCACGACCCACCATCCCCCTTCTACCATTGGACATATAGACGCACTGCAAGTTACCATCATTACCTGGTTGCCATCGAAGCGCTTCCAAACATCCTTCATAATGCGCACAGCGAATGAGTGGAACTCACTACCTGCGTCTTTGTTGCCGAACGCATTTAACCTAAATCTCTTCAAAGTTAGAGTGAACAGGCTTCTTCTGGGTAAGTTCACTCCATTGTAGACACTGTCTCTGTTACCTCTGACCTAGACTAGAGTCAAGAGCAAACCCATCACAAATAAAAAAAGAATTCCTAATATATCGGGTTAAGCTTCAATTCCTACCGGAGGCAGCTGAGTACCAATATTTTACATAAAGCGTCCTATACGACCTCCACAACCCAGTAACTGGGTAACACGGTAACCATTCGCAAGACTGGGGTCAGATACATGGCTGCTGAAGTGCTGACTAGCTGAAACGACTGCCAAAGTTTTACAATTGACAGCTGGGGCCAACAGCTCAGTGCAGACGAATTTCACTATGCAAATATGAAGATGGATGACCCATCCAAGGATGAACATCGGCAAGCGTTGACAAAAACAAGACTTTTTTTAAAACCCCCAACACATTTTTATTTCATGCTACATAATTTATCTAGCAGTAGACACGCTTCGATCGGCAATCTATTGAACACGTAATTATGACACGATATCTTGCGAAAGTATCCCGATTCAAATAGTAAAACGCCCATAACTTTTGTAAGGCTGTACCGATTTTTATCAAACATAGCTAAGAACACTCTCGATAGTCAGTATCAAACAAAACAAAAAAACCGGTCAAGTGCGAGTCGGACTCGCGCACGAAGGGTTCCATGCCGTTACCGCAAAAAACAACAAAAAAAACACGTTTGTTGTATGGGAGCCGCACCTAAAATATTTATATTATTCTGTTTTTAGTATTTATTCTTATAGCGGCAACAGAAATACATCATCTGTGAAAATTTCATCTGTCTAGCTATCACGGTTCATGATATACAGCCTGGTGACAGACGGACAGACGGACCGCGGGGTCTTAGTAATAGGGACCCGTTTTTACCCTTTGGATAACCCTAATAACGAAATCAAAATAGTTTTATCCGTTTAGGAGCTATGATGCCCCAGGCAGATACACAAACACCAAGTACACACGTCAAACTTATTAACACGCCTACATTGCCTTCAGGTTTTTTGTTAAGTATGTATAGACAAATTTATAAATAATCAATTCGATTAATTAAGACTAGGAAGATTGAATGAATTTGATTCGTCAATGGAAACTTCCGAATCGGTCCGGAAGTGAACATTATCTAAGAAAAGGCTAGGTGGATGACATTGTAAGCTAATTTGCGAGTCATGGCATTGAGATTTTAATTAGATATTAGTAGGGAATTATGTTCCAAACATTGAGATCCGAAGACCTACGAAGGTTTCCGACGTCGGAATACGAATTTCGGAACTGACACCTGGCAAGGCGCGGTGATGATAGGTGGAGTAAGGTGGTGACTGAATGGCGTCCATGGACTGGAAGAAGAAGTATTGGTCGTCCAGCTGCGAGATGTAGATTAAAAAAAACTTTTTTATAAAAAGATACTGTAACCGACTTCCAAATAAAAAATACTGTAACCGACTTCCAAATAAAAACACTACAAAGTGAAAAATAATTTCAATTTCGGAAGTCGGTGTTCCTGTTGTTAATTCTTCGTTTTTTGACACCGATTTCCGAAGTTGAAGTTATTTTTCACTTTGTAGTGTTTTTATTTGGAAGTCGGTTGTTTTTTTTTTTGTAAAAAGTTCTTTTATTTTTCACTTTTTCGATTTTGTTGCTTAATCAATTCTAATCGTACTTACCTATTCTATATTAAAACCATAGAAATATATATCTATGATTAAAACCAATGTCAAAATTAAAATAATTAAAAAAAACACTTCTGTTTTTATTATTACCCGGCCCAATATGTGATGGGAATTATTCAGAAGGTCCAGTCTATTTATTATTTCAAAAGTTTTATCATATTGCCTACTCATATTGGGCATTTTTTTTTCAATTCCGGCTTCACCCGCGTAGTTCCCGTTCCCGTGAGAATAAAGGGATAAAAAGTAGCCTATGTCACCCGGGGATAGTGTAGCTTCCCAACGGTAAAAGAATTTTTGAAATCGGTCCAGTAGTTTTTAAATTTATTCGTTACATACAAAAATACAAATCTTTCCTCTTTATAATATTAGTATAGATGCCGTATTTATCACTTGGTCCATAATATAGATATGTCGGGGTTAGTCAATAGTACGGACGTCAAAACACATCGCAAGCACGCCATCTGGCGGCAAAGCAAGAACAACTACGCATTCGCGCGCTTTCTCTAACCACTTGTGTGGAAGGGACAACAAAATATAGCAGTGGAGTACTGATAGCCTTAGAGCGAAGACGTTGTAGAATCAGTGTCGATCCGTAATATTAGTAAACAGTTACAACTGTGACTATTTAAAATAAACCCAGTGTATCGAATAATTTCTGTGATTTCATTTGCACGATTATACCCACCGACCTGCCCACACACGATGTCTTAACCTAAGGGAATACATCCTGACTTCCCGATGGTTTGCATCTATCGGCCAGCCTTGATGCGACAGATATAATAAAAACTCAATTTACGACTGCCAATGTTTAATGTTCTGTGTGTGCAAATGACTTATTCAATAGCAGCCATGTTTTACGTTTTTTGTGCCACCATTGTATACTGTTATTACAACCAATTTGCACTTTGTAATTCATAGACTTGCATCATACTATGTTAGTAGTAGTTCCTGCTAGTCTGGTGAAGTTGGTTGTGGTTTAAAAGATGATCTTTTTTACAAAAAGTACAACCGACTACCAAATAAAAACACTACA
The DNA here is from genome assembly GCA_964057195.1 of Orthosia cruda. Classification (NCBI taxonomy): domain Eukaryota; kingdom Metazoa; phylum Arthropoda; class Insecta; order Lepidoptera; family Noctuidae; genus Orthosia; species Orthosia cruda. Next base: position 3,261,688 of record OZ059852.1, on the reverse strand, counting down.
AAGTGGAAAATAACTTCAATTTTAAATGGAACCGCATGAGAAGCACCAGCTATCAAATAAAAACCGGTTTTATAAATTTTCAATTTAATTTTAATTTCATACATTTTAAACTACATTTAATATATATATACAGTCAATATCTTGCGAAAAACACCCAGATTCAAAGAGCAAAATTCGGATAAGTTTTCAACGGCTAAACCGATTTTCATCAAACATAGCTAAGAAAATTAGGTTTAAAAAAAAAACGGTTCATTCTTTTACGATCTATGATGCTACAAACAGACATATATATACACAGCAACACACGGCAATCTTATAACACGCCTCTTTTCCGTCAGGGGTTAAAAAGACATCTGCGTCGACCTCTAATAGGTAAATTGGAAATATACAGATATACAAATAACGATAGGCCAGTTCCATTAAATAACAAAATGGTTATTTACCAACCGTAAACAGGTACAGTACAAAGCATTCGTAACGTTTTCTTACCTAAAAGTAATAATTCTTTTCTCAAACATGCATGGACATATTGTCATTATTTTCGAAAACAGAACACGCGAAGTATCGAATTTACGGACAAAGATAATCAAATCCATTACAGGAGCGTTTTTTGAATTTGGAACATTACAACGCTCCAGCAATGTTGTAGTAACTTTTAATAAATTAAATGTATAATATAAAAATTATGTTTTCTCAAACATGCTTGGAAATTTGAGCATTATTTTGACAACCTTCTTCGAGATAAATCGCAATTGCTGTACTGGCCGAATACATGTGCGCAGCGGCCGGCAAAAGTTGTATGAAAATCCATATCTGTCGTGTCTAGCGGCCAAATAAATTCCATAGTAAACTCATATCTGTCGTGTAATTTAAAAATGGAACGATCTTTTTCTCCAAAGCATGGCCACCAAGGAGGTAACTTATCAAAGGTTTCATTTAAATTTCGAACTGGCTTGCAAATAGAACGCTGTTTATTGAAAAAAAAAACAAATGAACACTAACGCGGGAACAATTATTGTTGTTCGTCATTGATTTTGACAAAATTAGTTCTAGGTACTACTTAGTTTAAATTTCCGCGCATATTTGAGAAACGCTATACAAGCCTTGGCCACAACTAGGCATTAATGGACTTACGTATGTGTGCCTCGGCTTCGCCTCGGCCCACATTTACACGTTCGTCCATCAATGCCTCTTTTGCTGGCCGCTGCAGTAATGTACTATTTATTTCCCTGCATTGTATTGAGAAAAGCACTATTGCTATTACTATTTATTATATGCCTCGGCGGATATGGCAATTGCCTGTCTCGTATTAGTAAAGTCCTCATACTCGAACTGCAATTGCCTATTTCCCGGCCTTTGCAATAATGTACTATTTTTCATAGAGGAACTGGACTAAACAAACCAAGCCTAATTTCATTGACAGCTTCTATAAAAACTCTAATTAAACGCACAATTTTTGTCACAATCCGGAAAAGAACCAGTAACCCTGAGAAAACGATGTCCAGTTCAACCTATTTTTAACTTATGCACACAAAAACATTAACAAATAAAAGTCTTTGGCCTTAACTTATACCGGACGTTTGTTTTAAATAAACTCTGAACTCGGAAAGCCATGTCTTTTCTTTATCTTTCCATCTTAAAAAGGAATTCTTCTGACGACAATGGATTGTTAAATATAGTTTTAAATATTATAGAGGATTGTCCAAGAAAAGGATGATTTTATCCTGTTGATTTTGTATTTAACAAAGAAATTCGAAAACTTGTGACGTGTGGACGTCAGGCTTATCTTGCAAGAGCAAAACGATAGTAACTTTAGCGCAATAATTGCTCCTCAGACCAAAAGTTTTAGAGTTTATGGCGCTTTTTAGGGTTCCGTACCTAGAAAGGCTAAAACGGAACCCTTATAGGATCACTTTGTTGTCCGTCCGTCCGTCCGTCTGTCTGTCTGTCAAGGCCGTTTTTCTCAGGAACACGCGGAGGTATCATGCTGAAATTTATATCAAATACTCAAGTCTACTGTCCCTTAAAGCTGTTAAAAAATCAAACTTATAAGCCAACGCAATCAAAAGATACAGCCGTTTATGCAGCAGATTTCCGCAAATTTTCGACACTCGCAAGGGAATCAAAACCTACAGGGTACTTCCGGAAAACTCAGAATCTTGAATTTTGGTACGAAGCAACGTCTTATAGCACAGATAAAGGAAAAATCGCGAAAACCGTATTTTTTTTGTTACATCATATAATAAAAATAATTTTAAACTTACGGGTAAGTTTAAAATTATTTTTCTTTCCTCATGAACGCGTAGAAGAATTAAATTGAAATGCATATCAAATACTCAGGTCTATAATACCTTTAAGCTGAGGTGTGTACGGAACCCTCGTTTGTTTTAGAAATAAGTGCATTTGACAAACAGCGAGCGATCAGCAAACGATTGTGTAGGTTCTACCATACCTATACTGTAAGCAATACCGAATTTTATGACATAAAGCGTTTGATCGCGTGATGATTGCTGATTCTTACGGAATAAGCCTGCCGTCATGGCTGCGGGCGTCCGGTGGATGCGAAACGCACAGGACCAATCATTGTGGCGACGCTTGGGGGAGGCCTAGGAGGATATCAAAATGATGATGATGATGAAGCCTGCCGTACTGTGCCTGCGTGGCGGATTGCCGACTCCCTCTCACAGAGGGTAGGCCTGTTGACTAACTTGACCCTGTAACTATCCTTCTGCAAGAAAAAGACCTTATACAGAGAAGGAACTGTTTATCTCCACACTTGCTCACTGCGATTTCGGATTCCAGCGAATTTCTTGTTAGTCTCATGCAAACGAACCCACCGCACTATTCCTAAACCACTGCAAATCCTGAAAGCCAGAATCAACAATGGCGCCAGAAAAGCGCCGAGGCAATAAAGCTCAACGAAATCCTGGAGAGTGGCTGGAATGACTGGTACTTTCATTATTCTCTTTTGGGGTCCGTTTATTTTAAATAATATGACCGCCGCGGTCCGTAAGGTTTAAAGCCTCCCCCTCCCGCCCATCAAGGATATACCTGAATATGTTTTCAGTTACTAATGTGCTTAATGTCAATTTTGTTGTCATTAATCTTGGAATTGTTATCATTGTCAGCGCCCCGCCATATGATGTTCAGTTTTCTATTCAGCTGGCGGTTTCTCAGGTGGAATGAGCATGACTGAGTTTTAGATAAATTAGGGCTTAATGCACTATTTGAGTCTTTTCCAGATTTGCTTAGGCATCCTCAAAGTTTATTATCCTCGTGGCTAGTGCCAAGTCATCCGCGTAGAGTAATCGTTCTGTGTTCGTCGTTAGTATAAATATTAAATACAATGGGAGCCAGAACACTACCTTGGGGCACGCCGTTTATTAAGATACGCCATCTGCTCTTATCTGAATTAAGGTGAACTATAAACCGCCGGTTACGCAACATTTTACCCATAATGCTTATGAATTATATATCATCTATTAGGACTGTTAATTTGAACAGCAATCTTTTAACATTGACCGTGTCGTAAGCCACTGACAGATCGACCAGGACGACCCCGGTTACTTGGTTGGAATCGTAACCATGCTCGATGTATTCAGTGAGTCGGACGATTTGTCCAGTACATGAATTTCCAGGACGGAGACCAGCTTGTTTTGGGTACAAACCAGGGTCAACCATGGACTGGAGGTGGCTTAGGATTAGCCGTTCGTTAGTTGTCGTCGATAAAGTTAGCATCGCGATAATCGAGCTACAAGAAACCAGGCATAAGTCTTTCATTGCTAAACTATTAGGTACTTAAAGGTCGTGAGTTGGAATCCGACTGTTGAACAGAAACCCGTTGATCAAGATCGATAATAAAAAAGACTCGTATCAAAAATGCCTAAAATCTATTTTTATTAATATTACATAATATAGTTTTAACATTGAAATTACGTAGAAACTAGATTTTAATCGAAATTTAATACAGACTTTGTCTCTACTTGTTACCAAGCCAATGAGCTAATTAAGTCTGTATGTGTCTTTCTTGCTAATAGGCATTTAAAAGTCCAAACCCAACTGTTGAACAGAAACCCGGTTTTAGACATTTATGGGTATAAATGTCTAAAACCTAGTTTTATTAATATTACTTGAGATACTGATACATGATATTAAGTAAAAACTAGATTTTTATCGAAATCTAAGACAGATTTTGTCTGTACTTGTTGCCAAACTAATGAGGCAAATAAGTCTACGTTAGTTTTCATTACTAAACTATTACATAAAGGTCGTGAGTTCGAACCCCGACTGTTGAACAGAAACCTGTTCCTAGAGTGTTGGAGGGCAAAACAGGAACATGTAGAAACTTTGAGGTTTAAAGATTTACAAGTACAGAAGGTTTTTACAGGTACAGTTAAGCAAGTTGATTCATGAACTTACTGGTAATTATATTAGAATATCTTTAGTAAAATACTCTTTTGGATAGGTCACGAATCAACTTGCTTCATTCTACCTCGTCAAATCTATACTAATATTATAAAGCTGACGAGTTTGTTTGTTTGTTTGAACGCGATAATCTCAGAAAATACTGGTTGGAATTGAAAAATCATATTTTTGTTGGATAGCCCATTTATCGAGGCAGGTTATAGGCTATATAACATCACGCTACGACCAATAGGAGCGGAGCATAAATAAAAATGTTGTAAAAACGGGCAAAATTATTCCTTTTTGAGAACTTCCGTTGCGCGCGCTAGTTACGCAACATTCATGTATGTAGGGTAGGTAGGTAGCCAGCTGACGGGAGCGAAGCCGCGTGGGACAGCTAGTGTCTTATAAATTTGTTATTTTCGGGTTACCAAAAACCCATGTTTTTTTGTAGATATCTAAGATTTTTTTCCGATTTCTGAATAGAGAATTTAAAGTTGAGAATTGGCGAACACAATTTAGCCTAAAAATCTATCAAAAATTGACATTACAGTAGGGTTTGGCACGTTCTTAACACCAAATTCTCAATTCAGAAATAGGCGAGTTTCATTTTAAATTCTCAAATCAGAATCGCATAATAAAAAAAAAAACATGAATCAAAGAGAAAAAATAATCCGAAAAATTTAATCGAGGTCTCTTAAGAATGATAATTTGACTAGAAACAAAGGAAAATCTAATAATAAAATTAAAACTAAAAACATATCCAATGAACCCAAACACGTTGATGATATCTTGAGGAGTTGCTATAACCACCTACCGGCTACATCATGAGACTAATTCCATAGTACTATACTTTCATATTTCAAAAACTACATAAGTACGCCATGTTTCTGCTAAACGGATGCCGGATGTTTAAAAAATCGATTACTATTTGTAATATGAAAATTGTAAAAAGCTTTCTACAAAAAAATAAACCAACTTCAAAAGCAAACACACTAAAAAGCGCAAAATAAATTTCGTTTCGGCAGCCGCTGTGTTTGGTACATAAGTTTTTATCGTTTTTCGACACCAACTTCCGAAACGAAAGTTATTTTTTGGCTTTTGAAATCGGTTTATTTATTTGTGTTTTTTTGTATTTCTTTCTTTTTATTGTTTGTACACTATCACTAAAAAGTGACCATGTTCTATAGAAATGTACCTACAAGTTGATAAAATATCCATAATAACTCAATTTACACATTCGTGCTGTTTGTCGCTAAGAAGTTCAGTTGTATGCTTCATATCTTAAAAACTGCTGAAGCGATTTCTATGAAACTTGCGCTATTCCCTAACTTGAGAGATACCTAATCCAATAAAATAGGAATGGTCACGATCCGACAAGCAGTTTCGGAGAAATTCGTGGACAAACATACACATGTTTAGAAGCCCAATTAGAATAACATTGGTGAATTCGAATTGATTACCTCCTTTTTTTTGAAGTCGGTAAAAATTAGGAGGCAGTCGTCCCATCTATATCTATACTAATATTATAAAGAGAAAAGATTTGTATTTTTGTATGTAACGAATAAACTTAAAAACTACTGGACCGATTTCAAAAATTCTTTCACCGTTGGGAAGCTGCACTATCCCCGGGTGACATAAGCTACTTTTTATCCCTGTATTCTCAAGGGAAAAGGAACTACGCGAGTGAAACCGCGAGGCGTCCGCTAGTGTATTATACTGGTACTCAGCTACTTACAGTTAGGTGGTTCCCGACTTCAACATAGTTGGTAAAATTGATTTGAATGAACAGTTGATTTATTAATAAAGAATGCTGTTAAATTTAGTAATAAGTCCTTGAACGAAGACGTTCAAACTAATGTGTTTTGTAATGTCTTCACTTGACATAACATGTCTACGAATAATTTAATATTATTTAGGCAATAGATTCGTAAATAACTTTAATTTTAAACCTCTTTGATGGCGACTCTTGAGTGGCTTGTGGTCCAGGGTAGAGTGGAAGGAACAACAGTGCGTGGAAGCTCGCCAATGCGATGGACCAACCAGATCAAGTCTACAGTTGGCGGCCATTGCATGAATGCACACGACTTTCTTCTCATCATCATAAAAGAGCCGAAAGACGTCCACTGCTGGACATAGGCTCCACCACATTGAGCGGTCCCGAGTGTCTTGCATCCGGCAAACAAGTCAGGCTTCTGACTAGGGGAAACCGGGGCGAAACGTGCCGATTTTTATAAAATTGAGTAATGAAAGTAGTTTTTAATATTGTGTGGTTTACGCGTATATTTAAAGATTGGTTATTGGCGTTTCTGAATAGTGATAATGTTTTATGCATCGATCGGATTAACCCCGCTTTGGGGCTGGTTGTTCCGTCGCCGTCGTTTCAAATACAAACTTATCCTTAAAAATTAAAATCACAGTTCACACACTCTAAAAGAGTGTTTTGAAGTTCGTCAAATTAAGTGATCATTATTTGTGTACTATTATTTGTGTATTTTTACCCGACTGCCGAAGGAGGGTAATGTGTTTATCAGTCTATGTATGTATGTTTGTTCCTATGTGGCGTTCAAGAGACCGAACGTGTTGGCCGATTTTGATGATTCTTACGTCAATCGATTCGTCTTAACCCTGCGAGTGGCTACATAAAAATAGAAAAAGGAAAAAAATGGCGGATTTTGGGCGCCATTTTGAGGTGGAAATTTTTTTTTTTCTACCAAACCCATTGTGTGGGGTATCAAAATAAAGGGTTTTACCGAGGTGATTTCATAAATATATAACACTTATATGTTTAAATGTATAATATTAAAAAAAATAACTAAAAAGTTGTAAATAAAAAACATAATTAAAAAAATCAAAAAACCCGACTGCTTAAAAAGCGAACTAAAAAGACGTAAACAAGAAGAAAATCATGCTGTGCAGTCGGAGGCTGACCAAAACCAGACGTATCCTCCGACTGCACAGCAAGATTCTAAAAAAAAAAAAAAAAATTGATGATAAAAAAATTATAGGCAAAAATATAATCGTTCATCGTATACACATCTAAAAGTCTAAAAGAGTGTTTTGTATTTCGGCAAAATATGTGATTATTATTTGTGTACCATTATTTGTGTATGCCTTTTTTTAAACTTTTGATACAGTTAATAAAAAAAAATAAAGGCAAATATATATCGTTCCATGAGTTTCGTTGTTCCTTCGATTTTGATTTTGTTTCCATAACTACTATTCTACCATAATGGAAGAAAACTAGTTATCGGAACAACTTACCCCCGATACTTTTAGCCCCGCTCTCCCCTACCCGTATTGTTACGGGAACTGAAAGATCATCAAACTGTCATTGACCGCCCTCAGTTTAATTTTACCTAGGTACAGTTATTATCATTAAGGACACAAAATACAATGCTTCTTCCTTAAGAGGCAAACCATAAAAATAAAATGTTTTTGTTCAAGATTTTTCTGCGGAAAACAATCTTAACTAAGCAAGATAAAAACAATTGCAGTTTAACTCGGCTATTTGTAGATTTTTTTGAGATTATATTGCACGTGAGGTACCTATGTCATGTTCCTAAGTACATCCTTAGCCATGTACTTAGGACTGATGACTTCGTTACGTGGTTAATAAAGCCACAGATAATATAATACTAGCATACAGATGCCTCATCCCATACAAATAAACCGTGCCGATATAACTAGCGTTTTTTTTTTCCCAAGAAGATCGTTCGCGTTCGTTTCCGGTCCACGGCTATAGATGGCGTTAGCAGCGACTTGCAAGTAAACTGTTTACTCTGTTCGTGAATACTTTTTTTTAAATACAGCGACCACGACCACGACCACGACGGACCACGGTCGTTGCAAGTTTGCAACACTGCCGAAACGTCGGGTGATTTATGTAATAGTACATTGTGTATTAAGGGCGGTAGGTAAGGAATTACGATCGAGACTCTAGTAGAAGCCCGAAGTCGAAGACTGAGGGCTTTCTGAGTCGAGGTTCGTAATTCCCGTACCGCCCGTGATACATACAATGTTTTTCATCACATTTGCGAGTAATAATTATGAATTATAGCTTTAATACACAAGTCAGCACAGCTGTTATTACGAAATACGTGAACTTTTTTTTAAGCGGTTGGCGAATTTTTGCCCACACCACAGATTATACAGTGTTTCGTTCAGAAACTTTAAGGGCAAATACTTACGTAGGTATATAGCCATGACGGAGTGTAAAAAGAATTAAATAATTTCGACGTTTCATACTACGAGTATAACTATTAAAATCGATTATTAAGAACATTAGTTGAGTATTTAAGTAACATGTAGCGAGATTGCAAAGAAATTCCTGTTTAGATAGCATTTTAAGACAATTTTTCAATTGCGTGTAAACTCCTTGCTTGAACTTGCATGACCTGTGTGCTGTGCCATAAATTAGAAAAATATTACTTACCGCCCTAGGGTTTCATGACAAAAAGAAAGCCCGAGGGTTTTATATGGGGCATTACGGCCAAGTTAACCTGTATGTTTAGATACTTTTTACGTGCAAGTGTGATGAAAGTAAACAATCGAAATCATCGCGTTAAATGCCCAAGATATATTGTTTCTCAATTATGAAACGCGAAAGTTTTAAAGTGAACATGGTTTTGACCGAAAGGTTTGTAACTCATGCCAAGTGAAAGGTTTAAGGACGCCCCTTACTGCGATACGTTTGTTCTGATCGTGTTAGCGACAATGCCTGAACATTTTTATCGTATCGTTTTGAAATATTGGAATACATTGGTAGACAGGTGTTAACGACTTTTATTTTTTTGTTATCTGGTGGTGACTTTAGTGGTCGTAATCGCTACCCCTGAGCTTTGAAGTCCCGGGTTCGATTCCTGCATCGGGCAGGAAGTAGTGTAGTAGGTAGTGGTGATAGTGGTATTATGTGGTTGTAGTGTAGGTACAACCACAGAAGTGTACGGCATGATGTTATGTTAAGTTTCAGCAAAGGTCCAGGGTAGTCCATACCCGGCTATCCGGATATCCGGGTATGTAACACCCTGGACAGTCAAACTGACACACTTGAGTGTAACTATTGAAGGGTGTAATGTACCCAGTGTGAATGACATTGGCAGTAAGCTTTGTACCTCACAAATTATCCATTGTCTTAATTTAAGATGACGTTTGTGCAAATTAATTAGTACGTATTTTTTGAACATTTGTATAAAGAGACAGACAAGTTTTAATTTTGCTATTTCATGCATTCATTTTATATCTACATAATTCTTATATTTTTAAATTAAAACTAATTAGTTAAAAGGTTTTAGGTAAGTTACTGACAAAAAAAACCAGCCAAGTGCGTGTCGGACTCGCGCACGAAGTGTTCCGTACCATTATCGCAAAACATCGAGTTTGTTGTATGGGGGCCCCACTTAAATATTTATTTTATTCTGTTTTTAGTATTTGTTGTTATAGCGTCAACAGAAATACATCATCTGTGAAAATTTCAACAGTCTGGCTTGTCATGGTTCATGTGATACAGCCTGGTGACAGACAGACAGACGGACCGCGTAGTCAAAGTAATAGGGTCCCGTTTTTACCCTTAGGGTACGGAACCCTAAAAAAGAAACGATAATTTCTCCTTATGTAATCAGTTTTGGTTACAGATAAAATTGTCTTCAAAACTTTTCTTCAATGTCATTCAGAAATTTTATTAATTAAGTACATAACTTTAACTATATATTCCTTTTTTATTAGAAACGGTCAATTAAGGTTCCCCTAGTCGTCGGCACGAACTATTTTGTGCGCGAGTTTAAATGCATGCTATCTCAAACGACAAAACGTGCGAAAGAGATAGATGCTGTGATGAGCAGTAAGAAGATAGTTCGCGTACGAAATAGCACTTTTGAAAATTTGTAGCGAAATGAATGATGATTTAGGACGAAAATGAGCGCAAATTTTTTAAACAAACCTTTGGGAGTCTAGATATCAAGAAAAAACGAATAAATGTATATTTTCAAAATAAAATTATTTGCATTGTTGAATTACTAATCTATCCCTACATGGAGGTCGTTTTGCAATTGTCCTTCTTCTTATGGTATTTATTTCCGCCCAAAGATGTATTAAAATTAGTGTTGAAATATGGAACTTTCGACGCTCATAACTTTCAAATAATTATTTTTTCTTTTTTTGTTTAGATACAGGGCTAGATAATGATGAGACAAATTGATATCATTTTTTTATTTTGAACGTTGATCGTCAAACAGTGGTGTAATCGCCAGACTACGTTTGTATAGAAGAATTATCGACTAGTGTAACCTTAATCACGTGATAAAACCAATCAATACCAAAGCATGTGTTTACTATTTTGCTACGTTCAATATATAAAAAATATAATTGCTCAATTTTATCGTCAAAATATTAAGTAAACAACATGATTATATATTAATTAATAGGTTGCTTTATATGCATGGAAAATCACTAATACATACTTCATTATTACTCATATTATAAATACGGCAGTTTGTCTTTCTGTTTGTCGGTCTGGCTGTTGTCTTTATACGTCGTAACGGCTGATCGGATTCGGATAAAACCCGTTTTGTGAGTGTGTGTGTGTTTGTATGTTTGTTACTTCTTCACGCTCAAACGGCTGGACGGATCTGCATGAAATTTGGCACAGTGATAGATTATAGTCAGGAATAGCACTTAGGATACTTTTTATCCCGGGAATAATTTCCCTCGGGATAGTTTTTGACTTTTCACGCGGGTGAAACCGCTGGCAGAAGCTAGTTAATAATATAAATTAACTTTGGGTGTTTGTATATGTGAGTTTATATGTTTGTAAACGCACCCACGATACAGGAAGAAATTCCTAGTGTGGGGCAAAGCATAAGAAGAAAAAAAAAGTCTGTCTATTTAATTTTCACCCCTAACTGCTGAACGTTTTTTTTTTAAACTTAGCAAACCGTTAGACCATGACGTGAATTATGACATAGGATTCTTTTCATTCGGGTATTAGATTCATTTGGAGGACTACAGTGAAAACCCTCATACCCCCAGCTAGGGGACATAGGATCTACAGAAGAAGTCAAGCAGGTAAGACAGTATCACTTGGGATAATACCCTTTCACGCGAGTGAAACCGCTGGCGGAAGCTAGTAAAATTGCGAATATCTGTCTGCCTAAACAGCTGAACGTATTTTGATGAAACTTGGCACACGGATAGACGTGATCTCGATCATAAATGATAGTAAATTAAAACCCGTTTCACGCGGGTAAAACCGCGAGCAGAAACTAGTCTTACAAAAACTAGATACCTATTATTTTTCTCTAGTAATCATTATCGTTAGGAATAGATAATAATGTGCAAGATGACTAAATTATTCATGATTTGTAAAAACATTAATCAAGAAGATTGTTAAAAACACGACTGCTAAAAATAATTAACTGAAAAGAGAAAAACAAGTACTAGATATAATTTATACATTAAATATACAGCGGGGACAAAATAAGTTACGGTAGAATTTTCTAATATATCTGAGTTTAATTAATGAACTATACATCTACAAATAAGTTATGTTTTGTGGTAAAAGATTATTTATTTTGCTATCAAAGATTCGCTTATCTTGAATGTCATCTACCTACCTACCTACTCTAGCCTACATACATGATTGTACGCAACGCACGCAACGAAAGCTCTCAAAAAGGAATATATTCCCCGTTTTTGCATCATTTTTCATTTATAATGCTCCGCTCCTATTGGTTGTAGCGTGTGATAGATAGCCTTATAACCTTCCTCGATAAATGGACTATCAAACACAATTTTTTTTTTTCAATTCCAACCAGTAGTTCCTGAGATTAGCGCGTTCAAACAAACAAACTCTTCAGCTTTATAATATTAGTTTTGGAACGGTCTATTTAGTAGTTTTCATTTGATGGTCATATTGTTATGACAAGAAAAAATATTGAGTCTCCTCCTTTTTTTGGTAACAAAATAACACAATAAAATAAATATTTAAGTGGGTCTCCCATACAACAAACGTGAATTTCTTGCCGTTTTTTGCGATATTAGTACGGAACCCTTTGTGTGCGAGTCCGACTCGCACTTGGCCGGTTTTCCGTCGTATGATGACAGTTCGCCTACGACTACTACCTGTCATAAAAAACTCTTTTCCAAAAAAATACTACCGACTTCCAAATAAGAAAACTACAAAGTGAAAAATAACTTTATTTTTGAAAGTCGATGTCTTTGGTAGTACCAATTTTTTGCGTTATGGACAATATGGACACAGACTTTCAAAAATAAAGTTAATTTTCACTTTGTAGTTTTCTTATTTGGAAGTCGGTAGTATGTTTTTGTAAAAAAGTTTTTTATTTTTCACTTTTTAGTTGTACCTACCTAATAGGCAAGTAGTTACGTAAGGTTACTATAATGCCAGAATAGATTATCCGAATATCATGAAACTGAACATAGCCGGTGAAATGAGAGTGTACCAAGGTGAACTGTACACATCTGCGTATCCTTTTAGAGCGTACTGGCGTGATGTTATGTTATGAAATGAAATGGTACGAGTATAAACAATAAAAAGACATACGATTGCAGCAATCCCGAAAGATTTGTCGTTATTTATTGAAGAGTTCTGATATATATCTCAGAAGTTCTTCATCAGATCTTCACCAAATTAAAATGGGACCAATTTCGGAACATATTCTTTCAAAAAAAAAAGAAATTTCAAAATCGGTCCACAATTGACGGAAATATCGGTGAACATATATAAAAAAAAAAAGAAAAACATACGTAAAGTCGAACAAAGAACGTCCTCCTTTTTGGTAAGTCGGTTAAAAATGTACAATTACCAGCACATTTAACTACATTAAATAAAAAAATAAATTATAAAAAGGACATATCTACTCCATTCAGCATTTATATCAATTATTATCTACTTTATAGTAATTTAATATAATTAATAATAAAATGTATTTTTTATGAGTTCTTCTATCGTGTGGTGGTTGACCGATTAGTGGTCTGTTATATTGTTTTATTAATTGATTACTTATTAATTGATATATTTTTTAATTGTTGAGACGACCGCGTTTGACCACTATCACTGCCGGAGTCTGTATTTCCTGATAGCTACAACCTGGGAGTCTTTAAGTCAAGAGTGAATATGTTACTTCTAGACAAGCGTGTCTCATCGCCAAAACCAGATGTATCCTCCGACTGCACAGCATGATTTTCTTCTTGTTTACGTCTTTTTTGTTCGCTTCTTAAGCAGTCTGGTTTTTTGATTTATGAATGGCTTTTTTTTATTTATAACTTTTTAGTTAACATTTTTTTCTTGGAATAATGTACATATAAGTTTTATATATTTTTAAACACCTCTTAAAACCTTTAATTTTGATAACCCACACGATGGGTTTGAAAAAAAAGAAAATTGGGCCCCTACAATATGGCGAACAAAAACCGCCATTTTTTAGGGTTCCGTACCAAAAGGGTAAAAAAGGGACCCTATTACTAAGACTCCGCAGTCTATCTGTCTGTCTGTCTGTTAGTCTGTCACCAGGCTGTATCTCATGAACCGTGATAGCTAGATAGTTGAAAATTTCACAGATGATGTATTTCTGTTACCGCTATAAGAACAAATGAAAAAAAGTGGGGCTCCCATACAACAAACGTGTTTTCTTTGCCGTTTTTTGCGATAACGGTACGTAACCCTTCGTGGGCGAGTCCGACTCGCTCTTGGCCGCTTTTTTATTTTCCAGTTTTAAAAGAGCTAGTGACACTCGCAAGGTTAAGACGAATCGATTGACGTAAGAATCATAAAAACCGGCCAACGCGTTTGGTCTCTAGAACGCCATCATACGAACAAACATACATACATACATAGACTGATTAACATATTACCCTCCTTCGGCAATCGGGTAAAAATACACCAACACATTGCGTGACCTACTTGTTAATTTAGAAGGTTTGTAATTATTTATTGCTCAAACTATTGACGTCTGAAATACACCGTTGCAACGGTGAATATTATTCGCCATTTTGTGTCTGTGTACAGTCGACGACAAAAGATAATCATTTACAATATTGGTATTGCCTAAATATATATATTTTTTTAAGTCACGTAGATCGAGTCTTTGGGAATCGTTTTTTTTTTAAAGAATTCTTGTAACTAATCATTGAAAGAACAGTTGGTTTCAACTGGATGTTGATAATTTCCACATACATTGCTGATCATATTAAAGAGTTTAAAAATGCATTTATTTCGTTATCATATCGGACACATTCTACCAACACGTGCTGAACGACTATTAAAATGTTATTATTATACATTAATTATTATCTATTATTAAACATTTTTTAATTATTTCCACCGAGACAGAACGGGTTTAATTTAATTCTAATTATTTTCATATTATTTTAAAATTCACTTAATTACCACCATTTTTAATTAAAAAACCACATCTAATTAAAACTTATAAACGAGATAATTAAACTCACGTTTTTTTTCCTTACAAAAGTAATAATTAAATACTTTTAATTGTTCTTGTGAGAATAGAATAATTTGTATGATTGTTTTAAAAAGTCTAACATGTAATTTTCCCACTGTGCAAAGGAGACTTCTCATAAAGAGAAGGAACGTTTACTTACATTTTTGGCGTTTTCCTTACGTTATGTATACTTCTATCTATACTAATAATATTATAAAGAGGAAAGATTTGTATTTTTGTATGTAACAAATAAACTAAAAAATATTGGAACGATTTCAAAAAAAAATTTCGCCCTTAGCAAGCTACACTATCCCCGGGTGACATAGGCTAATTTTTATCCCTGTATTCCAACGGGAACGGGTACTACATGGGTGAACCCGCGAGGCGTCCCCTAGTAAGTAATAATAAAGTCTTTATTTCAGACAATCTTACATTCCATGTTGTGCACATTTTAAATATACTAAGAGCAATTAATACTGTTCCTAGTCTTAAAAATATATATTTAATCGTTTGCCTTCATTTAAGGTTAACAAGTAAAATTTCAAAATTTGAAAAACCCCCGGCCGATATTTATTTCATGCTACATAATTTATCTAGTACATAGTAGATACGCGTCGATCGGCAATCTATTGAACACGTAATTATGACACGATATCTTGCGAAAACACCCCGACTCAAACAGTAAAACGCCCATAACTTTTGAACGGCTGGACCGATTTTATTCAAACACAGATAAGAACACTCTCGACAAAATTACCTTTCAAAAAAAAAACTAAATTAAATCGGTTCATCTGTTTAGGAAATATGATACCACAGACTGACACACATATACACTGCAACATACGTCAAACCTATAACACCCTTCGTTTTCCGTCGGGGGTTAAAAATTTGATGCCGTGAGTCAAAACAACCACTATGTGGAGACCTGTCCCATGCCCATAAGAATTTACATCCTCTAGCAAATTTCAGCAGGTCTTGAAGCAATTTTCAACCGAAGTCAATGAAGAGAGATTGTCCGCTTGAAGGGGTCCAGTAATCATGATCCTCATTAATAAGGGACCGATTGAGGAAGATAGGAACCCTGACACAGCAGGCATCGCGTAAGACGCATAAGATGAACGCAAAATTAATAACTTATAGTCCACACTAGCTCTGGACCGAACAGTTGGAAGTCATAAGGTGAGAAAGCGACTTTTATCTAGTGGGATGATACAGGCTGACAGTACACTGTACCTAAACGGTAAAAACTCTGTAATACAAAAAAAGAAAACCCGACTGCAAAGATGTAAACAAGAACAAAATCATGCTGTGCAGTCGGAGTATACATATTCACGAGCTGGCTGACCAAAACTATAAATATCCTCCGACTGCACAGCATGTTTTTTTTTCTTATTTATATCTTTGCAGTTGGGTTTTTGATTTTACAAACTTTTTTTTCGAATGACTTTTGTAAACACCTCTAAAAACTTATCTAAGAACACTTGGGCGGCCAAGACCTATTTAACGATGTATTAATTATAAAAATCCGTCAAATGGTTTAAAGGATACGAGGTAATAAAGAATATTACATACATACATACAAGATACGCGCGAGAAATATAACCCTTTCCTTGCAGCCGGGTAAAAAAACTTTTGCCACCGACTGTACCAAAAAATTGTGAAAACTTTAAAGCGATTAATAAAGTCATATTTTAGTGTCATCATAATTTGTAAAGATTTAGCAACTAATAAAATAACATTGTATATAGGTTAGTTACACCAGTATGTTATTTTCATGATAATTCCGTTATTTTTTCTTTAGATAACTGTCTTAACAAGTATACGTGATGCCGTTTATTATTTTCTCATTTATTAATAAAAATATATCAATACAAATTACATTTTTAAATACACAACTTTTGAATATATAAATAGCTGTTGAATACAGGCCTGCGGATCCCAAAGCCAGGAGGCAACACTGGGGCCCATTAGCAATGTTGAGACCCCTGGACCCTACAAGGTCTATACCCGCGAAACCGCGATACACGGCAGCGGCAGCTAGGGGTCTGTTTTTTGGGATACCGATCCCCATATAGGTGGAAAGTGATACAAGCATGCGCAACTTACGTTTGCCCTCGTGGTGGTCTTCTGGTCTCGTTCAATCCCTTGCCAGGTCGGGGGTCATAGAAAATATATAAAATAAATTTGGGACAACCGACATGGTCTGCTTCGGGATTCCAGCCAGACATTCAGACACGTAAAAAGACAAATAAAGTCACAGGTCAGTACTATGTATAATAATAAAATAAATAATTATTTATAACAAATAAAAGACACGTGTAAAGTGTGTAATTTTTCTCGTGTATATGTTAAGTGTATAATAAAAGTTAACAATCCTATGGGTCTAAAAATAACAACATGGAAAATTTGCATAAATTGTATAAACTTTGAATAAGGATTACAATTAGCTAGTAACCTATGTACCTACTCTTTGAAAACATCGTTGTGTGAAAAATCCAAAGTGAAAAATAACTTTATTTTTGTAAGTCGGTGTCCGTAACGCAAAAAAATGGTACCTACGAAAGACACCGACTGCCAAAAATAAAGTTATTTTCAACACACTTGCTCATAAAGTGGCTCTAATTTCACCGCAATTAGGCACATAATGGCACCTGTTATCAAACTGTGACTTTTTCATTACTATTATTCACAAGTGAGTTATAGAGTTTTTTTTTTAATTTATTGATTGAGTTGCTTTGTTCTTAAAAAAGTTTAGATACAAAAAAGGTCGTGCTCAATAGTACAAATGCAACACATTTCATGCAACTTCGTAATTAAATAGATAATTTCAACTTTTACGTGTTTAATAAATAAAACTTTCACACAAATATAAATTTTGTTTATGTCTGTAATAAAGAAAACTTGAAATTCCCCATTTTGTACGTATTCTTCATCGAAGGTGGCTAAAACGCAATCCGCAAAAAGCCATAAAAAAAACATTATTTTTAGTCTATGGCCGATCGCCATAGACTAAAAATAATGTTTTTTTATTGTTAGATGCGCGCGATATTGATATATTTTTCACTTTTTAGTTGTACCTACCTAATAGGCAAGTTGGACCCGAATATCAGGCAACTTGAACTTAACTGGTGAATATTGTGATTTGAAATTTTGCTGTTTGAAAGATATGGAATTAGAAAATCTTAGGCTTTATTCTTTTTTCGATTCGATGTGGTTAGCTCTTTAGATCATAGGAATGATTTATGGGTAGAAAAATGATAATACTATTTAGTCCGTCAGTGAGATTAACAAATAATATTGGACCCGTATTTTTTGTTTTATCAAATAAATAAAAATTGACAAAGATAAAGCGCATCAAAGTTCAGGAGTGGGGGCTTGTGACGTCACTTTGTCAGTATAAAGTGTAGCACACCGTGACGTCACACGATATTTGAACGCACTGTATCGTCGTAATTTTTAGTTTACTGGTGGCAAAAGAAAAATACGTGTCCAATATTTTTAGGTTATCTAACTGACGGACAAAATAGATATTGTTTGTCAACTAACATAATGGGCTGAGTACATAGGCACGTTAATAACAACATCAGTGGAGTTCATTCGATAGTTTTTTCCCCAAAAGAAAAAGCGTATATCTATGACCCTGTCCCACCCCGAGCATAGAGAAGCATTTAATACGAGTAATAATAGTCGCACAATAGGTGATAGAGAAAAACATAAATTGAACATAAGAAAAGTCTATAAAAATTATAGACTAAACTTGTGACAGAATAGCCGTCGGCTACGTTTTCTATTTCACTATTGTAACCAAACTTTCTTTTTAATATGCATCGAGACATTTCGCGAAAGCCTTTTTTAAATTTCTTAATACTGACTTAAAAATAAAGCTTTACCTAACTTATGTAAAAAATTGTCAAAAATCTAGTATTTCAATACCGATTTCCGTCCTTGATATAAGCTTAAATGTTGAAAACTGTAACCCGACTATAAATTTTTAAATTCTATTTTACTCGGGCCTTAATAACGAATCGATTGACACCTTATTCATCAAAATCGGATGAATAGTTTAGACGCTACGGAGGAACATACGTAAATACAACAAACACATACATAGACTGCTAAAATCATAACCTTTCCTTGTGGCTTCGCCGTAGTGGGGTAAAAAGCTTTCTTTGGAGGAAGAAAAGATTAATTTTATAATTGTAATCGTGTCAATATTTTCAAAGATACGTTTTTTTAGTGATGTTTTCTATTCTACTAATGATACCCCTCACATAATGGGGTTGGAAGAAAAATATTAGTTGGGCTCCCACAATATGGCGCCCAAAATCCACCATTTTTCTCTTTTCAAATTTTAATGTACTCAGTGACACTCGCAAGGTAAGAATCATCAAAATCGGCCAACGCGTTTGGTCTCTAGAACGCCACATAGGAACAAACATACATACATACATAGACAAATAAACACATTACCAGCATTTGGCAGTCGTGTAAAAAGACAAATAAAGTCACAGGTCAGTACTATGTTAAATAATAAAATAATTATTTATAACAAATAGAAGACACGTGTAATGTGTGTAATTTTCTCGAGTATATGTTAAGTGTGTAATAAAAGTTAACAATCCTATGGGTCTAAAAATAACAACATGGAAAATATGCATACATTGCATTTGACACACTTAATTGTTATGATTGTATACTATAACTTTGAATAAGGATTACAATTAGCGAGTACCTAACCTATGTACCTACTCTTTGAAAAAACCAAAGTGAAAAATAACTTTATTTTTGCAAGTCGATGTCCATAGCGCAAAAAATGGTACCTACGAAAGACACCGACTGCCTAAAGTTATTTTTCAGTTTGTAGTTTTTATTTGGAAGTCGGTAGTATTTTTTTGTAAAAAAGTTTTTAGTTTTTCACTTTTTAGTTGTACCTACCTAATAGGCAAGTTGGACCCGAATATCAGGCAACTTGAACTTAACTTTTTCGAAATTTTGCTGTTTAAAAGATATGGAATTAGTAAAATCTTAGGCTTTATTCTTTTTTCGATTCGATGTGGTTAGTTCTTTAGATAATAGAAATGTTTTATGGGTAGAAAAATGATAATTCTATTTAGTTCGTCAGTGAGATTATCAAATAATATTGGACCCGTATTTTTTGGTTTATCAAATAAATAAAAATTGACAAAGATAACGCGCGTCAAAGTTCAGGAGTGGGGGCTTGTGACGTCACTTTGTCAGTATAAAGTGTAGCACACCGTGACGTCACACGATATTTGAACGCACTGTATCGTCGTAATTTTAGTTTACTGGTGGCAAAAGAAAAAATACGTGTCCAATATTTTTAGGTTATCTAACTGACGGACAAAATGGGCTCAGTACATAGGCACGTTAGGCAACATCAGTTTCATTCGATAGTTTTTTCCCCAAAAGAAAAAAGCTTATATCTATGACCCTGGCCCACCCCGATGATAGAGTGTCATTTAATACAAGTATATAATAGTCGCACAATAGGTGATTGAGAAAAACATAAATTAAACATAACACTAAACACTAACACTAAAATTAAGTGACAGAATAGCTGTCGGCTACGTTTTCTTTTCTACTATTGATACAAAACTTTCTTTTTTAATAAATGCATCGAGGCATTTCGCGTAAGCTTTTTTAAATTTCTTAACACTTACTTAAAAATATAGCTTTAGGTACCTAACTTATTAATTTTTTTTACAGAAATGTAGTATTTCAATACCGATTTACGTGCATTTTTCTTGTAACCCGACTCTTTTGTTTCCTGTATTTTACCCGGTCCATAATAACGATCCGATTGACACCTTATTCATCAAAATCAGATCAATAGTTTAGACGCTACGGAGGAACATAAGTAAATACAACAAACATACATATATAGACCGCTAAAATCAAAACCCTTCCGCCGTAGTCGGTTAAAAACTAGCCTGACTACTAACTAGCCAATGATAATGTAGCTTTCTTTAGAGGAAGAAAAGATTAATTTTAAAATCAAAATAATTTCAAAGATAAGCTATAATAGTGATGTTTTTCAAAAAGCTATCAGGTACGCAGTACTCATAACAGGCGTGTGTGTATGACTAGATGTATGATTGAAGCAAAAGAAATATGTAAGGAGTGTAGCAGTTGGCGTTCTGTAGTTTCTGCCCGGACCCGTGCGGACGTTATTTACTAACCGACTTTCCAAAAAGGAGGAGGTTCTGTGTTCGACTTGGATTGTGTTTTGTTTTGTTTTTTCTCCGATTTCTCCGTCAATTGTAGACCGATTTTGAAAAGTATATTTTTGTTTGAGAAAATATGTTCCGTATTTGGTCCCATTTTTATGGTGAAGATCTGATGAAGAACTTCGGAGCTATACAATAGAACTATTCAATAAATAACGGCAAATCTCTCGGGATTGCTGCAATCGCATGTCTGTTTTTTGTTTTATACCATTTCATTACAAGACATCACGCCAGTACGCTCTAAAGGGGTACGCAGATGTGAACAGTTCACCTTGGTACACTCTCATTTCACCTGTTATAGTTCAAGTTTTATGGTGTACCTTACTAAAGGCAAGTTGCCTATTAGATACAACCAAAAAGGGAAAAATAAAAAAAATAAAGATTCCAAAAAAATACGACCGACTTCCAAATAAAAACACTACCTACATAACAAAAAATAACTTTCTTTATGGAAGTCGATGTCCATAATGAAAAAAAATTCTACCTACCAGAGACACCGACTTCCAAAAATAAAGTTATTTTTTACTTTGTAGTGTGGTTTTATTTGGAAGTCGGTAGTATTTTTTTTTGTAAAAAAGTTTTTTGCGTTACTTCCTCTGATGATTTTGTAGGATCATTTTATTTACATTAAACCTTTGTACCTAATGTGACTATATTTCTTTGTAAATCATATAATGTTAACTATTTATAAGATAATTTATCATATCTGGCAGAATCTCCTAAAAACGCATTCTATCACGTTTACAGAACAGTAATATCATGTTTAGTTAAGATCGTAACATTACTTCAAGCATAAAATGTCATGATCTAGAATTGTAGAGAATTACGCAAATTCATAATATAATATTATGACTGTATTCCTGAAAGGGGTGGACAGAGATGTTGCTAAAGAAAATTGACTTTTTGACAATTGTTATTGCTACTAGTTTTTTTTATTGTCGATAGGCTTATGCCTTAGGCTTGCCTTTGACCACTATCTCACCTGATAGTATGCGATGATGTGGTCGACGGTGAAGCACGCTTGCCTAGAAGTAACCTATTCATTCTTGAATTAAGGACCTGCCACCGTTTTAGTGCCATAAAAATGTTTTTTTCTAAAGCATACTCCTTAGTAACGGTTAGGTGAAAAGGTTTGAAAAAAATAAATTGTTAATGTACGTTATTTGTGAAAAACGGAACCCTATTACTAAGACTCCGCGGTCCGTCTGTCTGTCTGTCCGTCGCTCACCAGGCTTTATCTCATGGACCGTGATAGCTAGGCAGTTGAAATTTGCACAGATGATGTATTTCTGTTGCCGATATAACAACAAATGCTATAGAATAAAATAAATATTTAAGTGGGTCTCCCATACAATACTGATTTTTTGCCGGTTTTTGCGATAATGGTACGGGTGTGCGCGAGTCCAACTCGCACTTGGCAGGTTTTTTCCGTGTAACTAATAGGTTTAGTGACTATCCAACACAAAAATAAGTTTTCAATTCCAACCAGTAGTTCCTGCGATTAGCGCGTTCAAACAAACAAACAAACTCTTCAGCGTTATAATATTAGTATAGATTATGTTAAGCATACAAAAGAAGCACTTCCGATTCGAGGACATATGACATATACCAGCCTGCAATGTGTCCACGTGGTGGATTACGGCCTCTCTCAGAGGGGAGGTCTGTGTCCCACCATTAGGATAATTATAAGCTGATTTATTCTTTGCTTCTCATATCGGGATGATTACAGCTCTTGCACAATTAATTCTGGTCATGTTAGAATTTTAATTGGACCAAATATTTTAGAATATGCATTGATGCATTATTAATGCACGTCTGATTGAACAACCTAATATTATATAAACAATATGCAATATTATTACATATAGACTAAATAACTTGATTTGTAAAGATCAACAAGATTTTTCAATTGGGTATCATCGTAGTCATCATAAATAAATTAATATTAGTTTTAGGAATAATGTTTAGACAATTATGTCACGTCTAAATGATTACCACATATTTTTATTTTATTCGAGAAACAGGAAATGTTTTTTTTATCTAGTAATTTTTAACTTATTTAACATCAAAAATGCATATTTAATAAATAAAAAAACATGCTTTTAATTAGAATAATAATTTCCATTTTCATAACAACTGAAAACGCATATATACCATCAGAATTTATTCGAAAAACACATTTTTTATGCCAAAAGCTCCGCAGATACGTGCGTTCATCACAAGAAAATGAAAGTAAATCTCAAGTAAACGCATTATCGTTCATCTTAAAGATACTTTCATGGCATACTGCCCTAATTCCCCCACTAAAAGTGAAAGCGAATACCTGCAAATATAATAATATGACATAATAATGCATAACATATGTAAATGCGGTCTTAATAAAGGTTTAATATTACTCCATTTTATAGTTAGTTAGGTCACCGAGTTTTGTGTTTTTCGAATAATCGAAAATGGTTTTTCGAATATTTTTTTGCGGATTTCGAATAATATTTTTATAAATGGCGCTGTTATTTTTTATTGCCTTGTTTGTTTTTTTAATAATTGTTTGTAATATTTTACGACCAAATCTAAAAAAAAAACTTAACAAATATAACAAAAAAATAAGAAAATTAACTAAAAACCTACCTTAAGGAAAAAAATCCCAGTTCCAGCAACAGGAGCTCCACAAAAAAAATCCACACAGACAACACTTCAAGAAAAAAAAAATCACCACCGAAAAAAAACACAACAATTTTATTTTTCACAAAAACTATTACGAAAGCGCACTTGTGACGTAAATATTTTTTCTTGTTTGTTTTACTCCGCGACGCGTGATAGCTTTGCGGGCGCGATCGCCCGACTGCAGAACATTCACTTACTGATGCTAAGTCGCAATACTTCATGCTATTTTTCTGTTATAGAACCGACAGAGGTGTATGTTTGTCGTGTGTCTGTGTCATCTTTATTTACTTGTTTTTTTTTGTAGCTGATTTTTTTTGTAAATTAGGTTGTGGAGCAGTCTAGAATCTTAGTAAAGAGTAAAACCTTTTTTATAGAAAATCAGGGTGACATGTAGGAAAATTTTGAAAAAGAAAATTATGATTACTTTTTTTCTTAAAACTTTAACTAGTGCATGAGAATATTGAGAACAAAAAATAATTTAAAAAAGCAAAAAGTAATTTGAGTAATAAAAAAGATTTTAACAAAAAAAATTAAACACTATAAAGCGAAAAATTACACTCTTTTCGGAAGTCGGTGTCTTTGATACCTATCGTTTTCTTTTTGACACCGATTTCCGAAAAGAAAGTAATTTTTCGCTTTGTAGTTTTTTTTTTGGAAGTCGGTAATTTTTTTTGTTTAAAAGCTTTTTAGATGTCTCTTTTTAGTTTTGGTTCCTCATATTACTATGAAAATACGTATTGTTAACGATAACTCAAAAACTACTCGTCATACCTTGATATAAATAATAAAAATGATCAAGAATCATCAAAATCGGTTTCTAGGTAAACCGATTTTGAAGATTTTTTTTTTAAAAGTACTGAAGTTACACACATAAAAAAACCGGCCAACTGCGAGTCGGACTCACGCACGAAGGGTTCCGTACCATTATCGCAAAAAACGGCAAAAAATCACGTTTGTTGTATGGGAGCCGCACGGAAATATTTATTTTATACTGTTTTTAGTATTTGTTGAATTATAGTGGCAACAGAAATACATCATCTGTGAAATTTCAACTGTCTAGCTATCACAGATCATGAGATACAGCCTGGTGACAGACGGACCAGATCTATATTTAATATTATAAAACTAAAGAGTTTGTTTGTTTGTTTGAACGCGCAAATCTCAGTAACTACTGGTTGAAATTAATAAAAAACAAATTGTGTTGGATAGTCCATTTATCGAGGAAGGTTATAGGCTATATAACATCACGCTACAACCAATAGGAGCGGAGCATAAATGAAAAATGTTGCAAGAACGGGAAATATAATTCCTTTTTGAGAGCTTCCATTGCGTGCGCTGCGTGGTCAAAGTTACGCAACAGTAGAGTTGATAGGTAGGTACGTAGCCAGTTGACGGGAGCGAAGCCGCGTGGGACAGCTAGTTAATATTATAAAGATGCTTAAAAATCAGACATAATTTTTTTCTGACATCATGAGTGCAAAAAATAGCGTTGCACAATGATGTATGGCGTGGCACTCCTTGCTGTCTGGCTAATCTTTTGCAACATAAGATGAGTTAATATCCTTTATCTCTTGCCGACAAGGAAGATGTTGAAATTAATCATATTTTAATATTAGCTTTTTTGCCGCTTCTCTTCTGTGATCTAATGTAACCGTGCATTGTCCGAAATGAATATGATTTTAGCAGAAATTATTGTAGGTGGTACCCAAAGGGCATTGGAAAGGGATATGCTCCAGGCGCGAATCCACCGTTGTGGGCACGGTGGGCATGCCCACAAACCCAATTGCAATTTGTCTTTGCACTTCTTGTTTGTCTTTTACTTCATGTTTGTTGCTGTTGTTTCGAATAAATATATTTCTACTAGCTTCTGCCAGTGGCTTCGCCCGCGTAAAAAGTGTTTTCATATCCCAAGGGAACATTATACCGGGATGAAATAATAGGGGTTAAAGTATGAAATTGCCGTTTTATTGTAATAGGTACTTCGATTTGACATAGAACCTTCATGGTTCGAGATTTTTGAGTGAAACTTTTTTCTCATGGTACCTATGAAGATATTCTTTTTAAAAATGTGCAGCATTCGATTATCGACTTTCAGTTGTTTTTTTATTTAGCTTAGACAAGAAAGATGGATACTTTGAAATTTGAGTGATTTTTAACCGACTTCCCAAAAAGGAGGAGGTTCTATGTTCGACTTCATGTTAGTTTTTTTTTTATGTTCAACGATTACTCCGTCAATTGTGGTCATTTTGAAAATTCTTCTTTTGTTTGAAAAAGTATGTTACGAAATTGGTCCCATTTTAATTTGGTGAAGATCTGATGAAGAACTTCGGAGATATACAACAGAACTCTTCAATAAATAACGGCAAATCTCTCGGGATTGCTGTAATCGCATTTCTGTTTATTGTTTATACCATTTCATAACATAACATCACGCCAGTACGCTCATCTCTCATTTCACCGGATATGTTCAAGTTACCATAATAACTTGCCTATTAGGTACGTACAACTAAAAAGTGAAAAATAAAAAAAACTTTTTGGAAAAAAATACTACCGACTTCTGAAGGTTATGGTAACTGTTTGGTGGTCTCAGCATGGTGTTATTCACTATAGCTTTCTCTGATCTGGCCAAGCAATAACAGCAGATGTCTACTGTGCCGAACTCCGAACAATGATAGCAAAACTAGCAGTGAAACAGCTCCGACTCATGAATCGATCTTCACCATTATTGCTCCATGATAACTCGAGACCTCATACAGCACGAGAAACCGTTTTAAATCTACAGGAACTACAATTAGAAACCAATGGTCACCCTCCGTTTTAGCCAGACCTTGCTCTAAGGACTACAATTTTTTTCGTGATTTGTACAATTTTCTACGTCTTAAAAGTTTTCATCTCAGGAGGCAGTACAAAATGCTTTCACACAGTTTGTCGAATATTATATATTTACAACGACGTAAATAACCTTCTTATTAGATGGCAGCAATATATAGATAATAATGGTAATTAATTTGATTAAATAAATATGTTAAATTACAAAAAAAAAAAAACAGATTTTCAGTACAAATCGGCAATTTCATACCTTAACCCCTAATATAATACAATCTATAATCTATCTCTGTGCCAAATTTAATCCAGATCCGTCCAGACGTTTGAGCGTGAAGAAGTAACAAACTTACAAACACACTCACAGACTTTCGCCTTTATGATATTAGTGTGATGATGTGATGTGGTTCTTTTCAATTGAGGTCGATAGGAAAAAGGTCAGTTCTAATACTTGAAACATTCAAAAGTTTTTCATAATGCACAGCGAAATAGATGTTTTTGACAGATGGCGCCTGCGATAGTGCGATGGGAATGTTATCATTCCTAAAACAATCACATTGACTTCACTAATAAACACTGCGATTACCACCCAGTCTATATAAACAGCTAGTAAGCGCCGTATGTGAATACAGCAAAATACCTTGGCATAAGGCGACAACAAGCCCCAGCGACCTTGAGCGATTGGGAGGAGCTTGCGCCGCAGCCCCGCGACCCCGCAATTACACGCTCGTAATTTCGTAGGGTAACCATACGCTTTAGACGGTGAGGACTACTGACTGATTAGTTTTTTATGTAGTAAGAAATAATGAGGTAGCATTCTGATAATAAATATTATTTTAATAGCGGTAAGAGCCTACTAATAATAAAAATTTATGGATCGATATTTGTTCCTCAATCACACCAGAACGGGTGAATGGATCTGGGTAAAATTTGGCAAAGAGATAGATTATAGTTTGTGATAGCTCATTTATTTCATCCCGGTAAAATGTTCCCTTGGAGTAACAAAACACTACTCGCGGGTGTAGCCGCTAGCAGAAGCTAGTGGTTTAAATATTTACATAAGTAATCAATGTGCTGCA
This sequence comes from Orthosia cruda, assembly GCA_964057195.1. Classification (NCBI taxonomy): domain Eukaryota; kingdom Metazoa; phylum Arthropoda; class Insecta; order Lepidoptera; family Noctuidae; genus Orthosia; species Orthosia cruda. The sequence goes on along the minus strand of OZ059852.1, from coordinate 3,234,016 downwards.
AAGGCACTATAGCTGTCCCCCGCGGCTTCGCTCCCGTCAACTGCCTGGGTAGGTATCTACCTCTCTAACCTACCTACCTACCCTATCCTACCTACCTCTCTACCCATACCTACCTACCCTATCCTAGACCTACTTATCCTACCTACCTACCTTACCTACTTACCCTACCCTACCTACTCTACCCTACCATCTCATACCCACCTACCGTACCATACCCTACCTACCAATATTTGTACCTTACTAAAAGTCACCTATGTCCTTCATCAGGATGCCATCTATCTCCTTGCCAAATTTCATTGAATTCCGCTTAGTGGTTTAGGCGTGAAAAGGTAACAAGTGATAAGTAACGACCCATGCCAGGTATGCCTTGTTATTCGGCAGTTGGCTGTGTGCGAATCAACATCCGGCACCCTCGTTGCCCCCTGGACCAGCTGGGTGAGATTTAACGCAAGCGCAAGCTTTCGCGTCTCTCGCCCAGCATGATCTGTGCTCTGGTATGGGAAGAGCCACTCCTAGTGGTGGGCCTTAGTGTTCCCCAGTAACACTAATTGGGATGCATACACCCGCACGTGGTTTGAAATTGTGCTCCAGGTTAAATGGATGGACTGGGTATGTAAAGTACGACACGTCTGACGGACATCCTATCTGCGTCTCCGAAAGGAAGAAGAGAGCTGGCTTATCAGTCTCCAGGTGGTGATGGACTGCATTGAGGTTGGAGTGCAGACCTCTTATATTACTGAGGTGCACTTTGTGGCGTGCTGCCGCTGTTCAGCTTTATATTTTTTCTCCTTTGCATTGTTACGAGTGATAGGGGGGAGAGGAGAAGGAAGTGAGATGACGTACCACGCTGATAAACTACGGACACGCACTGAAAAAAACGGTATCATTGGTGGACTGATCTGGAGACTGCGGGGACGTCCAAGCCCCCCCGAGTATGTCCATCGGGCCCTCCCATCTGGTCGCCAAGCAGCACGATGGTGCATTCCGGGATTTTTCGTCAGTTGGCGGGGCAGCCTTTCATGTGTGGCACACTACTTGGGCCCCCTACTGCCTGCGGTCGGCCAGCGGCGCACCGTGCCTCGCATCCCGCTACCCTCCGCGACCAGTCTCCCGATACGTCCGTAACAGCGCGAGTCAGGCCGGTCTCCCAGCAGTGGAACAGCTATCTCGACCCAACTCCTCTAGTGGCTACACCGAGCATAGTACCGGAACACGGCTAGGCCGCTAGGCGGCACGTCTTTGCCTGGTGGGTGTTCACAAGCCTTAGGCCGAAGCCTACCAACAGTTAGTGTCACCTGATTAGCACCACCCGGGGACCATGTGTAGGGAATCATATGGGGTACTCTCCTACGGACGTGGGTTACTCAATCCCCAAATGTGTAAACAAAAAATGAAAGTAATACTAAAACCAAAACCAATAGCCGACATTAAAACCGTTGCCCCTGTCCCCCTACCAGTATCCGCGCCTGGTGGTTCCAAATATAAATAAAAACTCTTTCACTAGTAAACATGTCTAAAAACTATAAACAGCAGCCTAATTGCGTAAGTGAATTCGGCAAGGGAAAGGGTTTGACCCCATGAAAGAATATGAACAATTGACCATTCACATGCGAGATGAAAGACGCGTTGTGGATTTCCGTCTATGTGATTGGTCGATTGTTCATACTCTTTCATGGGGTCAGACACTTTGCCTTGGCGAATTCACTAACGCAATTAGGCCGCTGATATTATAATGAAAAATCTACTGATACATTATTATTTTTAATAACACTAAAGTCGGAATATGAAATTAGGTATGCATTTACCTGTCGGTACTTATGTCCATATTTTCATGATCAATAAGCGGAGTTGCCTTTTTCTCCTGGTCTGTACAGCGGGAGCTACAATATAAATATATGTAAGTATAGATAAACCATTATCTCATATTATGCGAAATTAGTAAGTTAGTCGTAGGTACATGACGTACTGCCAAAAAACAGACCCAAAGAATTACATCTCCGCATCCGGAGATGTAATTCAGGTAGAACACGGTCAAAATAAATGTGCACCCACTTCTGCCTACCCGCGCGGCGACCTACGTTCGTCCCGAGCTAGAGTCGAACGACAGAGTGACGTGTCAGCGCCAAGTGCACAATTATTTTCCCCGAGCAGTGCGTACTTGGAGTGGAGTACTACACTTACAACTATGCCAATAATTACATTCACGTACTTTTGAAACTGTTATCCGGACTGTCCCTACTAGGATGTTGGTATGGTTACATTGAGTTCAATGGCAATACTCACCTCGTCTCTGCATTTATATCTAGAGAATCTTTGTTATTTGGTATTTTTCTAAAACAGAAATAACATAAGACAAAGACAAAGACAAAGATATTTTATTTCAACTAGGCCACAAAGCGGCACTTTTGAACGTTAGAATACATTAAAATTTACAGGGAATAAAAATTGATTCTACCGTGCATTCGGAAAGTAGCTTGTTATGGAGAAGAACGCACAAGAAACTCCATACTTACTCTTTTAAAAAAATATATGTTTTTTTACAAAATTTAGGTACATAAGTACATACATTAATAAATTTATATGTGTGAGGACAATGCACCCAGAATCACTACATACTATACTACGTACAAAGTATTAAAAAAAGTACTCACACATGTACTGTGCAGTTACATAATAAGCACTAGAAAAACACTAGCATCCGAAGCAGTTAAGTTAAGACCAATCCCAACTGACGGCGCCCGTTCACGAACATGACGCATGAATCGGCACCACCCAGCTCAACCATCATGAAGGGAACCGAATGAACAATAATGTTCTGCATATCACTTGTTTTTGTGCCCTAGTGGTTGTGGAGCAAGACTAGCATTGAGCCAAGCATTTTTATCAGTGATGTAATCCCCCAACTTATAATATGCCTGCCTGCATAGTGTGCGTTTTATACAAGTTTTAAATTTCGTCTCATTCAGTTCTAGAATGTGGGGAGGAATTTTATTGTAACATTTTGTACAGTACCCCAATATTATAATTATTTTAATAAAATAAAAGTATGTTTATTACAAATTTACTTTATATTTATGTTGTTTATTTTTTTATTTAGGTACGTAGCTATACTAATTTAAACTTTAGGAAGGAATATATTATTGATAATTTTATTGAAGATTAAAATATGCTACTTACCTAAGTAATCTAAATTTTTTTCATTATAAGGCATCTCTTTTTCAAAAATTTGGATATACCAGCCATTTTAGCGCCAACCTTATAAACAAGCAAATAAAATCGTGTCCTTTTGTTCGTGAGCGGGCGAGCGTCATCGTCCATCCGTGACAGTGGTCAGCGATGCACTGCCGCCCGTCGCCCGGTAGAGCCCCCGCTTCAACGCGCACCAAGTTTAGTCGGCAAAATGAATAACCAAAATTTACTAATCACAATTTAAAAAAAAACTCTAGATTAAAATTTTGGTAATTAAATTGCCTTTTAGATGGTGAAAGTTTCATAAAAATACGCCCAATGGTTTTTGCGTGATTGTCGTTTTTTTGTCCGCGTTAGACATTACTTTGCAAATTAATTAAGCTATGTTATACTAATATATTTAAAAATGTACTTAGATGAAATTATTAAGGAAATACTCTAGTATAACATATATTTTTTTCAAAAAATTACATCTAGCCGTTTAGACGTGATTCTCATTTTAAAATCATCTACTCAAGGGTATCTGCGCCATAACTCTTGGCGTCAAGTTGCGTTGGAAATCTCACGTCAAAAAGAAAGATTTTCTTTTTAACGTAGGGTAAGTAAAGACATAAAGTTTGCGTTTTTGACTTTCGCAGAAAGCCTTTAAATTGAAGATAATTTAAAATGCAAAAGCGAGCGAATAGAGCTCGAATTTTTTTTCGACACCTTGCCTCTGATACGTTTGATTTTCTTTTAGCCATTAAAACAGTATAGTAACATATTATGTACATCGTTTCCTTGTCGGCATAAACGTAGTCGATGCAAGGGCGAGTCATGTGAGCGAGTGATTATTTGCGCTCTGTTTCGGATAGATTGGCTCGTTTAGTCTTAATATTATTAAGGGATTGGATTTATCCAATGCTTTAATAATACAAAAATACATGAGAATACATGTTATCATTTCTTATTTTTAGGTTATTTTTTTCTATATTAATAAAAACTAAGGTTCTTAATAATACATTACAATCTAGCCTTAATAGACTATTAAGCAATTTAACTCTAACTTATTTTTATATTGTACTAGTTCCCCGCGGCTTCGCTCCCGTGGACCACACCAGAGCTATATCACTAAGGAATAATGTAGCTTTGTATTGGTGAAAGATTTTTTTTTATCGGTCCATTAGTTTCGGAGCCTATTCGGTACAAACACACAAATCTTTCCTCTTTATAATATTGGTACAGATGATGTTATGACTAAGAATAGTGTCAATTTGCACTTTTATATAGTTCAGTAGCACTTTCTTACAGTCTGATATTATGTTAAAAACACTTAGTTCACGTGTTACATGTATAGCAGAGTATTGTTGCTATTATTTATTCACTTATTATTATAATAGAGAACTAAACCATTTGAGTTAGTGTAGTGTATAATACACTACACTAACTCAAATGGTTTAGTTCTCTTTAGCACTATGACCGTGTTATCTAGCAGTTGGATTGCTTCCACAAAGCCTTAGCTTGCACAATTGTAGTAGAAGTTCAATTCTTATTCTTTATTGTACACAAAACATAGAAACATACAAATACAATAGGACAGTTTATGTACAAAGGCGAGCTTAACCCATAGTTGGGTTCTCTAACAGCAAACCTCAGTTGCGAAGAGAAATATGCATTTGAGGATAGTACATACATGTGCACAACAAGAGATTATTAAAAACTCGTAACAATTTTAAATACTTACTCACTAAATAAACTAAACAAATACGTGTGCAACACACAATGCATAAACATAATATATACCTATTTATTACAAAACTAAAATATTAAAATTGTAAATACATAAATTAATGAGTCAGTTCAACGGCTATAAATTGTAATTTTTGTTTAACCCGACTGCAGTAGTACCACAAAGGGGTGGTAATGTTTTGTCCAATGAATTATAATAAGAATAAAGTGACCTTACCAGTTACTGTAGATACTTTCCGTAATCAGATGTTTGGTAAATCTAAACTTTCTCATGCGCATCACATTCTTCAATTAAGACTTTATTACCATTACTTTTAACACAACATACTACCAGGCAGGTAGAGTTAAGAATCCCATCACTTGAGGTACTTTTCAAACTTGTTAACCATGTTTCCAAAATAGTCATGATTCTCTCCGGACCATGATTTGCAAAATCAAGCATTGATTTTAGTTCCTGGTTTTTGTAACAACTTATTGGAATCCTTCCAGTATTCTTACAATTAAAATAAACAGCTGAGCTCAAAAGCCTGAAGCATTGATTTAAAACAAACCATTATATTATCTGTGGCTAAACTAACATTTAGCGGCTTTAGTGAAAATGATAATTATGAGAATTTCGTTATCTTCATTAGTTTAAACTAGTTACTATTATTGTAAACTCTCCAAATTTAATTGAGCAAGAAGTAGACCTTTCAATAAGCTTTCAAACCATCATGACCAAACTTTATGGTTGAGGAATGTTTTCCAGGTACTCCTTGTGCTACAAATAAGATTATGTTCTGACCGAATACGCGTCACACTAACTCTTCACGTATTTGAAGTTTCCCGCTACCAACTTTCTTTCAGTAGGTTTTCACTGATCACAAGTTGTTCGATTGTTTTTTCATTAGTCTCCTCAATAACAAGCCCTTATATCCCACGATCTGATGTAGGGAATACTGTGTAGTTTAAATTATAGCGGCAACAGAAACACATCATCTGTGAAAATTTCAACTGTCTAGCTATCACGGTTCATGAGATACTTATTTTTTTTTTCTTATCGGTCTACTGGGGATCTTCTAGCGTATACGTAGCGTATCAAAGATATAAGATTCAAATATCGACACGATGAAGAAGAAGATGGAGTGAGGCCATCGAGAGGCACGGGGAAGCGCTTGCCGTGTCCCTCGACATCTCGAAGGCTTTCGATACGGTCTGGCACGAAAGCCTTATTGGTAATCTGAATTTGGGTATTACGAAATTGTAATACCCAAATTCAGATTAACGAAAACTAGCAAGTCTTTTCTTATAAACAGTATACGCTTTTATAACAAGTTGCCAAAGTCAGTTATAGAACTGACCGATGGAAGGTTCAAAAACTACATCAAACGTATCCTTATTAAAAAAGCATATTATAAAATCAAGGACTACGTTGAAGATAAAAACATTTGGCCTTAGCTCCTTCTGCGCATGCAGCTTCCCTGGTAACTTGTAGACGGCACAAATATGTGGATGTCTCTAACTATTCTCAATCTCATTTTTCTTTCCTTCTTTTAATTAGACTTTTTACAATGGTTTTCAAACATCTTTATAGCCCTTTGCTAAGAATAGTTACAGCACTGATAACAAAATTTGTGCCTCATGTTAAATTTAGTCTTGTTATACTTATTTTTATTTACAATGTATAGATTCTTTTACCGATTGTTTTGTGAATGTGTGAACATTGTAGGCCTTCTAGTTGCTAGTTAACATTTGTTAACTTTTTTATAAAATATATAATCCTTTTATTTTATTTTTTTAGTTTCTTACGACTTATTATCGTATGTCGGGCCTACGTTGTCCCCACATGTCTAAGTACTAATGCTGTAACATGGAAATATTGTAAAACCAAACCATTTTTAAAAGAGTAACCATGGAGTTTCTTGCCGGTTCTTCTCCATAGGAAACGACCAACCCGAACCGTGCACCTTTTGTCGACGTTTTATAAGTGCCCATGTAGGCCTATGTGAAATAAAAATATTGATTTTGATTTTGAAGCTTCCTTCATTTGGTCTGCCCGGTGGTCTGTGTGATTGGATTGCAGACTTCATGAGAGATCGGTTCATTCGATTGGTTGTTTGGATGACTGCTCGTCGGACCAATTGGATATTAATGCCGGGGTCCCTCAGGGGTCGGTACTCTCACCAACATTGTTCTTGTTGCACATTAACGATCTGCTAAAAACCTTTGGGTATGCTGATGACAGCGCTGTTGCTAAGAGATACTTGTCCAACGCTTGTGTTACCGGGCCTCGGATCTAGTCTCTCCGGGAGGCCATGGTGGAGCGTTTGAACCTGTCCTTGCAGGCAGTATCTGAATGGGGCAATGCTAATCTGGTAAGGTTTAATGCTATTAAAACCTAGGCGTGTCTTTTTGCCGTTAAAAAGAGCCAGTTTCACCCGGCTCCAACTTTCCGAGATGTGACCGTGCCAATAACTGACCATCTTAAGCTTCTTGGCGTTACGTTGACATCGATTCTCAATTTTGGCCCATACATTGAGACAAAGGCTCAGCTGGCTGCCAAACAAGCTGAGGATTTTAGCAAAGATGAGAAGGTACTCCATGCCAGAACAGCTACGCAGCTTGTATCACGCGCAAGTTCGATCATGCATGGATTACTGTTCTCATCTCTGGGACGGATATGCCAAATACGAGCTTGATGCACTAGAGTCGATCGAAAAGCGGGCCAAGAAGCTCATCGGCGATGAGGCACTGGTTAAGTCAAAGCTCCAGAGTCTTGAACATCTTCGCCGAGTTGCCAGCTTATCGGTTTTTTATCGGATACAGAGTGCGTTGGAATTGCATGATCTAATTCCGCCCCGCCCGTTTCATCATTGGACTACCAGACCTACGGCGATGCGCCATCGATACATGGTGGACATCCCACCTATATGCACTAAACCTTTTGAGAATACTTTTATTATGCGTATAGCTAAGGAGTGGCATTCCCTGCCAAAGTCTGTGTTTCCCGATAGCTACAATCTAGGTGTCTTTAAGCCAAGAGTGAATAGGTTATTTCTAGGCAAGCGTGTTTCACCGACGACCACATCATCGCTTACCATCAGGTGAGATAGTGGTCAAGCGTGAGTTTATTTATTAGGTTTGTTTCTTATTTTTTATTTTAAATAACGGTTTAGGATATATAACGATTTAAAATTGGTTAACAACCATCCTCGCTAATTAGGTACCTCATATCTTTCAAACTGCCAGACGGATTTATAGTATATAGATAATAGTAAAAACTTGTTACCTTGTTTAAACTTTAAGGCCGTAAAAGACACTTCTTTTCTTTGTCCTTCCTCTCCCTCTCCATCCATCATCATCATCAGACTATTAATATTCCTACTGCTGGGACACTGACTTCCTCTCTGTGAGAGGTAATGGGCCCAGTGCGGGTTGGTGGATGTCACATGTTTTTCAATTTTTACCACAACCTACGACTTGAAGTCGCGGCCGATACCTCTGGGCCACCACTGCTCTGCTCTCCATCTCCATCCATCAAAATTTATATTCTATAATTATTTTAGTAAAATGCTTTTCATTCCACCTCATCATATGATCATACCAGGACAAATGGTTTACTTTCAACTATTCTATTAATACAATAATTAATTTTAAGTGGTTAGATTTAATCATTGAAATTAATGAGATCCTCTGTTAGTAATGTTTGTATCCTCCGACTGCATACCATGATTTTCCTCTTAGTAACATCTTTTTAGTTATTTTCGTATGCAGTCAGTTTTATTTTTCATTTGTTTGATGGAGGCCTTCCAACTCTGCGTTTTCCGGTACGCAATTGCCACTCTAAAACTTTTCTGTCCCATCGACCGTTCGTTCTGCCAGTAATGTGCGCCCACTGCCACTTATGTTTAGCAAATTCTTCGGGCTATGTCGGTAACCTTGGTACTCCTGCGGATGTCTTCATTTCTGATCACGCAAGGAAACTTTGAGCATAGCAGGGGCGGATCCAGCTATCAAAAAAGGTTGTGGTTACGGCCATCCGAAAATTTAGGCTCCCGCTGCTTCTGTTAATAGTTGTCGGCTTAAATACAGTCTACTAAGGATGATGCCTAAAAAAGCACGAAAATTTCAATCAATTCACAGATGATGTGTTTCTGTTGCCGCTATAATTTAAACTACACAGTATTCCCTACATCAGATCGTGGGATATAAGGGCTTGTTATTGAGGAGACTAATGAAAAAACAATCGAACAAATTGTGATCAGTGAAAACCTACTGAAAGAAAGTTGGTAGCGGGAAACTTCAAATACGTGAAGAGTTAGTGTGACGCGTATTCGGTCAGAACATAATCTTATTTGTAGCACAAGGAGTACCTGGAAAACATTCCTCAACCATAAAGTTTGGTCATGATGGTTTGAAAGCTTATTGAAAGGTCTACTTCTTGCTCAATTAAATTTGGAGAGTTTACAATAATAGTAACTAGTTTAAACTAATGAAGATAACGAAATTCTCATAATTATCATTTTCACTAAAGCCGCTAAATGTTAGTTTAGCCACAGATAATATAATGGTTTGTTTTAAATCAATGCTTCAGGCTTTTGAGCTCAGCTGTTTATTTTAATTGTAAGAATACTGGAAGGATTCCAATAAGTTGTTACAAAAACCAGGAACTAAAATCAATGCTTGATTTTGCAAATCATGGTCCGGAGAGAATCATGACTATTTTGGAAACATGGTTAACAAGTTTGAAAAGTACCTCAAGTGATGGGATTCTTAACTCTACCTGCCTGGTAGTATGTTGTGTTAAAAGTAATGGTAATAAAGTCTTAATTGAAGAATGTGATGCGCATGAGAAAGTTTAGATTTACCAAACATCTGATTACGGAAAGTATCTACAGTAACTGGTAAGGTCACTTTATTCTTATTATAATTCATTGGACAAAACATTACCACCCTTTTGTGGTACTACTGCAGTCGGGTTAAGCAAAAATTACAATTTATAGCCGTTGAACTGACTCATTAATGTATGTACTTACAATTGTAATATTTTAGTTTCGTAATAAATAGGTATATATTATGTTTATGCATTGTGTGTTGCACACGTATTTGTTCAGTTTATTTAGTGAGTAAGTATTTAAAATTGTTACGAGTTTTTAATAAGCTCTTGTTGTGCACATGGATGTACTATCCTCAAATGCATATTTCTCTACGCAACTGAGGTTTGCTGTTAGAGAACCCAACTATGGGTTAAGCTCGCCTTTGTACATAAACTGTCCTATTGTATTTGTATGTTTCTATGTTTTGTGTACAATAAAGAATAAGAATTGAACTTCTACTACACTACAATACACAATGTTTTTGTCTTTTAATAGAAATTAAATGATGAAAATATTTATATATTTTTTAAATAATTCAACTATTATCTATTTCTCTAACAGCTTTTGTTTTTCAGTTAAAGCTAACTACCCTTATTTACAATTTTTACTTAGATATGCGTTTTTTATTGGACACTGAAATATATTTTGTTGTTGTTTTCGATATGGCTTCGTCGAAGATGTTGTGTGCTTAATCCCGATTGTTTTAGCTATATTTGTGGTGAATATGTATTTGCAAAATATCGAAAACCTATATCGGACATTGTAAAAACTACGTATCATCAATATTTTAAAATAAAATTGTGCAATCAGGACAAACCATGGGTTCCTCATATTGTATGCCAGAAATGTGTGGTATGTCTACGGTTATGGTCCAGTGGGAAAAGCATTTAGACCGTTTGCCACAAAATCTGGGTGATTTTAGTGAGGAGCAGGGTGAAGGATTCCATCAGGATCTTCGGACAATGGAGGAGCGTTATCAGGGACGGTGGGTCTCACATCTGATGGCAGACTACTGCTGGAGTTTGTCATGAGATCTACCAGAAGCCGTTCATTCAAGCAAATCTTTAAGATCATTTGATAGTGTTCAATAAAAAAATTGTTAACTTAATGTATTAATAGTCTGTATTTTTTTTGTCAAAATAATAAAACTGTATACGTCAAAAAGTATAGCTGTTAGCAATCGCCCAGTATTTTTTTCCTAGTCAGGGCCATAAAATAACCCAATAACAGAAAAAAAAACAATGGAAACAAAACATGATTTGATCACTGTAATAATAAGTAAGATAACATTTATTTATTTAATACTCCATGCACACAAACGTACAGAGGCGGACTTAAAGCCATAGGCATGTTCTACCAGTCGATATTAGTAAGATTAAAAGTAATAAAATATTTCCTTTTCAGTGTTCAAGAATAATACTAGTGGTACAACGACCACTTAGAATATAAATCTATATTTTATCTATAATCGGGTTTATTTTTAAATTTTATCTTAATTCCGCTTATTAATTATCTATGAAATAATTAAACTGAAACATGTTGACATTTATAAAAACTTATCTATACTAATATTATAAAGCTGTTTGTTTGAACGCGCTAATCGCACGAACTACTGATTGGAATTGAAAAATTCTGTTTAAGTTAGATAGTCCATTTATTGAGGAAGGCTATAGGCTATATAACATCACCCTACGACCAATAGGAGCAGAGTATAATATGAAAAATGTAGCAAAAACGGGAACAAATATTCCTTTTTTAGGTTTCCGTTGCGTGCGCAGCAGCTATTAAGTTAGGTAGCCAGTTGACAGGAGCGAAGCCGCGGGGCACAGATAGTAAATAAATAAAATTCAAACACTTTTAAAAACCAGCTTTTAATGGACAAAAAATACGAAATGTAATGTCGCTTATCAATCAATCTGCCTAGCCTTTTTTTCAACTATGTTGGGGTCGGGTTCCAGTCTAACCGGATTCAGGTGAGTACCAGTGTTTTAAATGCAGCTACTGCCTATCTGACCTCCACAACCCAGTAACTGGGTAACACGGTACCCCTTGGCAAGACTGGTGTCAGATCTCAAGCTTCTGACTACTCGTAACGACTGTCAAAGATCTTCAAATGACAGCCAGGACCAACGGCTTAGCGTGCTTTCAGAGGCACGGAGGAAACACGGTATGTTGAAATGGTCACCCATCCATGGACCGACCTCGTCAAGCGTTGCTTAACCTTGATGATCGACCCGTGCGGCTGTTATTATTTTACCACGAGCTCCTCCTAATATCGCTTATCAATAGGTACAAATCAAATGAGCCCAAATACGATGGTGGGATGCTATCTTGTCTGGTTGAGGAGTTGCTATGGCCAACTTCCGGTTCCATCATGAGACCAGCTCCATATTATATAAATATTTCCAAAATTATATAAGTACGCCAAGTTTCAACTTCGGATCATCGATTTTAACCTACAATAACGTAAAAACTTTTTACAAAAAAAATACTACCGACTTCCAATTAAGAAAACAAAGTGAAAAATAACATTATTTTTGGCAGTCGGTGTTTTTCGTAGGTACCATATTTTTGCTTTATGGACACAGAATTCCAAAAATAATGTTACTTTCACTTTGTTGTTTTCTTATTTGGACGTCGGTAGTATTTTTTTAACCGACTTCAAAAAAAGGAGGAGGTTCTCAATTTGTCGGAATCTTTTTTTTTTATGCATGTTCCCCGATTACTCAAAGACGCCTGGACCGATTTCAAAAATTCTTCTTTTGTTTGAAAGGGTATACTTCCTAGTTGGTCCCATACTCATCAGGTCAGGATCTGATGATGGAATCCTAGAGAAATCGAGGGAACTCCTCAAATATTATAGGCAAACATATAGCGATTTTGGTATTTTCATCAATCATCAATCAGCAATCATTTGCACTCAGAAAGTATCATTTGGTGAAGTGGAACTGATGAAGAAGACCACAGATGGCCACTGGAACTCCTAAATGCTAAATATGTCACGGGCATAAGATATCTCGAAAAGTTAATCGACTATAATGAAGCAAATACTTATAAATAAATGGTACTGATGAAAATGGCACCATCAAACTGATCTGATGATGAAACCGGAAGGTAGGCACTGGAACTCTTATATAAAACAATGTATCCTAGTCGTGTTTGGGCTTATTGGAAACGCCATGAAATGTACTTTGGCTAAAAATGATAATCATGTTAATTGGAGGTACCTACCAAAACTGAAAAGAGAAAAATAAAAACTTTTTAACAAAAAATCAAACCGACTTCCAGAACAAAAAACTACAAAGCAAAAAATTAATTTATTTTCCGAAGTCGGTGTCGAAAAACGGGAAACAATCGGTAAGTACAAAAGACACCGACATCGGAAAATAAATTTATTTTTTGCTTCGTAGTTTTTTGTTGTGGAAGTCGGTTTGATTTTTTGTTAAAAAGTTTTTGGTAAAAAGATTTTTTATTTTTCACTTTTTAGTTGTACCCTTTTCTTTTTTTATCTATTTAGGCAAGTTATTTAGTAAGTTACCTATTAACGCCAGAACAGATTACCCGAATATCATGAAACTTGAAGATAACCAGTGAAATGAGAGATCTGCGTACCCCTTGAGAGCGTACTGGCGTGATGTTATGTTATGGAATTGTATAAAATTATAAACAATAAACAGACATGCGATTGCAGCAATCCCGAGAGATTTGCCGTCATTTATTGAACAGTTCTGTTGTATATCTTCGAAGTTCTTCACCAAATTAAAATGGTACCAATTTCGGAACATACTCTTTCAAACAAAAAAAGAATTTTCAAAGTCGGTCAAAAATTGACGGAGATAACGGGGAACATAAACAAAAAAAAAATGAGGTTGAACATAGAATCTCCTCCTTTTCGGAAAGTCGGTTAAAACATACATTCTGCAAAATAGCACACGTCCACGGTAAATTTACGGGAATATTTTCTTGTTTCGTACTTTTTAAGACTCGATTTTTCAGTAGTCGGGTTTTAGTTTTTGATTTGACTTAGTTTTAACCGACTTACCATAAAGGAGGAGGTTCTATGTTCGACTTTATGCTTGTTTTTTTTTTCACCGATATCTCCGTCAATTGTGGACTGTTTTTTTTTTATTTTTTAAAGACTATGTTCCGAAATTGGTCCCATTTTAATTTGGTGAAGATCCGATGAAGAACTTCGGAGATATACAACAGAACTCTTCAATAAATAACGGCAAATCTCTCGGGATTGCTGCAATCGCATGTCTGTTTATTGTTTATACCATTACATAACATAACATCACGCCAGTACGCTCTTAAGGGGTACGCAGATCGCTCATTTCACCGGTTATGTTCAAGTTTCGTGATATTCAGGTAATCTATTTGGAGGTAACTTGCCTATTAGGTTAGGCTTTGGCAGACCAGCCTGACACTAGCTGTTATGGGCGTATCGGGAGACTAGTCGCGGAGTGTAGCGGGATCCGAGGCACGGTGCGCCGCTGGTCGACCGCAGGTAGTTGGGAGCCCAAGTAGTGTGCCAGCCACACATGAAAGGCTGCCCCGCCAACTGTCGAAAAATCCCGGCACGCACCACCGTGCTGGTTGGTGACCAGTTGGGGAGGGCCCGTTGGATATTCCGGGGGGGCTCGGGCGTCCCCGCAGTCCTAACTAAGTTGTTAATTAAGTCATTGAATACGTGTTTAATTCAATAACTGACTCTGTTCGCCTCGCGACGAGAGTTGGTAGCGATGTCGGGTGTCTCAACAACCGAAAGAATTGGTATACGAAGCAGGACGCGAGTACGAGTATCACACTACATTATACCAAAAATCCCGCGTGTGGACGTTTCGTGGCGTTCTAAAGACATTTGGACTTAAAATCAATGGTTTAGTACAAACTTTGTAACCCCCAACTGAATGTTAGTTAAGTTAAACCTCTCAAGTAAATAATTTATGATGTAATCTTGACTTAGTATAATTAATCCATTTTGCTACTCAATGTTGAACACAATACTTCGAATTACAGGCATTTCTTTTGATTTGTATTAGTCCTTTGAAAACCTAGATGGCATTTTACCATTTTTAAACTATGCCATTGATTAATTTAATATTTTATTCATTGTAATAAGTAGGTGAGCAGTTGATAAATCATTATTATTATATTTATAAGTATATATGATTAGAAACCCGATAGTATGTGACAAACAATGAGTAGGTTAAGCCAAGTGTTCATTTGTAACAGCATAAGCGCAGATATATATTTCGCGCCGCGGCGTGCTAGAATTGTTAGCAAAGTAGTATGTTAGGTCCATTGACCTCTTACTGTATTGTCAAAGCGTTATAATACATTTATAGAACCTATCTTAAATACATAAGTACGAAGCATTAGGAGAACCGGGCTAGTGCCCCAATGATAGCGTCCTTTCAGTGCATGTCTGAAGGTTAGCAGCGTCGAACCTCGTCTCACTTCCTACTCCTCTCCTCCATTCACTCTTCTAAAAATGAAAATGCCAAGGAAAAAGAATACAGGATTTAAACAACGGCTGCACCCCCTCCCCCACAAAGTGCACCTCACCAACATTAGAGGTCTGCACTCAAATCTCTCTGCAGTCCACTACCACCTGGAGACTGAGAAACCAGCGCTGTTTTACCTTACGGAGACGTAGATAGCGAGTCCATCAGACGTGTCACACAACAACATGCCGGCAACATTTTGCTACCTTGGGTTACATTATTTCCATTTTCGTAAGGATATCTATTTTTTTTTAAATATATTATAGCCTATGACACTCGGGAGTAATGTAGCTTTCTACTGGTGAAAAAATTTTCTAAATCGGTTCAGTAGATCCAGAGATTACCCCTTACAACGTCACAAACTCACAAACTTTACCTCTTTATAATAAATAGTATAGATGGGACTTTTGTCTCTATTTCATATTTGTTGTGGTTAGTCCTAGTAAATTTGAATTTAAGTGCGTCATCGCATCGTTTTGATCGCATATCTTTATTTCAGTAAAAACTATTCTATGTCAGTCAGTAATAAATAGTGTAGTTGTAATATTTTAATGGTAGTAAACTGCCGAGCAATGAAAAAGTTCCACCCACAAAATGCTGACAAACACCTTAATATCTCCTAAGACTAACCTAGCTTCATAAATTAAAAAGTATAATGAAATCTATTTTATTATGCAAACTTAAACTCGTTTAAATACTGGTATTTTTGAAGCCATGGATAAAAAAGTAGAAAATCTAAGTTTTGGGGTTTGAAAATTTCGGAATACATTTGTTTCGTTTTTTGTTTTGCTTTTGAATTCATTCTTGTTTTCGCCGTTGTGTTCTTCTTAAATTGTAAAGTTTTACGGCTCTCGTACCCATAAATAATGACTCTATCACCCGAGGATTGTACGAGAATCATCACTATGGTGGAATTGGGGAAAGAATTACGGCCAGAATAATGGACGTGACACATACTACTGACCGACGAGTGATCCAAAGGTTTAGGGAGACTGGATTCAATCTGAGAAGATCAGGTACTGGCAAACCAAGGTTCACAACAGTCCGAGAAGATCGTTTCATTGCGGCAGACATGTTAAGAAATCGACATCAGACGGGAGTTGCGGTTCAAAAACAACTTCTGCAAGTTCGAAGGGAGCCAATAAGCGATTGGAGAGTCAGGAGACGTCTTGTCGAAAGAGGATTGAAGCCTTACAGGCCAGCAAATGGCCCAAAACTGGAACGGCATCATAAAGTTGCCCGATTGCGATACGCCCGCGAGCATACAGAATGGGGTGAGTACGAATGGGGCAGAGTGATTTTCTCTGATGAGTCAAGATTTATGCTGTACCATCATGATGGGAGGAAAAGAGTATACCGACGACCAGGAGAACGTTTTGCACAAGCATGTTTTGAAGAAAAAGTGTCACACGGCGGAGGTACCGTTCATGTGTGGGCTGGTATCTCTGCAGAGTGTCGAACAGCGTTAGTTCCAATCGAGAACGGGTACCTTACTGCTGTAAGATACATCAATGGGATTCTCAATGAACATGCTGGACCGTTTTGGCCAATATGGGCGACAATGCATTGTTCATGCATGATAATGCACGGGCCCACACTGTTCAAGTTGTAAATGAGTATCTTCAGGACGTAGGAATCCACAAAATGGAGTGGCCAGTAAGGAGCCCCGATTTGAATCCTATTGAGCATGCTTGGGACGAGCTTGACAGACGTGTGAGAAAATGAGTTCCACCTCCAATTACTCTTCGTGACTTGAATTACGCGATCATCGAAGAATGGGAGAACATTCCTCAGCATATGCTGAGGAATGCAAGGAAACACCAACACCAAGGAAACACCAAGTACTGAGTTATCAAAACTTATGTTTACACCTAATAAAACTCCTACTTAGAGATTTGGTTTTATTTGCCAAATGGCTCCTTTCCAATTTTTTTAAAACATTTAATTTAAAATTTGAACACAATATTTACGTTTTTAGTTGGTAATATTCTGATGCGCTGTTAAATGTACTTCAATATTGCAGACGGCGACATTAAACAAGCCTTTCCCGTTTGTTCCAGTGACACAGCACCAAATTACTCCAATTTGGTGCTGTGTCACTGGAACTTTTTCATTGCTCGCGAGTGTAGTTTAAGATTCCTTTCGATTTTTGTCAAGATTGTTCACATAGAATTTTTTTTTTTTTACATAAAGTTTAATGATTAAGTTAAGATTGTTGATTTTCAGAGCAGAGTATTTTTTTGAGGCATAATAAGATGTAGACTCTGTTAACTGTTTTATATTCCTAATAAAGTTATCTAAAAAACAGAATGAGATTATTATTTATAAAAAAAATGCAATTTATTCGAAAAACTCATTTAACTCGAGTAGTGTCTTGCAAGGTTTTCGTAAAACTCGAATACCAAAATCGGACGAATATTGCATGCCCTACTTCTAACGCAACGTCTTCCGGTTCGCAAACATACTTACATACCGATCAAGAAACACTGCGACGCCGCCGCGCCGACATTTAATTTTCATGACTTTGACAGGGTTTGCCTCGCAAACGGTACACTTGACAAAAATATGATGTACCAAACCCTACCTTAATTTTAAAATACCTGTTCAATGATACCGGACATGATGTGGCGGGGTGATATTTTTTGTTCTTGCCTTCGTGCCCCCCAGAGAGCGCCATATTCAATTTAATGTGACTTCGCATAGCCTATAACCAGCGGACAAACAAGACGCTTCCAACAACACCTTATTTGTCAAATTATAATAAGTAGTTTAGAAGTTATGAGGGAACAGATGAACATGTTAGTTTAGTTTAGTTTCGACGGGCTGTTTCCGCAACTCCACGTCCAGCGCGTATTTTGCGTACGGGTGGGATTCGATTACTTCATTCGATCCACCCCAGCTCCTCGAGGAAGACCAGTAGTGCCCTGGTGCTGCCGACTATCTCCTGCAGGGTACCTGGGTCACCGAAGTATTTGGCCCTGTAACTAGCGATTAGCGTCCACCATGCATGCTCTGCAGAGTGGGCTGTCCGTGATTCCTATGACAAAAAGGTGCTTATTAAAGGTCCCGTGTCCAGCCGTTACGGCTGTGACTGCACGCAGCTGTGACTTAGTCAGTCGTAGGGCCTTTTTTTGTGAACCGGCCGTCGATGGCGGGTAGTGCCTCCTTGTCCTGCCTACATTCGCTATGGTCAATCCACAGCTTGCTGTGTTGGTCCCTGGTACGTTGCCTTAACAGACCGCGTAGGTATCCGAAAGGTAAAGGCACGATGGGCTCTGGGTCCACCAGTGCCATAATAGAGCCCTTACGGGCGAACTCGACCGCAGCATCGATCCCTCGGGAGTCGCTGTGTCCCTTGATCCATTGAATGGTTAGTTTATTTTAAATATCGACCTGGTTCAGGCGTTGGTGACAATCGTAAATCAGCCCTGAGTTGACCGTGTAGCTGTTTAGTGCTTGCAGGACGGCCTTGCTGTCCGAGAGTATACGTATAGGGAAATCCTTTACCTCCCTAGCTGGGACAGCTGAAACCGCCAAGGAAATGCCCAAGAATTCGACCTGGAACACCATGTTGTGGATTCCCAGTGGTGTGGCTAAGCCGATGTTTAGGTCCTCTGAGAAGAAACCTGCACCCGTACCAGTACCTGTTTTGGATCCATCTGTGAAGATCCGCAGCTCATCGGGGCGTAGCCCCTCGCAGCGTTATAGGGATGATGACTAAAAAATATTTTTTGTCCGTCAGATAGATTTCCAAAAAGTATTGGACACGTATTTTTTCTTTTGTCACGTTAACAAAAAATAATGACGATACAGTGCGTTAAAATATCGTATGACGTCATGCCTTGGTACAATTTTTACATAGAAGTGACGTCACAAGCCCCCACTCCTGAATTTTGATACGCTTTATATTGGTGATTTTTTATGGATTTGTAAAAGCAAAAAATACGTGTCCAATATTTTTTGGAAATCTATCTGACGGACTAAATAGAATTTGCTGTTTCTTACCCTGTCATCATCCCTATTGGATTCTGTATTTTATATCAAAAATGAATTGCTTGGGTATCCGGTCGTTAGTGGCTATAATAAGGGGGAGTTCGCGGTGAAGACCTTCAAGCAGAGCGGTGTGTTGTGTATCTCTCTTACCCCAGACATCCAGTGTCTTTAGATGTACAGCTGCCATCGTCGCTTCCTGCTGTATAAACAGAAGCAGAGGGGGGTAGGGGTAGTTCTCATGCAGCCCGTTGTTGCCATGCAGGCCAGTCTCTACTCAATCGCTGTAGCTTGTTCACGGCTGTAGTTAGTTTAGTGCGGTGCCACCAAACCACGGCTCCATAGGTTATCATGGGTCAACTCACCGCACTGTAAAGCCAGAGTATGATTTTGGGGGATAGGGCCCACGTCTTACCTATCATTTTCCTGCATTGCCAGAAGGTGGTGCAGGCCCTGTCTACCTTTTTGCCTAAATGACTGTTCTAGTTCAACTTACTATCAAGGATGATTCCCAAATATTTAACCTCGTTGAAAAGCTGGAGCTCTGTGTTGAAAAGCTTAGGCAGGCGGAAGGGGCCTAGTACCCTTTTCTGGGTGAACATGACCAATTCAGTTTTAGAGGGGTTTACTGATAGATCATACTCCCTGCACCATCGCTCCACCATGCGTAGCACTTGCTGATTAAGGTTGCAAATTGTTCCAGTCACCTTCCCAGGTACGAGGATTGCGAGGTCGTCTGCATAACCTATTGTAAAGTAACGGTGTTCGTTGAGCCTGGTGATGAGGTCGTTATACCAGATTCCATAGAATGGGGAAAAACACCCCTGCTTGTGGGCAGCCCTTGATAAATGATAAATGATTTTATTTCTGTAAGTTGGTTTGTTCAAACACTTTTACATGTCGATCATATTTTTTTAAACTAGATGATGTCCGCGTTTCCTATCTGACTACTCTGAGAAGAAAGGCCGAAACAAACTCAGAGGTCACAGTCTCTTTTAAAGTCCAGACAAAATCTTGGTTAGATCCTTGGCTATCAAGGCCTGTGAATTGCTTCCTCTATTTGGCGAAGAGCAGATTCAGTAGACTTACCCGAGTTGTAAGCATGTTGGTTACCAAGTAGAGGTAATGTTATTAGAGCGCCGTCTCTGATTTCCCTCTCGCACAGTCTTTCCATGGTCTTGAGCAAGAACTAGGTCACGCTGATGGGCGTGTAGGACTTGGCGTTTGTATAATTACTCTTACCGAAACTTTCACTTACCGCCCTCCTTTAGGGACGTATCTAAAGGCCAGGTACACTTTCAACAGTGGCATCAGTCTTTCTAATGATATGCCTCCTCATTGTAGTAGAGCGGCGAACACGCCGTCTGGACCGGGTGCCTTGAAAGGATGCAAGCTTTGGATGGCCCATTGGAGTTTCTCCAGCGTGATCATCCTTCGTGCATAGAGATAATTATCGATTGTTGGTAGTTGGATAATATCCTTCCAGTCAGTTACCTAAACGAAGACGCTCCATGGAAAGTGTGTTTCTACTAGGATGCGTCTAGTGTCTTCAGGTGACGTGGTGAGTGTGTTGTCAGGTTTACGGAGTATGGCAGGCCCAGGTGTATTCTGTTGTGACAGTACTTTCCTTACCCTGTTTGCTTGTTGGCAAGATTCAATGTTCCCACAGTATTTACGCCATCCCGAGGTACGACTGAATCTGATGCATTTTTTGTAGCTGGATTTGGCTGCATAATAGGCGTCCCAGTCCTCATCCGCGTATGTGTTCATGACTCTATTCAGAGCCTTCCTTACTTTACCGCGCTTTTGTTCTAGATCCGCACCCCACCAGGGTTGTTTGCCCGGTCTACTACGCGGAGTGGTTTCTGGGCAAGCAGTATGGTAGCTGCTTTTCATAGATTCAGTAAGTTGGTTTACCTGCGTATCTATCTGCATCATGTAAATATTAGTCAACTCCTCGCATATGGGCGGAAGCTTGGAAGCGAGGGTGCTTGTGTAGATAGCTCTGTCTGTGTTGTGTGGATTACGCCGAGGTGGTGTAGATGCTACACAGACCTGAATGTCATGGCGGATCCATCTGTGGTCCGAGCAGGAGGCCAAACCTGCCACCCATTAATGATTTCCGCTGCGCCATCTGTTGCCAAGGTCAGGTTTATAATTGTCAGACTGCGTCTGGTCACAAACGACTCATCGCATCAGCCCGCCCGGATTGATGAAGCCTCCTCGAGGCGACATAGTCTGTTGAGAGCCCGCTTGGCCAAAGTCTGACCCTTCCAAGCGGCCTGCTGTGACGTGCCGGCCGTCTGTGCTGATTCCACCGCCGTTGACTGGTTGCCATGGATCGCAGTCAAAGTCAAATATATTTATTTCAACTGTGCCATTAAGCGACACTTTTGAACGTTAACAATTATTTTTTTATGTTACCCTGGGCTGTAGGGATTGTGGGTACCAAGGGGTTTGGGCAAGGGTCCAGAGTTTGTTTTTTCTTTTCTTGCCATTGCCATTGTGGGTTTGCACCGACCAGGCTTCGCCCGCCGCCCCTGTTTGCCTGGTGGCGGCTGCCCCGCTGGCGTGCGTAGTCGCAGTAGAGGGTGTGCTAGGTGCACCATGCTCTCCACCGGTGGGTTCCCGCATTGTCGAGGCAGGGGGGGCTCAGTAACCGTGGAGGACCTCAGCGGACCTGAGAGGGCGTGTGTACCTCGTCTGTGGCCCTCTTACGGGACACCATGACCATTTCCCTACCCTTGGCAAGAAAGTAGGGCTAACGTTTCGCTTGAAATCCGGACCAAAGGTTGCCTCACGGACCCACTACCACGGAAGCCGATCGGCTCAACCCCCCAGGACTCCTTCATCCCTGCTTACGGCGCTCAACTACGCAGATTAGGACCACGACGAGCAGACTTTAGTGACGGCCGAGCCCGCGACCACTTAGTCACAGGAGATTCGCGGTTAGGAGTGGATGTTGGATTGGTCGGGCAAGAGGATGAGGTGTGGAGGTGTAGGTGATACTTAGGAGAGGAGGGTTGGGGTTAGGCAAAAGTGGGTTGTTAGGATTAAGCGATGGGAACTCAAAGAAGGTGATTTCTATAACATCTATTTCTTAGGGAATTAGACCAATAACGAGGTGGCAACCAAGAGAAGGTATAACCACTGGACTTGCCTTGAGAATCTACACGACTATTGCGCTCTCCCTCAACACCCCGCCACCCTGCCCCCTCTGAGAGAGGTGGCAAGGTAGGCCCACATCTATGCTATCAAGCCAAGCAGAGTGGAACAGAGCAAAGCAAGTTAAAATATTACAAGCATAGACCTAGACCATCTCCCCCAACAGATGAACGTACATACATACCCACATACCGGTCAAAAACATTACCCTCCCTTTTGCTTCGCCGTAGTTGGGTAATTAAATATTTCCAAAATTACTTAAGTACGCCAAGTTTCAACTTCGGATCATCGAGCATCGGATGCTAGGACGTACTTGAAAAATCGATTATCATTTGCCAGACACACATAGGAATCCAAGGTTACCTATATATATCTTTAGAATGAATAGGTTACTTCTAGGTAAACGTGCTTCATTGTCGACCACATCAGCTTACCATCAGGTGTGATATTTTGCCGCAATTAGACTCCTATTTGGTCTTTTGTGCGTGCAGGCCTCCTCTGTGTGAGAGGGAATGGGCCGTAATCCACCACGCGGGTCCAGTGCGCGTTGTTGGATGTCATGTCTTCGAATTTTTGGTTCTAAGACCATAGAGAGGTTCACCACCTGTTATAGATGATTTCCGGTATAAAAACTATCGTATGTTCTTCCCTGGGTCTCGCACTAAGTCCAAACCAAATTTCATTTAAATCGGTGTAGCGGTTTCAGCGTGAAAAGGTAACAAACAGACTGACAGACAGACGAACAAAATTACTTTCGCATTTATATGAAACTATTTTGTGCGCGGGGTTAAAATGCATGCTATCACATCCGACAACACGTGCGAAAGAGATAGATGTTGTGATGAGCAGTGAGAAGCTAGTTCGCGTACAAATACACACTTTTGCAAATTTGCAGCAAAATGGATGATAATTTACGAAAACGAGCGTGGGACATTTTTTAAACAGTCCTTTGGGAGTATGAATATCATGAACAAACGACTGGGAGTAAGGATATCATGGAAAAACGACTAAATATATCTGTTCAAAATAAAATTATTTGCATTTTTCGACCTTTGAACTTTCGACGCTCATAACTTTCAAATAATATATATTTGAAAGTTATGAGCGTCGAAAGTTCTTTATGTTTGTATGGAAAAATGATCGAATAGGGCAACCTTAAGTATGTTTTTTTAGGTTGTCACCTGAAGCCCACAAGTAATATTCTATCATCGAAACGGTGGCGATGGCGATTGTCAAAAAAGTAAAATTCTATGGGATTGACAAGCGATATCCTTATGCCGCCTCCACACGCTTGTTTGCCACAAACAGTGGCGAACGCCAAACACGTGCCAAACACTGAACACAATCACCCAACACAAACACGGTATCCACATGCTTGGCGAACGTGCTAGTATATTCCGGATTGGCAAACATGGCAGACGACGAACTTGCTGTTAACCTCCTCAGACCAATCAGACATTTTCCCTTACAATTTAGCTTAGAATGCACAAAATGTCACGATTCGTAAATTTGACCACCACTCCGCTGCCCGCAAGCTCGCGCGTACTACTGAACAAGCGTCTGGATACATCGTAAACATGTTTGTCAAACACTCTTTGATTTGTGTACAAAAACCGACATCATAAATATATGATTACGATTTACGAATAAACCCTCTTGTTAAACCAATTTTAGTTAAAATATGTTTGGCTCTTTCTTTCACAATGGTATTTTTATAGTTTTTGACACATTATAATAATAAAGTTTATTGGCATGTTACACTAGCTGTATTTATGGGGTAATAAACAAAATATTCTACAGCGTAGTGAAAACAGGTACCTCATGAAGTTAACAGTCCTATGTATGTTTGACGAAAAAATTATATGTTTAGTTGGGTAAAATGAAATCCTCAAAATGGCAACACTTTCCATAGTTATAGGTTATTTTATTTTAAGTATTTATTACTACACATCATTGAATCTCACTGTAAAACATCATAATTTGTCTTCATATAGCGTTTTATAACCAAAGGAAAGATAATTTCGTCCACTTGCGAGTAAAAAGTTATTCCATCGTGTTTTCGCTCACCTCGGCTTTTACAGCCTAGAACACTACAACCCACCATCGCATTGACACTAATTATCTATAAATAACCCAATTCCTTGCCTCATATACACGTTTATACCACGAAATCACAGAAAATCTAACATCACCGAGTTTGTTTGTTAACACCTGTCATGACAAGATCTTGCCAGACAACAAAAGCCGGCCATGGTGACACAGGCCAAAAATAAATGTCCTTATTATTTACTTGGGGCTGCCAATTTAGCGATCTCGCTCTATTAATCAAGCTCATTGTATAGCTCTATTTAAGGCGATATCGAAAAATCACGTGAAGAATCGCTTATCTGCCTTAGCTCCACACGCTTGGCGAACAATGGCAAACAGCAAACACAAAACAACAAACACGGACGTGTGGATGGGTGTGTCTTCGTGTTTGCCTGTTTTTGTTTGTGTTCGCCCGTGTTTGACATCGGTTTCGGTTTTTGTGCACAAGGAAAGGGTGTTTGACAAACATGTTTGCGATGTATCCAGACGCTTGTTCAGTTCAGTAGTACGCGGAAGCTTGCGGGTGGTGGTAAACGTTACGAATCGTGACATTTTGTGTATCCTAAGCTGAATTGAGAGCAGTGGTGGCCCAGTGGTATCGGCTGCGACTTACAAGTTGTAGGTCGTGGGTTCGAGCCCAGGCAGGCGCTTTACTTTGTAAAATTATTACATCACCACTGCTCTCAAAACGGTGAAGGAAAACATCGTGAGGAAACCGGCATGTCCTAGAACCAAAAATTCGAAGACATGTGACATTCACCAACCCGCACTGGGCCCGCGTGGTGGATTACGGTCCATTCCCTCTCACAGAGAAGAGGTCTGTGTCCCAGCAGTGGGAACATTAATAGGCTGATGATGATGAAGCTATCTTATCTTATCTTGTGGAGGGGCCGAGAAACAACTCCCCAATCTCGTTGAAAACTCTTTTCATGAATTTTACAACGAGACTGGGAGATATGAGCCTATAGTCTGCTGGTCTTGGATATCCAGCCCCTAAGAGACTCATTCGCTTACCAGCCATTGCATCGCATGTGCAAAGAAGGTGCTCCATGCGTTCCGTATGTTCCCCACACAACCTGCACATGGGTGTCGCGATTAGACCCATCTTCATGAGCATGTCGTTGGTTCCAAAGTGCCCAGTAAAGGCCCCAAGCAGGTAGCGGATTTGTCCCCTGCTCATGTTCCAAATGCATTCCCTGGCTTTGAACGTAGAGCCTAGGAATTTCTTGGAGTGTTGTAGACCGGTGCTAGATAGCCAATGAGTTCGCTGTCTGTAATCTGCAAACTCCCTAAATGCGGCTTTTACGAGGCACGTCGAGATGCCTACACATGGTTCTGGACCCACAAAGTCATTTGCTGAGCCCTCTCTTGCCAGTTCATCTGCCATTTCGTTACCATGGATTCCTTTGTAGCCAGGGA
Organism: Orthosia cruda; assembly: GCA_964057195.1. Lineage (NCBI taxonomy): Eukaryota > Metazoa > Arthropoda > Insecta > Lepidoptera > Noctuidae > Orthosia > Orthosia cruda. The sequence goes on along the minus strand of OZ059852.1, from coordinate 3,208,074 downwards.
CCCACATCAGTCTTACCCTGTTGTGCTTCCCAAGCCTGTTTAGGGTTTGGACAGCATCCAGAGTAAGTCCGGCGTCCACTTTGTAGGATGCCATGGCTTTGATTGCAGCCTGACTGTCACTAAGAATATATATGGATTTACCTCTGGTTCCTCTATCTATGTTCTCTTGAGCACAGGTTATTATGGCATAAGTTTCTGCTTGGAATACAGTTGCCATTTTCCCTAGGCTTTTGCTACATTTGTAACCTTTTGCGTATATTCCCGCCCCTGTACCTGATTCCATTTTGGATCCATCAGTGTACCACACCAGACTGGCTTGTTCTGGTGGATCGATTCCCTTCGTCCAGTCCTCTATTGTAGGGATTTGGACCTTGAAAGATCTTTCAAACACAAACATAGTTTGCATTTTATCGGATAACATGCTTGTTACCCGATCCAGGCCTTCATTCCCGTCGAACTTTGTATGGTTGGTCTTTGGCTTAGAGGCATCCCATAGTCCAGCCACAGCAAGTCGATGTAATGTCTTCCTTGTCTCGAATTCAACCATCATATGCAGAGGAGGGATATTGGGGTATCTCTCAATCTCTGCCGTAGGTGTTGTCCTGAAAGCACCCGTGATGCCTAGACACACTGTTCTTTGTAATCTGGTGAGTGGCGCTTTGCACGAGGCAAGCTTTGTTCTGGGCCACCACACTATGCTGCCGTATGTGATAATAGGTATTATCATTGTCCGGTACAGCCATCGTATCACTTTGGGCTTTAACCCCCAAGTTTTACCGTAGGTGGAACGACACATGCCGAACACTCGTAGGGCTTTCGTCGTAATATTTTCCACATGAGTTTTCCACCTGAGTTCTCTATCAAGCGTTACACCCAGATATTTAACTTCGGTAGCCCAGGGCAGCTTTATTTCATTGAGGGAGAGCTCTCCTAAGTTTCCTAATTGTCTATTCCTCGTGAATGGAACAATGACTGCTTTGCTTGGGTTGATAGAGAGGTGGTTCTTTGTACACCATTCCTCTGTCATCCTCAATGCCTGTTGTAATAATCCAGAGACTATGTTCGGGCATTTACCATTAACCATTATAGCTATGTCATCTGCATAGCCTACTGTGTAGAATGGTCCAGTATTGAGCTTGGTAAGTAGCGAGTCTACTACCAAGCACCACAATAATGGTGACAGCACTCCACCCTGCGGACAACCTCTTGTTGTTTTTGCACTAAGTCTGTCTCCCATCAGTTCCGATCTGACTATTCTGCTTCTCAGCATATAGTCAATCCAGTCGAACGTGGTATCGTTGATGCCATGTTCCTTTGCAGCGATGCGTATGGACTCGAATGTTGTCTTGTCGAAGGCTCCCTCTATGTCGAAGAAAGCCCCGACACAGATCTCTTGTCCCTCTAGCGCAGCCTCGGCTCGACTCGCAACATAGTGCAATGCCGTTTCTGTAGATTTGCCAGGGCTGTAGGCGCACTGTAGTTTATGTAGAGGGAAGATTTTAAGTGGTCCCTTTCTTAGGTACCTGTCTACCAGTTTCTCCAGAGCTTTTAAGAGAAAGGATGATAGACTAATTGGCCTGTAAGCTTTAGCTTCTTCGTAAGTCGGTCTACCCACCTTCAGTATAAAGGTGACTTTGACCTCCCTCCATGCCTTGGGTACGTACCCAGAGGCTATGCAGGCTCTGTAGAGCTTACTCAAATGAGGTATCAAAACTGATGCCCCTTCTTGCAATAGTATTGGGTAGATGCCATCCGGACCAGGGGATTTGAGAGGCCGCTATGGCAATCTTCAGTTTATTTTCATCTACCACTTTCTTTGCCATGAGCCAGTTATTTTTGGACGTGTGCCTTGTGAGCTCGTCCCTTGTGACTGGTTCCTCTTCATCGCTGTCGCGCAGTATACATTCCGGGAAGTGAGTTCTAAACATCACGCCCAGAGTGTCCTGTCCAGTTTCCGTTAAATACCCATTCTCATCCTTTACAGATGATAGTGGGTTTGTCTTAGTCATGGAAATCGCTTTGCACAACCTCATTCCATTTGGCAGAGCTTCGATGGAGGTGCAATGCTGCCGCCAACTAGTTCTTTTGGCCTTGCGTACCGCCGTCTTATACCTCGTCAGCATGCTATGATAGTCAGAGAAATCTTTCCTGGCTTTTGCATTATTAAAGGCCTGTCGTGTTTCCTGACGTATTTTAGCTAGTTCAGGAGTCCACCATGGTACCTTTTTGCAAAAGGCCTTTTTCTCTGCACCCATGCACCGATGGTGCCCACCTTGATTCTATCAGCTTCAAATTCTATATCTAGTATGGAATTAAGCTTACCTTTAGGGCTTCCTAGATTTACTTTTAGGTCCCTCCTGTACGAGTCCCATTTTGTATGTCTTGGGTTTCTCCTACGTCTAGTTTCGGCTTCTCCCGCCGTCCTAAACCTAAAGCATATATAATTATGGTAAGACAGAGAGATTTCGTCCAATACATGCCAATTTTCGATGTAAGCGCTGGCCTTGTTTGAAGCCAGTGTCAGTTTATTGCCAGCGTTAAGGATTTGTAAAGAAGAGCTTACCACAAAGTCCAACAAATCCTCCCCTCGTTTGTTGACATCTGAGCTGCCCCAAAAGACATGGTGTGCATTCGCATCGCAGCCAAGTATCAGGTCGAGGTATTCTTGGTTGCCGTAGTCAACCAGTCTTCTGATTAGTGATGTTACTGGTTCCTTTTGTTCATATGGGAGGTAGGCAGAGGCAAGGATAATTTTCCTTTTCTCTGTGCCCATCTCCACTTGGATCAAAGTTGTTGTGAGATCCCTGTAACAGAAAGTACGTAAGGGCATTGCCTCTATACCGCCCATGATATAGATGCAAGTCCTCGCGTCATTAGTTGGACAGTCATAGAGCACCATGCCTCCTGTCCCACCTAAGCCTTTTATAGTCCCCTTATACAGATAAGGTTCCTGTATCAAGGCAACGTCAAATGTGTTACGCTTCAGTTGCCGAGCCAGAAGGGCAGTAGCGGCTCTGCAATGATGCAAATTAATTTGTACACACTTTAGTCCCTCCATCTTGGATGATTTGATGGGCCTGTGTTAATATAGGAGGGCCTTAGTTTTGGGGCTCCTCCTCCATCGCCTGGCTCTCCTCAAGAGCAATCGGCGACTGAATCCCCAGGGTGTCGAAGTCCCCGAGGATGTCATCCTCGTGGTCTGCCTCTGACGCCCTGGTCCCAATCTTTGCCTCCTGCGCTGCGCCGTAAGCAGAGATTTCCTCGATGGCCTCCTCACGTCGGTGTAGTCCATCCTCGGAGGGTTCCGTCTCTGCTTCCGCAGTGGGTGCCTCTCCCTTATCTTCTTCCAGGAGCTTGAACGAGTACCGTTCAATTCCTCCTGGAAGAGAGTAGCCCGCGGCCTTGGTGACCCCAGCGGACACCCCGTCCATGAGGACGATACGACGGATGCCGCGTCTACTCAGTGAGAGTATTCACGACCTTCCAGTCGCTCGTCCTCAAGGCAGGGTTAAGCCGCTGGAGCAGTCGAATGGCCCGGGCAGAGTCCTGCAACGCCAAGTTGCGACTCTTCCATGCCATTTTGACTGGCTTTGGAAGGTCCTTGGCGTCAACAACCTTGAGTTTCAAGGAGCCAAGTTCCACATTGTGGATGGACCTCCGAAACCAGCTAGCTGCATCAGAGTTGTCGCAGGATACATGAACTGCACCTGCGACAACTCCGGGAACAACCGTTAAAACAGGCAGAGGATCCGGCGCCACTTCCAGTTTCTCAATTATGAGCTCCTGGATTGGCACCAAGTCTTCCGCCCTCAAGTACTCCTCCGGGTACCTGACTGTGACGACAGCGAGTTTCACAGCCGCCACCGCATCCCTAAAGGATCCGGTTGAGGATGATTGCCCTTGGATCTTCATCCTCTTGGCCACCATGTCCCCGCTATCGCCGCTGAGAGCAGCACGCGATCTCTTTGATGGGCCCTCTGTAGGAGTCCCCTCTAGAGCCGCCTGCTGTCTCAGCTTTTGGCGCTTTTTTCTGCGCGCCCCAGATCTTCCAACCGGAAGCCAGCCAGGTTCATGCCGGCCACCGGGAGACGACGAGGTGCTGTCTTTGCCGGTCGCGTCCGGGGCCCCAAGGTCCGAGGTCATTCGACCTCCGACACAAGGGTCACGTGTCACGCCAGTTTTGGCAGCACCTTTGTGCCCGGTGGGCTGGTTTGCAGTTCCGCCCTTAGGTGGTCCCGCAGCAGTGCCGGCCCTCGGCAGTGCCGCAACAGTACCGTCATTTGACAGTCCCGCCGCAGCCCCACCTCGAGACGACCCCGCTGCAGTCTCGCCTCCGGGCGTTCCTGCTACGGAAAATGCAGTCCCGGCTTGCGCCGGTTCCGCCGTCTGGTGTGCAGTTCCGCCCTTCAACGGTCCCACAGCAGTGCCGACCTTCAGCAGTGCCGCAGCAGTACCGTCATTTGACAGTCCCGCCGCAGCCCCACCTCGAGACGATCCCACTGCAGTCTCGCCTCTGGACGTTCCTGCTAAGGAAAATGCAGTCCCGGCTTGCGCCGGTCCCGCCTTTTGGAGCGCAGTCCCAACTTTCGCCGGTCCTTTCGCTTGTGTTTTTTTTTTTTAATTTAAGTCCATTTAAAATCCCGATAAAAATTTCATCCCTCGACTATCCCCACCCTCCATGGAGTGCTCAAGTGGCGATGCTACGGTAGCACCAGGGATTAGCCGAGGGATATAGCCCCCCCCCATTAGTTGCTCACGAGTCTGCACGACACCAACTCACACCACTACCACTGGGGATGCGAGCGAGCGCCGCCATCTGCAAGCCCCCGATGGGAGTGAACTCGCCTGGGGGCCGTCTGACCAGCCGATTGACCGTAGCTGGCTAGGCTACGGCCTCTCGTGTCGGAAGAAATCCGGACCAAAGTGATGTGTTGTGTGCAACCTGCTCCACTCAATCACCAGGATCCCTTCATCCCTCCATACGGGTCCCCGCGCACGGCACCAACACGCGGGAGGTCATTGCCAACATTTTCCTTGTTCAATGGTGGACACCCAGGGGCATGACCTCGCCACCCCTGTGATACGTCGCCCGGTGATTTCAGTTACGTCTATTTCAGAGGGAATTAGACCAATAACAGGGCGGCAACCACGAAAGGAAAATCACAGCACTTGCCTTGAGGATCTACAGGACCGTAGCGCTCTCCCTCAAGACCACGCCACCTTGCCGGCTCTGAAGGAGCCAGGCAAGGTAGGACTGCATCGACAAAGCCAAGCACTACAGGCCTGTCGCTGACAGCTCAAAGCGTAAGTTTGCTAACACAGACCAGCCCCTTGAAGCTAAATAATATGGAAAAATTTCTGATTGGTCTGAGGAGGTTAACCCGAAAGTAATCGCTGCCACAACAAGCTCGGCGTCTGCCATGTTTGCCAATCCGGCATATAATGGCAAGTTCGCCAAGCCTGTGAATACCGTGTTTGTGTTAGGTTGTTTTTTGCAGTGTTAGGCACGTGTTTGGTGTGTGCCACTGTTTGTGGCAAACACCAAGCGTGGAGGCGGCTTTTCATTTCGACATTTCGACTATCGCCTTCGCTGACATCAAATGCCACTTATATAGAGCCTCTGTCCGTTTTATTAATAAAATTATACAAAAAAAAACATTATTTTTAAGCAAACTTTTTTCGTATCTTCTCAGCAAACTCTTTCATTTGATAACCATATCATGGCAGTGCACAAAAAATAACTAGTCCACCATCTTGGATTTAGAATGACGTCACTTAGATAACCATGCATTGTCATCCAAACTAAACGTGTATGCGAATTTCATCTTAATCGGTGGAGGATAACTGCTTTAAAATTCAGTTGCAAGATTTGACCCGAACACACTTACATACATACATTGCAAGTTAAATAAAAGCTTGTAAAAAGGTTCCTGGTATAAATGCTGATGTGCTGAACTTGTTTATTCATTAATCATCGTCTTCATTTCAGCCGAAAGACGTCCACTGCTGGACATAGGCCCCCAAGCGTCGCCACACTGATCGGTCCTGTGGGTGTCGCATCCATCGGATTCTTGCAGCCTAAACCAGTACCCTGATTGCGCAAGTGATTTCGGCAAGGCAAAAGGTTTGACCCCATCTTCTTCTTTTCGTGTGAGGATGTGTCAGAGTTAATTAAGCCGCCTCTGGGAACTCCACAGGCCTCTGACTTGGCTATTTCAGACTTACATTAACTATATAAGTCCAGGTTTCCTCACGATGTTTTCCTTCACCGTTGCCTGTTATGTCCAAGATTAATAAAAGTACATATGAAAAAGTCACATTGGTACTTGTCCGGATTTGACGTCCTCAAGCACGAGAGGCAAGATCTTAGCCACTGGGCCACCAAAAATATTGGGCTCTTTTATTGATGATGATACTCTTTTTCGAAAGAGTCCAATAAGTTTTGGCGATACCTAATTATTTAATGAGAATTTGTCATACTCTCAAACCGTTTGCCTTGCCGAATTCGGCAAGGCAAAGGGTTTGACCCCATGAGATGACTCACGCAATTAGGCTAACGGTCATCGGTCCACCTAGAGGGCCCCATCGACCATCCGTTCTGCAGGGAATGTGCCCATTTTTTTTTTTCTTTTTCTTCCAATGACATCTCACGCTCTGGGTGAAGCGGGAGGGCGTGTCAGACTTTTACTGACTAAAACCCACCCGTCTTCCTTCAGTTGCTTGTGCCAGGGCCGCGGTAACTCTTTTTGAAATTTATCCGCGACCCAGACAGGCTTCGGCCCTAGCGGACCCCGTCAGTTTTTGCTGACATCTCTTCGAGGCGCGCGTGGAACACTATGCGCCGTCGACTCGGGCCTGGTCCTTATCGGACGGCGAGCTATCCATTACTCGCCGTCCGCAAGCCCGCGCCTACGGTGACGGGAATAGGCTTGCGACCCCCGACGCAGGGAATGTTCCCTGCCCACTTATTAAGTAAAATAGTACAATTAATGAACGTCAAGCCGTTTGGGTTGTAGAGCGTGCTATAGAAATGGACATTCGAACATACATACACTCGAATAGGAAAGTATTTAGTCTCAAATACATTTCACACAAGTAAAATTTCAAAATTTGAAATACCCCCGACACATTTTTATTTCATGCTACATAATTTATCTAGTACATAGTAGATACGCTTTGATCGGCAATCTAATAAACACGTAATTATGACATGATATCTTGCGAAAACAACCCGATTCAAACAGTATAACGCCCATAACTTATGAACGGCTGAACCGATTTTATTCAAACATAGCTAAGAACACTCGACAAAATCACCAATCAAATAAAATAAAACTAAATCAAAATCGGTTCATCCGTTTAGGCGCTATGATGCTACAGACAGACACACAGATACACAAATACACCGATACACAGATAAACAGATACACAGATACATAGATACACAGCAAAACGTCAAACTTATAACACCCCTCTTTTTCCGTCGGGGGTTAAAAGTGTTTATTTTAAATAAATACCTAAGCATAATCTTTATCAGAGATCCATGCCATCAATTTTGGAAATCATTTAATATTGGAAGCACATAATTTTATGCAACTGCAAAAAATTATGCGAATTATTCGAGAACCAATCCGATAATTCGAAATGTATTACAGATTACTAATAATAAGTATTTTATTACACGTTTATTTATATTACAATTCCTATATTATTAATATACACTCGTAAATGGTAAACTAATAATATGCTAATGGTTACTTATCATACATAATATGCATTTAAATTTTATCTATACTAATATTATAAAGAGGAAAGATTTGTTGGTTTGTATGTAACGGATAAACTTAAAAACTACTAGACCGATTTCAAAAATTCTTTCACTGTTGGGAAGCTACACTATCCCCGGGTGACATAGGCTACTTTTTATCCCTGTATTCCCACGGAACGGGAACTACGCGAGTGAAACCGCGAGGCTTTCGCTACTATTTATTAAATTTATTGCACTATATATATTTGTACCTACCATAATTATCAATGTAGAATTAATTAATTACAACAGTGGTCAGGCAGGGGCCAGTAGTCCACCTTTAGTTTTAAAGAACGTCCTCACTGAGAGCATTCACGTGTAATGTGAATTCGATGTCGAATATTCAAGTTGTGTGGGCGTCGAGCCGAGCGTTACAAAGATTATTAGCTTACACGCAAACGCGAACTTCGGCCGGTGCGGACGTCGCAACGATTTTCGCGGAGACGGCTCGCATTCGAATGTTCACGCAAAAAAAACGCTCGGAATCGAGTACTCAGATAATTAAATGAAAGAGGATGTATTTAGGAATATACTAGGCTAGGTTAAACAACATCTACCAAGGTCACCCATCCGAAAACAAGTGATCCAAAAAAAAGTGGACACCCATCCAAACTCCGACCTTGGTAAGTGTTGCTTACCCCGGCAGCGTCACCCATCCAAAAACGAGCAAACCAAAAAAAAGTGGTCACCCATCCCAAAACTGACCTTGGTAAGTGTTGCTTACCCTGGCGGTGTCAGCCATCCAAAAAAAACCGGTCAACCATCCAAAGACTAACCTTGGAAAGTGTTGCTTAACCTGTGTGGGGTCACCAATCCATAAACAAGCAAATAAAAAGACTTGGTTTCCCATCCACAAATCGTCCTTGGTAAGGTTTGCTTAACTTGGCGGCTACACCAACCTAGCCGCTCAAGATAAAATACTATTTAAAGTTACTGAATACATTATAGTAGTGAATGAATACCAGCTAGGGTAGCCAACCGAAATAAATTATTTAATGTAACAAGCGATTACGTAATTTCTCGACGATGAAGTGTTGAGAAACTCCAGTGAGTTTCTCAACACTTCATCGTCGAGATTGACAGTACAACTGAGAGAGTTGTCAGTACAACTGAGGGCTGGCTAATTCATTGAGCTAGGAAAAACATGGAGGCGCCCTATTATTCTATACATACATTAGCTTATACAAATATGAGTGAAATACGATACAGAATGTGAAACATCATTTTGTCTCATTTCTTCTAATGTAGTAATCGTATTTGACAAAAGAGACAACAATATTTCAGTTGTTGCTCATTATGGCAACATTTTGTTACGACGTAGTGACAGCTGTCAGTACGTGCCATATTCGCCATATTAGTTGCCGAAATTTGTGGTTGTGTTCATGGTAGTCCTGCTGTCAAATGGTTGTTTACTTTTTGTATTATATGTGTGTGTGTTCCGTGATTAACACAACCATAGCATCGGCAGCCATTTTAAGTGCCATTTTAAGGTTTAGGTAGGCACGTTTTTTTCGTAGGTATTTCGGGTCCATAGTATTTATTAGGTCTATGGGCTAATTTGTGCCAATTTTTTTTGCGGTATTGCGATTTGACGTCTACTTCAGAAACCGGCCCTAAGGTCCCGAGACACACACAAAATAAATCTTTAATACACACAAATAAAATAATGTAATGATTAACTTAAGTCCAATAATAGAATTATGTAATGTAGATCATGCAATTGTTAATTAATAATGTAATATTTCATTCATTTTATTGTAATATTTTGCACACCTGCCATGACTTCTTAAGACCATATCCTTACGATATGGTCTTAAGAAGTTTTATAAAAATGTCACCCTGAAAACAACCCATATTACGCAAATAAATTATTTGATTTTGATTTTATGATCAATTCTAGAAAATGTTAATTTTACACACACTTCAATAACAATTTTTTTTTCCTTGTTAGCGCTGGGATCTCGTGCTCTCGATTTCATGACCGGGAAGGGATCAGGCGCAGAACCAAAGAATTTACGTACTTTCTGAGGCACGGGTGTCAATTTACCAACTTCTAATCAAAATTCCGAGCTGCTATAGAGAGAGAGAGTACTTTGCCTGCCCTGCAAATCGAATTCAGGACCCCTCGCTCAGCAGTAGCGTTTTCAACTGCGAGGTCAACTGGGCAGTTAGTACACACGTGTCTATATATACCAGTGTTATATTTTAAGGGTTCCGTATTCAAGGGGTCCAAACGGAACCCTATTGCTGTCACTCATGTGTCTGTCCGTCCGTCTGACTGTCTGTCCGTCTGTCCGTCGTCTGTCACACAGGTTTTACAGTCAAACGGTTGGAGCTACTGTCTTCCAATTTTCACAGTATAAGCATCTTGTTGACACAAAGCCATACAAATTGTCAAATAATATCATTAAATGTTTTAAAAAATATTGGAAAACAAAGGAATGGAAGCCACCAAAGTCAGATTTTTAACAAAATTTTGTTCCTAAGAACTTTTAACTTCCCATTGACAGTTATGATCTTCAAATTTGCTGATAATGTTAATTATTACTTATATTTTACTAACCTATACTCATATAATATTGTTACGAGCTGAGGTTCAGCGATAAATTATTTAAACAGCTTTATTTAGCAGAAATCACACTTTATTACAAAAACACTTCTTAAACAATTCTATTACTTCGCACTATTTTCCTTTTCCGATCGCTCTGTGTCGCTTCCAAATCGAAACTGCCTCACGACGATTTTTTTTTTTTTTTTTAATACGTGGCGTCTCGCAGTTCGGCCAAAGTAGCCGTACACTGCTTAACCGGACTAACCTGTGGAGACTAAGCTATGTAGCCTCCGGCCAGGCTTAAAATTTCTAAACCTAAAGCGACAGCACTAAGGGCTACCCCAGTTGGGGTCGGACCTCGGCTCAGGGCTTCGCTTGGGGGATGGCAAAGGCCGGATCTGATAAAGTGATTCTACCATCCGTTCGGAAAAGCCTACGTGGAGAAGAACGGACAAGTTCTCACGACGAACCCTACCGCTCTTTATATAGCACGGAAGATGTTTCTACAACGTTCCATAGGGTTCTAGATAATTCGAGAATCTTCCAGAACAATCGACATTCAAACTCACTGTTCCCGAAGCGACTAGAAACTTCGAGAAGATTAGTTCCGCTATTCGATAGTAGATGGCGCCACTAGTAAATATTTAGTTCTTCCCCTAGTCACTAGATGGCGTTGCCTTATCTCGAAACAATATTGATAAATAAGATTATTTCTTTAAAATTCCTTCATTTTTCCTATTACAACTATCTTGATTTTGTGATTTGGTACGGAACCCTAAATGTGCCAAGTCGTCGGACTTCGCCGGTTTTTTTATTTATTTTAATCTTCAGTAACCCTACCACAATAAGATTGTTATAACGCCTACCCTGACGATTAACAATAATTAAAGCTACAAGGAAATGCCATTGTAATGATGTTTCAACATCGCGTGTCTGAACCGAGATGATTGGAAATAGTCACCTAAGTAATTATATTGATTAATTAGTTCTTACAGCGGATATACTAAGTTGTCAAGCGTCAATGAGTGACCTTAGGTTCTATAATAATACATTCTAGGTGTAAATGACGGTAAATTATATTAAGGCCGGTATTCCAGATGCTCATGCTCAACTCAACTCAAACTGGCTTAATGGACTGTTGAAATTGATTGGCTTGTTTTTTTGACATTAATGTGCTCAATTCCAATATCCTAGACGCCCAAAAAGTTACCGAACTCTTTTAACAAACAAATTGTGGAATTGAGTAGTGTTGGCATGTATTTTTAACGTACTCGTACTTGCTAACTTGGACTTTCATTTTCATTCAATACTTACCACACATTTTGTGTAGAAAGAATTCAGTAACTTCTGGGGCGTCTGGGGCTCTTGCTCTATTGAGTACACATATGTCAAGCTGTAGAATCATATGCTAAACTCGAGAGGTGTGATTGGTTGGTTGTTGATTGGTAGTTGTAGCCAATTTTGTGTTTGAGTCGAGTATGAGCACCCGGATTAGGGTCCTAATTCATCTCTTTGTTTTAGGCTAATAATTCTCGTTAATACTATATCGTTCCATATTCAAGTTGCAATATCATCTCGGTCAGACCTCGGTCTATACCTACATTTTGACAAATTTTTATGATGATCACAATGTCAAAATATTGTGCAATTTGAATTGTTTTTTGACAGTTTGTGACTGAGATGCGAATGCGCTATTTCTTTCAAAATACTGAAATGAGGACTACCATTTTTGTGCTCACCAGTTGGCGCCACTGGCGATTAAGGTCCTTAAATATCATAATTCTGAAACATGTTTTTTTCGTGTAACTAATAGATTTGCTTTAAAAAAATAATTAACAACACATTTTGGATACTCCTCCAAAACGACTTTGATGTTTGTAAATATTTTACACAGAAAAATTGATGGCTAGAATTTCTTCATAACTGAAAAAGCATAATGTAAATCAAAGAATATTTTGCAAACAAAACTGGCCCAAAGGAGGTTCAATATTGATATTCTGGCTCCGAGCGGGCGCACGGCCAGTACTGCTTTAACAATGAGGGACATATACGCCTTAAATATGTTGTTGTTATAACACGCGCAAGAAAACAAACTTTAAATTATTTCTTATGCCGTAGAAGTGCGATTAAATATAAAATCGAGTATGCTGCAGTTTCGCGCAGCTCCTTTATTTCGAAAGCAAGAAAGGATAAAATTGCCGAAACATAAAACTATTATTAAAGCAGTGGTTGGTAAAATCCGTACCTATCTTAATCTGCTATTTGGAAAATATTCACAACAATAAAAAAGTAGCAAATAAACTCGCGCTAAAAACCAAGAGACTATAAATTTTGAAATTTTGAAAACCTCACTCTACACCAGCGCCTCTAGCGGCAAATATAGCCCTCATTTGCTTAAAGACGCAGCTTTGGAAAGCCTTCGAAGGACCGATGGCCTGGTGCGGACCGCGGAAACCTGCTGGATGCGAGACGCACAGAAATAGTCAATGTGGCGACGCTTGAGGGAGGTCTACATCCAGCAATGACATCATTCAGCTTAAATGCTGATAATGATTATCAGTAGTTAGGTAGTGATAAAAAGAATTGTAATGGAAAATCTTAATAACACTGTACAAGAGCAGTGGTGGCCCAGTGGTAACGGCCGCGACTTACAAGTTGTAGGTCGTGGTTTCGAACGCAGGCGGGCGCTTTACTTTGTGTAAATTATTTCATCTCTCAAGACGGTGAAGGAAAGCATCGTGAGGAAACCGGCATGTCCTAGAACCAAAAATTCGAAGGCGTGTGTCATTTACCGACCCGCACTGGACCCGCGTGGTGGATTACTTATCATATTATCCCAGCAGTGGGAACAACAATCAGGCTCCAACGTGTTCACACGTTGGAGCCTGATTCGGAATCCGGAACATAATTGGCGAAGTATAAGAGAGATACATAAGTTTACCTGTATCTATAGCATTTATATAAATTCAAAGGACGATAAAGGACACTTAAGGTTCCCCTAGTCAACGGCACGAACTATTTTGTGCGCGGGGTTTAAATGCATGCTGTCTCATCCGACAACACGTGCGAAAGAGATTGATGCTGTGATGAGCAGTAAGAAGCTAGTTCTCGTACGAATTAGCACTTTTGAAAATTTGTAGCGAAATGAATGATGATTTAGGACGAAACGAGCGCGCGAAATTTTATGAACAGACCTTTGCGAGTCTAGATATCATGAAAAAACTACTAAATTTATATTTTCAAAATATAATTATTTGCATTGTTGAATTACTAATCTATCCCTGTGTGAAGGCCGTTTTGCAATTTTCCTTCTTCTTATAGTATTTATTTCTGCCCAAAGATGCGTTAAAATTTGTGTTGAAATATGGAACTTTCGACGCTCATAACTTACAAATATTTTTAATTTTTTGTTTCTTTACAGGATAATGATGAGACAAATTGATATCATTTTTATTTTGAACATACATCGTCAAACAGTGGAGTGATCGCCAGACTACGTTTGTATGGAAGAATTTTCGACTAGTGTAACCATTAGAGGTTCTCGAAAATATTTAAAATTAACATAAATTAATTTATCAACTTTTATTTGTTTGTATAAACCACCCATAATTAAATGAACTATTCATGGTATTTAACACTTAATAGATTTAAGAGAAACTGGAGTAACTTGTTTTTCGAATAAAATAGGAATATAAAGTTGGAACGGGAAAAACCGCGTTCCAAAAATATTTAAATATAGTACATTACTGCAGAATCCAGTAAGTAAGACTTCCTGGCCAAGTATGAGTTAACCGGACCGAACCGCAGGTGAGGTCCGGTTATATAAGAGGCCAGGATGTCTTTCTTACTGGTTGAGGCTTGTATAATGCTTTTCTCAAAAATGAAAGAAAGTTGAACAACAAATTCGTTTAATTAATATTTTAGGTTACATTCATATTAGGGCAATTACTGATAGATGTTGTGATCGATTTACCGGGGGCATTTATTTATATTTTCTCAAACATGCTTGGAAATTTGAGAATTATTTTGACAACCTTCTTCGAGAAAAATCGAAATTGCAGTACAGACCAAATACGTGAGAGCAGCGGCCGGCAAAAGTTGTATATAAATCCATATCTGTCGTGTGTAGCGGCTAAATAAATTACATAGTAAACTCATATAAGTCGTGTAATTTAAAAATGGAACGATCTTTTTCACCGAAACATGGCAACCAAGGAGGTAACTTATCAAAGGTTTTATTTAAATTTCGAACTGGCTTGCTAATAGAAAGCTGTTTATTGAAAAAAATATCAAATAAACACTTTAAGGCTTAGCAGGCACTGCGATTTTATTTGCGCGGATTTATGTAGTTTTTTACCGCAATGCGTGCAGCTTCATACAATTCCATAGGCCGCAGAATGGGCGAAAAATCGCGCGAATAAAAATGCCTAACGCGGGCATAATAATTTTTGTTCGTTGTTCATCATTGATTTTGAAAAGTAAATGGTTTGGTTCGGTTTTCAGATATCGGTATTAGTAGTACAGTTATATTAGATATAGTTTTTGTAATATCGGTTATTTTGATATAGATATCGATATGATATGATATCTAATACATTAGTTTAACAGTTACGTTTTGATATATCGGACCTATCCCTACTACTGTCCAGTAAGTAAATTACATACTTACTTACTGGACAGTAGGAGATTCCAAATTTAAAATCTCGCTTCTTACTGGACAGTAATTGTGAATAAGTCTCCGGTAGAATTCACTTTCTGGAGACTTTTTAGAGATGTTATGGCAATATTACATACCATTTTTGAGAAAAAGATATAACATGACGTAAAACAACCGTTAGTTCTGGCTGTCAATTATAAAAAATATGTATGTATATGTGTGTGTTCCGCAGGAGAACCAAAGATACCGACACAGCCCGAAGAATTGCCAAACTTAAGTGGCAGTGGGCAGGGCACATTGCCCGCAGAACGGTTGGCCGATGGGGCCGAAAAGGTCTGGAGTGGCGACCGCGAACCGGAAGACGATACTTTGGAAGGCCTCTCACTAGGTGGACCCATGACCGGGCGGGAAGGCGCTGAATGCGAGACGCACGGGATCGGTCAATGTGGCGACGCCTGGGGGAGGCCTATGTCCAACAGTGGACATCTTTCTGAAATGATGATGTATATATGTGTGTGTGTGTGTATATATGTGTGTGTGTGTGTATGCACGTGTGTGTAATATGTTCTATTTTTTGGCTGGTAACAGTGTTTGCCAAATTGAAACAAAATTAGTTATAACAGATACAATATTAGTGCCGAATCACAATATTTTCACAGTATGGCAAAAGGAGCGGGTTCAGCAGATTTTAAACAGTGAGCAGCATGGCTACTACGCTGGTCAACGCTGATTTACAACACCCCTCTTTCGCACACCACTTATCTAATATATCACATAATAAATATTCTTACCCACCCCAGATAATTAACTCCAACTACCCTAAATACTAAATTATACATACTCAAAGAAAAATTATATATTTATTTATCTGTTTTTAGTTTTGATAGGTACCTCCAATTGCCACTAAAATCATTTATAGCCAAAGTAAATTTCATGACGATTCCAATAAGCCCAAACACGACTAGGATACAGTGTTTTATTTCGGAGTTCCAGTGCCTACCTTCCGGCTTCATCATCAGATCAGTTCGATGGTACCATTTGCATCAGTACTATTTATTTATAAATATTTGCTTTGTCATAGTCGTTTAACTATTCGAGATATCGTAGACCCGTGACATAATTAGCATTAAGGAGTTATTTTGGCTATCTGTGGTCTGCTTCACCAGTTCCACTTCACCAAATGATATTTTCTGAGTGCAAATGATTGCATCGTTGATGAAAATGCCAAAATCGCTATATGTATGCCGATAATATTTGAGGAGTTCCCTAGATTTCTCCAAGATCCCATCATCAGATCCTGACCTGATGACTATGGCACCAAATGGGAAGTATACCCTTTGAAAAAAAATAAGAATTTTCCAAATCGGTTCAGGCTTCTTTGAGTAATCTGTGTACATCCTTTTTGGGAAGGCGTTAAAAAGAACAAATATTCAATTGCCATTTATTCTGTGGCGACATTTTGTTTTTGTTATTCTGTTTTTAATTGAATATTCTGTGGGCCGAGCAAAAGATGCGCGCGGCAAATAGGTATTTACTGCAGCGCGCTAGTCGTGTGCGTCGTCACACACACAATGACAAGTTCGCTCGAGCCCCGCTTGCAGTTGCATGACAAAAGTTGGTAACTAAAGATTTTTAAAATTTGGGTCGTTGTGTTGAGTGACTTGAAATGACGAATATTTATTATTTAGATGGTTTTATATGTACATAAAGCCCATAGTTCAATCTTATAATCTATATTATATAAAAAATAATGTTTGGTTGCAGTGTACTATAGTAATACAATAACCGTTCCATTAATATTCATCCGATTGCGATGAAATTTTGGCTTTGTGGATTGTAGGCCCGGGCATTTTACTTGGTTTGTAGACTTTGTAGGTAAGCTAGGGGAGTAGCTGTAGATGGGTAGATATATTGTATAATAAAACCAGACCGTAATAAAAAAACTATAATTACCTAATGCGTGTTTTACCATTTTACAAAAAGCCCAGGGAAACGTAGTATATTTATTATACAGGATGTAACGGAAAGATCATATTTTAAAAATTGCTTTTGCTTCTGTAAATGAACAACTTTCTCCAGGGAAGTCGAAGACATTTTTCAAAAAAGAATTTAAATTTTTCATACAAAGTTGTCAGTGTTGTCACCAGATGACCAAAATTTGTGTGGGGTTAAGATAAAAAAGATTATAAAATAACTGGAAAAGAGACAAGAAGGGTAATATCAATCACATTTAAAAACATTATTGTTATTTTCCACCACTGGTGCATAACGGAATAACGTGCCCATGCGATTTATTGCGCTTTTCTTTTGCGTTTTGTTGTTTCTTCAGTTGCAAGTGTTCGTTTCGTATCTTTTTTTCTCCTTTTCATTGAGATTTCATTCCCTGAGTTTAATTTGCCTATCTAACTGAGAACAAGGATTTCCGGCATTAAGCAATCAAAATAAAAAGTTTTAAATTTTTCTTCCATTTTAGACCAAAATTCTATTCTTCCTCGATAAGTTCAACCTTCATGTCCAATTCAGTCCAAACTGCAAATATGCATGTTTTTCTTTGTGTAACATGAAGTTGTCCTTGTGCTTGGAAGTATCAATTATGGTTTTTTTTTGTTTAATATTTCCTTCCTTGTCTCTTTTCCAGAAATTAATTTTTAAATTAAATTATACGATTTATGTACTATGCGTTTTGCTGACACCAATCTTTTGGTATTTCTCTTTGTTTCGAGATGTTTTATAAGTTTGTTAGGACTTGAGTAATATTTTTATACTAGGGTATGCCAGTGGTTGTCTCGAATTGAATGAGACCACTGATGCGGCACATCTTCCAGCATATGTCTGCCTGCCTGAGTAATTTATTATTTTTCCGCCAATAAACTTCGCTATGATACCATTAAAAATTTCAGTAATGTTGCTCTATGCATTATGCATCAAGCTTGTAGCATTATTCATCGGTCTGGAAGTGAATTTTAATATGGCTGAAAATATAAAGCTACCCTCTTTACTTTTCATCGTTGAAATCAGATTTTCTTCTGTCGATGATTCCCCTTTGGTCAGTTTTTTGCAATATTAAGATTTGCATGTGCTATGATTTCCAAACACGTGGCCCGTTCAACAAACCCTGCTTCAGATCCAGAACTTTTTGAGAAAAGTTTTGTCATTTTGCGCATATATGTATATGTTTTACAGCGCCAGTAACCAAACGAAGTATATTTTTTAACTGCTTTTCGGTACCTTAATGGGTAGCTTGTGTTTCTAGTCAGCTAAAATGCATCATGTGAAACCCACTTCTATTGCCATGTATTATGATCTCGTCTTTATCTTCAGTTTCTTCTTCTATCAAAATGATTGAATATGAATCCGTATGTTTTGAAGAATACTGAAATAAAATAAGAATATTGTAAGTAGTCAAAAAGCATGTCTTAGAACTGGAAACATACAGTCCCAAAACAGTAATAAAAACGGTACTGTAAACTTACAGTTATATAAACTATAATAAATATGAGAAGTTTCCATTCATCAGGATTCAGAATAATAAATAGCCTTTAATTTATAATCATATTGGGGGAAGTGCGAATTCCAGTAGTACATACAAAAACTAGACTTAAGGTCTCGTGGTGCACGGTGCGCAAGTTGCAAGCAACTTTCTGATTACTCTTTGATATCTCTTAAAAAAACAGTAGTACTAAACCTACTACGACCACAACACACTGATCTGTAAATTACACCACTACGGAATTCGTGGAAAATCTGCTGATCTCGTGCTTTCCTATTTATCAAACAGACAGCAAAAAGTAAATGTTAATGGGGCGACGTCCTCCGAGACTCTAGTCAAGATGGGCGTGCCCCAAGGTTCAATTCTCGGCCCTTTCCTTTTTCTTGTTTACATTAATGATCTACCTTTTATGATGGCCAAATTATCGGATATAATTCTATTTGCTGATGATACTTCGCTAATTTTTAAAATAGATAGGCAAGATACGGATGTCTTAAATGTCAACGAAAGTCTGATTGTTCTCTCAAAATGGTTCGCAGCTAACAATCTTTTACTGAATGCGAAAAAAACAAAATGTCTAAAGTTCTCTTTACCAAATGTACCACAACATGACTTAAACCTAAATCTTGACGGCAAAAATCTTGAAGTTATAACGGAAACTGTATTCTTAGGGATTACTATCGATTCAAAATTGCAGCGGGGCGCGCACATTAGAACTCTTTCGGGTAGGTTAAGTTCGGCTGCATATGCAGTAAGGAAAATAAGGCAGCTAACCGATGTAGCTACAGCTAGGTTAGTATACTATGCTTATTTCCACAGTATTATGTCTTATGGCATTCTGCTGTGGGGATCAGCAGCAGACGTTGACTCAATTTTCATCCTACAAAAGAGGGCAATCCGCGCAATCTATAAAATGGGTCCTCGCGAGTCCCTCAGAGAAAAATTTAAAGAGATCGATATACTGACTCTACCTTCACTTTATATTTTGGAATGTATTTTGTATGTCCGTAAAAATCGGGGGCTTTTCAAAACTAGAAGCGACTTCTATAATTTATATACACGCAGTAAGCACGAAATTGTAATACCCAAATTCAGATTAGCAAGTCTTTTCTTATAAACAGTATACGCTTTTATAACAAGTTGCCAAAGTCAGTTATAGAACTGACCGATGGATAGTTCAAAAACTACATCAAACGTATCCTTATTAACAAAGCATA
Organism: Orthosia cruda; assembly: GCA_964057195.1. Classification (NCBI taxonomy): domain Eukaryota; kingdom Metazoa; phylum Arthropoda; class Insecta; order Lepidoptera; family Noctuidae; genus Orthosia; species Orthosia cruda. Next base: position 3,188,352 of record OZ059852.1, on the reverse strand, counting down.
TTATAAAATCAAGGACTACGTTGAAGATAAAAACATTTGGCCTTAGCTCCTTCTGCGCATGCAGCTTCCCTGGTAAGTTGTAAACGGCACAAATAAGTGGATGTCTCTAACTATTCTCAGTCTCATTTTTTCTTTCCTTCTTTTAATTAGACTTTTTACAATGGTTTTCAATCATCTTTATAGCCCTTTCCTAAGAATAGTTACAGCACTGATAACAACATTTGTGCCACACGTTAAATTTAGTCTTGTTATACTTATTTTTTTTTTTTTTTTACCTTTGTATAGATTCTTTTACCGATTGGTTTGTGAATGTGTGAACATTGTAGGCCTTCTTGATGCTAGTTAACATTTGTTAACTTTTTTATTTAATTATAATCTTTTTATTTAATTTTTTTTAGTTTCTTACGACTTATTGTCATAAGTCGGGCCTGCGTTGTCCCCCTATATCAAAGTACTAATGCTGTTACATGGAAATATTGTAAAACCAATCCATTTTTAAAAGAGTAACCATGGAGTTTCTTGCCGGTTCTTCTCCATAGGAAACGACCAACCCGAACCGTGCACCTTTTGTCGACGTTTTATAAGTGCCCATGTAGGCCTATGTGAAATAAAAAAATTGATTTTGATTTTTTGATTTTGACTGTTTCTTGTGATAGATCAAAAATAAAATAAATTCACAATTATAAGAAAATGTTATCCACCATCGTGTATACTAAAAAGATTGTCAGATTTGCAATCAGCATCCCTAAAAACCCATTACACGATATCCATATCGAATGTTTGAGAAAACTTTACATCCGCCATCTTGGGTTTTAAAAAGAACATCACATTTGCAATCGGCATCCCCAAAAACCCATTACACGATACCCATATCGAATGTTTGAGAAAAAGTTGCATCCGCCATTTTGGATTTTGAAAAGAATGTCAGATTTGCAATCGCCATCCCTAAAAACCCATTACACAATACCCATATCGAATGTTTAAGAAAAAGTTGCATCCGCCATCTTGGATTTTAAAAAGAATGTCAGATTTGCAATCGGCATCCCTAAAAACCCATTGCGCGATACCCATATCGATGTTTGAGAAAAAGTTGCATCCGCCATCTTGAATTTTAAAAAGAATGTCAGATTTGCAATCGGCATCCCTAAAAACCCATTACACGATACCCATATCGAATGTTTGAGAAAAAGTTGCATCCGCCATTATGGATTTTAAAAAGAATGTCAGATTTGCAATCGGCATCCCTCAAAACCCATTACACGATACCCATACGAATGTTTGAGAAAAAGTTGCATCCGCCATCTTGGATTTTAAAAAGAATCTCAGATTTGCAATCGGCATCCGTAAAAACCCATTAAACGATACCAATATCAAATATTTGAGAAACAATTGAAAAATCGATTACCTACATGCGCCATTATGTTAGATAAAACATTTTTCCAAAAAAATCTAACATAAAACTTGAACATAACCGGTGAAATGAGTGTACCAGGGTTTACTGTACACATCTTCGTACCTCTCTCTTTAGAGCGTGCCGGCGTGATGTTATGTTATGAACATATGACAATAAACAGACATGCGATTGCAACAATCCTGAAAGATCAGCCGTAATTATTTGAGGAGTTCTGTTGCAAATCTCCAGCATTCTTCAACAGATCTTCACCAAATTTAAATGGAACGTACTCTTCCAAACAAAAAAAGAATTTTCAAAATCGGTCCACAATTTATGAAATCGATAAACATACACAAAAAAACAAACATACAGCTGAACACAAAACCGCCTCATTTTTGAAAATCGGTTAAAAAGGAAATAAAAAAATAAATAAAAAAACATACTTTTTATGAGATAGGCATATTTACTAAAAAAAATATTTAAAAACAAAAACAGAATTTATATGTATTAAATAATAAAAACATAAAAAGTAAATGTTAGGTATGCATAAAAATTCCTACACAAAAATAAAAAAATATGACTTACCTTATTCAACTATTTGCGGCAATGTATACGTACACAATAGATCGCGAATTATCGTTATCGGCGCGTCGCTCCACGATGAGACGTGACCTCTCTCCGAGCTCTCGTGGACGACTGAATTGACGACAGGTGCACGTTGCGTATGATTCAAAACAGTGCGACAATTAAGAAAAAAAAGAACACAAAAATAACCAAATGACATTTCGAAAATGTTAAAACACTAAATTGTGGTATGAACATAAGAGATTAATATGAATTAAAATTTGTGAAAAAATTCAACAGTTTACTATCAAAAATCATTAAAACACTAGCATGCTATTTTAAGATTTTTGTCTAACTTTACGTATTTTTGTTATTTAAACTAGACAATATTTTTTATTTTTGCCAACATAGAATCGTTAACACATTCATTGTGGTGTTCATTACATATTTTTTATCGCAATTATGGTAATAATATTGATTATATCCCTATAACTGTGACGATCGTTTTGAATTATTTTGCACGGTGCAGTCTTAAGTGGAAGAGCGGAGTCACCTAACACAAGCATCTTCTAGCTTAAAGGGTGATCTCCATATCTTGTATGTTAATGCTTTATGTAATTGAAATACACTTCTTTTTTTCTTTTAATAAAATTCCAATTAATTAAATTTAAAAATCAATCATACTGCCTAGCCTTTTCCCAACTATATTGGGGTCGGCTTCCAGTCTAACCGGATTCAGCTGAGTACCAGTGTTTTACATGGAGCGACTGCCTATCTGACCTCCACAACCCAGTAACTGGGTAACACGGTACCCCTTGGCAAGACTGGTGTCAGATCTCAAGCTTCTGACTACTCGTAACGACTGTCAAAGATCTTTAAAAGACAGCCGGGACCAACGGCTTAACGTGCTTTCCGAGGCACGGAGGAAACTCGGTATGTTGAAATGGTCACCCATCCACGGACCGACCGCGGCAAGCGTTGCTTAACCTTGATGCTCGACCAGTGCGGCTGTTATTATTTAGCCACGAGCTCCTCTAATTAATTTATTTAAAAATACTTATTAATAATAATGTAGGAGCTTCACGGGCACTTCTATCGAGCTCTCCATGGGCCCGATGTAGATTTTTCAACGTCCGTATCCTGGCTATGTTTCGGTGACCTTTTCGGAGCAACTAAAGATTTTGTCTGTGCAATTATGGACGAAGTTATCCTGATGAATAACTACCGAAGACATATAATGAAGGACGGAACGGTTGACGTGTGTCGGGCATGCCGCCGCCCCGGTGAATATATCAGACATATTATTATTATCTCTGGTTGTTCTCGTCTGGCTAACGGCGAATACGAGTACTTAAACAGACATAACCAAGTGGCCAGGATTATTCACCAGCAACTTGCTTTGAAATACAATCTAGTGGATTCTGAGGTACCGTATTACAAGTATATGCCCGACCCAGTTTTCAAAAATGACCATGTCACGTTGTACTGGGATCGGTCTGTCATCAGAGACTGATCAGAGATGACCTGGTCTGGTGACTGATTCAGAGAGTGCAAAACGCCTGCGCTCGGTTTTGCTTCTCAATCCCACCTAGAAGTCACGTAACGCCATTTTTAAATAACCACTCAATCCTTAAGATGAAGTCGCGTCGTAAGTTGCACTTGGCATGCCTACTTTTTGGAGTTATAAATTACAAACAGCCGACCTATCTGTACAATAAACTGAGCTGTATCGCTAGTAGAAGAGAATGCGCAAGTCGACAGTGCTCACAGCAACTCTCCACACACTCGCACAAGACAGCGGCTTTCAGGGGAAGTTTTAGATACGCCGCATCCAAATGCTGGAACAACATTCCCCCGCCGATAAGGAGTCTCAAATGCCTTGTAACGTTCAGAGTTCGACTGCGGCAGTTTCTTTTAGCCTCGCAGAAAAAACTGGGGATTACTGTTTTGAACACGTCCGTTATATAAATTCCCGAGCCAATCTGCCTATATGGCGTATCTCGTGGTCAAAACCTGTAAACAAAGGATATGGTAATTGAATAACTTGTGGATCTTTTGTTGGATACCTACTAATTGAAATACACATTTATTTACGTATATTTATTTATAGTAAACATATTTACCCCTTGAGTGCTGTTACTAAACACAATAGAAAAATAATTGCTTCTATGTACGTACCTCACATCACACTGTCATTACACCAACATATTGCGACTGCTTAGCGACCGTATGTCACTGCAGGGATCCAGCAGAATATCAGCGTCAGGTATATTTGCCTGACACATGCTGAGCTGGACTCCCATTTGGTGCAACCTTGAGACGCACACCGCACTGTGTTCTATTTGAAGTAGGTAAGTTACTTGTGTCACTTTTATTATGTATTTTTTCCTTTTTTTGTATGTTGACACCTTTTTTTTTAAATACCCACATGTAAATTAAAATAATTTGATTGTGATTTTGTGTGCTGTGCTGTCTTTTGTATGCGCTGAATAAATAATTTATCTATCTATCTATCTATCACTGATAGGACTATTGTTGCCAATAAGCCGGATATAGTGGTGATAGACCGATTAGCGCGCTGCACAATGATAATCGATGTCACCATCCCGCATGACGAGAACCTCGTGAAAGCTGAGAAAAAGTAACAAATCAAGTATCTCGACTTAGCACACGAGGTTGTCGACATGTGGAATGTGGACTCGGCGATCATTGTGCCGATTGTCGTAACGGCCAACGGCCTGATGGCCAAGAGCCTCGACGACCATCTGTCGAGGCTGTCATTACGCGGTTGGATCAAGGGCCTGATACAGAAGGCAGTACTTCTTGATAAGACTCGCATTGTGAAGCAGTTCCTGTCTCTGGAGCCCTAAGTCCTAGTCGTCGACCACATCATAGCTTGGATCCTGTTCACAAAAAGAGTGAGGTTCTATGTGTGACTTTATTAAAGTCAAACATAGAACCTCACTCTTTTTGGTAAGTCGGTTAAAAATAGAGGTCAACCGGTATCGTGAACAGGATGCAAGCTACCGGTAGTTTTTTTTATTTATTACCTTTATTTAATTTCTTTTCTTTAAAGAAATTAAATAGGTGGAGGATAGGAGCTCGTGGCTAAATAATAACAGCCGTACGGGTCGATCTTAAGGTTAAGCAACGCTTGACGAGGTCGGGCCGTGGATGGGTGACCATTTCAACATATCGGGTTTCCTCCGTGCCTCGGAAAGCACGTTAAGCTGTTGGTCCCGGCTGTCATTTGAAGATCTTTGACAGTCGTTACGAGTAGTCAGAAGCTTGAGATCTGACACCAGTCTAGCCAAGGGGTACCGTATTACTCAGTTACTGGGTTGTGGAGGTCAGATAGGCAGTCGCTCCATGTAAAATACTGGCACTCAGCTGAATCCGGTTAGACTGGAAGCCGACCCCAACATAGTTGGGAAAAAGGCTAGGCAGATGATGATTTAATTTCTTTTCTTATTAACTAAATTTTTAAATATTTTTATAAAACACAAAATTAAAAAAACATTTAAAAATATAGAAAATAGAGGCCCACCGGTATCGGGAACAGGGTCCATGCTACCGGCGGTCAGGGCTCCAGAGAGAGGAACCTCCTAACAATGCGAGCCATGTCCAGCAGTACTGCCTTTATTTATTATATTATTAAAAAAGCTTAAAAAAATTAAGAAATAAAAATAAAACTTGTACCTACCAATGACAACTTGTCCCTTCCAAAACGAAAGTTATTTTTCACTTTGAAGTGTTTTATTTGGAAATCGATTTTTTTTTTTTGTAAAAATCTTATTCTTTTAATATTTTTAAATGCTTTTTAAGCTTTCTTTTTTTAAATAGTTAAAAATGTATTATATAAGAATGGAGATAAATAAAGGAAATAATAATGTCAGCCTGTAACTGTCCCACTGCAGGGCAAAGGCTTCTTTCTTCTCATACAGAGAAGGCATGCATGATCATTGATCACCACGCTTGCTCAACGCGGGTTGGAAATTTCAGACGTATATTAACTGTAAGTGCCTTTGCACATGCCCCGCAGGCTTATTACGTATGAAACAGCAATTAGCAATATTTGCGCAGAGATTGTACAATCACCGCGCGATTATCGCTTTACGTCAAAAAATTGGAAGGCTTATTTTTGCGAAATAATTGTTCTTCAATCGCGAATCCGCATTATATATGAGCTATAGCCACACCATACTAATTTTACGACAGCACTGCTAACCATAAAAATCTGATAACTGAAATGTGCATTTATCGGAAGGTGATCGCGATCATTTCGTATTACGTATGGTTTATGACAGCAGAGCGACAGCGATCGGCGAGCAAATGTGGCTGTCAAATTGTGATTACTTTTTCCCTTGTTGTTGGTCGATTGCCAATCGCTCGCTGATGGCTGAGTAGGTACAGAAGTTTTTGAGTATTTGGCGGCTTTTTCCGTGTGTTATTTTGTGGCTAATTTAATTATCCGCAAATTAGAATAATAATATAAAAGTAAATATTGAAATAACAAATTCCTAGTGAATATTTTAATGACAAATTGGTGTTGTTTTGTGTCTCTAATGTCTACGCAACTGGACTATTTGTTGAATCATTGAAACAGAAGTGATCACGGTAAATTGGAGGATTTTTATATACAGTAGTGTTGGCTACCTCAGCGAAGCTTTTATGTTTACCTACTAAATACTTACAAACACATTAGATTGTGATAAGTCCGCAATAAGTATCTTCTATTATATTATTTTTTTTATATGGCAAGCACCGATGTCGACTATTCTGCCAATGTCTAAATTAAATTGGAAAAATCAATTTTACGTTTCATAGCTCAAATACGAGATAATGTAGTCTATTAAGTGATATCCTAATGCATTTTCAATTCGATTTCTTATAACAATAGACATATCGAAGAAATTTTAATCAATTTTACACATTGACATTTTAGTCATCCAGTTTTTCAAATTAATTATTATATTATGTAAGTAAAAAGAAAATATCCAATTTTCACTGCCATATTTACTTTACACAAATACTTTACATCTGCGAATATTAATTTACCGGAATGTTGGAGCTAAATAGTAATCAAATTTACTATTGTAAAAAAAAAGCCTCCCCGAAGTGTTGCTCTTTCATAAGCTGGTTAATTAATCAAATGATACATTTTATAAATATTGGGATTATGGGTAGAGGTGGACACCAATGAAAGACCGTTTTATAAGGGTTTCAATAATATAGTTTATTTACCCTTTACTTGTTAAATTTGGAAGGTGTGGTTCAGTAATACTTTGTGATACATGTGTTCCCTAGCACTTCCGATACGATTGTGTGTAGTGACCAAAAATCACCAGATGGGATTGCGGTCTCAACTAGGTACCTGAGAAGGGTTCGGAGTCAAACCATATAATATAAGGTTAGACAGAGACAGGCATAGAATATTTTAGATTTGTTTTTGTTAAACTCCAACACGCCCCCTCAAAAATAAACCCTTTTCTCTACAATAATAAAAACACACACCTTCCTTTTTATCTCTCTGGGGAAAACAATATCATCATGGTCCAACATTCGTTGCACAGGATTAGGGAAAACCCAGTAAAACCTAATCAAACCAATTAATTATATCATCTATTATAATTAATGAAATATAAAAGTTATTCATCTACTTATTATAACCAAGCTCTTATAATTAAAACATCCTTAATTATAATCAAGCTTTTATAATTAACTTATCTGTAGCATTACAATCATGCTATTATAATTGACATAAGTAATCATCTTTGTAATTATAACAAAGCCTTTTTCAGCTTCACATTTAGCCACGTAGTTACCTATTTTGCTTTTATGTACTATGTTGTTATCATAGTTTACTGCCCATTTGTGGCATAAAAATTACATTGTGCAATTATCAAATACTTTAAAGTTAAACAAGAAACTCGTAGTACTTTTTCTATCTATTATGTTACAGCCCATTCACAATGAACAAAGCCACTTCCAATAATTTCGTTTGAAAACCAACTTGAGATTTATGGTTCTTTAAATTTCTTAAGACCCTTTTAAGTCTGACCGTCATAAACTATTGTTTTTGCTTGCATACTGACTTAGAAAGTTTAAAAAAAAAAAAAAAAACTTGGGTCAGGTCGGGTGCACAGCATGTCATCAAGCACACGACAAAATTTCTACAAAGGCACTAGTAAGTTCTTACGAATTTAATACTTCGTAATTTAGTATAATTTCAACTTGGGTACAAATTAATATTGACTGATTTACTCAAGACTGCTTACATATTCTAAACAAAAGTTACTTTGTTTACCAGAAAACCTTTTCTTCCATTTCAGTCTTCCATATTAACAGTATGTTTTACAACTATTCATATAACATATTTAAATTAGCAAGATCGTTCACATGTACCTATAGCTTAAATACAATTTGAAATATGATTTAACATACATAACATTGCACCTATATTCCCCAAAGGGTTAAATAGAGCCTTAGTACACTATATTATAGTACAACCACATTTCGTCAGTTACATAAATACTCATCAAAACATGACTTAACATAACATAACGCCTGTGTTCCGCGAAGGGTTAGGCAGAGGTGTAGTACATTATAGTACACCCACATTTCACCAGTTATGTTTCGATCCCATATTATAGTGGAACTAACTTTAATCCTTTCACTCCTTCTTACCTGGCAAGAATTATCGATATTTTCTATTTATCAGTACAAGTTTTATTAGAACATTGTTTATTAACATCGTTTGGCTTTAGTATCTATGTTATTAGTCTTTTATCGAGCGAATTATACTACTTTTAATCCATTCATTAGATTTCAAACTATCTAATTCCACTGATTTTAAACCTTCCAATATTTAATCATTGGTATTAGTTCCATCAGTTTTGGTACACACCAGATTTTAGTCTTTATCTGTTTTGATATCGTGTAGTATTTAAATATCTGATATTAGTTCCACTGATTTGAACCACCCAATTTTATACATTTGGATTTAGTTACACCAGTTTTGAAAACACCAGCTTTTAGGATTGTCATAACTGTGAGAATTAATTGACACTGATTTTTGACGTCGTCACGTCAACCAGTTTTGTTATGGAAATGTTCGGTTTCATTTCCTTCAAATTGTAACGCAGCCCTCAACTGCTTATAACTCACTTCATTATGACATGCCCAACTGTTTCAAATTTTCACTCTTTGTGTTTCATACTTTATAGCCATATGGTAGGTTCATACCTTACTTACCAGAATATCATTTTAGGAATTTTATTCAATTTGGTTTCAGTGGTTTTATTATACACGGTAGAACCGAAAACCTTTAAATATTTAATAGCAGGTTTTTTTTATTTATCTTTCTACAATTCAAATGGTGTTCGAGTTTGTTTCAAATATTTGGAACTAACAGCTTGCAGACTGCTTTAATCCACATAATGACTTAAACAAATATAATTGAATGTGACTTCCTTTTCATTTGAAAATAATATATTTTCAACCAGGATATGCTGTGAAAATATTCATTTATGTACTTAGATTTCCTTGGACAATATCCCATTCAAAAATGATTTAACATCTCTATGATGCAATAGCAAATTAAACTAACTCGCTAAAGATATTAATCTTAAACATGTGTTTCTTGCAACTAATGCAAAAGTTTCTGACTAGAACCACTAGCCATTTATTCACAGGTTTTCGAAGCTCATCATTTTTAACCGTATACTTAGTTTTATTGATAAAATATATTTAATGTGCATATCTATACTAATATTATAAAGCTGAAGAGTTTGTTTGTTTGTTTGTTTGTTTGTTTGAACGCGCTAATCTCAGGATCTACTGGTCCGATTTTAAAAATTATTTCACTATTCGATAGCCCGATTATTGAGGAAGGTTATAGGCTATAAAACATCACGCTATGACCAATAGGAGCGGAGCATAAATGAAAAATGTTGCAAAAACGGGCAAATTTATTCCTTTTTGCGAACTTCCGTTGCGTGCGCTGCGTAAACGGGGGTGGTAGGTAGCCCGATGACGGGAGCGAAGCCGCGTGAGACAGCTAGTTATTTATATATAGATTCAATTTCTGAATACGATTGAGGTATTTGAAATAGCATAGATTCAGCACACAACTGCATCCTAAGACTTACTAATTTTCTGTTTCATTATCATTATCATATGGTAAAGTTAACACATTTCCATTTTGATATGAAAACTGGATCAAACGCTCCATGATTTCTATGACAGATTTATTAGCAAATGATACTAGGAATTCATTCGTATTTATAGGAATATACAACCTGACTTAATATATTCAGATTCACACCACTTCAATAAAGTGTAACAAGTCAAAATTATCAACATAGTTATTGCTACGTTTTAGCCATGATCCATTCGGGCTCAGGTTTCACTGGCCTATTTGATAAGATGTTAATTTCATCCAATACTACATCTCTGAATCTCACAAACCAATTGTCTAACTTCTTACATAATTGTCTACACTTTATACCAACTAGTGTGTATCAAGTATAAATAGGGACTTTCACGTTGCGGACACGAAGTAGCGTCATGCGTCAGGCGACTATTCGCCAGATGTTTTATATATGGGCACGACCCGCGCCCCTAGCGTCGGTCCGCTCGCCTCTTGTTAACCAGGCAGGTAAAGACGAACCGTTACTTATACCTAATGCTTTATTTCCCTTTGGCAATACATTTTCAAATTTCGTTTTCTACTTTTATTAATAAAGTAAAACAAAACATTTAAATACTTTATTTAGTTGTGGCTTCTTATTTTGTCATAACTTAGAATGTGGGTTTTACAACCTCAATTGTGTTTTACAACCTCAGTAAGTACTTCCCAGGACAATTACATCCCTAAATGATTTGAAAAATTTAGACCTTAATAGGTAGTACAATTTATTACATGCCGATGATGTTAAGCCGTTGGTCCCGGCCGTCACTTGAAGATCCCTGACAGTCGCTACTGGTAGTCAGAAGCCTGAGATCTGACACCAGTCTAGCCAAGAGGTATCGTGTTACCCAGTTACTGGGTTGTGGAGGTCAGTTAGGCAGTCGCTCCACTGGTACTCAGCTTAATCCCGTTGAACTGGAGGCCGACCCGAATATAGTTCGGAAAAGGCTAGACAGATGAATGTGATGAATTTATTACATGTACTACTCTGTAATTCATTGTTCTTATTGATCCATTCGGCAATATCATTTAATGCCATTATGCAAACCACTGTTTAATGATAGGTATCCTTTTCGAGTACAGGACTCTTATATGGATACAATTTTCTCTCCATTATTAAAACTGAAGTTAGTTAACAATTCTCAGACCAAAATTAGCTTTACAAAACACAACTCGGCTTTTGTTTTCAATATACGAAGAAGTGTTTCGACCGTACACATCTGTGTGCACTATTCACATAATTATCTACCTTTTTTTTTACTAAACTTTTGTTTTGCCAAACAAAATTGTTTTCAATAAATACAAGTTTCATACAATTTTTTATTTTATTTTTGTAAAGCACCAATATTCGTAATTGCATGACTATAGAAAAATAGTTACATTTATTTTATTTCAAAATTTCCCTTTATGGCCTTACATTTCGTTTCACAATAAATCATAATTATTATTTACGAATGTATATTCAAACATTTGCCAATTAAAGCGTTTATAAGTTGCAGACAATTAACGCCAATTAGTTACATTCTAGATTATCATCAAAGACTTACCCTTTATAGGCTTACCAACCATCTTTGAACACAATTACACCGCCATCTTTATTAAAACGACAGCCATTCCAGCTTAGCGTTTTCTGGAACTGAGCACACCTGGAGCGTCCATCTTACAGGTAACCGGAAGATCTTCTAGCTTCGTCTCTTGTTCATCGCGCGCCATTGTTCCAGTCTGTTGTAGCACTGCCCGTCACGAAGGTAAAACCAGAAGTCTATTAGGGTTTTGAAGTAACCCTATGCACCGTTGTATTGTTTTATTCTTCCTTCTTGTTTCACTTAGATGCACAACACGTTTTTATTATGTAGTGTCCGTATATTATTATTTTCACTTTGTCTTAGCGCTCTGGGCCCATAACCTATTGGGATTATGGGTAGAGGTGGACACCAATGAAAGACCGTTTTATAAGGGTTTCAATAATATAGTTTATTTACCCTTTACTTGTTAAATTTGGAAGGTGTGGTTCAGTAATACTTTGTGATACATGTGTTCCCTAGCACTTCCGATACGATTGTGTGTAGTGACCAAAAATCACCAGATGGGATTGCGGTCTCAACTAGGTACCTGAGAAGGGTTCGGAGTCAAACCATATAATATAAGGTTAGACAGAGACAGGCATAGAATATTTTAGATTTGTTTTTGTTAAACTCCAACACGCCCCCTCAAAAATAAACCCTTTTCTCTACAATAATAAAAACACACACCTTCCTTTTTATCTCTCTGGGGAAAACAATATCATCATGGTCCAACATTCGTTGCACAGGATTAGGGAAAACCCAGTAAAACCTAATCAAACCAATTAATTATATCATCTATTATAATTAATGAAATATAAAAGTTATTCATCTACTTATTATAACCAAGCTCTTATAATTAAAACATCCTTAATTATAATCAAGCTTTTATAATTAACTTATCTGTAGCATTACAATCATGCTATTATAATTGACATAAGTAATCATCTTTGTAATTATAACAAAGCCTTTTTCAGCTTCACATTTAGCCACGTAGTTACCTATTTTGCTTTTATGTACTATGTTGTTATCATAGTTTACTGCCCATTTGTGGCATAAAAATTACATTGTGCAATTATCAAATACTTTAAAGTTAAACAAGAAACTCGTAGTACTTTTTCTATCTATTATGTTACAGCCCATTCACAATGAACAAAGCCACTTCCAATAATTTCGTTTGAAAACCAACTTGAGATTTATGGTTCTTTAAATTTCTTAAGACCCTTTTAAGTCTGACCGTCATAAACTATTGTTTTTGCTTGCATACTGACTTAGAAAGTTTAAAAAAAAAAAAAAAAACTTGGGTCAGGTCGGGTGCACAGCATGTCATCAAGCACACGACAAAATTTCTACAAAGGCACTAGTAAGTTCTTACGAATTTAATACTTCGTAATTTAGTATAATTTCAACTTGGGTACAAATTAATATTGACTGATTTACTCAAGACTGCTTACATATTCTAAACAAAAGTTACTTTGTTTACCAGAAAACCTTTTCTTCCATTTCAGTCTTCCATATTAACAGTATGTTTTACAACTATTCATATAACATATTTAAATTAGCAAGATCGTTCACATGTACCTATAGCTTAAATACAATTTGAAATATGATTTAACATACATAACATTGCACCTATATTCCCCAAAGGGTTAAATAGAGCCTTAGTACACTATATTATAGTACAACCACATTTCGTCAGTTACATAAATACTCATCAAAACATGACTTAACATAACATAACGCCTGTGTTCCGCGAAGGGTTAGGCAGAGGTGTAGTACATTATAGTACACCCACATTTCACCAGTTATGTTTCGATCCCATATTATAGTGGAACTAACTTTAATCCTTTCACTCCTTCTTACCTGGCAAGAATTATCGATATTTTCTATTTATCAGTACAAGTTTTATTAGAACATTGTTTATTAACATCGTTTGGCTTTAGTATCTATGTTATTAGTCTTTTATCGAGCGAATTATACTACTTTTAATCCATTCATTAGATTTCAAACTATCTAATTCCACTGATTTTAAACCTTCCAATATTTAATCATTGGTATTAGTTCCATCAGTTTTGGTACACACCAGATTTTAGTCTTTATCTGTTTTGATATCGTGTAGTATTTAAATATCTGATATTAGTTCCACTGATTTGAACCACCCAATTTTATACATTTGGATTTAGTTACACCAGTTTTGAAAACACCAGCTTTTAGGATTGTCATAACTGTGAGAATTAATTGACACTGATTTTTGACGTCGTCACGTCAACCAGTTTTGTTATGGAAATGTTCGGTTTCATTTCCTTCAAATTGTAACGCAGCCCTCAACTGCTTATAACTCACTTCATTATGACATGCCCAACTGTTTCAAATTTTCACTCTTTGTGTTTCATACTTTATAGCCATATGGTAGGTTCATACCTTACTTACCAGAATATCATTTTAGGAATTTTATTCAATTTGGTTTCAGTGGTTTTATTATACACGGTAGAACCGAAAACCTTTAAATATTTAATAGCAGGTTTTTTTTATTTATCTTTCTACAATTCAAATGGTGTTCGAGTTTGTTTCAAATATTTGGAACTAACAGCTTGCAGACTGCTTTAATCCACATAATGACTTAAACAAATATAATTGAATGTGACTTCCTTTTCATTTGAAAATAATATATTTTCAACCAGGATATGCTGTGAAAATATTCATTTATGTACTTAGATTTCCTTGGACAATATCCCATTCAAAAATGATTTAACATCTCTATGATGCAATAGCAAATTAAACTAACTCGCTAAAGATATTAATCTTAAACATGTGTTTCTTGCAACTAATGCAAAAGTTTCTGACTAGAACCACTAGCCATTTATTCACAGGTTTTCGAAGCTCATCATTTTTAACCGTATACTTAGTTTTATTGATAAAATATATTTAATGTGCATATCTATACTAATATTATAAAGCTGAAGAGTTTGTTTGTTTGTTTGTTTGTTTGTTTGAACGCGCTAATCTCAGGATCTACTGGTCCGATTTTAAAAATTATTTCACTATTCGATAGCCCGATTATTGAGGAAGGTTATAGGCTATAAAACATCACGCTATGACCAATAGGAGCGGAGCATAAATGAAAAATGTTGCAAAAACGGGCAAATTTATTCCTTTTTGCGAACTTCCGTTGCGTGCGCTGCGTAAACGGGGGTGGTAGGTAGCCCGATGACGGGAGCGAAGCCGCGTGAGACAGCTAGTTATTTATATATAGATTCAATTTCTGAATACGATTGAGGTATTTGAAATAGCATAGATTCAGCACACAACTGCATCCTAAGACTTACTAATTTTCTGTTTCATTATCATTATCATATGGTAAAGTTAACACATTTCCATTTTGATATGAAAACTGGATCAAACGCTCCATGATTTCTATGACAGATTTATTAGCAAATGATACTAGGAATTCATTCGTATTTATAGGAATATACAACCTGACTTAATATATTCAGATTCACACCACTTCAATAAAGTGTAACAAGTCAAAATTATCAACATAGTTATTGCTACGTTTTAGCCATGATCCATTCGGGCTCAGGTTTCACTGGCCTATTTGATAAGATGTTAATTTCATCCAATACTACATCTCTGAATCTCACAAACCAATTGTCTAACTTCTTACATAATTGTCTACACTTTATACCAACTAGTGTGTATCAAGTATAAATAGGGACTTTCACGTTGCGGACACGAAGTAGCGTCATGCGTCAGGCGACTATTCGCCAGATGTTTTATATATGGGCACGACCCGCGCCCCTAGCGTCGGTCCGCTCGCCTCTTGTTAACCAGGCAGGTAAAGACGAACCGTTACTTATACCTAATGCTTTATTTCCCTTTGGCAATACATTTTCAAATTTCGTTTTCTACTTTTATTAATAAAGTAAAACAAAACATTTAAATACTTTATTTAGTTGTGGCTTCTTATTTTGTCATAACTTAGAATGTGGGTTTTACAACCTCAATTGTGTTTTACAACCTCAGTAAGTACTTCCCAGGACAATTACATCCCTAAATGATTTGAAAAATTTAGACCTTAATAGGTAGTACAATTTATTACATGCCGATGATGTTAAGCCGTTGGTCCCGGCCGTCACTTGAAGATCCCTGACAGTCGCTACTGGTAGTCAGAAGCCTGAGATCTGACACCAGTCTAGCCAAGAGGTATCGTGTTACCCAGTTACTGGGTTGTGGAGGTCAGTTAGGCAGTCGCTCCACTGGTACTCAGCTTAATCCCGTTGAACTGGAGGCCGACCCGAATATAGTTCGGAAAAGGCTAGACAGATGAATGTGATGAATTTATTACATGTACTACTCTGTAATTCATTGTTCTTATTGATCCATTCGGCAATATCATTTAATGCCATTATGCAAACCACTGTTTAATGATAGGTATCCTTTTCGAGTACAGGACTCTTATATGGATACAATTTTCTCTCCATTATTAAAACTGAAGTTAGTTAACAATTCTCAGACCAAAATTAGCTTTACAAAACACAACTCGGCTTTTGTTTTCAATATACGAAGAAGTGTTTCGACCGTACACATCTGTGTGCACTATTCACATAATTATCTACCTTTTTTTTTACTAAACTTTTGTTTTGCCAAACAAAATTGTTTTCAATAAATACAAGTTTCATACAATTTTTTATTTTATTTTTGTAAAGCACCAATATTCGTAATTGCATGACTATAGAAAAATAGTTACATTTATTTTATTTCAAAATTTCCCTTTATGGCCTTACATTTCGTTTCACAATAAATCATAATTATTATTTACGAATGTATATTCAAACATTTGCCAATTAAAGCGTTTATAAGTTGCAGACAATTAACGCCAATTAGTTACATTCTAGATTATCATCAAAGACTTACCCTTTATAGGCTTACCAACCATCTTTGAACACAATTACACCGCCATCTTTATTAAAACGACAGCCATTCCAGCTTAGCGTTTTCTGGAACTGAGCACACCTGGAGCGTCCATCTTACAGGTAACCGGAAGATCTTCTAGCTTCGTCTCTTGTTCATCGCGCGCCATTGTTCCAGTCTGTTGTAGCACTGCCCGTCACGAAGGTAAAACCAGAAGTCTATTAGGGTTTTGAAGTAACCCTATGCACCGTTGTATTGTTTTATTCTTCCTTCTTGTTTCACTTAGATGCACAACACGTTTTTATTATGTAGTGTCCGTATATTATTATTTTCACTTTGTCTTAGCGCTCTGGGCCCATAACCTATTGGGATTATGGGTAGAGGTGGACACCAATGAAAGACCGTTTTATAAGGGTTTCAATAATATAGTTTATTTACCCTTTACTTGTTAAATTTGGAAGGTGTGGTTCAGTAATACTTTGTGATACATGTGTTCCCTAGCACTTCCGATACGATTGTGTGTAGTGACCAAAAATCACCAGATGGGATTGCGGTCTCAACTAGGTACCTGAGAAGGGTTCGGAGTCAAACCATATAATATAAGGTTAGACAGAGACAGGCATAGAATATTTTAGATTTGTTTTTGTTAAACTCCAACACGCCCCCTCAAAAATAAACCCTTTTCTCTACAATAATAAAAACACACACCTTCCTTTTTATCTCTCTGGGGAAAACAATATCATCATGGTCCAACATTCGTTGCACAGGATTAGGGAAAACCCAGTAAAACCTAATCAAACCAATTAATTATATCATCTATTATAATTAATGAAATATAAAAGTTATTCATCTACTTATTATAACCAAGCTCTTATAATTAAAACATCCTTAATTATAATCAAGCTTTTATAATTAACTTATCTGTAGCATTACAATCATGCTATTATAATTGACATAAGTAATCATCTTTGTAATTATAACAAAGCCTTTTTCAGCTTCACATTTAGCCACGTAGTTACCTATTTTGCTTTTATGTACTATGTTGTTATCATAGTTTACTGCCCATTTGTGGCATAAAAATTACATTGTGCAATTATCAAATACTTTAAAGTTAAACAAGAAACTCGTAGTACTTTTTCTATCTATTATGTTACAGCCCATTCACAATGAACAAAGCCACTTCCAATAATTTCGTTTGAAAACCAACTTGAGATTTATGGTTCTTTAAATTTCTTAAGACCCTTTTAAGTCTGACCGTCATAAACTATTGTTTTTGCTTGCATACTGACTTAGAAAGTTTAAAAAAAAAAAAAAAAACTTGGGTCAGGTCGGGTGCACAGCATGTCATCAAGCACACGACAAAATTTCTACAAAGGCACTAGTAAGTTCTTACGAATTTAATACTTCGTAATTTAGTATAATTTCAACTTGGGTACAAATTAGTGTTGCAACAGAACTCTGCTTCCGCTTCCGCAACTGCAGAAGTTCCGCATGTTTTTTCACTTCCGTTTCTGCTTCTGGTTCCGCAAAGTTTATAACAGAACTCTGAACGGAAGCGGGGATTAAGCGATGAGGAGCGGTGCAGCAGACGCGACGGCGGCACGGCGCGGGCGGTTGCGGGGGCCGCGCGTGGACGAATGACACGAGTAGGGATGGTGCGTATATATTGGTACAGGTATAAATACCCAGTATGAGTTTACCAGTACGCAGACCGGGTATGTACAGCAGAGACCCGGTCCGTACCCGATAGGTATAAGATCGAGCTACGCGCCGAACTAAATCGCCACCACGCACCCGCCCACAGAAAACTTGCCGCATCGGGTATGACGTCATACCCAGTGCGGCGGGTGCGGCGGCGCAGTAGTTCATAGAGTCCGACCGCCCGCCATAGAGAATACGAAGTTACCCGAAGGTTACGGCGCTTCCCGAATACATACCAAATAATTCGTTAATGCAAATTTGTTCTTTATTTCTATTTTAATTAGGCAGTTAATTGCATATTAATGTTAATGAATATTATTTATTTTGAATTACTTTTTTCCAGAAAAAGGGTTCTTAACGCTAATAAAGATAGAGGTGATTTTAGAATGTATGAAAATATTTTAAGATATAATTAACACATCATATTTTTATTTTTTTGATATTATTCATAATTAGTTTAATGTACTTGAGTCGACAATAACAATAGTATTTTTTTTTTTTTTTATATTATTTCAGTTCACTTTCACTTGTAATGGCGGCTTGAATTATTGGCGCGTTTTAGCGTTTATTAAAAAAAAGTCATCTAAATGTGCCAATGGTCGTTCGATCGAGTCTCCAAAAGGCGACCGCTAAGGCCAGGTCTGAACATACCCATAGGTATTTTGATACTGGGTTTTAGTACTGGGTATATGGCCATACCCATACCTTTGAGGCCGGGTATAGAATGTTGCAGGTATATCTCATCCCTAGACACGAGCGTCGAGCGTCCAGGCGCGCGTGCTGCCGATAATTGCCGAATCCCTTCCGCGTATTTTGGGAGGGAGGGGCGCGCGGTAAACAAACGACAAACGTGTCACAACGAGTTCGTTCGTTTATTTAATTATTGTTTTTAGTTCACTATGCGCATCTCCGCGCCCCGTGACTTTGAGTAGTGACATTTTCAGCGGAGCTGGTTTAATATATGAAGAACATCGAAATAGGCTGAAAGGTGAAAAAGCGGCCAAGTTACTCTTTATTAAATATAACTTGCCGCTGTTTAATTTTGACTACTAAAATACAAATTAAGTTTTAAATAAATAAAGTTTTAAATGTACAATTGTGCTTTTTTTTCATAGTGTTAACGCTTCCGTTTCAGCTTCCGTTTCCGTTTCCGCTTCCGTTAAGATTTACTTTTGACATCTGTTTCCGTTTCTGCTTCCGTTATGCCAGTTCCGTTGCATCACTAGTACAAATTAATATTGACTGATTTACTCAAGACTGCTTACATATTCTAAACAAAAGTTACTTTGTTTACCAGAAAACCTTTTCTTCCATTTCAGTCTTCCATATTAACAGTATGTTTTACAACTATTCATATAACATATTTAAATTAGCAAGATCGTTCACATGTACCTATAGCTTAAATACAATTTGAAATATGATTTAACATACATAACATTGCACCTATATTCCCCAAAGGGTTAAATAGAGCCTTAGTACACTATATTATAGTACAACCACATTTCGTCAGTTACATAAATACTCATCAAAACATGACTTAACATAACATAACGCCTGTGTTCCGCGAAGGGTTAGGCAGAGGTGTAGTACATTATAGTACACCCACATTTCACCAGTTATGTTTCGATCCCATATTATAGTGGAACTAACTTTAATCCTTTCACTCCTTCTTACCTGGCAAGAATTATCGATATTTTCTATTTATCAGTACAAGTTTTATTAGAACATTGTTTATTAACATCGTTTGGCTTTAGTATCTATGTTATTAGTCTTTTATCGAGCGAATTATACTACTTTTAATCCATTCATTAGATTTCAAACTATCTAATTCCACTGATTTTAAACCTTCCAATATTTAATCATTGGTATTAGTTCCATCAGTTTTGGTACACACCAGATTTTAGTCTTTATCTGTTTTGATATCGTGTAGTATTTAAATATCTGATATTAGTTCCACTGATTTGAACCACCCAATTTTATACATTTGGATTTAGTTACACCAGTTTTGAAAACACCAGCTTTTAGGATTGTCATAACTGTGAGAATTAATTGACACTGATTTTTGACGTCGTCACGTCAACCAGTTTTGTTATGGAAATGTTCGGTTTCATTTCCTTCAAATTGTAACGCAGCCCTCAACTGCTTATAACTCACTTCATTATGACATGCCCAACTGTTTCAAATTTTCACTCTTTGTGTTTCATACTTTATAGCCATATGGTAGGTTCATACCTTACTTACCAGAATATCATTTTAGGAATTTTATTCAATTTGGTTTCAGTGGTTTTATTATACACGGTAGAACCGAAAACCTTTAAATATTTAATAGCAGGTTTTTTTTATTTATCTTTCTACAATTCAAATGGTGTTCGAGTTTGTTTCAAATATTTGGATCTAACAGCTTGCAGACTGCTTTAATCCACATAATGACTTAAACAAATATAATTGAATGTGACTTCCTTTTCATTTGAAAATAATATATTTTCAACCAGGATATGCTGTGAAAATATTCATTTATGTACTTAGATTTCCTTGGACAATATCCCATTCAAAAATGATTTAACATCTCTATGATGCAATAGCAAATTAAACTAACTCGCTAAAGATATTAATCTTAAACATGTGTTTCTTGCAACTAATGCAAAAGTTTCTGACTAGAACCACTAGCCATTTATTCACAGGTTTTCGAAGCTCATCATTTTTAACCGTATACTTAGTTTTATTGATAAAATATATTTAATGTGCATATCTATACTAATATTATAAAGCTGAAGAGTTTGTTTGTTTGTTTGTTTGTTTGTTTGAACGCGCTAATCTCAGGATCTACTGGTCCGATTTTAAAAATTATTTCACTATTCGATAGCCCGATTATTGAGGAAGGTTATAGGCTATAAAACATCACGCTATGACCAATAGGAGCGGAGCATAAATGAAAAATGTTGCAAAAACGGGCAAATTTATTCCTTTTTGCGAACTTCCGTTGCGTGCGCTGCGTAAACGGGGGTGGTAGGTAGCCCGATGACGGGAGCGAAGCCGCGTGAGACAGCTAGTTATTTATATATAGATTCAATTTCTGAATACGATTGAGGTATTTGAAATAGCATAGATTCAGCACACAACTGCATCCTAAGACTTACTAATTTTCTGTTTCATTATCATTATCATATGGTAAAGTTAACACATTTCCATTTTGATATGAAAACTGGATCAAACGCTCCATGATTTCTATGACAGATTTATTAGCAAATGATACTAGGAATTCATTCGTATTTATAGGAATATACAACCTGACTTAATATATTCAGATTCACACCACTTCAATAAAGTGTAACAAGTCAAAATTATCAACATAGTTATTGCTACGTTTTAGCCATGATCCATTCGGGCTCAGGTTTCACTGGCCTATTTGATAAGATGTTAATTTCATCCAATACTACATCTCTGAATCTCACAAACCAATTGTCTAACTTCTTACATAATTGTCTACACTTTATACCAACTAGTGTGTATCAAGTATAAATAGGGACTTTCACGTTGCGGACACGAAGTAGCGTCATGCGTCAGGCGACTATTCGCCAGATGTTTTATATATGGGCACGACCCGCGCCCCTAGCGTCGGTCCGCTCGCCTCTTGTTAACCAGGCAGGTAAAGACGAACCGTTACTTATACCTAATGCTTTATTTCCCTTTGGCAATACATTTTCAAATTTCGTTTTCTACTTTTATTAATAAAGTAAAACAAAACATTTAAATACTTTATTTAGTTGTGGCTTCTTATTTTGTCATAACTTAGAATGTGGGTTTTACAACCTCAATTGTGTTTTACAACCTCAGTAAGTACTTCCCAGGACAATTACATCCCTAAATGATTTGAAAAATTTAGACCTTAATAGGTAGTACAATTTATTACATGCCGATGATGTTAAGCCGTTGGTCCCGGCCGTCACTTGAAGATCCCTGACAGTCGCTACTGGTAGTCAGAAGCCTGAGATCTGACACCAGTCTAGCCAAGAGGTATCGTGTTACCCAGTTACTGGGTTGTGGAGGTCAGTTAGGCAGTCGCTCCACTGGTACTCAGCTTAATCCCGTTGAACTGGAGGCCGACCCGAATATAGTTCGGAAAAGGCTAGACAGATGAATGTGATGAATTTATTACATGTACTACTCTGTAATTCATTGTTCTTATTGATCCATTCGGCAATATCATTTAATGCCATTATGCAAACCACTGTTTAATGATAGGTATCCTTTTCGAGTACAGGACTCTTATATGGATACAATTTTCTCTCCATTATTAAAACTGAAGTTAGTTAACAATTCTCAGACCAAAATTAGCTTTACAAAACACAACTCGGCTTTTGTTTTCAATATACGAAGAAGTGTTTCGACCGTACACATCTGTGTGCACTATTCACATAATTATCTACCTTTTTTTTTACTAAACTTTTGTTTTGCCAAACAAAATTGTTTTCAATAAATACAAGTTTCATACAATTTTTTATTTTATTTTTGTAAAGCACCAATATTCGTAATTGCATGACTATAGAAAAATAGTTACATTTATTTTATTTCAAAATTTCCCTTTATGGCCTTACATTTCGTTTCACAATAAATCATAATTATTATTTACGAATGTATATTCAAACATTTGCCAATTAAAGCGTTTATAAGTTGCAGACAATTAACGCCAATTAGTTACATTCTAGATTATCATCAAAGACTTACCCTTTATAGGCTTACCAACCATCTTTGAACACAATTACACCGCCATCTTTATTAAAACGACAGCCATTCCAGCTTAGCGTTTTCTGGAACTGAGCACACCTGGAGCGTCCATCTTACAGGTAACCGGAAGATCTTCTAGCTTCGTCTCTTGTTCATCGCGCGCCATTGTTCCAGTCTGTTGTAGCACTGCCCGTCACGAAGGTAAAACCAGAAGTCTATTAGGGTTTTGAAGTAACCCTATGCACCGTTGTATTGTTTTATTCTTCCTTCTTGTTTCACTTAGATGCACAACACGTTTTTATTATGTAGTGTCCGTATATTATTATTTTCACTTTGTCTTAGCGCTCTGGGCCCATAACCTATTGGGATTATGGGTAGAGGTGGACACCAATGAAAGACCGTTTTATAAGGGTTTCAATAATATAGTTTATTTACCCTTTACTTGTTAAATTTGGAAGGTGTGGTTCAGTAATACTTTGTGATACATGTGTTCCCTAGCACTTCCGATACGATTGTGTGTAGTGACCAAAAATCACCAGATGGGATTGCGGTCTCAACTAGGTACCTGAGAAGGGTTCGGAGTCAAACCATATAATATAAGGTTAGACAGAGACAGGCATAGAATATTTTAGATTTGTTTTTGTTAAACTCCAACACGCCCCCTCAAAAATAAACCCTTTTCTCTACAATAATAAAAACACACACCTTCCTTTTTATCTCTCTGGGGAAATCAATATCATCATGGTCCAACATTCGTTGCACAGGATTAGGGAAAACCCAGTAAAACCTAATCAAACCAATTAATTATATCATCTATTATAATTAATGAAATATAAAAGTTATTCATCTACTTATTATAACCAAGCTCTTATAATTAAAACATCCTTAATTATAATCAAGCTTTTATAATTAACTTATCTGTAGCATTACAATCATGCTATTATAATTGACATAAGTAATCATCTTTGTAATTATAACAAAGCCTTTTTCAGCTTCACATTTAGCCACGTAGTTACCTATTTTGCTTTTATGTACTATGTTGTTATCATAGTTTACTGCCCATTTGTGGCATAAAAATTACATTGTGCAATTATCAAATACTTTAAAGTTAAACAAGAAACTCGTAGTACTTTTTCTATCTATTATGTTACAGCCCATTCACAATGAACAAAGCCACTTCCAATAATTTCGTTTGAAAACCAACTTGAGATTTATGGTTCTTTAAATTTCTTAAGACCCTTTTAAGTCTGACCGTCATAAACTATTGTTTTTGCTTGCATACTGACTTAGAAAGTTTAAAAAAAAAAAAAAAAACTTGGGTCAGGTCGGGTGCACAGCATGTCATCAAGCACACGACAAAATTTCTACAAAGGCACTAGTAAGTTCTTACGAATTTAATACTTCGTAATTTAGTATAATTTCAACTTGGGTACAAATTAATATTGACTGATTTACTCAAGACTGCTTACATATTCTAAACAAAAGTTACTTTGTTTACCAGAAAACCTTTTCTTCCATTTCAGTCTTCCATATTAACAGTATGTTTTACAACTATTCATATAACATATTTAAATTAGCAAGATCGTTCACATGTACCTATAGCTTAAATACAATTTGAAATATGATTTAACATACATAACATTGCACCTATATTCCCCAAAGGGTTAAATAGAGCCTTAGTACACTATATTATAGTACAACCACATTTCGTCAGTTACATAAATACTCATCAAAACATGACTTAACATAACATAACGCCTGTGTTCCGCGAAGGGTTAGGCAGAGGTGTAGTACATTATAGTACACCCACATTTCACCAGTTATGTTTCGATCCCATATTATAGTGGAACTAACTTTAATCCTTTCACTCCTTCTTACCTGGCAAGAATTATCGATATTTTCTATTTATCAGTACAAGTTTTATTAGAACATTGTTTATTAACATCGTTTGGCTTTAGTATCTATGTTATTAGTCTTTTATCGAGCGAATTATACTACTTTTAATCCATTCATTAGATTTCAAACTATCTAATTCCACTGATTTTAAACCTTCCAATATTTAATCATTGGTATTAGTTCCATCAGTTTTGGTACACACCAGATTTTAGTCTTTATCTGTTTTGATATCGTGTAGTATTTAAATATCTGATATTAGTTCCACTGATTTGAACCACCCAATTTTATACATTTGGATTTAGTTACACCAGTTTTGAAAACACCAGCTTTTAGGATTGTCATAACTGTGAGAATTAATTGACACTGATTTTTGACGTCGTCACGTCAACCAGTTTTGTTATGGAAATGTTCGGTTTCATTTCCTTCAAATTGTAACGCAGCCCTCAACTGCTTATAACTCACTTCATTATGACATGCCCAACTGTTTCAAATTTTCACTCTTTGTGTTTCATACTTTATAGCCATATGGTAGGTTCATACCTTACTTACCAGAATATCATTTTAGGAATTTTATTCAATTTGGTTTCAGTGGTTTTATTATACACGGTAGAACCGAAAACCTTTAAATATTTAATAGCAGGTTTTTTTTATTTATCTTTCTACAATTCAAATGGTGTTCGAGTTTGTTTCAAATATTTGGAACTAACAGCTTGCAGACTGCTTTAATCCACATAATGACTTAAACAAATATAATTGAATGTGACTTCCTTTTCATTTGAAAATAATATATTTTCAACCAGGATATGCTGTGAAAATATTCATTTATGTACTTAGATTTCCTTGGACAATATCCCATTCAAAAATGATTTAACATCTCTATGATGCAATAGCAAATTAAACTAACTCGCTAAAGATATTAATCTTAAACATGTGTTTCTTGCAACTAATGCAAAAGTTTCTGACTAGAACCACTAGCCATTTATTCACAGGTTTTCGAAGCTCATCATTTTTAACCGTATACTTAGTTTTATTGATAAAATATATTTAATGTGCATATCTATACTAATATTATAAAGCTGAAGAGTTTGTTTGTTTGTTTGTTTGAACGCGCTAATCTCAGGATCTACTGGTCCGATTTTAAAAATTATTTCACTATTCGATAGCCCGATTATTGAGGAAGGTTATAGGCTATAAAACATCACGCTATGACCAATAGGAGCGGAGCATAAATGAAAAATGTTGCAAAAACGGGCAAATTTATTCCTTTTTGCGAACTTCCGTTGCGTGCGCTGCGTAAACGGGGGTGGTAGGTAGCCCGATGACGGGAGCGAAGCCGCGTGAGACAGCTAGTTATTTATATATAGATTCAATTTCTGAATACGATTGAGGTATTTGAAATAGCATAGATTCAGCACACAACTGCATCCTAAGACTTACTAATTTTCTGTTTCATTATCATTATCATATGGTAAAGTTAACACATTTCCATTTTGATATGAAAACTGGATCAAACGCTCCATGATTTCTATGACAGATTTATTAGCAAATGATACTAGGAATTCATTCGTATTTATAGGAATATACAACCTGACTTAATATATTCAGATTCACACCACTTCAATAAAGTGTAACAAGTCAAAATTATCAACATAGTTATTGCTACGTTTTAGCCATGATCCATTCGGGCTCAGGTTTCACTGGCCTATTTGATAAGATGTTAATTTCATCCAATACTACATCTCTGAATCTCACAAACCAATTGTCTAACTTCTTACATAATTGTCTACACTTTATACCAACTAGTGTGTATCAAGTATAAATAGGGACTTTCACGTTGCGGACACGAAGTAGCGTCATGCGTCAGGCGACTATTCGCCAGATGTTTTATATATGGGCACGACCCGCGCCCCTAGCGTCGGTCCGCTCGCCTCTTGTTAACCAGGCAGGTAAAGACGAACCGTTACTTATACCTAATGCTTTATTTCCCTTTGGCAATACATTTTCAAATTTCGTTTTCTACTTTTATTAATAAAGTAAAACAAAACATTTAAATACTTTATTTAGTTGTGGCTTCTTATTTTGTCATAACTTAGAATGTGGGTTTTACAACCTCAATTGTGTTTTACAACCTCAGTAAGTACTTCCCAGGACAATTACATCCCTAAATGATTTGAAAAATTTAGACCTTAATAGGTAGTACAATTTATTACATGCCGATGATGTTAAGCCGTTGGTCCCGGCCGTCACTTGAAGATCCCTGACAGTCGCTACTGGTAGTCAGAAGCCTGAGATCTGACACCAGTCTAGCCAAGAGGTATCGTGTTACCCAGTTACTGGGTTGTGGAGGTCAGTTAGGCAGTCGCTCCACTGGTACTCAGCTTAATCCCGTTGAACTGGAGGCCGACCCGAATATAGTTCGGAAAAGGCTAGACAGATGAATGTGATGAATTTATTACATGTACTACTCTGTAATTCATTGTTCTTATTGATCCATTCGGCAATATCATTTAATGCCATTATGCAAACCACTGTTTAATGATAGGTATCCTTTTCGAGTACAGGACTCTTATATGGATACAATTTTCTCTCCATTATTAAAACTGAAGTTAGTTAACAATTCTCAGACCAAAATTAGCTTTACAAAACACAACTCGGCTTTTGTTTTCAATATACGAAGAAGTGTTTCGACCGTACACATCTGTGTGCACTATTCACATAATTATCTACCTTTTTTTTTACTAAACTTTTGTTTTGCCAAACAAAATTGTTTTCAATAAATACAAGTTTCATACAATTTTTTATTTTATTTTTGTAAAGCACCAATATTCGTAATTGCATGACTATAGAAAAATAGTTACATTTATTTTATTTCAAAATTTCCCTTTATGGCCTTACATTTCGTTTCACAATAAATCATAATTATTATTTACGAATGTATATTCAAACATTTGCCAATTAAAGCGTTTATAAGTTGCAGACAATTAACGCCAATTAGTTACATTCTAGATTATCATCAAAGACTTACCCTTTATAGGCTTACCAACCATCTTTGAACACAATTACACCGCCATCTTTATTAAAACGACAGCCATTCCAGCTTAGCGTTTTCTGGAACTGAGCACACCTGGAGCGTCCATCTTACAGGTAACCGGAAGATCTTCTAGCTTCGTCTCTTGTTCATCGCGCGCCATTGTTCCAGTCTGTTGTAGCACTGCCCGTCACGAAGGCAAAACCAGAAGTCTATTAGGGTTTTGAAGTAACCCTATGCACCGTTGTATTGTTTTATTCTTCCTTCTTGTTTCACTTAGATGCACAACACGTTTTTATTATGTAGTGTCCGTATATTATTATTTTCACTTTGTCTTAGCGCTCTGGGCCCATAACCTATTGGGATTATGGGTAGAGGTGGACACCAATGAAAGACCGTTTTATAAGGGTTTCAATAATATAGTTTATTTACCCTTTACTTGTTAAATTTGGAAGGTGTGGTTCAGTAATACTTTGTGATACATGTGTTCCCTAGCACTTCCGATACGATTGTGTGTAGTGACCAAAAATCACCAGATGGGATTGCGGTCTCAACTAGGTACCTGAGAAGGGTTCGGAGTCAAACCATATAATATAAGGTTAGACAGAGACAGGCATAGAATATTTTAGATTTGTTTTTGTTAAACTCCAACACGCCCCCTCAAAAATAAACCCTTTTCTCTACAATAATAAAAACACACACCTTCCTTTTTATCTCTCTGGGGAAAACAATATCATCATGGTCCAACATTCGTTGCACAGGATTAGGGAAAACCCAGTAAAACCTAATCAAACCAATTAATTATATCATCTATTATAATTAATGAAATATAAAAGTTATTCATCTACTTATTATAACCAAGCTCTTATAATTAAAACATCCTTAATTATAATCAAGCTTTTATAATTAACTTATCTGTAGCATTACAATCATGCTATTATAATTGACATAAGTAATCATCTTTGTAATTATAACAAAGCCTTTTTCAGCTTCACATTTAGCCACGTAGTTACCTATTTTGCTTTTATGTACTATGTTGTTATCATAGTTTACTGCCCATTTGTGGCATAAAAATTACATTGTGCAATTATCAAATACTTTAAAGTTAAACAAGAAACTCGTAGTACTTTTTCTATCTATTATGTTACAGCCCATTCACAATGAACAAAGCCACTTCCAATAATTTCGTTTGAAAACCAACTTGAGATTTATGGTTCTTTAAATTTCTTAAGACCCTTTTAAGTCTGACCGTCATAAACTATTGTTTTTGCTTGCATACTGACTTAGAAAGTTTAAAAAAAAAAAAAAAAACTTGGGTCAGGTCGGGTGCACAGCATGTCATCAAGCACACGACAAAATTTCTACAAAGGCACTAGTAAGTTCTTACGAATTTAATACTTCGTAATTTAGTATAATTTCAACTTGGGTACAAATTAATATTGACTGATTTACTCAAGACTGCTTACATATTCTAAACAAAAGTTACTTTGTTTACCAGAAAACCTTTTCTTCCATTTCAGTCTTCCATATTAACAGTATGTTTTACAACTATTCATATAACATATTTAAATTAGCAAGATCGTTCACATGTACCTATAGCTTAAATACAATTTGAAATATGATTTAACATACATAACATTGCACCTATATTCCCCAAAGGGTTAAATAGAGCCTTAGTACACTATATTATAGTACAACCACATTTCGTCAGTTACATAAATACTCATCAAAACATGACTTAACATAACATAACGCCTGTGTTCCGCGAAGGGTTAGGCAGAGGTGTAGTACATTATAGTACACCCACATTTCACCAGTTATGTTTCGATCCCATATTATAGTGGAACTAACTTTAATCCTTTCACTCCTTCTTACCTGGCAAGAATTATCGATATTTTCTATTTATCAGTACAAGTTTTATTAGAACATTGTTTATTAACATCGTTTGGCTTTAGTATCTATGTTATTAGTCTTTTATCGAGCGAATTATACTACTTTTAATCCATTCATTAGATTTCAAACTATCTAATTCCACTGATTTTAAACCTTCCAATATTTAATCATTGGTATTAGTTCCATCAGTTTTGGTACACACCAGATTTTAGTCTTTATCTGTTTTGATATCGTGTAGTATTTAAATATCTGATATTAGTTCCACTGATTTGAACCACCCAATTTTATACATTTGGATTTAGTTACACCAGTTTTGAAAACACCAGCTTTTAGGATTGTCATAACTGTGAGAATTAATTGACACTGATTTTTGACGTCGTCACGTCAACCAGTTTTGTTATGGAAATGTTCGGTTTCATTTCCTTCAAATTGTAACGCAGCCCTCAACTGCTTATAACTCACTTCATTATGACATGCCCAACTGTTTCAAATTTTCACTCTTTGTGTTTCATACTTTATAGCCATATGGTAGGTTCATACCTTACTTACCAGAATATCATTTTAGGAATTTTATTCAATTTGGTTTCAGTGGTTTTATTATACACGGTAGAACCGAAAACCTTTAAATATTTAATAGCAGGTTTTTTTTATTTATCTTTCTACAATTCAAATGGTGTTCGAGTTTGTTTCAAATATTTGGAACTAACAGCTTGCAGACTGCTTTAATCCACATAATGACTTAAACAAATATAATTGAATGTGACTTCCTTTTCATTTGAAAATAATATATTTTCAACCAGGATATGCTGTGAAAATATTCATTTATGTACTTAGATTTCCTTGGACAATATCCCATTCAAAAATGATTTAACATCTCTATGATGCAATAGCAAATTAAACTAACTCGCTAAAGATATTAATCTTAAACATGTGTTTCTTGCAACTAATGCAAAAGTTTCTGACTAGAACCACTAGCCATTTATTCACAGGTTTTCGAAGCTCATCATTTTTAACCGTATACTTAGTTTTATTGATAAAATATATTTAATGTGCATATCTATACTAATATTATAAAGCTGAAGAGTTTGTTTGTTTGTTTGTTTGTTTGTTTGAACGCGCTAATCTCAGGATCTACTGGTCCGATTTTAAAAATTATTTCACTATTCGATAGCCCGATTATTGAGGAAGGTTATAGGCTATAAAACATCACGCTATGACCAATAGGAGCGGAGCATAAATGAAAAATGTTGCAAAAACGGGCAAATTTATTCCTTTTTGCGAACTTCCGTTGCGTGCGCTGCGTAAACGGGGGTGGTAGGTAGCCCGATGACGGGAGCGAAGCCGCGTGAGACAGCTAGTTATTTATATATAGATTCAATTTCTGAATACGATTGAGGTATTTGAAATAGCATAGATTCAGCACACAACTGCATCCTAAGACTTACTAATTTTCTGTTTCATTATCATTATCATATGGTAAAGTTAACACATTTCCATTTTGATATGAAAACTGGATCAAACGCTCCATGATTTCTATGACAGATTTATTAGCAAATGATACTAGGAATTCATTCGTATTTATAGGAATATACAACCTGACTTAATATATTCAGATTCACACCACTTCAATAAAGTGTAACAAGTCAAAATTATCAACATAGTTATTGCTACGTTTTAGCCATGATCCATTCGGGCTCAGGTTTCACTGGCCTATTTGATAAGATGTTAATTTCATCCAATACTACATCTCTGAATCTCACAAACCAATTGTCTAACTTCTTACATAATTGTCTACACTTTATACCAACTAGTGTGTATCAAGTATAAATAGGGACTTTCACGTTGCGGACACGAAGTAGCGTCATGCGTCAGGCGACTATTCGCCAGATGTTTTATATATGGGCACGACCCGCGCCCCTAGCGTCGGTCCGCTCGCCTCTTGTTAACCAGGCAGGTAAAGACGAACCGTTACTTATACCTAATGCTTTATTTCCCTTTGGCAATACATTTTCAAATTTCGTTTTCTACTTTTATTAATAAAGTAAAACAAAACATTTAAATACTTTATTTAGTTGTGGCTTCTTATTTTGTCATAACTTAGAATGTGGGTTTTACAACCTCAATTGTGTTTTACAACCTCAGTAAGTACTTCCCAGGACAATTACATCCCTAAATGATTTGAAAAATTTAGACCTTAATAGGTAGTACAATTTATTACATGCCGATGATGTTAAGCCGTTGGTCCCGGCCGTCACTTGAAGATCCCTGACAGTCGCTACTGGTAGTCAGAAGCCTGAGATCTGACACCAGTCTAGCCAAGAGGTATCGTGTTACCCAGTTACTGGGTTGTGGAGGTCAGTTAGGCAGTCGCTCCACTGGTACTCAGCTTAATCCCGTTGAACTGGAGGCCGACCCGAATATAGTTCGGAAAAGGCTAGACAGATGAATGTGATGAATTTATTACATGTACTACTCTGTAATTCATTGTTCT
Source organism: Orthosia cruda (assembly GCA_964057195.1). Lineage (NCBI taxonomy): Eukaryota > Metazoa > Arthropoda > Insecta > Lepidoptera > Noctuidae > Orthosia > Orthosia cruda. The sequence continues at coordinate 3,155,997 of OZ059852.1, read as the reverse complement.
TATTGATCCATTCGGCAATATCAGTTAATGCCATTATGCAAACCACTGTTTAATGATAGGTATCCTTTTCGAGTACAGGACTCTTATATGGATACAATTTTCTCTCCATTATTAAAACTGAAGTTAGTTAACAATTCTCAGACCAAAATTAGCTTTACAAAACACAACTCGGCTTTTGTTTTCAATATACGAAGAAGTGTTTCGACCGTACACATCTGTGTGCACTATTCACATAATTATCTACCTTTTTTTTTACTAAACTTTTGTTTTGCCAAACAAAATTGTTTTCAATAAATACAAGTTTCATACAATTTTTTATTTTATTTTTGTAAAGCACCAATATTCGTAATTGCATGACTATAGAAAAATAGTTACATTTATTTTATTTCAAAATTTCCCTTTATGGCCTTACATTTCGTTTCACAATAAATCATAATTATTATTTACGAATGTATATTCAAACATTTGCCAATTAAAGCGTTTATAAGTTGCAGACAATTAACGCCAATTAGTTACATTCTAGATTATCATCAAAGACTTACCCTTTATAGGCTTACCAACCATCTTTGAACACAATTACACCGCCATCTTTATTAAAACGACAGCCATTCCAGCTTAGCGTTTTCTGGAACTGAGCACACCTGGAGCGTCCATCTTACAGGTAACCGGAAGATCTTCTAGCTTCGTCTCTTGTTCATCGCGCGCCATTGTTCCAGTCTGTTGTAGCACTGCCCGTCACGAAGGTAAAACCAGAAGTCTATTAGGGTTTTGAAGTAACCCTATGCACCGTTGTATTGTTTTATTCTTCCTTCTTGTTTCACTTAGATGCACAACACGTTTTTATTATGTAGTGTCCGTATATTATTATTTTCACTTTGTCTTAGCGCTCTGGGCCCATAACCTATTGGGATTATGGGTAGAGGTGGACACCAATGAAAGACCGTTTTATAAGGGTTTCAATAATATAGTTTATTTACCCTTTACTTGTTAAATTTGGAAGGTGTGGTTCAGTAATACTTTGTGATACATGTGTTCCCTAGCACTTCCGATACGATTGTGTGTAGTGACCAAAAATCACCAGATGGGATTGCGGTCTCAACTAGGTACCTGAGAAGGGTTCGGAGTCAAACCATATAATATAAGGTTAGACAGAGACAGGCATAGAATATTTTAGATTTGTTTTTGTTAAACTCCAACAATAAATCATCAGGCAGATAAAATAGCTTCTGTTAAAAGAGACTGTCAAAAAAAAGACTTGACTTAAAAGCCTCAGTAGCCAGGTCACTAAATTGATCGCGCAATAATTGTACAATTATTGCTACTTACTGTTCCTTACGTAATAAGCCCGCCGGTTTTCGGGTAGCCGGTGCCGGGTAACCGGCGGCGAAGTGTATAGCCATAAATGTTGCCAGGGATGTTTTTTATTTAAGTCGGGTTTGTTCTTGACTCTAGTCACGGGGTCTCAGCGCTAAGCAAGAAAATTTGGTTCAAATAAATCTCACTAGATGGTGTGATATGTACGAATCTGTTATTGTATGTGTGTAAAATTAAAATTGTCTGGAATTGAATATAAAAATTGTTTCTTTTTGTTTAATCAACTCGCATAAGCACAAAATTATGAAATATTGGGCTATTAATTCACATGTCAAATCCGTGCTGCTCTACGGGTGCGAAACGTGGAAGGTCACAAAGGACATCTCAAGCCAAATACAAGTTTTCGTCAACCGCTGTCTTCGTCGAATTCTCGGTGTTTACAGGCTCGAGACAATCTTCAAAGTAGAGCTGTTGGAGAAATGCCACGAGAGCCCGATCGACCGCCAGTTCAAGCGTCGCAAGTGGAGATGGATTGGCCACACACTCCGAAGGGTTCAAGGTCATACCCAAGCAAGCAAGCTTTAGCATAGTAACTATTTAGTAATCTGTGGCTTTAGACTACAATCCCCAAGGGAAAAGAAAGCGTGGCCGTCCCCGTCAAACCTGGCGTCGCACCGTGTTGGCAGAAGCGACGAGCATCGGAATGGCATAGAGCGAGGTGAAGCGTGAAGCTCAAGACCGGTCGCGATGGAGGACATCTGTGGACGCCCTCTGTCCCATAATTCAATTCACATTTCAAAGATTATTTGAACAGATCATTTAAAATTGATGCCAAAAGATGGCGCGTTTTTAAATTTCTGAGGCATTCCACTCGATTGTTAAAATTTGCATTGTAACACATTTTGGTGCTAAGAAACTGTAAAAACGTGGAAAAAAGACTATAAAAGAAACCTTCACTGTATTTAAAGAAAAAAAAATCACGAACCGAGTAAACTCTTTAACTTGCAAGTTGCTGCTAACACCATCTATCTATCGCCGTGGAACGGAACCGAACGCGATTGATGGACAAAAAATAATCGGTTTAATCAGACGAAAAACGCTAGTTACGTCGGCACGGTTTCTTTGTATGAGATGAGGCATCTGAATGCTAGCATTATATTATCTGTGCTCTTGTCTAGGTCAGATGTGACAGAGACAAAGTCAACGACGGAGTGAGCTTACCATTGAGCTAGGATAAACATGGAGGCGCACTATTATTCTATACATACATTAGCTTATACAAATATGAGTGAAATACGATACAGAATGTGAAACATCATTTTGTCTCATTTCTTCTAATGTAGTAATCGTATTTGACAAAAGAGACAACAATATTTCAGTTGTTGCTCATTAAGCCAACAATTTGTTATGACGTAGCTGTCAGTACGTGCCATATTAATTGCCGAAATTTGTGGTTGTGTTCGTGGTAGTCCTGCTGTCAAATGGTTGTTTACTTTTTGTATTATTAAAGTGTGTGTGTGTTCCGTGATTAACACAACCATAGCATCGGCAGCCATTTTAAGTGACATTTTAAGGTTTAGGTAGGCACGTTTTTCTGTAGGTATTTCGAGTCCATACTATTTATTAGGTCTATGGAGCTTACCCAGAAGAAGCCTGTTCACTCTAACTTTGAAGAGATTCGGGTTGTAAGCGTTCGGAAACACAGACGCAGACAGTGAGTTCCACTCTTTTGCTGTGCGCATTATGAAGGATGTTTGGAAGCGCTTGGTGCGAATTGGTGAAATGGTAACTTGCAGTGCGTCTAGATGTCCGATGGTAGAAGGGGCCGGTGGGATGAGGTCGTGGAGTTCTCGAGCACACTCACCGAAGTACTCTGCCTTACACCGAGTCAAGCGCGGCAAGTTGATAATTAGCTGAGCCATCCCAAAGGTGGCTGCAATACTCCATGCAGGATTGGACTTGCGCTTTGTAAAGTGTTAAAAGCTGTCCAGGCGTAACGAATCGCTTCACTCTATTTAGGATGCCCAGTTTTTTGGCCGCAATAGGGATGTTTTCTGGGACGAAAAATGAGAATTCTATTTAGTTCGTCAGTGAGATTATCAAATAATATTGGACCCGTATTTTTAGCATTATCAAATAAATAAAAATTGTCAAAAATAAAGCGCATCGAAGTTCAGGAATAGGGGCTTGTGACGTCACTTTGTCAGTATTAACTGTAGCACACCTTGTCGTCACACGATACTTCAACGCACAGTATCGTTGTAATTTTTTGTTTACGTGGCAAAAGACAAAACACCTGCAAAATACGCGTCCAATATTTTTAGGTTATCTAACTGACGGATTATATAGATATTTATTCTCAACTACCCTATTTGGGTTTTAATATATATTTTTTATGGCAATTTGCCGAAGACAATTCCTGCCAGTGTTGTGTAATGAAGACTATGAGGGTATTATTGAATTTGCAAATTAATTTTTAATTAATACCTTGAACTTTTTGTGGCGGTCCTTTGTGGAATTTACAGGATTTTGTATTTTTAGATTAGAAATTACTCTGTCAAAAGAAATATTTTTCTTGAATTCTTTAATATGCATTAGAATGCGGATGTAACAGATTCTAATGATTTTGGAGTATTTGACAGCAAATTGTATCAAGTCAGCCTTCCCAGTAAGCTTTGCGGAGGTAGTCAATACTACAATAAAATTCTCCGCTCCACTATCCCGAGATCACTTCTGTCGATGATTTCACATATTGTCCATTTGCGTAGACAGTTGAGACACAAAAATACACCAATTTTATATCATAATAACCACAAGGAATCAATCTGCAAATAATAAACCTCTCTAATATATAATTAATATACTGCGACTAATCAGCTGTCATTTCGGTAGCGCATGTTATACTTCTTATAAGATAGCTTGATCTCTGCGACATATGTCAAACTGACGTATACGATAATGTTACGTTATTGTTAGTCTGTCAAGCGCTATTGTTACTGTATTGATACTGACAGCTGTCACAGAGATCAATTTGAATTTTGAAGAATTTTGGTATTTTCATCAACAATGCAATCATTTGCACTCAAAAAGTATCTGAAGTATGTGAAGAAGACCACAGAAGGCCAATGGAACTCCTTAACGCTAAGTATGTCACGGGTATTCGATATCTCGAATAGTTAAACGACTATGATGAAGCAAATACTTATAAATAAATAGTACTAATGCAAATGGTACCATCGAACTGATCTGATGATGAAGCCGGCCGGTAGGCACTGGAACTCCGAAATAAAACAATGTATCCTAGTCGTGTTTGGGCTTATTGTAATCTTCATGAGATGTACTTTGGCTATATATGATTTGTATTGTATGTGTTTGATTCGTTATTTTCACATTTTAATGTAATTTAATAAAGATTAACTAATTATTAAATACCAAATATTGATGTTACGAACTCTCTGATATTTAACCTCTTTGATTTTGTTCTTGATATCAAAATGCTGTCCAACTTTAAAAAAAATTGGTTTAGAAATGTTCTTGTTCGTATTTTGTTTCGATTTTCATTTAAGCTTCATTTCGATTATCTTCATGGTAATCTGAAATATGTTTGAATAACATCTTAAGTTAAATATGCCACAAATACGAAGACTTGTGGACGCAATTACTGCAACCAGAGCCGTTACAAAGATCCAAGAAGGAAATTCGCAGTGGTTTGAGGCTTTGCACCTGGATTTTCTCGAAAAGCTAAACAAAATGCTTGGAGTTGCTTCTAAGAGACTGGCAGTGTTGGTTCGGGTAGAGTTCGCATTACAACTGTTCATGAGGATCGGTAAATACGGTTAAGTTCCCGCCGAGAACACACAGTGACGGCTCGTAAGTTACAGAATCGCCTACGGTTGACAACTGGTATTCGTGTCAGAGACCAAACGATTCGTAACCGATTGCACGAAGACCATCAAACATTAAAACGTCTAACTGTTCGAATTATTTTGTCCAGGGCTCAACGTGCAAATCGTTTAAGGTTCACCCTTCAATATTTGGACTGGAGCATAAACCAGTGGGGCACGGTGCTTTTCACCGATGAGTGCAAAGTAAAATTGTCATATGCCGATCGGCTCATCAGGGCATGGAGGCGACGTGGAGAGCGATTTTCGGCAGCCTACATTCACGAAGTTGTGCGTTTTGGTGGACCAAATTTGAGGGGATAAATTTACACGGCAAAACTTAACTCTACTAAGTTTTAAAGAACTACTCAGCGTTGCATTGAGGAAGTCGTCAGGCCTCATGTGATCCCATTTGCACAGCGAACGGCTCCTGGATTCTTCCTCATGCAAGACAATACCATATGCCAGATACAGTTCAAGCGACCCAGTCTGAACTGGATGGCACTCACTTTCAAGTGTTGCCTTCGCCAGCAGACAGTCTGGACTTAAATCCGATCGAGCACATGTGGGACCTATTAAAAGGAAGGGTTAGAGAGAGTGCGCAAGAGGTCTACAACCAGCAGCAATTTATTGACGCTTTGAAAAGTGCCTGGGAAGAGATCCCAGCTGAAAACGTGAGGCATTTGATCGAGAGCATGCAGTCCAGGCTACAGGAGTGCATAGCCAAAAGAGGACGGCCCTAAACGTTATAAAAAAAAAAACAAGAGTGAAGATTTTTTAGATTTTAGCGCCTTTTTGTTAGTTTTTATCCTCAATTGTAATTTTTTACCAAAAGTCAAATAAACATATTTATTAATTAACTAGCTGTCCCACGCGGCTTCGCTCCCGTCAACTGGCTACCTACCAAGCTAGCCCAACTACTCTAAATACGTTGCGTCTCAAAAATAATAAATTTTCCCCGTTTTTGGAACATTTTTCATTGATGCTCCGCTCCTATTGGTCGTAGCGTGATGTTATATAGCCTATAACCTTCCTCGATAAATGGACTACCCAACACAAAAAGAATTTTTCAATTCCAACCAGTAGTTCCTGAGATTAGCGCGTTCAAACAAACAAACAAACAAACAAACAAACAAACTCTTCAGCTTTATAATATTAGTATAGATTAATTTCAACAGTTACTAGCATAACCGGTAAACAATAGCTTTATTTTAAGTTTACGTTAATTAAACAATGAGATAATCTTATAATGTTCGCGGTTTAACTTAAATACCTAGTGGCTCTTATTTTGTTTTGCGTAGTATATAATAAAAATAAAGTTTTGATAGGTACCTCCAGTATCTATCAAAAACTGAAAAAAAAAACAATCTAAACAAAACTGCAAAGTGAAAAATAACTTTCTTTTCCGAAGTCAGTATCAAAACACGTAAAAAAATAGGTACCAAAGACTTCGGAAAAGAAAGTTATTTTTCACTTCGCAGTTTTTTTTTGGATGTCGGTTTGTTTTTTACTGTTTGACAATCTTTGTGGCCGGTACAATGTCACGTTGTCTAGCTTTGAATGAATACATGCAAGTAGGTATCATGCTGCATTTTTTGCCAGATTCAATCAAAATAGTCCATTAATTTAGCAGTAAAAACGTACCAAACAGACATGGAACACTTGCGTAGGTTGTGAACGTACGTCACAAAACTAATTGCTAGATTTGGGTGATTTTGGGGGCCGAGTCACCCACGTCCGTAGGAAAGTACCCCTGCGATACCCTACACGTGGTCCCCGGGTGGTGCCAATCAGGTGACAATAACTGGTGGTAGGCTTCGGCCGAAGGCTTGTGACCACCCACCGGGCAAAGACGTACCGCCAAGCGGCCTAGCCGTGTTCCGGTGCGATGCCCGGTGTAGCCACTTCAGGAGATGGGTCGAGATGGAGGTTCCATTGCAGACAGACCAGCCTGGCACGTGCTGTTATGGGCGTATCGGGTGACTGGTCGCGGAGGGTAGCGGGATCCGAGGCACGGTGCACCGCTGGCCGACCGCAGGTAGTTGGGGGCCCAAGTAGTGTGCCAGCCCCACACGAAAGGCTGCCCCGCCAACTGACGAAAAATCCCGGAATGCACCATCGTGCTGGTTGGCGACCAGAAGGGAGGGCCCGATGGTCATTCCCGGGGGGGCTCGGGCGTCCCCGCAGTCTCCAGACTAGTCCCCCAATGATGGCGTCCATTCTGTGCGTGTCTGAAGGTAAGCAGCGTGGAGCCACATCTCACTTCCCTCTCCTAACCTTTCTTCACTCACTCAAATAATGAAAAAGAGAAAAATGTTCAAAGTTGAACAGCAGCTGCACCCCCTCCCACTCAAAGTGCACCTCACTAACATCAGAGGTCTGCACTCAAATCTCATAGCAGTCCATCATCACCTAGAGACTGATAAGCCGGCTCTCTTTTTTCTTTCGGAGACGCAGATCAGATGTCCGTCAGACGTATCGTACCTAACATACCCAGGCTATACCCTGGAGCACAATTTTAAGCAACGCGCGGGAGTATGCATGTACGCCCGAGACGACATTTGCTATCGGCGTCTCCGAAACCTTGAGGACTCTAGGTTCTCTGTGCTGTGGACTTTGGTGGACATGGGCCTTGATAAAATTGTTTACGCCTGTGACTACCGCTCGCACAGTGGGGATCAGGAGACAACCAGGCTCACTGAATACCTTAGTGAGGCGGCTGATACGGCACAGCAGCGTTACCCTTCTGCCCAATTGGTGTTACTGGGGGACTTCAATGCCCACCACCAGGAGTGGCTTTTCCCGTACCAGCGCACTGATCATGCTGGGCGGGAGACGAAAAAGCTTGCGCTTGCGTTAAATCTCGCCCAGCTGGTCCAGGGGGCAACGAGGGTGCCGGATGTTGATTCGCACACAGCCAATTGCTTGGACCTTCTGCTGACTACAGATCCAGACCGCTACTCGGTGTCGGTATCTTCACCTTTGGGTAGTTCCGACCATTGTCTGGTGAAGTCTGTATCCGTCCACTCCCCACCCGATCCCAGCCCAAGAGGCGCTCGGCGGGTTTGGCGGTACAAGTCAGCAGATTGGGATGGGATGCGTTCTTTTTTCGCATCGTATCCTTGGCAGTCTACTTGCTTCTCTTTGGTTGATCCTTCGTCGTGTGCGAACGCCGTGTCGGATGTGTTGCGTCAGGGAATGGAGTACTTCATTCCGTTCTCTGACGTTGCAATGTCTAGCGCTGACCGGCCATGGTTTGGCGCCGAGTGCAAGCGCGCCAACACGGCGTACCTGGCATGGGTCGACGCTCGGAAGCGCAAAGCGGACGACGTGGGTCAGCGCAAGAGAGCCTACAATAGGGCTGCCAAGTCCTGCAAGAAGGTGATGCGAAGATCTCGGTTTGACCACATAAGCCGTATTGGGACCAAACTTGCTTCCTACCCAGCGGGTAGTAAAGCGTTTTGGTCCCTGGCTAAGTCGGTTGAATCGAACTTCTGCCGTCCCTCACTACCACCACTGCTGAAGCCCGACGGGTCACTGGCCCACTCTGCTGAGGAGAAAGCAAACTTGTTTGCCTCTCTTTTTGCGGAATCTTCGCGTCTGGATTCTGGTGACGCGCGGCCCACTCCTTCTCCTGATTGTTGCGAGACGAGTATGTCGGACATTCGCATACATCAAAAGGACGTTCGTAGGGTGCTGCGCAATCTTGACGTGAACAAAGCTAGTGGCCCCGACGGAATTCCAGCAATTGTTCTCAGAACCTGTGCGCCTGAATTGTCTCCGATCCTGACACGCCTGTTTCGCCTTTCATATGAGACGGGAAAAGTGCCGAATGCCTGGAAGCAAGCTAACGTTCAGCCTGTACCCAAGAAGGGCAGTCGGGCTGACCCGGCCAACTACAGACCCATTTCAATAACGTCCATCCTCTGCAAGAGTATGGAACGAGTGCTTAATTCCAAGCTCCTGGCATACCTAGAAGCTAACGACATCCTCAGTGACCGCCAATATGGCTTCCGCCAAAATCGGTCAACTGCTGATCTTCTAGCGTATGCCATTCACATCTGGAGTGAGGCCATAGAGAGACACGGGGAAGCGCTTGCCGTCTCCCTCGACATCTCGAAGGCTTTTGACAGGGTCTGGCATGAAAGCCTTATTGGTAAGCTTCCTTCATTCGGTTTGCCCAGTGGTCTGTGCGAATGGATTGCAGACTTCCTGAGGGGCCGGTCCATTCGAGTGGTTATTGATGGCCACTCGTCTGAACTACTGGATATTAATGCCGGGGTCCCACAGGGGTCGGTACTCTCAGCAACGTTGTTCTTGCTGCACATAAATGATCTGCTAAAACCCGGCACCTTTGGGTATGCAGACGACAGCACTGTAGCTGAGAGATACGTGTCCGACGCGCGCGCTACTGGACCTCAGATCCAGTCTCTCCGGGAGGCCATGGTTGGGCGCTTGAATCTGTCCTTGGAGGCAGTCTCCGAATGGGGCGATGCCAATCTGGTCAAGTTCAATGCCGCTAAGACCCAGGCGTGTCTTTTTTCCGCTAAAAGGAGCCAATTCCACCCGGCTCCTTCTTTCAGAGGTGTGACCGTGCCGATAACTGACCATCTTGAGATTCTTGGCATCACGTTGACATCGACGCTCAATTTTGGTCCATTCATTGAGGCAAAAGCTCAGCTGGCTGCCAAAAAATTGGGGATCCTCGCGAAGGTGAGACGGTACTTCACGCCAGAACAGCTGCTCAACTTATATCAAGCGCAAGTTCGATCATGCATGGAATACTGCTCTCATCTCTGGGACGGATCTGCCAAGTACCAGCTGGATGCACTTGATGCGATCGAAAGACGGGCTAAGAGGCTCATCGACAATGAAGTATTGGCCGAATCTAGGCTCCTGAACCTCGAACATCGGCGCCGAGTTGCCAGTCTGTCGGTTTTTTATCGGTTGCATTTCGGGGAGTGTGCGTTGGAATTGCATGAACTAATTCCTCCTAGCCCGTTCCATCATCGGACTACAAGACGTACGGCGTTGCGTCATCGGTACATGGTGGACATCCCACCCATACGCACCAAACGTTTTGGGAATTCTTTTATTATGCGTACAGCAAAGGAGTGGAATTCCCTGCCGGAGTCTGTATTTCCTGATAGCTACAATCTGGGAGTCTTTAAGTCAAGAGTGAATAGGTTTCTTCTAGGCAAGCGTGCTTCATCGTCGACCACATCATCGCTTACCATCAGGTGAGATAGTGGTCAAACGCAAACCTATCAATAATAAAAAAATAGATATTTTGCATATTTTTGGCTAATTAAATACCTATATTTATAACATTGCTGACGTCTTTAGATAGATCTAGAAGAAATTGTTTAGAATAGGGCTTCCCCATATTGTTTGAAAGAAAACTTACAAGGAATGCATTTACCAACGGATTTACTGTTCCTTGGAATGCGTAGGTATCACTTGAAACTAGTTTTTGAATGCGTTGGTACGAGTATCACTTGAGATCTGCTGGACTGATTTTTAAAGAAGAACTGGATATGGTTCGAGAACTACCTAACTGGACCGTTTGTCCCAGATAGACCTAATCGTCTACAACTTCAAAAGTCATCATCATCATATCCAGACGCATGGAACCGGTCAATATGGCGACGCCTGGGGGAGGCCTATGTCCAGCAGTGGATGTCTTTCGGCTAAAATGATGATGATATTTATTTATTATATTCTTTATTGTACACCAAAAAAAATACATACAAAACAAACATTTTCAAGCACAGTATACAATGGGCGGTCTTATCGCACAGGGCAATCTCTTACAGACAACCTTTGGATGGACTGAACGATAGGAGAAGAATTAAGGGCTGTACAGTACAATAGATGATAAATAATATATCTTACTTATACATAATAACATAAAATACATACATACTACATATCTATAATACTAATAAATATTGAATATGACACAGAAAGGAAAAGATTAAAAATTATGGTGAAAAGTAATGCTCCATTACCATTGTCTTAAACGTTGGCAGTGTTTGAGCGCGTGTTATTTTATAGGTAATTCCACAATCGAAATGCTTGAATCGTAAAAGATTTGTCAAAGAAGGAAGTGGAATGCATACGAACACTCAATTTCAAATTCTCCGATGATCTCAAGGACTTAGAATGGGTGTCACAGAGGAACTGAAAACGTTCTTTAAGATAAAAAGGATTAAAGAGCACATTATAAAGCAAAGAGTGTATGTGGGCATTCTGGCGAAGGCGAATAGGAAACCATTTGAGCTTAGTACGAAATTCAGAAACGTGATCATATTTGCGCAAGCCAATTATAAACCAAATAAAGAGATTTTGAAGTCGCTCAAGCTTACCCAATTGGTCTTGGGTGATATCAAGATAGCTGGCATCAGCATAGTCCAGGAAAAAGAAGAGATTGTGCTATCACAAGTTTAGTGGCGATGGGAAGAAAATTATGAAAACGTCTCAGGGAGCCCCCAGAAGCAAACAGTTTACGACTAAGTAGTGCGGTGTAGGCAAGAGTGCTGTCGATATAAATCCACAAGTTCTTCACAGTGTTAGCTAGAGGAATAATGGTGTTATTGAAAGAAACCTGGAGAAGCGTCGACCAATCAATCCTAGAAACAGTCCGGGCACTCCCAACAACTGTCACCTGAGTCGTCGTTGGATTAATCTTCAGCCAAAACTCAGCACTCCAGTCACCTATTCGAGCCAGGTCTATATTAATCGTCTCACTGGCATCAGGTAACTCTCCAAGAGGGGCTTGGGTATAACTCTGGAGATCATCAGCATACAGGTGGTAGAAAGAAGAAAGTCGTTGAGTGATAGCATTAATAAAGAGTGCGAATAGAAGAGGAGATAAAACGTCACCCTGCGGCACACCGGCAAAGGTGTGACACCAAGAAGAGAAAGAATCATCAGTGCAAATACGCTGCAACGGCCAAACAGGTAACTATGAAACCAGTCAATTACCGGAGGAGATATGTTAAAAGAGCTTAGGACGCCAAGCAAAATGTCGAAGTCAACGGTATTGAAGGCATTGCTAAAATCAAGCAGAGCAAGTACCTCTTAACTTTCCCACTTCCATGCCCGACCTGATATCGTCCGAAATGTGTACAAGTGCTGAGGTAGTTCTGTGTCCGCGTCGAAAACCAGATTGGAAAGGATTTAGCAGATTGTGTTTGGTAAGGAACGTGCGATGATAGTGTGCAAGTCACCCCCTGCCATTTTATAGCCATGTAGTTCAACAGTGGTTGGGCAGGGGCCGGTAGTTCTCCTATAGTTTTGATCAATCGATCCACTAAACCTAGAAAATCCATAGCCCAATACATTTTTTCTCCATAATTTGCAATAGTCCTGCACCAACCGGGGTTTGTCCTTGGGTGCAGTTGCGCAGTGCATTCAGAGATAATCGTCGGTTGGTGTCACATTTCCTGATACATGCCTAATGGGGCCTCTGCGAGTTGGCTTTGGCTCCTCGCACGCCTTTCAAAGGACCGGGACCTAAAAAAAAGGGAACTAATATGTAAATATATATCATCGATCAAAATCGGACAACGAGTTTGGTCTTTGGAACGCCACATAGGAACAAACATACATACATTACCCTCTTTCGGCAGTCTGGTAAAAACGGGTGTAATACCCTACTTACTGTTTTCTTAAGGTCCACGCAGAATTGGTCGGCGGTCCGCCATTTGGTGACCCCTGAACTAGACCGAAACGAACTCACCACACAGGCTATCTCCGGGAGCGCGCGGTTGCTATACATTAAAACTGCCGTGTTTCTTGTATGGTGAACGATTACAAACAAACTTTCAGAAGGCCGTATCTTTACAGCCTATTTAAGTCTATGCACGAGTGATAACCCTAGTCCGAAAAAAGCAGAATAAATAATATGATTAGTGTCTACCTATGATTTTAATATTAATTGTGAACACTCTTGCGCTTTTTTTAGCGACTTCCGTGCATATTGACGTTATCCATCATAGGATGGAGACAGAACTCTAATCTTTGATCGATTATAAGTTTTAGGTGTCAAAGGCTATGGTACTGGAGGAAAATGCAGTTGAAGATTAATTAAATGAATTTTTAGTTGTTAACTATTAAAAAGTCAAATACTCCAGTGTTTAACAGACTTTAATAACAAAAAACATTTTTGCAAAAAAATACTACCGACTTCCAAATACAAAACTACAAAGTGAAAAATAACTTTATTTTTTGAAGTCGGTGTCCATAACGCAATAAAATTGGTACCTACGAAAGAGTATTTGGAAGTCGGTAGTATTTTTTTGCAAAAATGTTTTTTTATTTTTCACTTTTTAGTTGTACCTACGTAATAGGCAAGTTAGTAAGGTAAGTATAACGCCAGAAAAGATTTCATGAAACTTGAACATAACCGGTGAAATGAGAGATCTGCGTACCCCTTAAGAACGTACTGGCGTGATGTTATGTTATAAAATGGTATAAACAATAAACAGACATGCGATTGCAGCAATTCCGAGAGATTTGCCGTTATTTATTGAAGAGTTCTGTTGTATATCTCCTTAGTTCTTCATCAGATCTTCACCAAATTAAAATGGGACCAATTTCGAAACATACTTTTTCAAACAAAAAAAGATTTTTTTAAATCGATCCACAATTGACGGAGATATCGGTGAAAATACACAAAAAAAAAAAATGTCGTACATAGAACCTCCTCCTTTTTGGGAAGTCGGTTAAAAAAGGAGAAGGTTCTCAATTTAAGAACCAAACCACTGCAACTCCTGAAAGCCAGAATCAACAGTGGCTACCACCAGAAAAGTGCCGAGGCAATGAAGCTCGACGAAGTCCCGGAGAATGAATTTAACTGTCTTGGATCCCGCAACGAAATTAATCAGAAAAGAATAAAAGAGGAGTAGAAAAAATAAAAAGAAACCATTTCCCTCCATATCAAGCAGCCGGAAACTTTTGTTCCCCGATTACTCAAAGACACCTGACACGATTTGAAAAAATCTCCTTTTGTTTTAAAGGGTATATTTCCAGGTGATCCTATGGTCAGGATTTGATGTTGGGATCCCATTGAAATCGAGGGAACTCCTCAAATACTAAAGGCATATATATAGCTATTTTTTTTTGGTATTTTTATCAACAATGCAATCATTTGCACAACGTAACTATATTTTGGTGAAGTGGAACTGATGAAGAATACCACAGATGGATACAGGAACTCCGTAATCATAAGTATGACGGGTATAAGATAATATTTCGAAGACCTAGTTAACCCACTATGATGAAGCATAAATTTATATAAAAAGGATTTTGAAAATTTTCCTTTATATGTGCTATAAAACATTGTTTCATGCCAAATTTCAAGATTCTAGGTCGACTGGAAGTACCTTTTAGGTTTTGATTCCCTTGCGAGAAGTTGCGAGTTTGAAAATATGCGGCATAAATTGCTGTTTCTTTTGTTTGCGTTGACACAGAAGTTTCATTTTGTTACAGCTTAAAGGTATTATATACCTGAGTATTTGACATGAATTTCAATTTAATACCTATACGCGTTCATGAGGAAAGGGGTAGTAAGGTTAAAATTATTACAAATATTATTATTATATGATGTAACTATAAAAATATGGTTTTCGCAATTTTTCCTTTATCTGTGCTATAAGACGTTGCTTCGTACCAAATTTCAAAATTCTGGGTTCACGGGAAGTATCCTGTAGGTTTTGATTCACTTGCGAGAGTCGAAAATTTGCGGAAATTTATCACAGCTTTAAGGGACGGTAGACTTGAATATTTGATATAAATTTCAGCTTGATACCTCTACGCCTTCCTGAGAAAAAGGGTCTTGATAGACAGACACAAAGTGATCCTTTAGGGGTTTCGTTTTTTCCTTTCGAGGTACAGAACCCTTCTTCGGAAAAATTGTAAAAAGCTGACTTTGGTGCATTGTCGTTACTTTGTTTCCATAATTTTAAAAAATACATTATTTATCTACACAAAGAATTCTAAACAACGATACGCCACTCGATGGGTAAGACCAAATTTTTTTTTCGAACCCCCATTTGCTGTATGGGAGCCCCCTTCAAATATATTTAATAGTAGATTATGCACCAAGGGGATATAGCAGTATCTTGCCTCACGGGCGGCATATTGAACCCTGAGCTTAACGAGGGACTCCAGAGTTCGCTCTAGAGCTCCTTGCTTTGTTTGGGAGTTACGTAGAGTCCTGAGTGAAGCGAAGGGTTCAAGCTGCCCAAGACGAAGACAGGCCCACAGGAGCATACTATACTTTTCACACCTTCTGCGAGACTATAAAATAAAAAGACGTAAACAAGAAAAACCGGCCAAGTGCGAGTCGGACTCGTGCACCGAGGGTTCCGTACAAACCTCAGCTTAAAGGTATTATAGACCTGAGTATTTGATATGAATTTCAATTTAATACCTCTACGCGTTCATGAGGAAAGTAAGTTTAATATTATTAAAAATATTTTTATTATATGATGTAACTGAAAATTTACGTTTTTCGCAATTTTTCCTTTATCTGTGCTATAAGACGTTGCTTCGTACCAAATTTCAAGTTTCTGAGTTCTCGGGAAGTACCCTGTAGGTTTTGATTCCCTTGCGAGTGTCGAAAATTTGCGGCATAAACGGCTGTATCTTTTGATTGCGTTGGCTTAGAAGTTGGATTTTTCCACAGCTTTAAGGGACAGTAGACCTGAGTATTTAATATAAATTTCAGCTTGATACCTCCACGCGTTCCTGAGAAAAAGGGCCTTGACAGACAGACAGACAGACGGACGGACAACAAAGTGGTCCTATAAGGGTACCGTTTTTTTCCTTTCAAAGTAAGGAACCCTAAAAAACATGCTGTGTAGTCGGAGGATACATATTCGCGAGATGGCTGACCAAAACCAGATGTCCGACTGCACACCGATTTTTTTCGTCTTTACGTCTTTTTAGTTCGCTTTTCAAGCAGTCGGGTTTTTTTTTAATATTTTACACCTTTTAATTTGCAGTTTTTTCGAATTAAGTACATCTATCTATATATATAAAAGCGAAAGGTGACTGACTGACTCACTGACTGACTGATCAATCAACGCACAGCCAAAACTGCTAAGCCTAGAAGCATGAAATTTGGCAGAAAGGTTCCTCTAGTGACGTTAGTGTGCACTAAGAAAGGATTTTTGGAAATTCCTTCCCTAAGGGGGTAAAAAGAGGGTTGAAAGTTTGTATGAAAAATCTAATTCCTTCGGCCAAAATTCTTGAAACTTAGCACAAATCGTATTCTAAGTAAATGATAAAGATTAACATTATTAGTTTTTCGAAACTACCCCCAAATGATGATTTAGGGGATGTTGAAGTTTGTAAGGGAGAATCTGATTTCTTGGGTCAATAAACATGAAACTTGACATAAATACCAAACTAAATAAACAATAAAGGTTTTCATTATTAGTTTTTCGAAACCACCCCAATATATGATTTAGGGGGTGTTAAAGTGTTTTTGAAAAATCTTATTTCTTGGGTTAATAAATTTAAAAGTTTATATAAATACCATCCTTAGTAAACAATAAAGATTGTCATTATAAGATTTTGGCAACTACCCCCAAAAGACGATTTAGGGGGTATTACAGTATTTTTGAAAAATCTTTTTTCTTGGGTTAATACATTTGAAAGTTGGCATAAATACCATCCTAAGTAAATAATAGAGGTTGTCATTATTAGATTTTCGAAACTCCCCCTAAATGACGGTTTATGGGATGTTATTTTTTTTTAATCTTTTATCTTGGGTTAATAAACATAAAATTTGACATAAATATCAACCTCAATAAACAATAAAGGTTATAATTATTAGTTTTTTGAAACAACCCCCACATTCGATTTAGGGGGTGTTGAAGTTTGTATGGAAAAAGCTGATTTCTTAGGTCAATAAACTTGAAACTTGCCAGAAATACTAACCTAAATGAATAATAAAGGTTGTTATTATTATTATTTAAAACAATCCCAAAAGACGATTAAGGGGTGTTAAAGCTTTATTGATATATAAATATATCTTATCTTATCTGAAGAATCTTATTACTTCAGTTAATAAACATGAAACTTGACATAAATAACCAAGAAAGTCTTTCATTGTAAGTTTTTCGAAACTACCCCCAAACGATGATTTAGGGGATGTAATTTTTTTAGTAGAATCTTATTTCTTGGGTTAATACACATGAAACTTGACGTAAAAACCAACATCAATAAACAATAAAGGTTGTCGTTATTAGTTGTTTGCAACTACCCCCAAAAGACAATTTAGGGGGTATTACATTGTTTTTGAAGAATCTTATTTCTTGGGTTAATACATTTGTAAGTTGACATAAATCCCATCCTAAGTAGACAGTAAAGGTTATCATTATTAGTTTTTCGAAACTCCCCCAAATGATGATTTAGTAGGGTGTTGAACTTTTTATGGAAGAAACTGATTCTTGGGTCAATAAACATGAAACTTAACATAAATACTAACCTAAATAAACAATAAAGGTTTTCATTATAAGTTTTTTTAAACTACCCCTAAAAGATGATTTAGGGGTGTTAAAGTATTTTTCAAATATCTTATTTCTTGGGTTAATAAATTTGATAATTGACATAAATACCCATCCTAAGTGATCAATAAAGGTTGTCATTATTAGTTTTACTTATCTACTCCCAAAATGCGTTTTACGTTAAAGTGTTTTTGAAGAATTAATAAATTTTAAACTTGGCACAAATACCAACCTAAGGTGACAATAAAGGTTGTCATTATAAGTTTTTCGAAACTAACTCTAGCTAAGAATCTTACTGCACTGGGTTTCGTTTTTGACGTAGGGTTCTAGGGGAGCACTAAGTCGCGATTTTGCGGCCGTTCCTTTAGGGAGGTGAAAAGGGTAAAAATTAGTTTGTATGTGAAATCCAATTCCTTGGGGATAAGATTGATACTCAAAGTTTACATAAAATATTTTTAAAACTAACAGATAAGGTTAGGGGTGATAAAGTTTTTTTTAAGGAATCTCAGTGCGCAATCTGATTAACATAAACGATAAATAAAAAAGAGAAGAAAAGAGTGAATAGCATATTTAGGTTGTTCAAAACTCGACCCTCAACGGGGCTAAAAGGGGTTGATAAGTTTTTAGAGGAGGATTTTACCTACTTTGTGGCGGAAACCTAAAATTTATTATTCTTTAAGTCAAATAAAGAATCGATTTCTACGATACCCAGTTTTTTATTGTTTTATTAATAGCTTAGTTTCATTTGTTAGCGTAAGGACAGATTCGCTTTACGCCAGATTCGCGTTACGTCAGATTCGCGTTAAGACAGATTCGCTTTAAGACAGAAGTATAGTCGGATAAAAAGTAATTTTATTCATTAATACGAAAAATCAGAGAAAATTAAAAAGACCTTGCAGGCATCATTACTAACCAAAAATAAATTCCCGGTACAAATGTTTAATCCTATTTTTTTTCTATGTTAACCAAATTTCCTAAATGTTTTAAACACTCTAAAATTACAACTTCAGAGTGTTTGTTGTTAACATTTTTTTTTATTCTTTTTATCCTTTAAGTCTTCTAGCCTTCGTCTTTTCCCTTGACTGTAAAGACATTAATTTTCTTTCTTGTATTTATTTTTCTTTTTTAGCAACTAAAGAATGATATGAGGCTAGTTTGGGCGGTATTTTTGAATTCAGTCTACGATGGGTAAGTAACCCTTCACCCCATTTGTTGACCTGATATTTTCTCCGTAACATAAAAATTGTTCAGAAGACTTTCCTTAGCCACTGGGTCGAAAAATAGTTTTGTAACTTAACAAATACCCCTGTTAGCAGGGCCAGCTTCTCATAAAGATATGTAAGCCTTAGGGATTAAATTTGCAGGTAACAGTGGTAATTGAGTACCTAAATATCGCATTGTTATATTTTTGCCCACGTTTGTGTTATCCAGCCCAATTGTCTTACTCATTTTATATAATGCATTTAAGTAATGGTAAAAACAGCCCTTCATTTTTACATTTGTATATATAATCTTAACGGCATGTTGCCATTTCAAAATCACACTTATATTCAACAATGTCAAATGATAAATTGTTTTTTAAGATTCTAAACATTCTTTTGTATGTTTGTTGAGACTTATTTGGTAGCAAACAGTAAATTGATGACACGAAATTAACAAATACTCCTTCATTTGATGTTGTTGTATTAACATGCAACGAATAAATTTGGTTAAATGGTTTCGGCGTCGCTTATATGTCGCGTCGGCAAAGTATCTCCCAAGATTTTTTTTCCTCTTCAGCTTCATCAAATAAACTAAATTTTCAACCACAACCGCTGCACAATCTTTGACATTTCGAAAAGTAGTTTTCAATAAAAGAACTTTAT
The DNA here is from genome assembly GCA_964057195.1 of Orthosia cruda. Lineage (NCBI taxonomy): Eukaryota > Metazoa > Arthropoda > Insecta > Lepidoptera > Noctuidae > Orthosia > Orthosia cruda. The sequence continues at coordinate 3,136,416 of OZ059852.1, read as the reverse complement.
GTTGCGGTCTGTACATATTCTGTCTTAAAGCGAATCTGACCTAATGCGAATCTGACCTAACGCGAATCTGGCGTAAAGCGAATCTGTCCTTATGCTAATAAAGGCTTAATTTTGGTCGCCTTCACAAATTGCATATAAGAAAATCATTTATAGGATAAACGAAATCACGCCAACGAAGTAGCGGGCGGAGTGCCAGTTTAAACATTATAAGGGTTATATATTTTTGAAATCAAATCAAAAAGCCATTGGGCCTCCACAATATGGCGCCCAAGAGCCGCCATTTTTCTATTTTCCAATTTTAATGTAGCCAGTGACACTCGCAAGATTAAGACAAATCGATTGACGTACGAATCATCAAAATCAGCCAACGCGTTTGGCCTCAGGAACGCCACATAGGAACAAACATACATACATACACAGACTGGCGAACTTTGATAGCGTGATGTAGGATTTGTGTAAATGCCAGACAGCTGTTGTAGTAGTTTTTTTCTACACCTCCGTTATTTTTTCTGTTATTTTCTTTGCAGTATCCAAGACAGTTAAATTCATACGCCGGGACTTCGTCAAGCTTCATTGCCTCGGCGCTTTTCTGGTGGTCGCCACTGTTGATTCTGGCTTTCAGGAGTAGCAGTGGTTTGGGAATAGTGCGGTGGGTAGGCCCAAAAAAAAATTGTAGTTGAGTCTGACGCTAGTTTTCAACAAACAAACAATTTTATCTAAATATATTATTAGTTAAGAGTTAAGTTATAAGGCGACGTCCTGCGTGAGCGATCTAGACGCGAACGCGAAGCGGCGCGGCGCGGCGCGAAAACAACAAACATTCGAAACCTATTGAAGTGGCCTACGTGACCAAACGCACGTGGGGTGCGGTGCGGAGCGGCGCGAAATGAGGCGAACGCGATCAGTTGGCTTGATATTTTCGCGCGAAGTGGACGCGTCGGCCATATTTTTTTTCAAGCAAAAATTGTAATGTCGGAGGTAGAACTTCTTATTAATGCTATCCAAGAACGTCCTACATTATGGGACAAAAGGACTAAAAGTTATCACAACCGGTTATTATCGCACCGCGAATGGGAGGCTGTGGCTAAAATAATTGGGACTACAAGTAAGTACAACATATTTGTTTATTATTATTACATTCTTGGCAAAGGATGTTGCTCAAAATACAGTTTAAAGTTTTCTCTTGCCTGTGCGGCTGCTCGTGATGTAGCACTGTATCTTCTTTGAGAATTATGTCTTTGTGTTTGTGTCATATTTTGATATGTTTTTCGGAAAGACATTAACTCATTCTCATTTATTGATTCAAGATCCCTTATAATATTGTGTAGTAAACATATGGCTTTGACGATATGAACTGCATTTGTAACATTAGTTTCGATAGATTTATGTAGAATTCTGAATTTAGAAGTTATTGAACCAAAAGAACATTCCACCTACATTCTGGCTCGAGATAAGCGATAATTATAATTATCTTTGGCATCCCCTTTAACCGTTGACTTTTCTGGAAAAGGTCGCAACAGGTATTTCTTTAAAGGAAACGCCGCATCTCCAAGGAGCACATACGGAGCTATGATATTAGAGCCCGGTAATACTTGTTCTTTCGGTATTTTTAGTCTTCCTTGTTCTATTGCTCTTCGAAAGGGGCATTCCTCAAAAACACCGGCATCGTTGTCTTTTCCATAGGAACCCACATTTATCATTACAAACTTATAATTTGCGTCAGTGACTGCTAACAACCCAATCGAAAAAAAGGATTTGTAATTATAATACATGGAACCACTCTTTTTTGGTTTTATTATGCGAATGTGCTTTCCGTCAATACATCCAATGCAATTAGGAAACTGCCATCTGTCCCAAAAACATAGCGCTATGTTTTTAAAGCTATCTTCTGAAGGTTCGGGCATGTGTTTCCTAACTAATTGAGTCCATATAGCTTTGCAAACTTGTAGTACGATTGTAGAAATAGCAGATTTTGAAATTCTGAACGAGAAAGCGAGTTGCCGAAATTGTATACCTGTGGCCAAATACCTGAAATAATGCAAAATATTAAGTTTTTAATTCCTTTTCTTTTTTCAGGTGAAATGACTAAGAATTTGAGAGACACGTTTAGTAAAGAATTAAAAAAAATCCTAAGCCACGTTCTGGCACTGACGCCGATAATGAGCCGAAGTATACAGGCACGTGGCCACATTTTGAGGCCATGTCTTTTTTAAAAGTAGTTCTGAAACCCCGACAAACAGAAGGGAATATTATATCACAAGACTCCGAAAGCAATTCTGTAGATCTGTCAGTGTATTCAGACATGGCTAGTCCGGAAGAGATATTCAACATGAACGCATCCGACAATGACAACACCCAGCTCCCTGAATCTTCATCTATTTTAGAAGAAATACCACAGAACATGTCCATAGATAACAGCCTTCGACAAGATCGTCCACCATCGCCCTCGTTGCCAGGTCCTTCGCCTTCATCCTCGTTACCGGTGCCTTCTTCTTCGTCCTCGTTGCCAGCTATCACAAGACAAACACGCAAAAGAAAAGATATAAGTCTCGAAGCATTTCTCGATATTGAGAGAGAAAAAATGAAAATTCTTCGCGAAGATCAACCAGATAATACTGACGACGACCTTCTTTGGTTCAAATCAATATTACCTTACATGAAACAGTTGCCATCACTCAACAAATTACATTTTAGAACGCAGATGCAGGAGCTTCTTCTAACGGAGCTGTCAAAGTTAAACCCACCACAATCCAGTGCTCAACAACATGGCTATTACACATCTTTGTGAAAGTATTGCAATTATGTACATACTTACTAATTAAACTTAATTAATATTATATGTAATTTCTAACATTTATTTCATAGTTTATTATTTCATAGTTTTCTTACCTCAAAGTCACCATAAGTCGTTCTTCTACAGAAATAGGTTCCTGAAAATTTGTTGTAGTAAATTGCAGAACAGGTTTAATGGCTTGTACAATATAGTCAAACGTTGTAGGTAACATTCGACAGTATTCCTTGAACAACAGGGGTTGAGTACGTAAATCCTGGTACAAATTATGAAATTCCCCATGAGTATGCCTTTCTAAGTACACAGTATTAGTTCCACTTCTCTGCTTTATACACTTCTTCAATATTTCATATTTAAGATATGAATTTTCCAACAACATTAGCTTCCGTCCGTCCATGACAAATGTTTAATGATGACTGAACTGAACGGCGGCGGAGGGCGCGGAGGGGACGGTTCGCGCGCACGTAGGACAGAGTAGCCGCATCGCTCCGCATCGTATTAAATTCGCATCGGATCCTTTCGCAATCGCGTTCGCTTTGAACCGCTCACCTAGGACGCCGCGTTAGCAATATTATTATGCGAATAAATTAAGATATGTTTATAATGTAATCTTTGATATTATTCATGTCTGTACAGATTATTATTAATCTTGTATAGATTATGTTTTAAACCAATCATATATATGTAATGCGGAATTCAGATTGTATGTGTGTTTGGTATGTCAAGACGACGACGCCAACGACCTTGAGGGTACAAAACGCGCACTCGTTTCACATCCGCGCGACCCAAAATTTGTAGTTTTTTGTACTTTCCTTATTATTCTATGACTTAAAAAAAAGCCTCATATCAAAATATAGATAATTAAATTGTCTTTGGGATGGCGTCGATTTCATTAAAATACGCCCAGCGGTTTTGGTGCGATTGTCGTGTTTTTAGTCCTTTTTAACCGACTTCCCAAAAAGTAGGAGGTTCTATGTTCGACATTATGTTTGTTTCTTTTTTTTTTTTTGTTTTTTCACCGATATCTCCGCCAATTGTGGACCGATTTTATTATATCCTTCTTTTGTTTGAAATATTATGTTTCGAAATTGGTCCCATTTTAATTTGGTGAAGATCTGATGAAGAACTTCGGAGAGATACAACAGAACTCTTTAATAAATAACGGCAAATCTCTCGAGAGTGCTGCAATCGCATGTCTGTTTATTGTTTATATACCATTTCATAAAATAATATCACGCCAGTACGCCCTTAAGAAGATCTCTCGTTTCACCGGTTACGTTCAAGTTTTTTGGAAAAAAATACTACTGACTTCCAAGTACAAAACTACAAAGTGAAAAATAACTTTATTTTTTGAAGTCGGTGTCCATAACGCAAAAAAATGGTACCTACGAAAGACACCGACTTCAAAAAATAAAGTTATTTTTCACTTTGTAGTTTTTTAGACATAACTTTACAAATTATACACCATGTTTTACGAATAAAACTCGAAATTTTAATAGATCAAATTATTAAGAAAATGGTCTAATATAACATTATTTTTTTCCAAAAAAATTCGTTCAGCTGTTTAGACGTGATTCTCATTTTAAAATCAGCTACTCAGAGGTATCTGCGCCTTAACAGCTAAATTACTGGCTCTTTTTTCATGGAAAGCCTGCAGGCTTATTAAGTAAGAACACCAATCAGCAAGCATCGCGCAATCAATCACTTTATGTAATAAAAGTCGAAATTACTCGCAGTGTAGGTATACCTACACAATCGTTTGCTAATCGCTCGCTGTTTGTCAAATGCATTTATTTAAAAAAAAACTTGCCAGAAAATCTAAAATCTGAAGAGTAATTATCGCGCAAATATCGCTATCGTATGTACATTTTTTTTTTGTTATTATTTCATTTAATTTCTTTTTTAGGATATTTGCAATACAGGTACATAAATTTGTTCGCTTGTTGTTATAGTTGCCCCGAGGATGCCCCAAGGGGCAAAACACGTGTAGAGAGAAGTAAGGGTGTAATTGGTGTTAGACACGGACATAAATATAATTTAATATGGTGCGTTATTGAGAAATACGTAAGCATTAGGTTCTATCATATTGCTAAGTTAGAAACAATTTCCAAATCGATTGAGAGTAAAAGGCAAACTTACAAGAAATTAATTCAGCACAAAGCTTTTTAAATAAATAAAACTGCACATGAAAATAAAATACCTAGTAATTTTATTTTTGAAACACTTCCCATTTCCTTTTCAATACTTTTTACCTACCTACGCCTACTTGGCGTCGGAATGACTGATAGAACACTTGTTTTATCTAGTGATAAATAATAACGTTACTATTTAACTAATAACCTAACTATTTATTAACGTTATTTTTGTAATATTGGGGTAATTTAAATTATGTGACAACAACGGCCCACGCACCCCATGTTTATAAAACCGGCGTCACCTTGTTGTTTGCAACGTTCCATCTTGACTTTTTATTTGATCTGAGTCTGTATGTTAGTATTATATTATCTGTGGCTTTATATTTGTTCATTGTACATGAGAAATGACGACCTTCACCGCGAACTTAAAATGAAACTCGTCACCACCGTTAACCAAAACTTTTCTGAATACAGAATTCATCGACATGTGAATGTGGAGGCAATCCAGCTGCTCGAAAACCCGGATATAGTGCGTAGTCAAAATATAACTAAACCATTTGAGTTAGTGTAGTGTATAAATAGTGAAAAAAATATTGCAAAAATACTCTGCTATACTATGTTACACACGTGAATAAGTGTTTTAAGTTTGCTCTAAGCGACGGCACGAACTATTTTGTTCGCGGGGTTAAAATGCATGCTATCTCATCCGACAACACGTGCGAAAGAGATTGATGCTGTGATGAGCAGTAAGAAGCTAGTTCGCGTATGAATACACACTTTTGCAATTTTTTTGCGATATGCATGATGATTTAGGACGAAAACGAGCGCGTGAAACTTTATAAACAGACCTTTGGGAATATGGATATAATGGAAAAACTACTACATGTATCTGTTCAAAATAAAATTATCATTTTTTAATTACTAATCTATCCCAGTATGGTGATTGTTTTGCAAATTTACTTCTTCTTATGGTATTTATGTGTAAATAAATTTCTTTTCGGAAGTCTTTGGTACCTATTTTTTTCTTTGTTGACACCGACTGCCGAAAAAAAGGTATTTTTCGCTTTGTTGATTTGGAAGTCGGTTAATTTTTTTTGTTAAAAAGTTTTTCATTGATAATTAGCTAATGATATTTGTACGCTTCACAGCAAAACCTTATATACCATGAAAATTCGCAATATTTAGGATAACTTGGGGAAAGAAGCTAGGGTATGATTTGATGGGAATCGCTGTTGGTGCGAACAGCATTACCTATAAAAATCCAAAAAATACCTTCTGCTGTACTCGTAGCGGAGTACCGTAACAAGCAGAGCCCTAACCAGTCCGAGTCATCCACGTCCCCGTCGTTCTCCCTGGGCCATGCAGCAACCACGCCACCACGCGTCCGCCACTCCGAGTTGCAGCTGAGCAAACGGATGCAGAGTGAAGGCACAGTGAGCTAATCACTCGCTTGCCCGACAATAACAGATTAACGAAACTGAAACAGTAAGAAACCCTACCGTCTTTTGGCTTTAAAATACGGACACGACTTGCTTTTTGGAATATAAGAACGCTTAGCGATGACAGTAGACTAGCCAAGCAGAAGCAGCAATGCTAAATTACAACCTGCAAATACTCGGTCTATGCGAAGTGAGAAGAATCGGCTTCGTTGAGCTGATAACGTCCAGGGGCTTGACTTTGCTGTATTCTGGGAAAATAAATTAAGGAATATGTGCGCGAGTGCGGCGTAGGGCTCCTCCTATCTAATACAGCTAAGAATAGTCGCCTGGACTCGAAGCCGATCTCCTTCGTACAATGCTACGCCTCAACTAATGCATCACCAGAGGATACCAAAGACGATTTCTACAACGCCCTCAACGCCACCCTTAGGAGCATTAAGAAACAAGATATCCATCCTCATCATGGGCGCGAGTGGTACATGGGTACACAGGGGCTTGGAATTTGTAATAAGAATGGAGCCGATTTGTCGAGTTTTGCCAGAACTACTATAAAAAAAGTCTATCGCAGCACCCGCAAAGATAGGTGGCAGTGGGCTGATGCTATTGCTGACCGTGCTCAACAAGCTGCAAACACCGGTAGCCTGAAGGAATTGTATAAACCTACCAAAACCTTGATATGTAACAGCAAGTATAAGAAGTCGCCGCTCAAGTCTTAAGACGGTCAGCTCATAGTGACGTCGGAAAGACAGCTCTTACGCTTGTGTAATCACTTTGAGAAGGTCTTCCGTTTGTTAGCAACATCAACACCAGACGCGCTGCAAGTCAGTTCTACATTATCCCGGCCTCTCGACATCGACACGGAACCACGGTCAGCTTCAGAAGTTTCAAGATCAGTCCTCTCCTCGAAGACAGGCAAAGCACCAGGACTCGAACTGACAACTGCGGCAATGCTAGAAGCTGACTTATCCTCTGTCGTCAACGTTCTGACTCCTCTCATTGAGAGGATATGGTCCACCGAAGAGCTTCCGGAAGAATGAAACAGGGGTCTTTTGATAACTGTACCCAAGACGGGAGATCTTAGTCAATGCGATAACTGGAGAGGGATTACTTTGCTCTCAATTCCTTCAAAGGTTTTCTGCAAGATTATTCTAGATAGGAAAGTACCTCATACGATACCCTACACGTAGTCCCCGGGTGGTGCTAATCAGGTGACACTTAACTGGTGGTAGGCTTCGGCCGATGGCTTGCTGCCACCCACCGGGCAAAGACGTACCGCCAAGCGGCATAGCCGTGTTCCAGTGCGATGCTCGGTGTAGCCACTTCAGGAGATGGGTCAAGATGCCGGCTCCATTGCAGGCAGACCAGCCTTGCGCGGAGGGTAGCGGGTTCAGAGGCACGGTGCACCGCTGGCCAACCGCAGGTAGCTGGGGGCCCAAGTAGTGTGCGAGCCCCACACGAAAATGCACCATCGTGCTGGTTGGCGACCAGAAGGGAGGGCCCGATGGATATTCCCGGGGGGGCTCGGGCGTCCCCGCAGTCTCCAGACTAGTCCCCCAATGATGGCGTCCTTTCAGTGCGTGTCTGTAGGTTAGCAGCGTGGAACCGCATCTCACTTCCTTCTTCTCACCTTACTTCACTTGCTTTAAATTAAGAATAGAAAAAAGTTGAACGTTGAACAGCGGCTGCACCCTCTCCTACTAAAAGTGCACCTCATTAATATCATAGGTTTGCACTCCATCCTCATAGCAGTCCATCATCACCTAGAGACTGATAAGCCGGCTCTCTTTTTCCTTTCGGAGACGCAGATCAGATGTCCGTCAGACGTATCGTACCTAACATACCCAGGGTATACCCTGGAAGGACACGGTGGAGCATACGGTGGAGATCTGCCCCGCTTGGGCTGGGCACCGCCGTGTCCTCGTGGAGGCGATCGGCGGTGGCAACCTCTCGCGTCCGGCCCTGGTTCAAGCCATGTTACGGAGCGAGAGGGTATGGGAAGCTGTCTCCTCCTTCTGCGAAGCAGTAATGCTCGCGAAAGAGGAGGCGGAACGCGTGAGGGAGACGCAACGGAGACGCCCTCACGCCCCTAGCCACCGCAGGAGACGCGTCGGGAGACGCAAGCCGATTCCCGGCCACCGTAGGCGCGGGCTTGCGGACGGCGAGTAATGGGTAGCTCACCGTCCGATAAGGACCAGGCCCGAGTCGACGGCGCGTTGTGTTCCACGCGCGCCTCAAAGAGATGTCAGCAGAACTGACGGGGTCCACTAGGGCCGATGCCTGTCTGGGTCGCGGATAAATTTGAAAAAGAGTTACCGCGGCCCTGACTCAAGCAACTGAAGGAACGCGGGTGGGTTTTAGTCAGTAAAAGTCTGACACGCCCTCCCGCCTCACCCAGAGCGGGAGAAGTCATTGGATGATTTCCAAACCAAAAAAAAAAAAAAAAAAAAAAAGGTATACCCTGGAGCACAATTTTAGGCAACGCGCGGGTGTATGCATTTACACCCGAGACGACCATCTGTTATCGGCGTCTCCGAAACCTTCATGACTCCAGTTTCTCTGTGCTGTGGGCTATTGTGGACACGGGCCTGGATAAAATTATCTACGCCTGTGTCTACCGCTCGCACATCGGTGATCACGAGACAACCAGGCTCACAAAGTACCTTAGTGAGGCGGCTGATACGGCACAGCAGCGGTACCCTTCCTTCCTAGTGTTACTGGGGGACTTCAATGCCCACCACCAGGAGTGGCTCTTCCCGTACCAGTGCACTGATCATGCTGGGCGAGAGACGATAAAGCTTGCGCTTGCGTAAAAAAAAAAAAAATAGAAAAGGCATTTGATACGCTGAAGTGATCCAGCATCTGGTCCCACCTACTGGACATCGGAGTGCCACCGAAAATTGTCCGTCTCTAGGAGAGTATATACAAGAATTATTCCTGTAGAGTAACTCATGACGGCCTCATCTCGGATGATATAGCAGTACATGCAGGTGTCCGCCAAGGCTGTCTTCTTTCACCGCTCCTCTTTCTAGCCGTTCTTGACGGGATTTTGTGACAGAGTGGGGATTATCCAACGTCTTAGAGGACTTCGTTTACCCCAATGACCTATGCCTGCTGAGTCATACCCACGCTGACATACTTGCTAAATTGAAAGATATAAGTCAGGAAGCGGCAGAAACGGGACTAAAAATAAGCACCCGGAAGAACCTAGAGGTGAGATCTGGTTTGAAGAATACTTCACCGTTACTGATTGGCACAGAGGCAGTGTAACGCCTCTACAAGTTCACTTACCTCGGGAGCGTCGTGACAGAAACTGGAGGTAGCGAAGAAGACATCGCTTCAAGGATCGCCAAAGCACGAGCTACCTTCGCACAGCTGAGACATGTTTGGCAATCACGGAAACTGACCCGACGGATTAAACTCAAAATCTTCAAATGTCAAATCCATGCTGCTTTACGGGTGCAAAACGTGGAAGGTCACAAAAGACATCTCAAGCCAGATCCAAGACGTCGTTAACCACTGTCTTCGTCACATTCTCGGCATTTACTGGCCCGAGACCATCACCAACGTATAGAGTTGTTGGAGCAATGCCACGAGAGCCCAATCGACCACCAGATCAAGCGTCGCAAATGGAGTTGTTGGATTGGCTGTGGCCATGCGGTATGTGATCAGGGGGATTCTGAAGCAAGCGCTGGATTAGAATCCCCAAGGAAAAATAAAGCGTGGCCGTCCCCGTCAAACATGGCGTCGCACCGTGTTGGCGGAAGCGATGTGCATCGGTATCACGTGGAGCGAGGTGAAGCGTGAAGCTCAAGACCGATCGCAATGAAGGACTACTGTGGACGCCCTTTGCCCCATCCATGGGACATAAGACATTAAGTCAAGTAAGTTCCCTGTTGTACTCCTCATCGTTGTCACTGTGGCGAAGTTGTCAACAGCCTCGGTCACCACGGTCTTTCATGCAGCCGAAGTGCGGGTCGCATAGCGCGTCACGGAAACATAAACGACATCATCCGACGTGCTCTCGTCACCGTTGGCGTTCCGGCCGTATTGGAACCCCATGGCCTGACACGCAACGATGGCAAAAGACCAGACGGGATGTCCTTGTTTCCATGGAAGTTGGGTAGGCCTTTAGTATGGGACGCTACTTGTGTCGATACTCTTGCGCCATCCCATCTTCCTAGCTCGTCGTGCTGTGCTGGCGCTGCCACTGCGGCTGCAGAGAACCTCAAGCGGCGGAAATATGATAACCTCATCGGTAATTATATTTTCGAGCCGTTTGGGGTTGAAACTCTTGGTCCGTGGGGTCCGAGTGCTCACGCTTTGTTTAAAGATCTTTCTAAACGCTTAGTTGACACTTCGCGTGACCCAAGGGCTGGCTTTTACCTTGGTCAGAGAATAAGCATTGCCATACAACGTGGCAATGCTGCCAGCGTTTTGGGCACATTACCAGTGGACAACGATGCGGAGGAGTTTTTCGACGCCATTTTTTAGTTTAGAAAAAATATTTAAAAAAAAAAAGTAAGTCATGGATAACTTTAAAACTCCCACGAACGAAATGAAAAGCACCAGTTTTCAAATCAAGAATCATCAAAATCGGTTCATAATTTGCGGAGTAATGGCGTAACAAAAACATATAGTCGATTTGAAACTCCTTTTGGAAATCGGTTGAAAATAACAATGAATCAGCAAGTGTTTCATTAACTCTTTAGATGCCTATAAGTAGATAGATATCGAAGAATGTCATAGGTTAAATTTCAATCCTGAAAAAAAGAATAACCGAACGAATCCGCAAGGAAATTCTAGTTGATTATTAAACTTTACGTAGAAAAAAATACTCCTATTGAATTACAATAATGCACGTAATTTTTTTTTTAACTGCACCGCATGATAATTTTTGTTTTTATCCATTTTGGGACATTGTGTATTTATAACTTTGTTTTGGTACGGTCATTCTTGACGTTGGTTTATAAAAACAAGGTTTCTCCAAAATACTGTACGTCAGTTATCGTTGGAGGAAATTACTCTGAAGTATAGAAATCATCATTAAAGTACTATAAAAAATATTTTTAATTTATTTTATGCTCGGCGCAGCATGTTTCACTTCACTTCCACATAACCAGAAATTTCTAATAAAGATATAAAATCAGCCAAGTGCGAGTCTGACTCTCGCACAGAGTGTTCTTTATAAACAGCTACATTCGGCAATATAAATAGGTAACACTACTAACATCATCATCATTATCATTTCAGCCGAAGGACGTCCACTGCTGGACATAGGCCTCCCCCAAGCGTCACCACACTGATCGGTCCTGTGCGTTTCACATCCACCGGATACCCGCAGCCTTGACCAGGTCATTGCTCGACACTCTAGAACTTTTGGCTTCCAACGGCCATCCGTTCTGCGAACAATGTGTCCTGCCCACTGCCACTTAAGTTTGGCAATTCTTCGGGCTATGTCGATGACCTTGGTTCTCTTGCGGATGCCTTCATTTCTGATTAGATCACGCTAGTAAACTCCGAGCATAGCCCTCTCCATTGCCCTTGGGGTGACTTTAAGCCTTCTGATGAGGCACATTGTGAGCGACTACTCTCTATCCCGTAAGTAATCACTGGCAACACACAATGGTCATAGACTTTCGTCTTGAGATACTGTGTTAATTTGGATGAGAAGATACCGCGCAACTTCCCAACCGCTGCCCAGCCGAGTCGGATTCGACGGTTCACCTCTTTCTCGAAGTTGGACATACCTAACTGGACCGTTTGTCCCATGTAGACATAATCGTCCACAACTTCGAGTGTAGAGGCTCCGATTTTGATAGGAGTGGGTGCTACATGGGCATATTTAGACCCACTCTTTCGGAAGCTCTACTGAGGTCAACGAGCATTGTACTGAGGTCTTCCATGGTCTTAGCCATGACCACTATATCGTCGGAAATATTAAAATGAGTGATTTACTCGCCATTGATGTTGATGCCTAGACCTCTCCAGTCCAGAACCTTGAAGATATCCTCCAGTGCAGCAGAGAACAGTTTTGGAGATATGACGTCTCCCTGTCTCACACCTCACTGCAGAAGGATTGGTTCCGAAGTCTGATACTGAAGTCGGACTGACATGGTGGTGTTTTTGTACAAACACTTCAGCACCTTGATGAACTGGTAGTCGATTTTGCAACGTTGGAGAGACGGCAGTAAAGCCGAAGTCGCGATCGAATTGAAAGCTTTCTCGTAGTCCACAAACGCTAAACAAAGAGGCAGGTTATACTCTTCGGTCTTCTGTTTAACCTGCCGCAGCGTATGTATGTGGTCTATGGTGCTTAAGCCTTTTCGGAAACCGGCTTGTTCGGGAGGCTGGATATCGTCAAACCTGCGCGCGAGACTATTCGTAATGACTCTTGAAAACAACTTGTAGACATAGTTAAGAAGTAAGATGGACCTATATTCTTCAATCGGGCCTTGTCGCCCTTCTTGAAAAAGAGAACCACCACATCCCTGCATGCCTGTGGCGTTTTCCCTTCGAGCGACTTAAGTACCGGTTTTCCACCCACCTTTAGGATTTCGCCCGAATTCCGTCATCACCCGGCGCCTTGTTGTTCTTTACTTGGTTCAGAGCCATCCTAATCTCGTGGAGGCTGATATCCGGGATGTCTTCTTTCGGTATTAAAGCGGCGGAGGTCGCTTTTCAAGGACTTTGAAATCTATCTATTTAGCTGCCGGTATTTCAACGCATGCCGTGCCGTATGGTGACAGACGTAAACAATTTCACCTTCCCATATCTTCCCGTGGATGTCGTAAGAGGCGTCTAAGGGACGTCTAAGGACGTCTCGACGTCTAAGGGACACACCACATTGTTCATGAAAATGAATACATTTCTAGTTTAAATAACTTGATGCATATTTTATCTTGTCGTCATAGTGACCGTTTATTGTTTTTTGACACCAACAATTTAGTCAGTTATTTTGTTTTGATTGGGAACCATATTTTCTTCCCAAAAATAGTCGACATTTATTAGCTACATTGTTAGCTTTTTAACCGACTTCCCAAAAAGAAGGAGGTTCTATGTTCGACATTATGTTTGATTTTTTTTTTGTGTATGTTCACCGATATCTCCGTCAATTGAGAACCGATTTTGAAAATTCTTTTTTTGTTTGAAAAGTATGTTCCGAAATTGGTACCATTTTAAATTGGTGAAGATCTGATAAAGAACTTCGGAGATATACAACAGAACTCTTCAATAAATAATGGTAAATCTCTCGGGATTGCTGCAATCGCATGTCTGTTTATTGTTTATACCATTTCATAACATAACATCACGCCAGTACGCTCTTAAGGGGTACGCAGATCTCTCATTACACCGGTTATGTTCAAGTTTCATGAAATCTATTTTGGCGTTAAAGTAACCTTACTAAATTGCCTATTAGGTAGGTACAACTAAAAAGTGAAAAATAAACAAACTTTTTTGCAAAAAAATACTACCGACTTCCAAATTCAAAACTACAAAGAGTAACATAACTTTATTTTTTGAAGTCACAAAAAATGGTACCTACGAAAGACACCTCTTTCGTAGGTACCATTTTTTTGCGTTATGGACACCGACTTCAACGACTACTGACTTGGAAGTCGGTAGTATTTTTTTGCAGAAAACTTTTTTTATAATATACACGCAGTTATTGATGATTTAACTGAGTCTAGGTTTAATGATTTAACAGTATTATCCAGTTTTCCTGATAATACTACTGTAGATTCTTTAAACGGTTAGAACCGACAAAAGAGAAGACGAATAGTAATATTTTAATATATCATCAAAATATAAATCGCTTCTCCGGCAAAATTTTAGACGTGGAATTGTTAGTAGATAAATACCACATGGATATCTTATGTTTTTGTGAAACTTGGTTAAAACCAGATAGGATGTTGTTTAATGTAAATAATTTCTCAGTTGCAAGCGCGTACAACAGATCCACAGTGGGTGGTGGTACCCTGATACTTTGTAATAGTCATTTAAAATATAAGGAAAGGAAGGATATCACTGCTTACTCTGTTAATCGCTTATTTGAGGTAGCATGTGCAGAGGTCGAGGGGCATACTATCTTGTATGTTTACAGACCACCAGCATCAAACTCGTCATTGTTTTTAATTACAATGGAAGAATTATTAAGTAAACTTTTCAGAGATAATAAATTAGTTTTTGTTTGTGGTGACTTAAATATAGATCTGTTAGTCAACTCACCTGAAAAATGTAAGCTCATTTCATTGTTCAAATCATTTAACTTAATATATTTATTTAATGAACCAACAAGAATAACAGCAACTTCAGCTACGTGCTTAGATAATGTATTCACTAATTGTAAATTAAAAGAGTCGTTTTTAATTAGTGGCGTTAGGTCAGACCATACTGGTCAACTAGTTTCTTTTGAGTCAGATAAAAAAATAACCTAGCTAAATCAATTCGATTAAGACCACATACTAAAAATAAATCAAATTATTTTAATAATAATGTTTTTAGCAACCTTTGTAACGCCAGTTTTGATTCAAACGACCCCAATATAAATTACGGCACGTTGTTTTCTACAGTTTGTTAAGAATTCAATAAAACGTGTCCTGTTAAAGTCAACAATTCCAAATCGAAATTTAGTGAATGGGCCACTGTGGGCATAAGAAAAAGCCGAGATATCTTATATAATTTATATTACGAAAAATCTTTGACTTCCGATCAAGTTCAATCTAGGGGTCTTTTAGTTGACTAATGGAGTGAATAGGATTTTTCTAGGCAAGCGTGCTTCACCGTCGACCACATCATCGCTTACCATCAGGTGAGATAGTGGTCAAGCGCAAGCCTATAGAGGATAAAAAAAGTGTTTCACATTTATGTTAGAAACTATTCCAAAATATTCAAAAGACTCTGCGCTCAAGCAAAATCTCAAATAATAATTAACAAAATTGGTGTTTCTAATAATAAAATAAAACCTGTGTGGCAATTAATTAATACAGAAACTGGAAAGACACAACAACGCGATCAGAATGAGTTGTCTTTGAAAATAACTAATCAAACCATTTCTGATAAGCAAGAAGTCGCTGATACATTAGAACATTTCTTTACCAACATTCCGTTAAAGGTTACGAAGTCTTTTCCCTCCTCATCTAAATTAGCTGAAGCTCTTCTTAAAGAAAACTTTACTAAAGACATACCAACCTTTAAATTTAAACCAATATGTATTGATACAATTAAAAACGCGTTCAAAAGTCTCAATATAAAAAATACTGAAAACTTGTGGGCGATATCCGTTAGGTTTCTTGGAGATATTATTGATTCAATCGCTCCTGTCCTAACAGGCATATTCAATCAATGTTTGGGCAGCGGCACTTTTCCTGACTTAATGAAACACAGTAAAGTAGTACCAATTTTCAAATCAGTCTGTAAGAGTGATCGCTCTAATTATAGACCTATATCCGTGCTTCCAGCATTGAGTAAAATCTATGAAAAAATCATGCTGGAACAGATGTTGTCTCACTTAAATTAAAATGGGATCCTGCATAGTCAACAGTTTGGTTTCACGAAAGGTAGGTCGACAACGGACGCGGGAGTAAAACTCATCAGCCACATCTTGGAATCTTGGGAGAAGTCCCAGGATGCCATTGGCATTTTGTGTGATCTCTCAAAGGCGTTCGACTGCGTCGACCACAACACTCTGATCTGTAAATTACAGTACTACGGAATTCGAGGAAAATCTGCTGATCTTGTGCTTTCTTATTTATCAAACAGACAGCAAAAAGTAAATGTTAATGGGGCGACGTCCTCCGTCCTCTCTAGTCAAGATTGGTGTGCCCAAGGTTCAATTCTCGGCCCTTTCCTTTTTCTTGTTTACATTAATGATCACCCTTATATGATGGCTAAATTATCGGATATAATTCTATTTGCTGATGATACTTCGCAATTTTTTTAAATAGATAGGCAAGATACGGATATCTTACATGTCAACGAAAGTCTAATTATTCTCTCAAAATGGTTGGCAGCTAACAATCTTTTACTGAATGCGAAGATCTTGAAGGAATAACGGAAACTGTATTCTTAGGGATTACTATCGATTCAAAATTGCAGTGGGGAGCGCACATTAGAACTCTTTTGGATAGGTTAAGTTCGGCTGCATATGCAGTAAGGAAAATAAGGCAGCTAACTGATGTAGCTACAGCTAGGTTAGTATACTATGCTTATTTCCACAGTATTATGTCTTATGGCATTCTACTGTGGCAGCAGAGGTTGACTCAATTTTCATCTTACAAAAGAGGGCTATCCGCGCGATCTATAAAATCGGTCCTCGCGAGACCCTCAGAGAAAAATTTTAAGAGATCGATATACTGACTCTACCTTCACTTTATATTTTGGAATGTATTTTGTATTTCCGTAAAAATCGAGGGCTTTTCAAAACTAGAAGCGGCTTCCATAATTTAAATACACGCAGTAAGCACGAAATTGTAATACCCAAATACATATTAACAAAAACTAGCAAGTCTTTTCTTATAAACAGTATACGCTTTTATAACAAGTTGCCAAAGTCAGTTATAGAACTGACCGATGGAAAGTACAAAAAATACATCAAACGTGTCCTTATTAAAAAAGGATATTATAAAATCAAGGACTGCGTTGAAGACAAAAATTTTGGCTTAAGCTCCTTCTGCGCATGCAGCTTCCCTGGTAACTCGTAAACAGCACAAATATGTGGATGTCTCTAACTATTCTCAATCTCATTTTTTCTCTCCTTCTTTTAATTAGACTTTTTACAATAGTTTTCAATCATATTTATAGCCCTTTGCTAAGAATGGTTACAGCACTAATAACAACATTTGTGCCACATGTTAAATTTAGTCTTATTATACTTCTTTTTTTTTACCTTTCTTTTACCGATTGTTTTGTGAATGTGTGAACATTGCAGGCCTTCTAGATGCTAATTAACATTTGTTAACTTTTTTATTTATTTATTTAACCATTAATGTACACACACATAGTAAATAGACAAGAAGAAGGAACAGAAAATAGGTACAAAGGTATGCTTATTTCTAACGAAATCTCTTCCAGCATACCTGCAAAGGGGAGTTGCAAAAATAGATATGTAGACACCGTGTGTAGAGGGGAAATAAAAAGGAAAATATATTGAACAATATATAATCTTTTTATTTTATTTTTTAGTTTCTTACGATTTATTGTCGGGCCTACGTTGTCCCCATATCTAAGTACTTGTTGTAACATGGAAATATTGTAAAACCAAACCATTTTTAAAAGAGTAACCATGGAGTTTCTTGCCGGTTCTTCTCCATAGGAAACGACCAACCCGAACCGTGCACCTTTAGTCGACGTTTTATAAGTGATTAGAATTAATATTTGTTTCGGGATATCCCGAAACAAATATTAGTTCTAATGATTGTGACCATGTCAGCTTAAAAATTTATATTGTTTTAAAAGTGCCCATATAGGCCGATGTGAAATAAAAATATTGATTTTGATTTTGAATTGAGCAGGTTACGATGGAGTATTATTATAATCTGAAGTCCGAAGAGAGGGGGAGGACTCCTGCTTTATTGCCGAGAGGGTGACCGGCAGTCCCAAGGTGGTGTCGGGTTTATCGTCCACAAGTCTCTTGTGAACAACGTGGTGAAGATCGAGAGTGTGTCGACCAGGGTGGCGTACCTTATACTCAGAATATCTGCAAGATATTCGCTGAAGGTCATACGGATCTATGCCCCAACCTCGGCGCACCCCGACTATAAGGTGGACACCATGTATGAGGATATCTCCAGAGCCATGCATGGTTTCAAAACTCACTTCACCGTTGTCATGGGGGACTTCAACGCGAAACTGGGCAAACGAGACGAGGATGAGCTGCAAGTGGGGCAATTTGGAGTTGGACGACGGAACCACCGGGGTCACCTACTGCCCAGTTTTATGGCGAAGGAGGAACTCTAATGATTAACCCCTTCTTCAGAAAGCGTAAGCACAGGAAGTAGACCTGGCAAAGCCCCGACGGTGCAACTAAAAACAAAATCGACTTCATCATGTCAACCAAGAAGCAAATTGATTGTCAATGATGTGTCTGTGATCAATTCGGTGAAAACCAGGAGCGATCACCGCATGGTAAGCTCATTGAATATTAATGTTAAGCTTGAAAAGTCTCGACTGATGAAGTCCACGCTCCGTCCGTCACAAATCCAGGTCCAAAACCCCGAGACCCGAGAGCTCGAAATACAGAATCGTTTCGAGTGCCTAGAGAGCTCAGTGGACGAATACAGCGTTCGGTTCGTGGATGTTGTCCATACGGCCGGTACGCCGTACATATAGGAACAAAAAGCTCTCTATTCCTACTCTCAAGCTTTTGAAGGAGAGGCGTGAAATGATCCTACAGTCTTCAGACGATGCGTTGAAATACCAGCAGCTAAATATACGGATCTCAAAATCCTTGAAAAGCGACCTCCGCCGCTTTAATATCGAAAGTATTAAAGACGCTATTTAGCGGAATAAGGGCTCCAAGGTCTTTGCAAGAGATCCGTCTATTGGGAAGAGCCAGTTCACGAAACTAAAGACCGATGATGCCAGGATAGTATCCGCCAAACCGGAGCTTCTGAGAGAGATCGAGAGATTCTATGGGCAGTTGTACACAACCAACCAGTAAACCCGTCGCAAATCGTGCGAATGACCTTAGATTCTCTAGATTGACCCGACATTATACGAAGACAGTCAGCCTGTATGAGATTAGGTTGGCTCTGAAACAGCTGAAAAAGAAAGGCACCGGGTGATGACGGAATTACGGCCGAACTCCTGAAGGCGAGTGGAAAACCAGTACTTAAGGCCCTTCAGAAGCTGGTTGATTCCGTCATACTTGAGGGGAAAACGCAACAGGCATGGTGCAGGAGTGTGATGGTACTCTTCTTCAAGAAGGGTGACAATGTCCTACTGTAGAACTATAGGCCCATCTCACATCTTAGCCATGTCTATAAGCTGTTTTCAAGAGTCATCACGAAAAGTCTCGCGCGCTGGTTCAACGATTTCCAGCCACCCGAACAAGCCGGATTCCGAGAAAGGTTTCAGCACCATAGACCACATGAATACGCTGCAGCAGGTTATACAGAAGATCGAAGAGATCAACCTGCTCTATTTTACGAGACAGCCTTCGATTCGATCTAGACTTAGGCTGTACTGCAGTCTCCTTAAACGGTGCCAAATTGATTACCTGTACATCGAAGTGTTAAAGTGTTTGTACAAAAACGCCACCATGTCAGTTCGACATCAGAATCAGACCTCGGTACCTGTCCTTCTGCAGCGAGGTGTGAGACAGGGAGACGTCATATCTCCGAAACTGTTCACCGCTGCACTGCAGGATGTCTTCAAGGTTCTGGCCTGGGGAGGACTAGGCATAACCGTCAATGGCGAATACATCACTCACCTTCGGTTTTCCGACGATATAGTGGTCATGGCTGAGACCATGGATGACCTCAGTATAATGCTCGATGACCTCAGTAGACCATCCGAAATATTGGGTCTTAGGATGAACATGGACAAAACCAAGGTGATATTGATTGCCCATGTTCCACCAAACGTTCAACTTCGAGAAAAGAAAGAGGTCAACCGTCGAATCCGAATCAGCTGGGCACTTTTTGGATAGCTGCAAACCATTATTGCAAAAACTGAAAATACTACTACTACTTCAATCTTGTTTGTGTTGTTATAGAAGGAGGAGTCTTGAGGCTCCCCCTCCATCGCCTGGCTCTCCTCGAGAACAGTTGGTGACTCTCAGACTCTCTCTGACTCCTGCGCATTGTCGTGAGCAGAGATTTTGTCGATGGCCTCCACACGGTAATCCAGCTACGGAGGGTTCCGCTCCTGCTTCCGCAGTGGTTACCTCTCCCTTTGGTTTCTTCCAGGAGCTTGAACGAGTATCGTTCAATCCTCCTGGAAGAGAGTAGCCTAAGGCTTTGATGACCCCAGCGGACACCCCGTCCATAAGAGGATACGACGGATGGCCGTCTGCTCAGTGAGAGTATTCACGACCTTCCATTCGTCCGTCCTAAAGGCAGTGTTAAGCCACTGGAGCAATCGAATGATCCGGGCAGAGTCTTGCAGCACCAAGTTGCGGCTCTTCCATGCCATTTAAACTGGCTTTGGGAGGTTCTTGGTGTCAGCGTCGACGAACTTGAGTTTCAGGGAACCAAGTTCCACTTTGAGGATTGCACCCCGAAACCAGCAAGCTGCATCAGAGTTATCACAGGATAAATGCACTGGGGTGCAAGTTGAAAGCCTCCACGCGGCGCACCCTGGGCAACGTCGGCTCCAACTGCCCAACCACGTGGAGAGTTGGGGCGGGCGGCTAATTTCAACACACGAGGAAAGGTCAAGTTTCCCAACACAGATCATCATCCATGATGGTCTGTGAAGGGAACCGGGCTAGAGGCCGGACGGCTATTCCGTCGCTGCGGTGGCCATCTAACGCCTACTCCCCCGTCTGCCGAGGGTAGGTCGAGTGGACGTGGAGTAGAGATGGAACGCAATCCCAATATCTTGGAGTCTAACCTTACTTCCCCCTCAACCCGAGATCGAGGCCCGCAGAGGCGGGGATGGCGGAAGTATCGTTGTTCCCGCGACCCCAGCGTAGGTGTGACATGGAACACCGGGGTGGTTTTTAGTCAGTACGAGTCTGATTCCAACCTCCAGTGAGGATTTTCCACCCCGGAAAAAAATATAGATGCACTGTACCTGCGTCAACTGCGGGAGCAACTGTGAGAACAGTTAGAGGATCCGGCGCTTCTTCCAGTTTCTCAATTATGAGCTCCTGGATTGGAACCAAATCCTCAGCCTTCAAGTACTCCTCCGGGTACTTAACTGTGACGACGGTGAGTTTCACAGCGTCACCGCATACCTAAAGGATCCGCCATGTCTGGGGACATTCACCGCTGAGAACAGCACGCAGCCTCTTTGATAGTCCCTTCTAGAGGCACCTGATGTCTCAGTTTTTGGCGCCTTTTTCTTTGCACCCCAGATCGTCCAACCGAGAGCCAGCCTGCTTCATGCCGGCCCCCGGGATACGAGAAGGTGCGCCGGTCCCGCCGTCTGATGTGCAGTTCCGACTTGCGCCGGTCCCACCGTCTAGTGTGCAGTCCCGGCTTGTGCCGGTCCCCCCGTGTGTGGTTTTTTTGAAGATTAATAACAATAAAAATATACCGAAAATTGTTCATCTCTCGACTACCCCCAGCCGCCATGGAGTGCTCAAGTGGCGATGCTACGGTAACACTAGGGATTAGTCGAGCTCGAGAGATATAGCCCTGCCCCATTAGTTGCTCACAAGACTGCACAGCACCAACTCACACCGCTACCACTACCGATGCGAGCCAGCACTGTCGTCTGCAAGCCCCCAATGGGAGTGAACTCGCCTGGGGTCCGTCTTACCGGACCCCGCAGCCGATTGACAGTAGCTGGCTAAACTACGGACTCCCCTGTAAGGAGAAATCCGGCGAAACCGCCTACGCTCATCGGCTCAGCCACCAGCTACCATGGCACGAACACGCGGGTGGTTGCTCTCCCGCTCATCATGAGTCTCGATTGATAATGAGGCCGCAAATGACAACCACAAAGCACCCGCAGTAGGATAGTAGGTTCCTACCTATAAGCTTCTAAGCTTCTAAACTTTATTTATTTGGATGATAATATGCATTATCATCCAAACCAAATGTGTATACAAAATTTAATCCTAATCGGTTAAAGATAACTGCTTTAGAATTCAGTTACAAGATTTCACTCGAACATACATACATTGCAAGTTAATTAAAAGCTTGTAAAAATCAGTTTAAGGCAGGCACTGTCGCCAGGACATTGGAAAAACATACATACATAATCTCACACCTTTTTACCAAGGGGCTAGGCAGAAACTTGAATCTAAAATGTAAATTGAAAAACCCATTAACACTGCCCGATCTAACAATCGAACCCAAGACCTCGGACGAGAGGCGACATTATAGCCACTGGGCCACCACAACATAATAAAATGTATAATTTATTATTACTGATTAAAATACCTACAAACGCATATGCATATTATTCAAATCATCGCATTCAAAGGGTTCAAATTCTTTTCAACACATTAAGATTAGAAACAAAAAAATAATTAATGATAATTTTATACAATGTCACTTGATAAGTGTTTTTATTAATCATTTTAAAATAAAACCCTTTGCTTTATCCATTTATGTATAATTTATTAAATCACAAGACTCAAGGTCTTAATTCAATTAATATGTACAAACCTTTTTAATTTAAAGGGCTGAGCAGAATTTGAAGTATCATCAGCCTTAAAAGGACAATGGCAGAAGCGTATACATTGTTTTAGCTGAGATTAATTTCCTACGACTCTAAATGAAAAATATCTGGCTTAATTCATTGTCATGTTCTGAATTAGTTTGTTGTAGAATTTTTGTTCAAGAGCGCAGAGAATAATATATATTCAGTCATGAACTTTTGTAGGTTATGTTTGGGTAACTTTTAATAATGTGGTTGATAGGTAATATTATTCAATTTCGTGGAAGTAAAAGGGTTATATCGCATTAGTATTTCCCTTTCCTAGTTATTTCAGCATGAAATGTAAAATATACTCTTTGGAAAGAGTATATTCATTTATTTAAGCGACTTTGACGTGTATCAAAAGGTCGTCGTCAACAACCTGGCTATATTTTTTTAGACTTGGATACTAGTCTTTTTGCCTATTATTAATTTAATGTAAGTAATTATTTTATTTCTACTACACTACAGTATTCTTACCTAACTGCACTGCAAGGACATCTACACTAAGACGTATACTGTGTTGTTAATTCATTCTGACTGTAGTAGCCTGATTCGTGACTGTAGTAATTATACAATAATGGTATACTTACTATAGTCACTACTTGTCACTTGGCAGATTATTTGTAAAATGGCAACACTAAGCTAATCAGAGTTAACGAAAATATCTAAATAACGAAAAATTATGTATTTTTTTTCGTGGTGAAGCAGTTAATGTTATACTTTGAAAAAACATATTGAATTAATGAAAGTTATTTCGTATATAACTTACTTTCAGATGCTCAAATTTAAGTCAGCTAAGATTTCGGCATTGTTCTTTAAAACAGTAATTGTGCTTTTCTGATTAACTTTGTCGTGGCATCATAGTCATCTACCTGGTATCAGCTTCCAGTCTAACCTGATTTAGCTGACTACCAGTGTTTAACATGAACCATAACTTGATACAAGCAACAATTATCAAGATCATCAAAAAATTTGAACAGTATTAACTTACTTTTGCCCCTGACTGTACCTAGCCCTAAATATACTACACGCGTAACAATTTAAATAAACCAGTTTGCTACTTCATAAACAATTGATTTAATTATTTATAACCAGAATCTCTTAGCAGTTTCGGACTTCAACCTTAATTTTGAAACTTGTTTTAGACATAAATTAACTTGAAAACAATTAGAAAAAAATTACACGTGGTGACTGTATTCTCTGATCTTTTAGGTAGCTATTAATAATGTGCTGAAGTTTCTATAAACATATATAGAACTTATGAAAAAGTGTGTATTGCGTATTTGCAACTCTTCAAGCAAAACTGCAGCTGTCATCATTAACTTCATGCCCATGTTTTAAAAAATAATGTTATTTGTGGTCGGCGCAACACGTTTTCTTCTTCCATACTGTCTTGTCCCCCGTCACGCTATCACTGACTCCCTTTTCTTTCATGTCACTCCTCACACAGTCCATCTATCGTTTCTTTGGCCTTCCTCTCCCTCTCCATCCATCCACATTAAGTCAGTGGAACACATACACTGCCAAAAAAAAAATTATTGACGCTAAGATATTTAAAAAGATTGATCAGCGCAAAAAAAAGGATACTTCCAATGAGTAAACATATTAATTATGTATTCATATTAGGTAGTATTTGCGTTTTAACTTGTACGTGGTACGCACAGACCTAAATCAAACTAGATAACGCAATTTAAGAATGAATTTACTTATCGATGAAAATAAATTCTCGGACAATGTTTTTGTAGAGTTTTTACAGCTCAGCATACTGTTACAAGATAAGGTAACGCCATCTAGTAACGAGAGGAAGAACTAAGTAGTTATTAGTGGCGCCATCTAGTATCGAATAGCGAAACTAATCTTCTCGAAGTTTCTAGTCACTTCGGGAACAGTGAGTTCGAATGTCGATTGTTCTGGAAGATTCTCGAATTATCTAGAACCATATGGAACGTTCCAGAAACATCTTCCGTGCTATATAAAGAGCGGTCGGGTTCGTCGTGAGTCAGTTTCGATTGAAAAGGGATACAGAGCGATCAGAAAAGGAAAATAGTGCGACGTGATAGAATTAAGAAGTGTTTTTGTAATAAAGTGTGATTAATTGAAGTCTGCTGTTTAAATAATTTATCCCTGAACCCCAGCTCTTACCAATACAATTAGGCATTTTTCTAGATTTCAGTTGATGTCTGATGATGAAAACGCTAAATGAAACAGCTCAAAGTAGGTAAGGCTCGGCGCAAACAGACCACCGACCACTGAAACCGGTCGTCAGCGACAGCGACTTAACACACTTTTCCATATATTTTGTATAGACGCACGACGTGAGAGACGTGTAGACGGTGGCGGCTACTCGCTACACAGCGCTGTAGTCGTTGCGGGCCACACAAGACGCCAACACTCGCCACTGTCACGCTGCTTCACCCCCGCGCAGTTAGCCTTCAGGCGTCCTGCGCATCGCACGCGCCACCATGGAGCACGACGACGCTTCAATGCATATCGATACTATCATACCGGCAATCCAATTACGTCCCGCTATTTGGAATTCACATTCTGATCTATACAGCAATAGAAACGTAGTGGCTTTCGAACACCGGTGGCTGTCGACTTCTGCCACTAAGCTGTTACAAAGTTGGGGCGAGGATGGATGTGGTCCAAATAGCCCTGATCGCTTGGAGTAGTTCGAACTCTAGCACGTCCTCTTGTCCGGAGGTGTGCATGGTGAATGGTAATAGAAGGTCGTGTATGATCCGTCTGGCAAGTCTGGCTAGTTCTCCTTATCGCGGTTGCCGCCCGTTATAGATCTGGTTCCTTCTTAAACAGAAATAACTGAAACAGCCAGGCTCAATTCCATCTCTATGCCTTCACCCATCCTTTATAGGAATAAAGCTAGCTTGTTTAAAACTTTTTAACAAAAATTTTAAACCGACTTCCAATACAAAACACTACAAAGCGAAATATTAATGTTTTTTTTGGTTTTCGGTGTCTTTATTGGTTTAATTTGGTATTTATTTCATTTTTGACACCGAATTCCGAAAAGAAAGTTATTAGTTCGCTTTAATGTGTGTTTTGTAGTGTTAAACTTTAAAAAATATGGTCTTCAGCTAGGTCTGCTCTTCTGATGAGCGCGCAACAGGATCTGCTTGAAAAATAGGGGTACTCACTGAAGATTTTTTAGTACAGGAGTCCAAAGTTTGAATTTTCTATGCAGCCTATCTCCTTTTCAGGTGGGGATAAAAATCCGCACGAAGCGTCGTTCAACTCGACTCTGCGCCTCTTCTCAGCTACCAAAAATTTAGCTCCGTCTGGTACGCGGTTTGAGCACCACGTGGTCGAATTTTGGGGTTATAGTGTAGTGTTTTGTAGTGTTTTGTTTTGGAAGTCGGTATAATTCTTTTGTTAAAAAGTTTTCATTTTTCTCTTTTTGGTTTTGGTTAATACTATTACAATGAAAAACATTTATAGGCAATTCAATTCAATGTATTCATCAACAAATTTTTGAGTACATAATTATCCTTAAGGCCGTACCCTGACCAAAAAATCAGCAGGAGATATGAGCATTCCTATTGGCCTAGCGGCACTGGTGGCGCATGAATTACAGTAGTGAATACGCCCAGATTTTAGAATAAAACCTTTATAAAATCGAATATTGGTCTTTTGAAAAAAATAAAACTTACAAAATGTTCGTTATCAAATTGTCTATCCATTAGTGTTAGTGCAAAAAAATATTAATGAACACTTTACGAGGAGATGCATTCTATCAATCATTATTTATCATTTTTATGATTTTATTGGAAGGAGATTAGTGAAACATACCTATACTACACTTAAAAAAAAAGGAAATCCACAATTCTGGAATGAATAATATATAGTAATTTAATGTATTTTTATTAGTTGATATTTCATTTTAAATAACGAGTAGATAGCTCCTAAAAACTGCACGAGAAACGAGGCGCGCTGCAGCAGAGGGCAGAGCAAGACCCAACCCTGCGCTAGGAACTAACCTGTGTTACAGGCTCTGGGCAGTGGCACCTACTACACCGTCACACTTGCAACACACTTACAAACATCGAAATAGCATAGAGGTATTAAGACTGGCTGATTTCCTAGCTTAGGCAAACCTGTACATAGGGATATGTCAGCAGTATATAAAAAATTAAATAAATTGTAAAAACTACAAACAAAATAAAAAGAATACTACTGTATTAATGACTTAACCTAACTAAAACAAATATTTTTAATTGAAACAACCTGTATACTTTTGACAAGAAGGTTTTCTAATGAGCGGCCCAATGGCGCGCTCCGTAGACGAAACATAGCATACAAATATTCACCTACCCACAGTCACACTCACAATTAGGCACAATTGTTTCTTCTACCGAAAGATGGTTATCTACGGCTTAATAAACGATTGCGTGAACAGGAAAGTTAGTTGTTGGGATGAGTGAATAGTTTAGTGGTAATTATAGTTGTTACGGCGAATGTGGTACCAACACAAACCCATCCAGGATTAATGGTACAAAAATAAATGTAAAAGTTAACTTAAGATTGTATTAAAGATAAATAAATAAAAAATATAAATATAAAAGTAATTTAAACTTACACGCAGCCAATATTTAAGTAATTTAAATTTAACTGAACCGATATCTAATTGAATTCAACACAATTCAAGTAAACAAAATTCAATACAATATAATTCAATACAATTCAATTCATTCCTTATATAGTTAATGTAAGTCTGAAATAGGCAAGCCAGATGCCTGTGGGGTTGCCCAGAGGCGGCTTAATTAACTCTGACACCAGAGGTGGCCACACCTCACACGAAAAGAAGAAGAATACAATTAAATACAGTTCAATTCAATTCAATTCAATTCAATACAATTTCAATACATTCAATTAAATTCAATACAATAAAATTCAATTCAATTCAATACAATAAAATTCAATACAATTCAATTCAATACAATACAATCCGATTCAATAGTAAGTGATATTAAAATAATAATTAAGTACAATTATAATAGTATGTGCCACATTTACATTGTGTAGGGGTGTGTGGGTGCGTGTGATGTGTGAATGTGAGAGGACTTGAGTGTAGATGGGTTAATGTAATTACTTAGGTACCGATGTGAACGCAAATAGGTTTTAAACCTGCTTTTTAACCAACCTTGCCAGTTAGTTACAAGTATTTAGTGCGATTATTTCATTTAATAATCATACTTTTGTAGAAATCAAAAACAAGTCCGCGATTAGTCCTGTCGTACTGTATGGATCAGAATGATGGGCTGTAAAAAAGATGGATGAAAAGAGATTGCATGTAGCAGAGATGAGAATGTTGAGATGAGTGACG
Organism: Orthosia cruda; assembly: GCA_964057195.1. Lineage (NCBI taxonomy): Eukaryota > Metazoa > Arthropoda > Insecta > Lepidoptera > Noctuidae > Orthosia > Orthosia cruda. The sequence continues at coordinate 3,108,396 of OZ059852.1, read as the reverse complement.
AGAATGGATAAAGTGAGAAATGAGTATATTAGAGGAAGTTTGAACGTGGCGCCAGTGACAGAAAAGTTGAAAGGAAACCGTTTGTCCTGGTATGGTCATGTGATGGGGAGGGATGAAGCGCATGTTACTAAAAGAGTTATGAATATATATGTGGATGGATGGAGAGGGAGGAGACGGTCAAAGAAAAGATGGATGGACTGTGTGAGGAGTGATATGAAAGAAAAGGGAGTCCATGATAGCGTGACGGGGGACAGGACGGTATGAAAGAAGAAAACGTGTTGCGCCGACCACAAGTAACATGGGACAAGGGCAGGAAGATGATGACTTTTGTAGAAATCTCACAAATACTATTGATTTGCCAGGTTTTCAGTTTCTATGTAATCTAATTGTAAATGCCATGACCTTAGTATATTTTTAATTTCCTTCTGTTTTAATGGGTAAAGTTTTAAGATTTTGTTAAATTTGATGTATAAGATACCGCTAACAACCGTGTAGCGCCTTTTAGCCCTTGTCGTTGTGTGTCTTACTGAGGGGCAGATATCTGATCGACGTTTGTTTTGGTATATCGAAGGGTCGTCATTTAAACTTGTGTGTTTCATTGTTATAGTCTGCTGTACAAAGCCAATTCCAACAAGCTTAAACACGGCTGGGATACATTGTTTTATTATGGAGTTCCGGTTCTTCCGGCTTCATCGCTAGATCAGTTCGATGGTACCATTTTCATAAGAACCATTTATTTAAATTTGATCCATCACAGTCATTTAACTATTCAAGATATCTCATACACAAAACATACTTAGTATTGAGAAATTCCAGTTGCCATCTGTGGTCTTTTTCGTCAGTTCTACTTCACCTAATGATACTTTCTGAATGCAAATGCTTACAATGTTGATGAAAATACCAATTTTGCTGTATGCCTATAAAATTTGAGGAGTTCCCTCAATTTCCATGGAATCCCCTTATCAGATCCTGACTTGGTGACAATGGAACCATCTCGAGAGTTTATAATATCAAAAAACAAACAGCTAAACATAGAACCTCTTCCTTGTTGGAATGTCGGTCATAAAAATGTTTTTATTAATTGGAAAAAAAATAACAATGTTACAAACAGTCCACTTTTAACCACTTTTTTTTAAATCTATGCTCATATATTGATTTTATTTAGGCGTTACATTAAGTTGTCTTCGTAAAACCAGCATTACTGTTATCTACTCAATATTAAGATTTCATAGTTTTACCATAGAAGGTTCTACGAAATTATAAATCAGTAAAAAAACAGGCTTAAGTTTTTACGAGCACCATTATTAATTATAGAAGTTTTATCTATGGCGTCTTGTCAATATAATATGGAAATGACGTAGTTGTGTTGTTAATGCTAATCCCAAAAAAAACTGTTGTTGTGTCGGATATAATTTGCGTTAAGGTTGCACTAGTCGACGGCACGAACTATTTTGTGATGCTATCTCATCCGACAACACGTGTGAAAGAGATAGATGCTGTGATGAGCTAGTTCGCGTACGAATACACACTTTTACAAATTTGTAGCGAAATGGATGATGATTTAGGACGAAAACGAGCGCGCGAAATTTAATAAACAGACCTTTGGGAGTATGGTTATTATGAAAAAAACCACTAGATGTATCTGTTCAAAATAAAATTATTTGCATTATTATACTACTAATCTATCCCTGTATGGTGAACCTTTTGCAATTTTCCTTCTTCTTATGGTATTTATTAGCGCCCGAATATGCGTTAAAATTTGTGTTGGAATATGGAACTTTCAACGGTCATAACTTTCAATTATATACTATTTTATTTCCATACAGCGCTAGATAATGATAAGACAAATTTATTTTGAACGTTCACCGTCAAACAGTGGAGTAATCGCCAGACTACGTTTGTATTGAAGAATGATCGACTAGTGTAACCTTAAAGGTTCCTTATATGTAGTTAATGTTGAAAAACAAATTTAAGCTTTTTCTAACTATAGGTAACTATAGGCTCTAGAGGCCAGAAAATCTAACTCCGGTCGGGCCAAAGGTATAGCCTATCTCCATCTGGAATAACGCGTATCTTTGAAATGGTCAAAGGATGTTTCAAATAAGAGCAGTGGTGCAGGGGTTTGGGTACCCTCCACAAATACACACAAACTGACACCATTCATTATTTATGTTCTTAACCCCCGCCGGAAAAAGAGGGGTGTTATAAGTTTGACGTGTGTTGCTGTGTATCTGTCTGTGGTATCATAGCGCCTAAATGGATGAACCGATTTAGTTTTTTTTCTTTTTGTTTAATTGGTATTTTTGTCGAGTGTTCTTAGCTATGTTTGAATAAAATCGATTCAGCCGTTCAAAATTTATGGGTATTTTACTGTTTGAATCGGGGTGTTTTCGCAAGATATCGTGTCATAATTACCTGTTCAATAGATTGCCGATCGAAGCGTATCTACTATGTACTAGATAAATTATGTAGCATGAAATAAAATTGTGTCGGGGATTTTTTAAATTTTGAATTTTCACTTGTTAACTTATTACCTGGGGTTATGGCGGGCTTTTTTCGGATTTAGTTTAGAAAAATTCTTTATTAACATAAAAAAATATACATAGCTGAAGTACTTAAAAATAAGTAACAGTTACACTTATATTAATAACAACACTTTTACAGGCTAGGAGCACCTTTATAAGTATTTAATAATAATAATAGTAGTTTATGAAACTGTTGTATAATGAGGGGTATTAAAACATGAGTGTGTGTTTAAAAACCGAGCCGTAGGCGAGGTTTTTAATAGCTTTCACACGAATGTTTTAATACCTAGTTATGTGCAGTTTCATACACTACTTTATCTACACTCATAAATTAGGATTGAACCTACTAAATACCTCTTTTTGCATTTTTCATGCCATAAAATCGTGATAGCATTTGTCATATACTTTTCTCGACTTTACTGGTAATAAATTAAGAGTAATTTCCTTCGCCGCATCTAAAATATCGGGTGGAGTCAAATTTTCTTCACATTCACTGATATCAGACATTTCACACACAATAATTTAAATAACTCATGAAATTCAGTACAGCAAAACTTGCAAAACGTATGACTGGCGCCAAAACCCAGCACATCACCGCATTAACCGCGCATGCGCTAAGGCTTAGCACGCACTGCGATCTTTATTCGCGCGATTTTTTTCCGCCCATTCTGCGACCTATGTAATTGTATGAAGTTGTTCGCATCGGTAACGAAATCGTGCGGAAATAATTCCGCAAGAAATCCGTGTTTTGCCACAGAATCCACCGCACCACGGCGCGAATTTTATTCGCCCGAATATTTTGAGCTCTATGAACAGGTAGAAGGAAACAAAATTCGCGCGAATAAAAATCACAGTGCGTGCTATGTCTAAAGCGGGCATTGTCATAGACAATTTAAAATTGGAATCAAATCTTTTTATAATAGGTACTATAAAATGGCATTACAAAAAAAATATGACGTAGTCCACGAACAGCACCCGTCCGAATAGCACCGGCGCGAATAGCACCGAGCCTAGTCCACGAACAGCACCTATCAATATTTTTGGCAGGTGCTATTCGTGGATACAAATCTATTTTATTATTTGTGTCCACGAACAGCACCTACGGCTCGGCAGCCTAGTGCTGGGATGCATTTGTTTAACAGGACATTATTAAATGAAACATATCGATAAAAATCACTAGAACGTTTATTAAGAAAAAAGCCTTATGATAATAATTATTAATCTTACAAAATAATAAATCTGTAACACTTTCTTAATTTTTAATGTATCACAATCAGTCTCCACATATCACATTTATTGAAAAATCAGCAAATACAAATATTTCGGTCTAGGCGACATTTAAATATAAGAAAAAACAATAAAAAGTCTTATGATAATAATTACTAATCTTACAAAATTATAAATCTGTAACACTTTCTTAATTTTTAATGTATCACAATCAGTCTCCACATATCACATTTATTGAAAAATCAGCAAATACAAATATTTCGGTCTAGGCGACATTTAAATATAAGAAAAAACAATAAAAAGTCTTATGATAATAATTACTAATCTTACAAAATTATAAATCTGTAACACTTTCTTAATTTTTAATGTATCACAATCAGTCTCCACATATCACATTTATTGAAAAATCAGCAAAATCAGCCTTAGATCCTTATTGATGTACTAATAACAGCGCTCCGTGAACATTTTGTATATTGTCCTTCACTATCCGTCGATTGCGCAGGTGTTACATTATTCTAATTTAAATTTAAAAATAGAAAGCCTTAAAATCGCAGCTTTTCCATGCAGTGGCCAAGAGAAATAAATCCACTTTTATATTCTTTTATAATATTGTCTATTAGTTGGTTTCTTTTTGCGGCATTTTTTTGTGAATTAGAAGTAGCAAATTTTTTTCGTATGTCAGTGAAATTCTTACAATTTTCCTGTAAGACTCTTAAAACATTAAGTAAGTTCTTATTATTTTTATTAATTGATTTGTTAATGACCGAATAATGAGTCTCAGTATAATTGTTCGTTTTGTGAGTCTGGCCATAACAACACCATTTGTTTGACCAAAATTTGTGGTCAATCCATTGTGTGATCATGTAGTCGTTAAATTTTGTTATATTACTATCTTGAGGACTCTCACTCATAATGTAAAGCCAAGCGTCATCTAAATCATTCGGTGGCAAATAAGGGAGCACTGTACATAGAGCAACGTGCTTTCTATATATACTATTGTCGTTAAGACCTAGCTCCTTCTGTTTTTTTTTTAACGCCTTCTTAAAGTGAAAGTAACATCCCTTTACTGCTACGTTGGGAAATACAGACAGTATTCCTCTCACTGCGGCTTCTTCAAAGTCACTCGTGAAAAAATCTACAGTCATTGCTGGTATCGAAGATTTTAATAATTGAAATAATGTTTTATATGTAGACATTTTTTTATTTAGAAGCATAGCATATGCTAACGGCTTAACGACACCATCGATATCACCATGGATACTATAAATCTGCAGAAAAGGTTTCGGCGCAGATTTAAAAGTTCCATCACAATACAGATGACGTGTTTTGGCAAGTTCTTCTTTGCTTCTTGACGTGGCGAATAGTAGAATTCGATTTTTCCCATCGTAGTAATCAGCTAACAAGAAGTCCAAATATTGTTTGGGTACCTTAAAATAAATAGATTAGCTTAGTTTAGGATTAAATGGTGCTGTATATAGATGTCCAAACATTATTACTATTATACTCCTATAATCCATAAGCAATATCATAAAATTACATTTTTAATAAATATAATTATAAAAAACAAATAATATTTAAAAAAAATATTTAATAATATGGGGAAAGTACCTAGAAAAGGTGTTCATAAATAGACAAATTAGGTAGATATATCATTGTGTGTAACAAAATCACGGATCTAGAAAAAAATTAAAACACTAACTTTCAACGTACAGTTTTAGCAAAATAAAAAAATAGTTGTTTTAATTTTTTTACTTCATAGTCTATGTGAACTACTACCTACTGATTAAATTTATATATTTCAAATTGCAATTTTTTATATTGTGAATAAAAAAATAAAAGAATAATAATATAATATAATAATATTAATAGGATGGCGGCTAGAAGATTACTTACTTGTACCTCGCCCGCGGTTTTTGCATTTAGTCGGCTAACTCCACAAGCCCTATTTCTTATGTTATAAAGACTAGACTTAATGTTTTTATAATTTGGGCAATCGGCTACTAAGTTGAGACCTTCATCGAGTAGTTTATTTATTTTGCTCTTGTATAACGTAGGAATAGGACCATCGGTGGCTGCAGCTTCTTGTCGAAGTTCATCCATACTTTTCTTTATTTCTGTCTGGGCACTGCTCATGGGTTCACAGGTGTGTTCTGTAATTTTTATTACATCTTCATTGCCATCAAGCGTCAGGAACCCTCTACACGATATTTTTATGCACCGCCATAACACATTAGCATTATTTTTATATGTTTTGAATTTTCTGTACTGTCTATCACTATGTATTAGTAATGGCGCTCCTTTTCTACTGGAAATGTAGCTAATGTTACTATTTTTATCACTTCTACCGGCAACAGGCTCCATTATTGTGTTTTATAGATACTCACTAATAAATCTACTACACCTTTTGTTAGCACGGAACATACAGATACAAACTATTATAAACTATTCTTGTGACGTCCTTTGTGCCCTGCCGAGCTATCCGAACTAATAATATTATTTGCAATTTTACGTAAACAAGCTCCGGAAGCGTTCGGTTAAATTCGTCATACTTTCGTGTGCTCCGGCGCATTGTCGCGTCGCTAGAACAGTGACAAGAAATCACGGCTACACGATAAACAGTCTTAACGCACTATCAGCCAAAGGTCCAATGTATGGCGTCCGATGGGTGGAATCGGTCGAAAATTGCTTGCTCGCAATGCGCAAGGGTACGACAAGCTGCACCCTATAAGAATTGTAGAGTAGCGATACTGTGTCACGTGTCTTTGCACGTTACACAGTATCGCTACTCTCATCACCTTTGATGTGAATAGACTGATTGTGATACATTAAAAATTAAGAAAGTGTTACAGATTTATAATTTTGTAAGATTAGTAATTATTATCATAAGACTTTTTATTGTTTTTTCTTATATTTAAATGTCGCCTAGACCGAAATATTTGTATTTGCTGATTTTTCAATAAATGTGATATGTGGAGACTGATTGTGATATATTATAAAATAAGAAAGTGATATTATTTAGTAAGATTAAACTAAGTCTAATTTTGCAATAAAGGTGAGGTGATCTGAAAAGACTGATTGTGATACATTAAAAATTAAGAAAGTGTTACAGATTTATAATTTTGTAAGATTAGTAATTATTATCATAAGACTTTTTATTGTTTTTTCTTATATTTAAATGTCGCCTAGACCGAAATATTTGTATTTGCTGATTTTTCAATAAATGTGATATGTGGAGACTGATTGTGATATATTATAAAATAAGAAAGTGATATTATTTAGTAAGATTAAACTAAGTCTAATTTTGCAATAAAGGTGAGGTGATCTGAAAAGACTGATTGTGATACATTAAAAATTAAGAAAGTGTTACAGATTTATTATTTTGTAAGATTAATAATTATTATCATAAGGCTTTTTTCTTAATAAACGTTCTAGTGATTTTTATCGATATGTTTCATTTAATAATGTCCTGTTAAACAAATGCATCCCAGCACTAGGCTGCCGAGCCGTAGGTGCTGTTCGTGGACACAAATAATAAAATAGATTTGTATCCACGAATAGCACCTGCCAAAAATATTGATAGGTGCTGTTCGTGGACTAGGCTCGGTGCTATTCGCGCCGGTGCTATTCGGACGGGTGCTGTTCGTGGACTACGTCAAAAATGACGATAGACGTTGATGGAAACTCCTTAGTGATTAACTTCTTGGATTTGTCCTGTATCGTAATAGAAAAAAAATTGTTTTATAGCATTATTTTGTTAGAGAAATAGTGTTATAATAAGATTCTATTTTTAAATTTCGGTATTGTGTTTATAAAGTATGCCAATATAAACTCGTTTTGAATTTTATAATTCGAATATTACGATATGAGAGTAGATAAAACTTATTACAACATGAGGGATTTATTAATCAAACCTTTTACTATTAATATATGAAATTATTGTAATAATTTCATTTTTATAAAATGAGGGGGTAACAGGAAATACTTAACTACGCGCTTAGCATAGGTGCGACAGGTGCAAGCGGTAGCTCAGGTGATCGCGCGTGGCCACCGGCGGCGCACGAACTACCGCGCCCCCCGCGTGCTCACTTGTTTACGGTGAGAGCGGGGAAGCGCTGGCGCATCGTACGGGCCCAGCTACGACTCGTTATCAGTATTGTGCGCGAACAACACGTAGTGATGGGGAAGCTTGTATGTACCGTATCCATCGATATGTCGCAAGTCTTTCAACTTAATTTTCGGATTAAATTCAGCGGCTGTTAATATTATTTGCAGATTGATTCCTAGTGGTTGTTGTGATATAAAATTGGTGTAGTTTTGTGTCTCAATTGTCTACGCAAATGGACAATATGTGAAATCATTGACAGAAGTGATCTCGGGATAGTGGAGCGGAGAATTTTATTGTAGTATTGACTACCTCCGCAAAGCTTACTGGGAAGGCTGACTCGATACAATTTGCTGCCAAATACTCCAAAAAACATTAGAATCTGTTACATCCGCATTCTAATGCATATTATAGAATTCAAGAAAGAATTAGCATACATTTTAATCCTCATAGGACCGCCACAAAAAGCTCAAGATATTAATTAAAATTAATTTGCAAATTCAATAATATCCATGAGTCTTCACTACACGACATTGGCAGGAATTGTCATCGGGAAATTGCCATAAAAAAAAACTTATTACCTACTATAGACAAGTAAAATTTCAAAATTTTTAAAATACCCGATCCATTTATCTTGCGAAAATTCCCCGATTCAAACAGTAAAACGCCCATAACTTTTGAACGGCTGAACCGATTTTATTCAAGTATAGCTAAGAACACTCTCAACAAAATCACCTTTCAAACAAAAAAGGCGCTATGATACCACAGACAGACACACAGATATACAGATACACAGCAACACACGTCAAACTTATAACACCCCTCTTTTTCCGGCGGGGGTTAAAAATAATAATGATGTGTCTGCCGCGTACCTGAAGACGCAGCGTTGGAATTCTACGAGCATCCCTCCTCCCTCTAGGTGGACCGATGACCTGCAGCCTAATTGCGCAAGAGAATTCGGCAAGGCAAAGTGTTTGACCGCCATCAATCGACCAATCACATGTGATATGAATGACGCGATGTGGATTTCCGTCTATGCGATTGGTCGCCGAATTCAAGCTGCTGGTTTAGATAAGATAAGATAGATAAGATATTGTCTACGACGAGACACTGGAGCTTGATGCTCAATAAAACAAAGGAGTTTTACTTTAAACCTTGAATTTAATTTAGACAACAGTAGAAAACATAACACTTCGTTCTATTATAATTTTAAACAATTTTTTAATAAAAAATGTGCGGACCGATGTTCGTCCGTATTAGAGATATTATTGGCATTGATAAATCGAAAAAGTCAGGTAGAAGTTTTTCCTTAGCCGATTTATTTTGATTGTGAACTACCGTCACTTAGGTGCGCCTGATCCGATACAGTTAGCAATAACTTGACGTGGACACTAAAGTCACTAAGACCTTAGGCGCAAACAGATATATTATTTTGTAAAACATGAGTACATTATGAAGGTCTTATATGAGGTGGCTACATGTTTTGCCATTTATGGCGTACAAAATTTGTTGCACTAGACAAACAATACAATTACAAAATTTAAATTAAATTGAAATTACAATGTCAAAATTTAAATTAAATAAAAGATCACTATGTCAAAATTTAAAATAAATTGAAATTACAATGTCAAAACCTAAATTAAATAAAAAATCTCGGTCAAAATTTAAATTAAATTGAAATTACAATGTCAAAACCTAAATTAAATAAAAAATCACTATGTCAAAATTTAAATTAAATTGAAATTACAATGTCAAAACCTAAATTAAATAAAAAATCACTATGTCAAAATTTAAATTAAATTGAAATTACAATGTCAAAACCTAAATTAAATAAAAAGCACTATGTCACAATTTAAATTCAAATAAAAATCACTATATCACAATTTAAATTCAATAAAAAATCACTACCTATGTATTTTTTTAAATTTAATTTAGGCTACGGGAATCTGCTGGCTACAGGACCCGTTAATGTGGTGATACTTGGAGGAGGCATATCTTCAGCCGTGATCATCTTTCGACTGAAATGCTGATGATGCATCATGCAAAAAAAATATTTTTTAATTTTTTTTTTTTTCACTTTGTAGTTTTTTTTTGTTATTCGGCTGTATTTTTTTGTAAAAAAGTTTTTTTTATTTTTATCCGACTGCGGGAGGGTAATGTTTTTCGAGCGTATGCATGTCCATTTCTATAGCATGCTCTACAGCCCAAACGGCTTGACAGATTATGACATATGAGGTGTCGTTGGATCTGTCTCAATTGTGGGAGTGACATAGTCTACATATTTTTTTTTAAATAGCGCCCAACTAAAAAAAGGGGGTGATCAATTTGTTTTTCTTTATCCTTTCAATATGGTTATTAAAGAAAAGCTACTAAATAGGCTATTCCAAAAATATACAAATTTTAACACTTTTATGTTCCTATTTTGGCGCATATTCAAGATAAGCGTAACTTTGATAGCAAAATAAATAATCTTTTACCACATAACTGATTTGAACAACTCGTTCATTACTAAAACTAAAAAGTCTGAAATTAAACAAATTAATATAAAAGCAAAAAACCCGACTGCTAAAATGTAATTAACTAAACAAGTAAAATATCATAATTTAAAAAACTTATTATATACTGAATGCAAAAAGATACTCGTAAATTATGTAGCATGAAATAAAAATGTGTCCCCCGACACATTTTATTTCATGCTACATAGGTAATTTATCTAGTACATAGTAGATACGCTTCGATCGGCAATCTATTGAACACGTAATTATGACACGATATCTTGCCAAAACACCCCAATTCAAACAGTAAAACGCCCATAGCTTTTGAACGGCTGAACCGATTTTATTCAAACATAGCTAAGAACACTTTCGACAAAATCACCTTTCAAACAAAAAAAATACTAAATCAAAATCGGTTCACCCGTTTAGGATTTACGATGCTACAGATATACAGCAACACACGTCAAACTTATAACACCCCTCTTTTTCCGTCGGGGGTAAAAAGAAAAACAAGTACTAGATATAATGTATACGGGGCCTTTACCACTGGGCCAGCACTGCTGAAACAAATATATAAGACTGTATATATCTGTTCCTTATGCAAAGCGGGAATAACCTGGCTCTAAGAGCTTATGGTATACCCAGCTCCATAGTACCATATTCTTTTTTTATTTATTTATTCCGTATTCTTTCCATGTTTCCAAAGTTTTATAAGTGCGCCAAGTTTCAGCTCATTCGGGTAGTGTTTGAAGAATACATTTCTGGTTGCCAGATACAGGAAAGGAAGGTTATACCTTAACCCGTGGGTCACCAATTATGTAGGGTTTTCTTTTAAATAATTAGGTTTAAAACCCCTCCCACTGTCTTTATATTGTCACGTGTATTTATTTTACTAACCGATTTTCCAAAGAGGAGAGTTTCTATGTTCAACTTCATGTTTTTTTTTTATATTCACTGATATCTTCGTCAATTGTGGACCGATTTTGTATATTATTTTTTTGTTTGATAGAGTATGTTACGAAATTGATCCCATTTTAATTTGGTGGCGATCTGATGAAGAACTTCGGAGATAGAGACTTCGGTTCCCTATCCATTTGCATAAAAACTTTAGACATAATATAACATGGCATACCTAATTGTTTATCCTAATAATATTTACGCATATCATTATTTTCGCATAACAGCTTATGCATAATTTCTTTTAGCATAATTACTCCAATCAAAATAATGTTTAAGCATAACATTCTAAAGCATCAATTTGTTTACGCATAATGATATTAAAACATATTTTTTTAAATCATAATTAATACGCATAATAATTAACTCCTAAAATGTTAGACACTAATACACATTTTTATACAATATAAATAAATAATTCTTATTAATGTTTCTATATTATTATTATTTTTCTGGCTCCTGGCTGCGCTCGTCGCGCTCGCCTTTTTAATCGTCTCTCGTTTTCTATCAAGAATGTCGTCACTCGCGCTATACTGCGCTTGCTCCTTTCCGTCAGCTAGGTTCTTGATACCCTGGGAGCCAGTTTTTTTTTATCAGGTAAAAAAATGAATAAACTTCGAATCTTGAATATTTACAAGCAATTGCTAAAAATTAAATAATTTAAACAATTAATAAACACGCCTACTTAACTAATAATTTGTTAAGCATGAAAGTTACATAATATTATATCAATGATTTGCATAAAAAATCAAAATGAAATACGTAAAAATAACTCAAATTTGTTTCCGTTATTCCTATTAATTTTTATGCCTTAGGACTAGTAACATTATGCGAATTAAAATTATGCCAAAGAAAATAGCTTTTAAGATAATTATGCCAACAAAAACTGTATGCCAAAAACAAACATGACAAAGAATTATTATGGCTAAACAAATTATGGCATAACAGTTGTGCCAAAGTATATTAGGAATAAGAACATTATGCGAAAAAAAGGGATCCCGGCCAGAACTGCATTACCATTGGGGAATATATACGTCTTAACCTACGTAATGATCGAAACTGATGTCGTTCTGTAATTTTTGCCTATCCCCATAGGAAAAAGGCGTGAGGTTTTGTAACTCTTCTTTTTTATCGTCGTATTAATGATTCTTATAAACTATATTTGTATTGACCTTAGTAAAATTATGTAAGTTATTATTTATCGATTTAGAAACTGAATCCAGAACACTGACCTCTATCATACTCTTGTATGATAGAGGTCAGTGATCCAGAAGTATCTCAGTGTTTTTCTTATATATTATTAAAAGCTCCGTCTAGACAAAATAAAACAACAATTTTAGGAACACAAGAACTAGTATTTATCCTTAATCATTGACGTCAAATACTTATTATTTAGTAACTAGCTTTTGTCTGCGGATTCGCTCGCGTGTAAGTTGAAAATAAGCCCACAGGTGTTTCCTCAAATTATTTTCCTTGGCAATCCTCCTCTTGGCATTAAAATTTTAGCCAACATATTGTTTGGCATAAAGTTTTCACATAACTTTTATTTATTATATAAGCACAATAATACTGCAACATAACGGTGAACGAAAATATCGTGAGGAAACCGCCATGTCCTAGTCCAAAAATTCAAAGACATGTGACATCCACCAACCCGCACTGGATCCGCGTGGTGGATTACAGCCCATTCCGACTCACAGAGCGGAGGCCTGTTGGGACACAGGCCTCCGCTCCGCTCTGTGCAGTGGGAACATTCAAATGCTGATGATGATGATGACTGAGGTATAATAATACTTTGGCATAATGCAAAGGTTAGCATAACTGTCATTTGGTTTAATTTGTTTTGGCATAATTTGAAGTTACTTACATTTTCAAAGCATAATATTTATTTGTCTATGGATTAGCTTAAGGTGCGACGGGGGTGGCTCTTGGGCCACGCTTGAGCCGCGAACATTTTTATTCCTAAGAACATTATGTGTAAATATCATTATGCTTCATTATTATTATGCTAATAGAATTTATGGCAATAAACATTAGGAAATAATAACATTATGCGTAGACTTGGGCTGTACTGCAGTCTCTCCAACGGTGCCAAATCGACTACCGGTACATCGAGGTGTTGAAGTGTTTGTACAAAAACGCCACCATATCAGTTCGACTTCAGGATCAGACCTCGAAACTTATCCTTCTGCAGCGAGGTGTGAGAATGGGAGACATCATATCTCCGAAACTGTTCACCGCTGCACTGGAGGATGTTTTCAAGGTTCTGGACTGGAGAGGGCTAGGCATCAACGTCAATGGTGAGTAAATCACTCACCTTCGGTTTGCCGAAGATATAGTGGTCATGGCTGAGACCATGGAGAGCCTCAGTAAAATGCTCAAAAACCTCAGTAGAGCTTCCGAAAGAGTGGGTCTTAAAATGAACATGGAAAAAACCAAGGTCATGATGAATGCCCGTATAACACCCACTCCTATCAAGATGGGATACTCTACACTCGAAGTTGTAGACGATTATGTCTGCCTGGGAGCAACGGTCTAGTTTGGTAGGTCCAACTTCGAGAAAGAGGTCAACCGTCGTATCCGACTCGACTGGACAGCGTTCGGGAAATTGCGCGGTATCTTCTCGTCCAACTTACCACAGTGTCTATGGCTCTGAGACGTGGTCGCTCACAATGGGCCTCATCAGAAAGCTTACAGTCACCCAAAGGGCAATGGAGAGGATTATGCTTGAAGTATCCTTGCGTGATCGAATCAGAAATGTAGAGATCCGCAAGAGAACCAGGGTTAAAGACATGGCCCGAAGAATTGCCAAACTTAAGTAGCAGTGGGCAGGGCACATTGCTCGCAGAACGGTTGGCCGATGTGGCAGAAAATTTCTGGAATGGCGACCGCGAACCAGAAAACGTTCCGTTGGAAGGCCTCCCACCAGGTGTACCGATGACCTGGTGAAGGTTGCGGGGATCCGCTGGGACGCACGGGACCGGTCAATGTGGTGACGCTTGGGGAAGGCCGATGTCCAGCAGTTGACGTCTTTCGGCTGATATGATGATGGTGATGATGAACATTATGATAAGTATGCTAAATTTAATTATGCCAATGTAAATTATGTATATTTTATGCTTATCATTAAATATGTAATTTAAGCATGTCGATTCCTGTTACTATAAATTATTTTTCCTTTATTTCAATTTAAGCCATGGTCTACCAGTGCCTAATTTCATGCAAATTTTTAACCGACTTCAAAAAAAAGAGGAGGTTCTCAATTCGTTGGCATCTTATTATTTTTTTTTGTGTATTTTCCCCGATTACTATAAGTGTGGATGGATGGAGATGGAGGGGTCGGTCAGAAAAAAGATGGATGGACTGTGTGAGGAGTGATATGATAGAAAAGAGAGTCAGTGATAGCGTGACGGGACAGGACGGTATGGAAGAAGAAAACGTGTTGCGCCGACCACAAGTAACATGGGAGCAGGGCAGGAAGATGATGATGTCTACCGATTCCCAAAGACGCCTGGACTGATTTGGTCAACTCTTCTTTTTTTTGAAAGGGAATACTTCACAGGTGGTCCCATGGTTATCGGGTCAGGATCTGATGATGGGATCCTGGAGAAATCGAAGGAAGTCCTCAAATATCATAGGCATACATATAGCGATTTTAGTATTTTCATTTGGTGAAGTGAAACTGATGATGAAGACCACAAATGGCTACTGGAACACCTTAATGCTAAGTATGTTACGGGTATAAGATATCTCGAATAGTTAACCGACTATGATGAAGCAAATACTTATAAATAAATGATAGGTACTGATAAAAATGGTATCATCGAACCGATTTGATGATGAAGCCGGAAGGAATGCCGAAAGTATCCTAGTCGTGTGAGGGCTTATTAGAATCCTCATGAGATTTACTTTGGCTATAAATGATTTTCATGGTAATTGGAGGTACCTACCAAAACTAAAAAGATATAAATAAAAATATTTTTTAACAATTAAATCAAACCGACTTCCAAAACAAAACATTACAAAGCGAAAAATAACTTTCTTTTCCGAAGTCGGTGTCGAAAAACGGAAAACAATAGGTACCAAAGACACCGACTACGGAAAAGAAACTTATCAATCTCTTTGTAATGTTTTGTTTTGGAAGTCGGTTTGTTATTATTTTCTTTCATTGTGCGAACAGCTAAGGAGTGGAATTCCCTGCCGGAGTCTGTTTCCCGATTGTTATTTGTTGTTATTGTTACTGGGGGTATTTAAGTCAAGAGCGAATAAGTTACTTCTAGACAAATTGTTACACCATCGACCACATCATCTCTTTCCATCAAGTGAGACAGGAGTCCACGCGAGAGTAACAATAATAAAAATAATAATAAGACTATTTTACAAAAAAAATACTACCGACTTCCAAATAAGAAAACTACAACTTTGTTTTTGGAAGTCGGTGTCCATAACGCAAAAAAATGGTACCTACGAAAGTTACCGACTTCCAAATTTAAAATTATTTTTCAATTTGTAGTTTTCTTATTTGGAAGTCGGTAGTATTTTTTTGTAATAAAGTTTATTTTTATTTTACTCTTTTTGTTGTACCTACCTAATAGGCAAGTTGTTTAGTAAGTTTCCTATAACGCCAGAATAGATTACCCGAATATCATGCAACTTGAACATAAACGGTCAAATGAGAGATCTACATACCCCTTAAGAGCGTACTGGCGTGATGTTATGTTACAAAATGGTGGCTCATTGATTTTAGTAAGTAACCAGCTTAAATTTAAAGACCGTAAGGATATTGTGAGCCTATCTGTTGAGCGGACAGTTGAAATAGCTTGTATTGAATTGGAGCAGTTTATTGTATTAAGCGTATACAGACCCCCTTCAGGATTGTATGACTGCTTCGAAAAGGTAATGGATGAAGTGTTACACAAGATTTGTAACTCAAATAAATCCATTATCACTTGTGGTGATTTTAATGTTAATTTATTAGAAAACTCAGGTTCTTGTAGTAAAATAATAAGTCTGTTTCAGTCCTACAATCTTGTAAACCTATTTTTGGAGCCCACAAGAATAACCCCTTCTAGTGCTACATGCTTAGATAATATTTATACTAATGTTATACCAGTCCACAAAGAAATTATAAATTTACTAGATTCTGATCATTGCGGGCAGAGGATTACTATACCAAACCAAAGCAACAAAGTGGCTAAAAAGGATATCACTGTTAACCCTAAAACTGCAAGTCGCTTGGCAGCTTTTAAAATTAAACTCATTAATAAATTACCAATTTTGTCAATTGATGCTGATCCTAATCATCTATATGATGATTTTTTTAGTATATACTGTAAACAATTTAATTCGACCTTTATTCCCAAGACTATCTCCGTTAATAGTAACGCATCATTCAGTGATTGGGCTACCATTGGTATTCATAAAAGTAGAACACGGCTTTATGAGCTGTACAGTGAAAGGACTTATGTAAACACTGCTGAATTTAATTTATATGTTAGAAATTATTCAAAATTATTTAAAAAAGTTTGTTGTTTGGCCAAGTCGCGTTATTTGAGCTCAAAGATTAAAAACAGTAGTAATGTTATTAAAACGACTTGGAATATTATTAATAGTGAAACGGGAAGATCTGGTAACCGAAATATTGACTACGGCCTGTCTATTAATGGCAACATCATAAAATCAGACTCACAAGTCGCAGTGGCCTTTGAAAATTTCTTTTCAGATATTCCTGTTTCAACGACTAAATCCTTAAACTCATCACCTTCTGTTGCTGAGTCTTTGCTAAAAGAAAATGTTAACGTTTGCGATTCGGAATTTCTTTTTGAACATATTACTTGTAAAGACATAATTAAAACCTTTCACACTTTAAATGTTAAAAAGACTGCAGATCTGTGGGGTCATTCTGTAGAAGTTGCTAAGTCTATTATTGACATTGTCGCACCTAGTTTAGCTATTATCTTTAATAATTGTATCGACTGTGGGGAGTTTCCCGACCTTATGAAAAATAGTAAAATAATACCTTTGTTTAAATCAGGTAGTACATCAGACCCTACAAATTATAGACCTATTTCAGTACTACCTACGTTTAGCAAAATATTTGAGAAATTAATTTTAGAGCAATTGCAAAGATTTTTTAATAAACATAAATTATTACATAACAAGCAGTTCGGTTTTACAAGGGGTCGTTCAACTACTGATGCCGGTGTTGAACTTTTAGGACATATTTATAATGCATGGGAAGATAAGTGCGATGCCTTGGGAATCTTTTGTGATTTGTCCAAGGCATTTGATTGTGTTTTTCATGAAACGCTAATCAGGAAACTCCGCCACTACGGGATCCGGAACAGCGCTCTGGGTCTTCTTACTTCATATTTGAGTAATAGGATTCAGATCGTTGACGTTAATGGAAAAAGATCTCCTGGATCTATGGTAACAATGGGAGTCCCACAGGGCTCGATTCATGGTTCTTTCTTGTTTCTTATTTATATTAATGACTTGCCTTACCTCATAAAGGATAACCATGATATAGTGTTGTTTGCGGATGATACTTCACTTTTGTTTAAACTTAAACGTCAGCAGCTGGTTACTGACGATGTAAATAGCGCGATCTCAAAAGTAGTTCACTGGTTCAATGTTAATAATTTACTTCTTAATGAAAAAAAAACCAAATGCATTAAGTTTACCCTACCTCACGTTAGGCAGGTGAAAACCGATGTGTTGATAAGGGGCGAAGAATTGAATCCTGAAAATAGCACAGTATTCTTAGGCTTAACTTTGGATGCTATGCTTCAGTGGGGCCCACATATAGATAAATTGTCAAAGAAGCTAAGCTCCGCAGCATATGCTGTTAGAAAAATTCGTAATTTAACTGACATAGAGACAGTCCGTTTAGTATACTTTAGCTATTTTCATAGTGTAATGTCGTACGGTATTCTGTTGTGGGGAAATGCCGCCGACATCCAGACTATCTTTGTTTTGCAGAAAAGAGCTGTTCGGTCAATTTATAAATTAAGCCCAAGACACTCTCTCAGAGAGAAATTTAAGGAGATTAATGTAATGACTGTGCCTTCTCAGTATATTTATGAAAATCTTTTATATGCCCATAAAAATATAAAATTGTTTAAAAAATACAGTGATATCCATAACATAAATACTAGGAATAAACACAAATTTGTAGTACCTACAACAAGGCTCAAGAAAATAGGTGGCTCGTTTAGATGTCAATGTGTACGCTTTTATAATAAGCTTCCAAGCCACGTACAACATCTAAGTCTTAATAAATTCAAATCTTTTATTAAACGTAAGTTGTGCCAGAAAGCGTTTTATACAACTAAAGATTACCTTGAAGACAAAAAGGCTTGGGATTGAGATGCTCCAATTAATTTTGTTTTTTTTATTATATTTTGCACCGTGAATTTTGTTGTTGTTTTTTTGGTTTTCTTGCAATGACAAGAATATTTACTTTTTAAAGTATTATATTATTTTATATTAATTATTGTGAGTGTGAAGACTATGTGGATCATTCTTTTTTATTTTAATTTAAATTTATCTTAGTTTTTAATCATGGTCTGGCAGTTTGAGTAGTTTATGCGGCCTACCCGAATGTCCTTTCTTTGGTATTGTTCGTCGAATCGTTGAGCTCCTTAAAGTCTGAGTTGAGCTGCTCGGTTATTGACAAATGCGTGCACTGACTGGACAGGTCCACTCAATCTGACTGGTTCTTTCCTCAAAAGACCATTTCAGACATCAGTCTACATGGTCTTCACATGATCTAACCAATATTTTGTCTGGACTTTAAAAGAGACTGGGACCTCTGAGTTTGTTTCGGCCTTTCTTCTCAGAGTAGTCAGATAGGAAACGCCGACCTCATCTAGTTTTAAAAAATATGTTTGACATGTAAAAGTGTTTGTATAAACCAACTTACAGAAATAAAATCATTTATCATTTATAATTATCATAGGTATAAACAATAAACAGACATGCGATTGCAGCAATCTCGAGAGATTTGCCGTTATTTATTGAAGATTTCTGTTGTATATCTTCGAAATTCTTCATCAGATCTTACCCAAATTCAAATGGGACTAATTTCGGTACATACTCTTTCAAACAAAAATAATATTTTCAATCGGTCCACAATTGACGGAGATATCGGAGATATACACCAAAAAAAACAAACATTAAGTCGAACATAGAACCTTCTCCTTTTTCGAAAGTCGGTAAAAATTGTCGTCGCTGAAGCGTGATTGAACAACAAACATACAAACACACTTTGTTATATTAGTAAGATATTTATCTATAACAAAATCAATCTTTAAAACTATTTATGTACCTAGGTATAATTTATCTTGTTAGTGATTATTTTATGTTAATTAATTTTAATGTCATTTATCTACGTAAGTAAAGGTTGTTCGGATATGCAAATAATAAAAAAAGAATAATTATTTATATAGGAAGCAAAAAAGTGTTTTAATTTAGGAGAGCAAGGTTGTTTCGAGACCACCTGAATTGTAATTATAAAACCGGTCAAGTGTGAGTCGGACTCGCGCACCGAGGGTTCCGTACAGACCTCAGCTTAAAGGTATTCTAGACCTGAGTATTTGATATGAATTTCAATTTAATACCTCTACGCGTTCATGAGGAAAGTAAGTTTAATATTATTAAAAATATTTTTATTATATGATGTAACTAAAAATTTTCGGTTTTCGCAATTTTTCCTTTATCTGTGCTGTTAGACGTTGCTTTGTACCAAATTTCATGATTCTGTGTTCACGTGAAATAGCCTGTAGGTTTTGATTCCCTTGCGAGTGTTGAAAATTTGCGGTAATTTGCGACATAAACTTTAGACTTTTTCACAGCTTTAAGGGACAGTAGACCTGAGTAATTGATATAAATTTCAGCTTGATACCTCCACGCGTTCCTAATAAAAAGGGTCTTGACAGACAGACATACGGACGGACAACAAAGTGATCCTATAAGGGTTCCGTTTTTCCTTTCGAGGTGCGGAACCCTACAAACAAGTAAAATATCAAAATATAAAAAACTCCCGACACATTTTTATTTCATGCTACATAATTTATCTAGTACATAGAAGATACGCTTCGATCGGCAATCTATTGAACACGTAATTATGACACGATATCTTGCGAAAATTCCCCGATTCAAACAGTAAAACGCCCATAACTTTTGAACGGCTGAAGAGATTTTATTCATACATAGCTAGGAACACTCTCGACAAAATCACCAAAAAAACTAAATCAAAATCGGTTCATCCGTTTAGGAGCTATGATGCCACAGGCAGACATACAGATACACAGTTACACAGCAACACACGTCAAACTTATAACACCCCTCTTTTTCCGTCGGGGGTTAATTATAACACAATACAATGAGGGCCACGGGTCTCAATAATAAGATGTATTCCCGTTGTCCCCGTAACGGGGACAACGGAACGTCATAAAATTTCCTTCCCGTTGTCCCCGTTATGCACATACATAACGGGGCTAAAGGGATGGAAATTTGATGACGTTCCGTTATAATAACACTTGTCTTGAAGAGGTCGCTTGCTTTGGAATGTATATTTTTCCCGGCTGTCAATCGCGCCATCATCATCCTGTGTGTTGTGGCGGATCTTTTGTAGTTGCAGGGGTCGTCGTCGTGGTAACCAGTACCACAGATAATATAATACTAGCATACAGATGTCTCATCCCACACAAAGAAAACGTGCCGAAGTAACTAGCGTTTTACGTCTCATTAAACTGATTATTTTGCTAAGAACATCGATCGCGTTCGTTTCCGTTCCACGGCCCCCTTCTACCATCGGACATCTAGACGCACTGCAAGTTACCATCCTTACCTAGTTGCTGTTCCACCAATTTGCACCAAGCGCTTCCAAGCATCCTTCATAATGCGCCACCTGCGTCTGTGTTTCCGAACGCATTCAACACGAATCTCAAAGTTAGAGTGAACAGCCTTCTTCTGGGTAAGCTCACTCCATCCTCGACTTGGTTAAGCGGTAACGGTTTGGCTTTGGCGATAAGTTTTTCTTGGAAGCGCGCATTTTTTGTTAAGTGATTCGAACTGGTAAATTAGAGATTTGGTTATTCGAGATGGCATAGCTACGGCGTTAAGTTTTTCGTGGTAGCGTGCATTCGTTGTTAAGTGTTTCGTATTAGTAAACTTACGGGGACGTGTTATCCGGTGTTACACTTTTCTAAGACACGTAACACACTCTATTTTTAACCGACTTACCAAAAAAGGAGGAGTTTCTATGTTCGACTTCGTGTATGTTTTTTTTTTATATATATCACCGATATCTCCGTCAATTGTGGACCGATTTTGAAAATTCTTTTTTTTTGTTTGTAAGAGTATGTTTTGAAATTGGTCCCATTTTAATTTGGTGAAGATCTGATGAAGAACTTCGGAGATATACAACAGAACTCTTCAATAAATGACGGCAAATCTCTCTGGATTGCTGCAATCGCATGTCTGTTTATAGTTTATACCATTTCATACCATCACGCCATTACGCTCTAAAGGGGTACGCAGATGTGTACAGTTCACCTTGATACACTCTCATTTCAGCGGTTATGATCAGTTTTAATGATATTCAGGTAATCCATTCTGGCATTATAGGTACCTTACTTAACAACTTGCCTATTAGGTAGGTAGAACTCAAAAGTGAAAAATAAAAAAACTTTTTTGCAAAACATACTACCGACTTCCAAATAAAAAATTACAAAGTGAAAAATAATTTTATTTTTAGAAGTCGGTGTCCATAACGCAAAAAATGGTGCCTACAAAATATACTCTGTAGTATTTTATTTGGAAGTTGGTAGTATTTTTTTTGCAAAAAGTTTTTTTTTTAAGTATTATTTGCAAATTTTAAGACTTTTATTGTGCCAAAATGTGTTGCAAAGCAAATTTAAGAATTCGAGTGGATGCCTCAATAATTTAAAACCGCGCCATCTATTGGAATCAATTTTAAAGGATCCATTCAAATAATCTTTAAAATGTGAATTGAGAGCCCAATATTATTTAATGTTGTACTTATTAGGACAGTTAATTAAACAAGAAAATATCTTCTCTAGTAAATCTTAATATAAACTAAACTATTGACAAATCGAAGCTTATTACGCCATCTAGTGCAATTTATTTGAACCAAATTTTCTTTCTTTGCGTTGGATGCTCGTGCCAGTACCTGAGTTGTCAGACTGGAAGCAGGCCACAACGTAGTTAGGGTGAATACTAGACTGATGATGAAGAATTTTAAAGAAAAAAGAAGGTTAAAATTTCATTTATGGGCCGCTGATTTATGGCACGGAGGGGAGGGGGCGGGAGGGGGTGGGTTGGGTTTTCCCCCCTTTACCATCCCCACCACTCGGAGCCCCATGGTTATGGAGATATCCATGGTTAAAGTTTTTAGGTTAGAATGAAAATTTCTATCAAAGTCCATCGATTTATGGGGCGGGAAGGGGGGTAGGGAAGTGGGGTGTAGTGGGGCTACCCCACTGTACCATCCCAACCCCGCAGAACCCCATGGTTAAGCAGATATTCATGGTTAAAGTTTTTACAATTACTATTTAACATAGATATAAACAATAGCTTGTTTATTATACCGCTGCGCGGGGCTCCTATTTCTGTCTGAAGGGTCTAAACTAACCTAACACGAAGAAGATGACGGGAGCTCCCGTCATCTCTTCGAAGCTAACCTGTCCGTGTCGGGGTGCCCTAAGCTCCCGAGCTCGCTTCGCTCGCTCCTGGACCAATTCTCATATTTTTACGTCACGAAAAACATACAAAAAAACAAAAAAAAATCCGAGTCTTGAAAATTTGTAAAAAGCTTTCTATTTATGAGTACCTACAACCTATAAAAAAAAATAACTTCCAAATCAACGGCCCATAATGGAAATTTTATCCGAATTCAACTCCAGAAAGTATAAATACAGCCCAAAATTAAATTGTTAAGAGCCCCTACAAGTTTCACGAGCTAAAAACAGAAAACAGCTACTTTTTCAGTGCAAATTTCTCAATAATTACAGGATATATATAAGAGCCCCTCTTAATAAACTTTGCCGAAAAAGTCGCGGGATAAATATTTTTCATTATCTTGAGTTTTATTTTGAGTCGTCACGGTAGGTAGATTGGTAGTTGAAAGAAAAGTAGATTACACACCTCGCTTGAGTAGGTAATTAATGCACTCGTGTTAATTTATTACCAACATAAAACTCATGCATTTTTTGCGCTCGATGCAATAATCTACCATTATGCTTATGTCTTCATAATATCCCCCCTTCCTATGGACTCCGCCAGATACGAGTAGCGCAGGAATGGTCGATGTAACGTACGTAATGTAGTTTGGGGAAGGCAACGTTCAACAGTGGACGTCTTTCGACTGAAATGCTGATGATGTTGATTCCCACTATCCCAAAATTTTTTCGTTGGAGTAGGAAATCGGACGGCGAGCTACCCTTTACTCGCTGTCCGCAAGCCCGCGCCTACGGTGGCCGGGAATCGGCAACTTCTGACGCCCAGGGTGTCTCCTGTGGTGGCTAGGGGCATGAGGCCGTCTCCGTTGTTTCTCCCTCACGCCTTCCGCCTCCTCCATCGCGAAGCATTACTGCTTGCTTGCTGCCTTCTTGCTTCGTACTATCGAATAGGAACTACCTGAAACAGCCGTGTCAGATGAGGACCTGCGTCAGGCGGAAGGTGAGGACCCCGTGGCGCCTCTCGAGCCACTCCTCAAAGAAGGGCCTTATCGCCGCAATTATGGCGTGCCCAGCGCTGGGTTGTGACAGTCACTCTCTCCATGTCGCCATGAGATCCTTCTAGAGCTCTCCCCGCCGAGCCACGTAGTCGCGGCAATGCAGTTTCATCTCGGCGTTTCGCCTCCTCACTCCTCACTTTTGCCTTTAGATGCCATGGGCGCAATCCGGCAAGGACGCTCGCCACCTCACCGGAGACCGTGCGGTATCCCGGTAACCGGCGGCCTGTCACCGCCTCAGGGAACGCGCCTCGCACGACTCTCGCGTAGAGCCTCCAGGAAGAGCTCCCGGTCTGCGCTCGAGGTCTGGGTGGAGACATCGAATCTCTACCTCCTCCATGACGCACCAGTCAGAGCGGGGCTGGTGAACGAAATACCCACCACCGATTCGCCCTGCATCCGCACCCACGTGGGGACAGAACCCAGCTTTAGGACGACCAGGCCTGTCTCCAGAGCCCAGTCCTCCACCACCCTGCCCCATGTATCCATAATCCAGGAACTCCAAGCCACTTTATTGGCATTAAAGTCCCTGAAGATGAGTGCAGGGAGGCAGCGGTACCCTGTCCCCTTGAGGGACGGGGTGCCAGTGGTAACGAAATTAGGGTTACTGAGCCGCTCAACTCCTCCACCCATTTATCACTGGGCGCCCACGGGCGGCTCAGCGACCACAGCGATGTTAATCGACCACTGCGCCATGCTTTGCAGCAATAGATCCTGAGCAGCGGTGGAGTGGTTCATGTTCACCTGGAGGCGTAAAGGGGCCGTTATTGGCACTTCATTTCGGGCGCGGAGTTTAGCCGCGACGCTTCGCTCCTTGCGCTGCTTCCGCCTTTCGTTTCTTTTGTCACCCTTGCTGCCATGCTCGACTTCCTCTTCTCCTCTGCCACTTGCCATTTGGCGTCGGCCCCAGGAGTTTCAGGGGTGGAAGAGATTGGGGCGGCCGAGCGGCGCCCGGGCTGCGGCCCTCTCTGATTTTCCCGGTTTCGCCGGGGCCGACCTCACGGGTTCCGGCATGGCCCCACAATTGGCCTGTGCCGACGAGCCTAGTTTTGCCGCGGACGGCCTGCAACTGGCCCAAGGCCACCTGGCTCGGAGTTAGCGTGAGGTGCAGGACGATGGCCTCCAGAGTAGAAAACTAACTCTGGAAGGCAGTCAGCTCCTGCCGCACCGCACCGCAGAACCCAGTCCTCTGCAGTCACGGGCTGCCCGTGCTGCACCCCCCTGCGGCACCACCTGGAGGCCGGCTCCTCGGAGCCCGGCCAGGTCCTCTCGGAGCTTCTCTTTCTCCTTTTGGTGAAGCTCCATGCCGGCTTTCATGCGGGCGTATTCCCAAACTTGGGGGCTAAAGCCCAAAGTGATACGATGGCTGTACCAGACAACGATAATACCCATTACCACATACGGCAGCATAGTTTGGTAGCCTCGTGCAAAGCGCCACTCACCAGGCTATAAAGAACAGTAAGTCTCGGCATCACGGGTGCTTTCAGGATTGAGAGATACCTCAATATCCCTCCTCTGCATATTTTGATTGAACTAGAGGCAAGGAAGACATTACATCGTCTTGCTGTTGCTGGACTATGGAATGCCTTTAAGCCAAAGACTAACCATACAAAATTCGATGAAAGTGCAGGCCTGGATCGGGTAACAAGTATGATATCCGATAAAATGCAAACTATGTTTGTGTTTAAGGTCTTTCAAGGTCCAAATCCAACAATAAAGGACTGGACGAAGAGACTCGATCCACCAGAACAAGATAGTCTGGTGTGGTACACTGATGGATCCAAAATGGAATCAGGTACAGGAGCAGGAATATACGCAAAAGGTTACAAATGTAGCAAAATCTTAGGGAAGATACAACTGTATTCGAAGCAGAAACATATGCCATAATAACCTCAAGAGAATATAGATAGAGGAACTAGAGGTAAATCCATATAAATTCTTAGTGATAGTTAGGCAGCAATCAAAGCCATGGAATCCTACAAAGTGGACTCCAAACTTGTTCTGGATGCAATCCAAACCCTAAAAAGGCTTGAAAAGAATAACAGAATAAGACTGATATATACTGTGATAGGTGCCCTAAAAAGGTGCTCAAACGGGAATACTTAATTTTTTCGTTATATTATAGTTAAATAGTTATATATTTTTGAAATCACCTCTTAATTGCGTTAGTGAATTTGTCAAGGCGAAGGATTTGTCCCCTTCCATCCCCTTCAATCGACCAATCACATAGACGGAAATCGGCAAAGCGTTTTTCATCTCACAAGTGCGTTATTGTTCTAAATATTATGTTTGGCCCGGTAAGCAGCTACGGCAACACCATTCTCTGACGCTAGAAAAACATCGCCAAGAACGATAAGAAGAAGGAGAAGCACAAAAGGAAGGAGAGCCGTCGCCGCCATGCACGCCGTCAGTGAACATGAAGGCACCAAGGCCGTCACCAAATAAGTACACCAGCTCCAGTCGGAAGATACATTTTCGCGAGCAGGCTGATCAAAACTAGACGTATCCGCACAGCATGAATTTCTTCTTGTTTACGTCTTTTTAGTTCGCTTTTTAAGCAGTCAGGTTTTGATTCTTTAAATAAACTTTTTTTTTTATTTACAGTTATTATTATTTATTTATTTTTAGAATTAGGTACATTTAAACATATAAGTGTCATTTTTGAAATCACCTCATAAAACCCTTTATTTTGATACCCCACACGATGGGATAGGAAGGAAAAAAAAATCCTCACAAAATGGCGCCCAAAATCAGCCATTTTATTATTTTCCAATTTTAATGTAGCCAGTGACACTCGCAGGGTTAAGACGAATCGATTGACGTAAGAATCATCAAAATCGGCCAACGCGTTTGCTCTCTGGAACGCCACATAGGAACAAACATACATATATACATACATAGACTGATAAACACATTACCCTCCTCGGGCAGTCGGGTAAAAAGAGCCCGACGACACGATCGTGTCTCGACGCCGCCTCGTCCTTATATATGTTTGGTAAAAATGTATTAAATCCAGTGTGCTCGTTCGTGTGTCTTGTCTTGATTGATAGTGATGCGTATTAATTGTGATGTAGGTACATACGTAAAAGACGCATCGCATAATTCACTTATCGCGGACACAAACAAACAGACCACGGCAAAAGTCTCTGGACGCATACTCCGTCCGACCACCCACCGCAGGATAGTGGGAGATGAGAAAAATACCTAGGTACTTACCTAAGGCTTAGCACGCACTGCGATTTTGATTCGCGCGAATTATTTTCCGCGCGAATTTTTTATTACTATTTGAGCGCTATTTTTTTTCCGCAGTGCGTGCAGCTACATACACAGAACGCGCGGAAAAAAATTCGCGCGAATAAAAATCGCAGTGCGTGCTAAGCCTAAATGTTTGCGGTATCTCTGAACTTGAATGATATGTAAACACATTCTACTTCATTATTTCTTTGATTTGCACGCCGTAAGGTAAAATGTAGCTGATCAAAATTTTTTTATACTGTACAAAACTGAGCAAATAAAATTATAATTCTGATGGACTAAGCCAGTACCTACCTAGAAAAACAGACATTTAAAATATTTTTCAAAGTGACTTTATTTATTTATTTACTACTTATATTCTTTATTCTAAACCACAAAAAAAAACATACAGAAAAACACTTTCAAAAACAAAGTGTGGGTATAAATCGCACAGGGCAATCTCTTACAGATAACTTGAGATAACCTTTGGATGGACTGAACGAAAGGAGAAGAATTTAGGGCTGTCATTGTACAAAAGGTCATAAATAATATTACTTACATAAATAATAACATAAAATACATACTTTGACTGTGACCTAAGTTTTTCTTATAATGTACTAGCGGACGCTTCGCGGTTTCCCCCACGTAGTTCCCGTCCCCGTAAAAAAAAGTTGCCTATGTCCCCGGGTCTAGCTTCCCAACGGTGAAAGAATTTTTGAAATTGGTCCAGCCGTTTTCAAATCTATATGGAACATAGGTACATACATACATACTTTCTCTTTTATGTAAATATAGATAGATTAACGTATGAGTGTATTTGAGTTAAGACATATATAACTTCACTCTTTTAATCCACAGAGATGGGCAGAGATCATCATCATGTAGGTATGTAATCATAATCGTATACCTAGGTGGGTAGGTAAGTACATTTCGCTTGTTATTATTTGTTCAACTGAATATCACAGGCTGATTATCAAATTGGAAATGGAATTAATCACATCACTCTGGGCTGTTCCTAGAAAATCTGCAAACTTTGTTCGGCTTGCGAATAGTGCTGTACGACTGCTGCAGTCGTACAGTATTAGAAAAGTTTAGAATAATTTATTAACTTGGTTTATAAAACAGCGCCATCTATTGAAATAAAGTGAAACTATTTCAAAACATTGTCACCTCAAATGTCTTGATGCAAAAAACACTCATCATGATAGCAGTACAGCTTTCGCTACTAGATGGCGCCGTCTATTAAACTGCGCACTGCCGTGCCGTTTATTTAGTAACCCTTCAAACGCGCAAGCCCGCATCAAACGCTGTTTGACCGAGTCGAGGGCCCTTTACAAACAGAATTAGAAAATTATGCATTTCGTTTAGGTTATCATTTTAGTGCTCAAAATAAGTTCAGTAGGCAGCTAATTAAGTTACGTATCAATAGAGGTCGCTTTTAACAAATGACTCATGCACGAATATGTTCGGATATTGTAGAAACTTTACTTTGCAAAACTTGTTAATAACTAAATCAACAGACTACATTCAAATATATTTAACAGTTATTCGTACAAATTAAGTTGTTAGCCAACACTTAATTCATTTACTGTATATTATTTATTGAAAACAAGTTCTTAGAATACGGACACAGGCTGGTGTGAATATCCGACCGGCTCAAGAATCTCAGCTGCTCGTTATCTTGATCAAAAAA
Organism: Orthosia cruda; assembly: GCA_964057195.1. Taxonomy (NCBI): domain Eukaryota; kingdom Metazoa; phylum Arthropoda; class Insecta; order Lepidoptera; family Noctuidae; genus Orthosia; species Orthosia cruda. The sequence goes on along the minus strand of OZ059852.1, from coordinate 3,079,403 downwards.
ATATATTCCGACTCAGGGAGATTTTATCTAAACTTGGGGGAAAAGTATCAATCTTTAATTATTTATTTATCTAATACTATCTTGCAGTATTTCACTTATTTTTCTTTTTGTAGATTTTTTGCATATATTTATTTTCAACCTGATTTTTTGGACATAGTTTTTCGAATCGATTTATTCCTGTAATTATAATTCTAATCTTATCTTAAAATTTTAAGAAAGATACATTGTCATCTTGTTTGTATGTTTATTTGTGAGAACTTAAGTATATATCTGTTGCATTATTATATTTTATGTAGATGGACTGATGAGCTGTTAAGGCAGCGGGAATCCATTGATACGTACAAGATCGGTCGATGTGGTGACATTTTGTCGTTAATAGATTTATTTCGGGTTGAAATGATTATGATGATGATTAGGAGTCTCTGAAAATACTGGTTACTGGTCTAATAATAAAATAATTCACGGTTTCTGTGGGATAGGCCACTGTAGCAAAGCCGAGGGCAAAAGCTAGTCAAAGATAAATAAAACCAAAACTTTATCATGAGAATTATTACCAACCTAATCCATTATCGTAATCGTTTATCTGCAAATAACAGTGCTGTTGCTACAAGGTAAGACTAAAATTAATAATAATACAGAATTTAATAATTATGGCTCAAAGTATCTAACTAAGTTATTTTTTGTTTTCCTAATGAGTCTTTGTTGTAATAATTGTTGTGTAGTCTCAGACGACTTCGTCACTGTTTCATTCATAAAAAGATCATCTGTTCTAAATAAACAGGGAAAAGTATGAATATATTTGCTTCCGCCATCTCAATCACAGGAGGTACCAATTAAATGGTGCCATTATTTCATCTCAATACAATATTACTATAAAGTGTATATTTCTATTTAAGGTAATATTTAGCGACTGTTATTCATTTAACTGAATCATAGCCGTGTACTATGGCCAGCTGTTGGCTGTCGTCACAGAGTACTTTTATATTAATGACTGTCGTTAAGGAAAAAACTAACTACAAAATACATACGTGAAACACGCATTGCAAACGCTTTACGCACGCAGATAAGGTTTAAACTGTGATAAAGAGTGGAAATAGGGACATTTAAATTAATTTAAAGAAATTAAGTATCCTAAAAACATGATAAGAAAGTGTATTTAAATTATTATCTGATTATTTTTTAGTGTAGCGATGTAAAAAAAATTGTCACTTTCTCGTAAGTCGTCAATCGGGGTATATTTTTCTATCGTCTGGCAATACCAAATGTGCCATGCCTCGGCCTCGTCGCGAACGAACAACTGTTACAAGTGTTCAACTGTATCAAAAAGAACTTAGTTTTCGTCTTCAGTTTCCCCTCTTATAATTAAATTATAAATCTCAGACACACTTGTTTTCCAATTTACTTTGGACACTGGCAGAATAGTCGACATCGGCTTTGCTTGCCATAAAAAAATATAGAATAGAATAGAACTGTTTATGTAAACTTTGTGGGAAAAGGCGGGAAACGGTTGAAGTGGAAAGGCGCGTTTTTTAATTTATTACTTTGAAATTCAACTTCTCGTGTTTATTGTAATTTAATTCTGTAAATATTCGTACTATTAGGTCTTATTTGGTGTATATATATATTTATGTGACATAAAAATGGGGAAAAAGAGGCGGAGGAAGGATGAGCTGGAAATTCCTCCGGATCTGAAGCAGCATTCGCAGGAATCTTCGGACTCTGACACGGCGGAGTCCACGGTGTCGACAGCATACTCGATTATTAAATTTAAAGATGCCACTGATAAGGAACCTAAGGACAATAAATATGCCATATATAAGGTAAAGGGGTATACGCGTCAGTACAGTGAAGATACGAAGCAGGCAGAGTTAATAGTTTTTCTTAGTCATATGGACGAGAATAAGTTTTTCAACGACAAAGATCGTATGGCCCTTTCCAAGGGCATACGAGAACATGGAGTGTCTGGTGTGATGCACTTGCGCACAATAAACAAATATAAGGTCGGTGTCACATTTGATTTACCAAATAACGCCAATATGTTTCTAAAAAACAAAAAATTATTTGATCAACTTTCTCTAAAAGCATCTATCCCTGCTGGTGACACAGAGGTTACTGGAGTCCTAACTTCAGTCCCAGTAGATATGTCTAATAAAGAGATATTTTCATTAATCGGCAGTTCAAAGAATGTAATACAGGTGAGGCGTTTCATGCGCAGGGTCAGAGGTGATGAAGGTAGAATATCTTTTGCGCCTACCCAGACTGTTGCTGTGACATTTGCATCCACTATTTTGCCAACTTATATTTATTTGGACTCATGGCGTCATGAGGTGAACAAATATATCCCACCAGTGAAACAATGCCTTAAATGTCTGCGTTATGGGCATATAGCTAAATTTTGTCGAAATACTGAAGTTTGTTCAATATGTACTGAACATCACAATTTCAAAATGTGTGTTGTTGCCCCGAAGGATGCTAAGTGTGCAAATTGTAACGGCAATCATATTGCAATCTCTTCAGCATGTCCAATAAAAAAGCAAAAGGTAGAAGAAAATAAAATTAAAACTAAAAATGCTACATATTCAGATCTTTTTAATGTAAACTCTTTTCCAGCTTTAACATCACGCAATCTGGACACTCAGATTAGTAATCTCATGAAATCAGATAAATTTATAAATACTTTAGTCGAAACACTCACAAAAATAATAAGCAATAAAGATGAACCTATTAATTCACTTTCTATTAAAGAAGCCTTGAAAACAACGTTCAGTAATAAATTTTCTTCAACCAGTTGATGGATTTTTCAGAATTAAATATTGTACAGTGGAATGCTCAAAGTTTAAATAGTAATAAACATTTATTTATCGATTTTCTTTATAGTCACAATATACATATAGCAATTATCAGTGAAACATGGCTTAAACCTCACCAAAATTTTAAAATAAAAAATTATAATATTGAGAGAAATGATACTGGTAACAAACATAACGGAGTTGCAATAATTATTCACAATACCATTACTTACTCTAAAATTGATACCTTCTTTGATAACTCATTGCAAAACATCTGTATTCAAATAAAAGTAAATAACAAGGAGATAAGCATAGTCAGTTTTTATAGTCCTTTGAATTGTAATCCAGCATTCAGAAAAGAAAACCTTGATTTATTAATAAAATCTATTCCTGGGCCATTTATATTTGCTGGTGATTTTAACGCTCACCACTCGTCTTGGGGTTGTGGCTCGGATTCTGTACGAGGTCGAAACATTTTGGAAGTAATAGATGATAATGATTTGGTTCTGCTCAATAATGGTCATGCAACAACAGTTGGCTCTTTAACTTGGCGTCCTAATGCGCTGGATTTGACGCTGGTCTCTTCGTCTTTAGCTCTCAATTGTGAATGGAACGTACATGATTGTCCTCTTGGTAGTAGTTATCACATTCCTATAATCATTAAAGTAGTGATTAGTAATATTAACAAAAGTAATACATACAGCAATTGTTCTAATGCTGAACATTTGCCCGTTTATCCAAATTATAAATTGGTGGATTGGCAAAGATATAGTAGTCTTGTTGATGAATTGTTGGTTGATTTTAAAGTCGATAATATAAGTCTTTCTGGTACATATCTTAAATTTTGTAGCATTTTACATACAGCAGCTGTAAATTCTATTGAAAATAATAAGCATTTGACTGGTAGGACAAATTTTGTGAATCATTCATGTCTTGTAAATAATTTTAAAAGACCTTATCTTCCTTGGTGGAATCAAAAATGCACAGAAGCCGTATTAAATTTTAAAAATGCATACATATATTTTAAAAATAATCCATCAGAAGAAAGCTATCTACAATTCAAAAGGCTTCGAGCGGTTAAAAAACTTGTTCTAAAATTGGAAAGACAAAAAAGTTGGTTTGCTCTTTGTGAAACATTCAATAGGACTACGCCATTATCTGTCATATGGAAATTTATGCGGAAGTATAATAAAACATTCAATTTTAATGCTCTCGAAGATGATGGATGGGTTTTAGATTTTCTTAAAAAATACACACCAGATTTCGCATCACAAGACTCAAAATCTTCATTCACAACCAGTACTAATCCCAGCAATAATTTTCTTCTTAGTCCTTTTTCATTGCAGGAATTAATATCAGCCATATCTTCCAGAAGAGATACTACTTATGGTCTTGATGGAATGCCATACATACTTTTTAAAAAACTTAGCATTAGTAGTTTAAAAATATTTTTACAACTTTTGAACTTATTATGGCAAAATGATATTATACCTCTTAACTGGAAGGTGGATTGCCTTGTACCTGTTTTAAAACCAGATAAGCCTAAAATGTGTCCTGATTCTTACCGCCCTATAGCTCTTACTTCTTGTGTTGGAAAATTATTTGAACAACTTTTAAAACAGCGTTTAGAGTTTTATATTGAAAAAAATAATATCTTACCATCAAACCAATTTGGTTTTCGTAGGAATCGTTCTGCTAGGGAAAGTGTTTGTCAATTACAGCTTGATATTCACAAGTCGTTATCGTCAAATGAAAATTTGGTTGGAGTGTTTTTTGATATTGCAGGTGCATTTAATAGTGTGAATATAGATATTTTATGTAGTGAGTTATCACAGATAGGAATCCCTGGAAAAATAATAAATTGGTTAAAACAATTTCTTAGCAATAGGAAAGTCTTTGTAAAATTTAACAGACACCTTTATGGTCCTAGGCTATCGTCTAAAGGAGTTTGTCAAGGGGGCATTTTATCACCTTTAATATTTATATTGTATATACGAAGATTAAATTTAATTTTAGGGTCTCAGGTTAAAAACTTACAGTTTGCAGATGATTTAGTGGTTTATGCATCTGGAAAAAATGTATCACAAGTAGTTGAAATAGTGAATGTTGCATTAATGTATCTATGTAAATATTTCTCTTACCTTGATCTTAGTGTCAACCTATTGAAGTCCAAAGTTGTTTTATTTGGTAAACATAATCATAATATGCCTGCTGTGCTGTACAATAATTGTGCATTACCCAGTTCTTTAGATGTCAAATTTTTGGGTGTTATTTTTTCACATAATTTGTCCTGGAATAATTATATGAAACATATTATTAGCAAAGCAAATAAAGCTTATAATATTTTGAGATCCTTGAGTGGTACATATTGGGGTGCAGACCCTAAAATTTTGTTATTATTGTACAAATCTTTAGTTCGTAGTCACTTTGAATATGGTTTCTATTGCTTTGCTGCAGACTCTAAACATGTAAATAGTTTAAATATTTTGCAAAACAAGTGTTTGCGCGTTATAACTGGGGCGTTCAGAAGCACTCCTGTAAATGCAATGCAGATTGAATGTAATGTTCCACCATTAGCCATTCGTTTTGATTACTTGTTAGAAAGGTTCTTTTTGAAGCTTTATAGTGTTTTGGGTAATAGTCTTTTAGTCAATATGTTGCATTTAGCTATGCAAACTGCTACAAAATCTTTTTATATACTACAGCAACTTAGAAAATTCAAAAACTTTATTGAAAATATTAACATTTACCGATCTAAGCTTATCTTGCCTTGCTATGAGGGAACTTTCAGCAGTAAATTTCCAGCTATTAGTGTTATTATAAATAAGAAAAAGGATTTGCCTTCAAAAGAGGAAGTATATGTAATGTTGTCAGAGTGGTCAGATCATAAATTTGTGTATACTGATGGTTCCAAGAATGATAGAGCTGTTTCTTTTGCCATCTATGAGCCGTCTTCAAACGTAGGTATTGGTAGGAGAATTGACAGAAATGCTAGTATTTTTACAGCTGAAGCTGTTGCAATTCTGAGTGCTTTAAAACATATTAAAAATAGCAATTCTGAACATAGCAAATGGGTTGTAGTAAGTGACAGTATGAGTGTTCTAAAAAATTTGGCAAATAATAAACTACATGCCAACACTAATTACATTATTCATTTGATAAAACAACTCTGGGTTGAATTAGCCCAGTCAAATATTGAAATTTGTTTTGTTTGGGTACCTTCACATATTGGTGTTAGAGGAAATGAAAAAGCAGATTTTCTGGCCAAAAAAATTGTTGAGTTGGAAGAATTAATACCTAGCACTGATATGAGTGTTCCCATACCATACACAGACGCAGTTAGTCTCTTAAGACGGCGCATGTGTGAGGCATGGGGGAAATATTCATACCACTGCACACATATTGAAAATAAAGGTTCTTGGTTTAACAGTCTTGATGTTCAAATCAACTCTGTTCCTTGGTTTTGCAAAAATAATTTATTTGTAAGTAGAAAGTTTTATTCAATTATTTGTCGTATGCGCTTTGGTCATTGTAGATTAAATTATCATCTTCATCGTCTTAAAATGGTCAGCATATCGTATTGCAATTACTGTCAATCAGAAAAAGTTCAATCACTACATCATATCTTCTTTGAGTGTTCATCTTTCAACATTCAGCGCCTTGTGTTGTCGGATGAGCTTCTAAAAATTTATAAAACACCTGATAGGGTCCCGCTGTGCATACAGGAGTTGCTTAAGAACGCTTCAACTTATTTATATTTGTATAGATACATATTGGAGACTGTAAATGAGATTTAAATGGTTCTATTTCTTGTTCCTATGCACCTATGTATATATAAATATTACCGTTTTATTATTATTTATAAAGTTTGTATATTTAAAACTAGTATAAGATGTGTGTTAAAAAAAAAAACCAGAAGAAAATAAACATAAATAAGATGACATGAAATGGAAATGACACTTACCCTGGAATTGATTGACATTGACATATAATGGAAATGACGTTTACCCTGGAGTTGGAATTGGAAAAAAAAAAAACGGAATTGTGTAAAAACAAGATTTTAACTAATAATCAAAGACAAACTTATAATGACTACAACATGGATTAGAAAAACGAAAGACATGATTTCTAAACATATTACGAAAGAAAAAATACCTACGAAAGACTAGGCAGTATGGTTGAAAGACTATAGCCTGCCCGAAGGGCGAAAAAAAAAAAAAAAAAAAAAAAGTAAACTTTGTGTCAAGTGCATTGTGTTTCAAAATAGTTAACAGCGAGTAAAATAACAATTGACGTTCTACTTTCGCAATTAAAACCAGTGTGTCGTGCAACTTCCTACTCTATCGCGCATTTTTCAGATAACACAGTTTGTAATCAGTCCGTTACTACAGCTGCCAGTGCTTTGAACTTTGTTTTGAAAAAAAAAAACAAGCTGTTCATTTCTTGTTTATTATTTCTTTTGAGGTACTAAAATGGGTGCAATGAAAGTGTTTTAGTGTCAGTGTTTAGCTTAAAAGCTACTAAATATCGTAATTAGTGGCAACAAAAATGTATTATGCATCGAAATGATATCAGCAAAGAACAGGGTGCAAGAAATAAAGAGTAAATTCGAGAATTTGAACGGCGAGCCTATTCCGAAACGTGTGGATAATCAACTGTGTAGGACAAAGAATGTTTTTGCTACAAATTATGGGAAGGAAAACACTGAAATCGATTTCGAACTATCATTTAAACAGGACAATATCGGGAATGAATCAGAGGCGAGTGACGATTGGTCGCCTAAACCGAACTCCAGTTATTTGTACAGCAAAAGCGAGGTGAAGCGCAGTGTTAGTGACACGAAAAATTCGCTCTCGCGACAAATAAGTGACCCCGGCAAGAAATTGCATAGAAGCCATGCATTTCGCTGTGACAAGAGCCAAAAAATAGTAAACAGCCCCAAACGTCACGGTAGTTGCAACGGAAGGTCAGAGACAAGTGATTTTTCGTTCAAAATGGAGAGGAAACTTAGCAAAGACAGGCTCAAAAGGCTTGGGAACTTTTTAGAGGAGCAAATGAAGAAAGAAAACTTTGTTCCCCAAACGGAATATGCTGAAATTGTTGGTCAGGTCAGTGTGGTGGAAAGTCAGTTTGATTCTATTCCTGATTCTGAGGTTCCTCAACATATTTTGGACCAGTATGCAACCATTGTCAAACCAAAACGTAAAGAAGCTGAGAAGCAAGAGGCCATGACTGATAGCGGTGTTAGTTCTGAGACTGAGAACGTTGAAGAAGATAAAAGTGGTAGGATTAAACGTCTCATGTCACAATTTGAGAAATCTCCTGAAAAATCTCACTTAACAAACCTCCAAGCGATGGACGAATTGTGTGACTCCAGTGAAACTATTCGTCTGGAGCGTAAAAATCCTCATTTAAAACTAACAGATACCTTGAAAAAAGCTTTAAAACAACCGCTACCAGCTGGTCCACCGCCTGCAAAACCTCCACGCATCTTCAAAGTCCCAACCATACCTGAAAACACTGAAGAACAGAAAAAAGAAGCAAAACGAATGCTGGAAAAGTTAGAAAAAGTTTTACAAAAACGTGAAGGAACTGTAGAAAAAGACACACCGAAAAAGCCAAAAGAAATACACTACCTATGTACCGAAATACTGGACATAACCAACCGTACATTACTACCTAACCAATCTCCCGATCCGGTCTCTCGTTGCCTGAATTCCTTAAACTGTGCCATAACCAACAATTCTATGTCAAGTCTTCCGTATACAAGGCTAAAAGCCGAAGAAGAGTCCAATACATGCTGTGCGTGTACCAGTGAGAATATGGATCCAAATCAATGTCTGGACGACCAGAAGTGTTTAAAATGCAAAATCAATGCCGATAAAGACAAACGATTCAAATGCCATCTTAATTGTGAATGTGAAGTGAAAAATTCTAAGTTTTACGTGGAAAGTGATGAACATATATATGATGTTCCGTGTATGGATGAGGATGTGAAGTTTGTGAGACGTAACACGTACGGAACGTTGAATACGCTGAAGAATAGCAAGAGTTTGGAGGATTTACGGATGGAGAACGATGAGGTAAGTCTTAGATATTAATATTTTTCTCATATCTGTTGTAGAAATTAAGTTATTACAGTTGTTTCTCTTATTATCTCTTCATAGGAAACCAAACAATGACCTATTAGATTTTCAGTATGTAGTTAAAATGTTGATAATCACAATAGATGTTTATATAAATTAAGAATTTCAATAAAGGCAGAGGGTTTTAATGCTTGCTAATTGCTATGCTAAAGTGCAACCGTTATAATAATCAAAATAACTTCTTCCTCTTCTTCTGAGGATTGTGGTCACTGGACCCCTTTAGGCGGGCAACCCGATAGGCTTCGTTCGAATAGAATCTACGTTCTCAAGCTAGGCTCGTCACCTGGCTTGAGAATGTGGATTCTTTTACATGGTTAGACCATCATGTTGGCGACCGGCCTTGTGCTGTATTTCCTTCAATAAAGTAAACAATGACCAGCTTTTCATGGCTATCTTCCCTCCTATGAGATATGATGTACTAGAAAATCTTGATAATATAGATTTGAGAAAGGAACTCATGAAAATACTTACCTACTTAATGAAGCAGAATAATTTTAGGTACTTTGATTTGAATACTTGTTATAATATTCTATAGATAGAAATTTATCAGCTACTAGCGGACGCCTTGCGGTTTCACCCGCGTAGTTTCCGTTCCCGTGGGAATACACGGATTAAAAGTAGCCTATGTCACCCGGGGATAGTGTAGCTTCCCAACGGTAAAAGAATTTTTGAAATCGGTCCAGTAGTTTTCAAGTTTATTTGTTACATACAAAAATACAAATCTTTCCTCTTTATAATATTAGTATAGAAGTATAAATAAGATTAAAGTTTTCGAAAGGAGGAAATAATCTTTTATTTTTAAATGATCTTTGATTTTGTAACAAAATTAATAAAATATAATGTCGCTTAAAATTCTAATAACATAATTTAACTGCAGATTTTGGATAGTTTAGTGAAATGAGGATATAACAATATATTTTAGGGCAGTTGCGAAATTTTTAATCAACATCAAAATCTGGGTTTTTTGTGTGGCAATGACATGATATTTGAAATTTAGTATTGATTGGTTTTTTAATATTGCATAAATATTTTTGATGGTATTAGAATTGTCCCAAATGACGTCACAGAATAATTTATATGCATAATAGACAGAACATTATGTAAAAATTATGCTAAAATGAATTTTCTATCTTACCAAAAAACTCGCTTTGAAAGAAGGTGTCAGTGTTATAATAATATTTCAGCAATAATCAACCAATTAACGTACCTATTTTTCGTAACTTTTATTTTGGATAAGCATCTAGGTGTAGTTCTCGCAAAACTTCTTGGCCGCCCTGAAGTTGGCTACAATGGCTGCGCAGAAGTAAATCTCATACAAAAACAGCATCGTTTCGTGCGGCAGGAAAGCCAACTTCAGGACGGCCCAGAAGTTTGGCGAGAGCTATAGGTCAAGCACTTAATAACAAACAAAAGCGAACTAAAAAGACGTAAATAAGAAGAAAATCATGCTGTGCAGTCGGAGGATACACATGTTCGCGAGCTGGCTGACCAAAACCAGATGTATCCTCCGACTGCACAGCATGATTTTCTTCTTGTTTACGTCTTTTTAGTTCGCCTTTCAAGCAGTTTTGATTTTTTAAATTTTTATTTATTGCTTTTTAGTAATTTTTTTAATTAGAATTAGGTACATTTAATCATATAAGTGATACATATTTTTGAAATCACCTCTTAAAACCCTTTATTTTGATACCCCACATGATGGGCTTGGAAGAAAAAAACCGGCTTAGTGCGAGTCGGACTCGCTCACGAAGGGTTCCGTACCATTATCGCAAAAAACGGCAAAAAAATCACGTTTTTTGTGTGGGAGCCCCACTTAAATATTTATTTTATTCTGTTTTTAGTATTTGTTGTCAACAGAAATACATCATCTGTGAAAATGTCAACTGTCTAGCTATCACGGTTCATTAGATACAGCCTGGTGACAGACAGACAGACGGACCGCGAAGTCTTAGTCTCATAATAGGGTCCCGTTTTTACCCTTTGGGTACGGAACCCTAAAAATTGGTGCCCCACAATATGGCGCCCAAAATCCGCCATTATTTATTTTCCAATTTTAATGTAGCCCGTGACACTCGCAGGGTTAAGACGAATCGATTGACGTAAGAATCATCAAAATTGGGAACAAACATACATAAACTGATAAACACATTACCCTCCTTCGGCAGTCGGGTAAAATACATTAATTCACTAACATATATTTTACAATGTAACACATGTTTGCAAAAAAAAAAAGTTATTAATGAATTTATTATTATTATTGTCCCAATTAGCCCAAACCTAAGATCTACAATGAAGCATGAACTTAGCACACAACTTTGTAAACAAGAATTGAATAATCATTCCAAACTTTCAAATGTACGATAGGAGGATAAATACATTAACACCAAAAAAGACATTTAATAATATATTATACAGGATAGGAAACTTAATACTAGGTAAAAACGTAATATAATACTGGCGGCCTTATCGCATTCCACGATCCCTGCCAGGCGACCAAAGCCAAAGTTCATCATTTTCGTCACTGGAAAAGCCCATGAGCCACACTGCTTATTAAACGTAAACCTGAAACAATACCCGAAACTGACGAATCCAAGAAGGTATTGGCCTTTTGATTTTAATTATTGTCAGAGTCAAGTTTGTCCACAATTTCACCTGATGAAACACGCTTGCCTAGAAGTAACACATTCACTCTTGACTTGAAGGCTCCCAGGTTGTAGCTATCAGGAAATACAGACTCCGGCAAGGAATTCCACTCCTAAGCTGTAAGCACAACGAAAGTGGGTATTCCCAAAACGTTTAGTGATAGGGTAGGATAGATGGATCCCCATTGTCCGCACTTAAGAATCCCATTTAGTCCGTTGTGCGTGCAGGCTGGAGGAATGAACCGTAATCCACCACGCGGGCCCCGGGCGGGTTGGTGGATGTCACATGTCTTCGATGTTTTGGTTCTAAGGCATAACGGTTTCCTCACGACGTCTTCCTTTACTGTTTTGAGAGCAGTGGTAATAAAATAATTTACATAAAGTAAAGCGCCTGCCTGGGTTCGAACCCCACGACCTTACAAATTGTAAGTCGTGGCCGTTATCACTGGGCCACCACTGCTCTAGCGAATGGGTGGGATGTCCACCATGTATCGATGGCGTATCGCCGTGCGTCTTGTAGTCTGATGATGGAAGCGGTGAGTGCGGAATCAATTCCATCGCACACTCCGCGAAATGTAACCGATAAAATAAACTTTTTTGCAAAAAAATACTACCGACTTCCAAATACAAAACTAGAAATTGAAAAATAACTTTAATTTTTGAAGTCGGTGTCTTTCGTAGGTGCCAATTTCTTGCGTTATGGACACCGACTTCAAAAATTAAAGTTATTTTTCAATTTGTAGTTTTGTATTTGGAAGTCGGTAGTATTTTTTTGCAAAAAAGTTTTTTTATTTTTCACTTTTTAGTTGTATCTACCTAATAGGCAAGTTAGTAAGGTAACTATAACGCCGAAATAGATTTCATAAAACTTGAACTAAACCGCTGAAATGAGAGATCTGCGTACCCCTTAAGAGCGTACTGGCGTGATGTTATGTTATGAAATGGTATAAACAATAAACAGACATGCGATTGCAGCAAACCCGAGAGATTTGCCGTTATTTATTGAAGAGTTCTGTTGTATATCTCCAAAGTTCTTCATCAGATCTCCACCAAATTAAAATGGGACCAATTTCGGAACATACGTTTTCAAACAAAAAAAAAATTTTCAAAGTCGGTCCACAATTGACGGAGATATCGGTGAACATACACAAAAAAAAAAAAAAAAACAAACTTGAAGTCGAACATAGAACCTCCTCCTTTTTGGGAACTCGGTTAATAAAACCAAATTCATTTGTTTCTTGAATCATATCAGAATCTGGTTGGTTATTCAAGAAACAAATTATTTTCTTGCGTGTAATTTCAAAGTTCAAGCCTGCTGATTTCAGACAAACCGTTTCATTCATACTGTAAACATTTTTAGTCGATGCGTTAAGTTAGTGTGAGTCAGAGAGCAATGCTCTTAGTACAACATGTAATTATGTACTAACGATGCACTCTTGTCTGTCTGTTTGTTTATCTTAGCTACGGAAGTACTAGACTTAAGTTGATGATGTTTTCTATTGTTAACTTTAAGTGTATTATCATCTCTGGTATGTTTTGTCGGTCTGGTGTTTGTAACACCGTGTCACGACTTTCTAAGTTCGTTCCATGTCGGACAAAGTGTTATCTGGATTTTTTTCAGTTGTACCTCTGATCCTGAATTTAGAAATGGCAACCGTTTTTCCTTTAGATCGTCTTGGCGGGGTACTACCCTGCCCCCAGATCAGAGACGTAGCTTCCGCCGTATCAGCCGTATCAATGATACGGGGCCCCCGAGCTACAGGGGCCCCGACGAATGGAATCAAAGGTTAATCAAATCAAGATCCCAGTCTGAAATTGTTTTTAACCGACTTACCAAAAAGGAGGAGGTTCTATGTTCGACTTGGAGTATGTTTTTTTTGTTTTTTTGGTATTTTCACCGATATCTCCGTCAATTGTGGACCGATTTAAAAAAATCTTTTTTTATTTGAAAGTGTATGTTACGAAATTGGTCCCATTTTAATTTGGTCAAGATCTGATAAAGAACTTCGAAGATATACAGCAGAACTCTTCAATAAATAACGGCAAATCACTCGGGATTACTGCAATCGCATGTCTGTTTATTGTGTATACGCAGATCTCTCAATTCACCGGTTATTTTCAAGTTTCATGATATTCGGGTAATATATTCTGGCATTACAGTTACCTTACTAAAAAACTTGCCTATTAGGTAAGTAAAACTAAAAAGTGAAAAATAAAAAAACTTTTTTGCCAAAAAAATACCACCGACTTCCAAATAAAAAACTACAAAGTGAAAAATAACTTTATTTTTGGAAGTCGGTGGTATTTTTTTGGCAAAAAAGTTTTTTTATTGATAACGGGTTCGATTTTTTATTTTGATTAAATAAACATTATTTGTTATGATGACACCATAATCTATGCCTTCATAGCATCCTTATGCTCCAATTTAGTAAACTGGAGCATATAAACATATCCGATCCAAGTCAAGATACTCTCGTTTTTAAGCTCGCTTCACTCGTGCTTCATCCTGGTCCCTCAAAATTGTTTAAGTTATCCAAGTTAGTAGGTAATAGTTTAAGTTATCAGTTATCGAATTCAGTCGCCAATTATATTTAATTCGTAAGAAACATTAACATTTTTAGGCTTTTCTGCATTCCGGTAGAAAGGGCCCCCAACATATTTTGAAACGGGGCCCCTATTGGACTAGCTACGCCACTGCCCCAGGTACATTTTTCTCTGAGCTGACTTGTCGGTCTAGTGTTCTGGGTTCGTACCCCATGTGGAGCAAAGTGATATCGGGGATTTTTTCAGTTGGCGCTCAAACAAGGGTTTTAGAAATGGCAGTAGAAGCGATTTTATTGTGTGCGAACATTTTATGTACTTGCTTCAGGAAATACAGCATTTGCATTGGAAAACCTAAAAACCTTTGCCCGAACTTTGTACGCACAACAGATATATTTGCAACCACTATATGACTGGACAGACGAGGTATTCTATAAAAAATATATTATTATTTAAATATAATATTGTATTCTATTACATGGGAATTAAATATAATTGTAATTATTGTGTGCGCACATTATAAAGAGTATTACACCTCTCACTACTGTTTTTGTGTATAGCTGTTAAACATTGTTTTACGCGTACGGAAGCAGATTGAATTGAAATCATTTCTAGTGCCATATTATTTCCATCAAGTTTAACATCAACTATGCCGCAGTCTTACACGATTACAACATAGAATAACGGTTACAATTTTCCATAACATAAAACTCTTGGTTGGTAAAATCCGTACATATCTTAATCTGCCACATTTGGGAAATATCACAACAATAAAAAAAATGTAAATAAACTCTCGCTAAAAAACTGTGAGATTTGACGTTTTGAAGACCTCACTCTACACCAGCGCCCCTAGCGGCAAATTCATTCACGAACATATCAACAGTCAACTCCTTTCAAGACATATCATCGTACCGAGGTGAATAATTATCTAATCGGTCGATGTATTGAAATCAAAGGTACATACATTGTGATTAAGAATAAATAATGGATTTTATCAGCTTTTATTTCTTATCTTTGATATTCATGAATAACCAGGTTATGTTGGCAAAAAGTTCTTTGTATTTGATAAGACAAGGAATGAGTAAAACGGTTGTTTTTAACCCCAACCGCAAAAAGAGGGGTGTTATAAGTTTGGCGTGTGTTGCCGTGTCTGTCTGTGGCATCATAGCGCCTAAACGGATGAACCGATTTTGATTTAGTTTTTATTTGTTTGAAAGGTGATTTTGTCGAGAGTGTTCTTAGCTATATTTGAATAAAATCGGTTCAGCCGTTCTTATGGGTGTTTCACTGTTTGAATCGGGATGTTTTCGCAAGATAAATGTGTCGGGGGTTTTTTAAATTTTGAAATTTGACTTGTTCTGGATGCTTTTACGCACATTTGTTTATTTTTACTCGACTACCGCGAAGCCAAAAGGAAGGGTTATACGATTTTAGCAGTCTATGTATGTATAGTAGTAGCCAAACTTTTGGCGGCCCTGATGTTGGCTACAATGTCTGTGCAGTAGTAAATTTCATACAAAAACAGCACCGTTTCGTGCCTCGCGCATCTGGAAAGCCAACTTCAGGGCGGCCCAGAAGTTTGGCGAGAACTATTATGTATGTCTGTATTTACGTAGCGCCTAAACTATTCATCCGATTTTGATGAATAGTGTGTCAATCGATTCGTTATTATGGCCCGAGTAAGATAGGCTAAAAAAACCGTAGTCAGGCTACAGTTTTAATTTAACTTTTTGCTTGTTTATCAATAGGCACGCGTTTGCAAACTATGTCACCAGATGGTAAGCGATGATGTAGTCGACGGTGAAGCACGCTTGCCTAGAAGTACTCTATTGACCCTTACCGGTTGCAAAATTTCATTAAAATCGGTTTAATTGTTTAGCTATAAACTTGATAAACGTACTGAAAATAATTTCAAAATTATAACTTCTACAAGCGAATTTGCCCGCATGAATATTATCCCAGGAGTACATACTCCGAGGATAATAAATAACCCTATGTCCTAATACTCCTAATTCAGGCCGTGGCCGTATCCCAAGTTTCATCTTAATCCGTTCAACCTATTAGAGGAAATATGGGCAAATATTCATAGGTAATTCGACGTTTGGCTCTCGTCTATTTCCTCCTCCAATATTGGACCAATATAAAAAAATATCCCATAAACTGGAAAAGTAAGATATATACTATGCACCTATGATTTCCTATTTTTAACCGACTTACCAAAAAGGAGGAGGTTCTATGTTCAACTTGTTTTTTTTTAATGTAAGTTCACCGATATATCCGTAAATTTTTGACCGATATTGATAATTCTTTTTTGTTTGAAAGAGTATGTTCCGAGTTATATCCCATTTTAATGTGGTGAAGATCTGATGAAGAAATTCGGAGATATACAATAGAACTCTTCAATAAATAACGGCAAATCTATCGGGATTGCTGCAATCGCAGGTCTGTTTATTGTTTATACCATTTCATAACATAACATCACGCCAGTACGATCTAAAGGGGTAAGCAGATGTGTACAGTTCACCTTGGTACACTCTCATTTCACCGGTTATGTTCAGTTTCATGATATTCGGGTAATCTATTCTGGCATTAAAGGTTCCTTACGTAACTACTTGCCTATTAGGTAGGTACAAAAAAAAAAGTGAAAATAAAAAAATAAAAATTACAAAAACGATACTACCGACTTCCAAATGACAAAACTACAAAGTGAAAAATTACTTTATTTTTGGAAGTCGGTGTCTTTGGTAGGTCCCAATTTTTTGCGTTATGGACACCGACTTCCAAAAATAAAGTAATTTTTCACTTTGTAGTTTAATATTTTTTTGTAAATTTAATTTTTTATTAAATAGTACAGTAAGCCTCTGTTGACAGCGCAATTTGTAGCATTTTTTTTGGGTTCTAGTGGTTCTATAGATAATGTATCATCAAGAAGGAAAACAGGGACATAGTATATATCTTTAATTGTCAGTCTATGGCAAATCTTTTAAATTGATCCATTATTGGAGGAGGAAATAAGCGAGAGACAAACCTCGAATTATGACTTTTTACTTAGAAAATTCAGTCGGCGCTCTCTGCCCATATTTTGTCAAAAAGGTAACAAACAGACGGACAGACAGAGTTAAATTCGCATTATAATATTAGTTTGGATTAAGGATAAAAAGATATAGATAGGTAGTTCAATGCATTTTAATAACCACGTTTCCTCACCGTTACCTATTTTCAAACTACCCACATAATTTTTACAATATTTTCCTTGTAAAAACGTTTAAACTGTACAATATAGTTAATTATTATAATAATGATTCACAGAGTAAATTACTCATTCTCGTTGCTTTTTTTGCAGTGGCACTTTTTTAATTGTTTTCTGACGTGTGACCACAATATGAGAATTGCTCAGTTTTTTATCTGTGGTTTTATGATAAGGAAAAATGAATAAATTCAAGTTAAGAGACGTCATCCAATTATTACATAGTTATGACGAGATCTCAAGGATTTGTTGCTAAATAATAAGAGCCGCACGGGTCGATTTTCAAGATGAGCCGTATATAATATTCCCCATAATTGGGCGAGGGCTCGGTAGTTGATGATTATGAAGTTTTTTTTTGTTAGCATTTAATTGTCCATCTCCTGGGCAAAGACTTCCCTCATTTCTCTCAGTGCTTCGCCTCATTTCTCCATCATCATCATCATATCAGCAGAAAGACTTCCACTTCTGGACATAGGCCTCCCCCAAGCGTGATCCAAGCGGCAACCAGCGGATCCCCGCAACCTTCACAAAGTCATCGGTCCACCTGGTGGAAGGCCTTCCAACGCAACGTCTCCCGGTTCGCGGTCGCCACTAGATAACCTTCCTGCCCCATCGGCCATCCGTTCTACGAGCAATGTGCCCTGCCCACTGCCACCTTAGTTTCAAGGCATCCCGCCTTCTTTTCCTCGTTCTGCCGCAAGCCCGTCTAGCTGTATCAAGGCTCCAATCCTGCGATATAGGGGCCCACAGATTAGAATTATGACGTAAAGCCATAAAATACATCTACTTCCTATCAACTTGAACATCTGACGGAGATGTATTACAAAAGCTGCTTCAAGGTTGACTTCTTTTCATTTTCCTCAACTATTAGTTGGTTTTCGAATTCTGGTTTATCCAAATGTTCCTGAACCAGTTTTTTGGATTTTCCCTGTACTCATCTAGTTTACCGAGAACGCTGAAAAACATTATATCTATCTATAAAAAAATGCTTTTGATGATATGTCCTTCAAAATCAATTTCCATATAATGAGGGTAGCTTTGTAGTAAGCAGAGCATGGCTGACTGCACAGGGTGTGTGCGCTATACTTACACTTCATTAAGTAATAACCCCTTGTAAGAGCTATTTTAAGACATCTATTTAAATATTAAGGGGTGTAACACTGACATGGCCTAGTTGCCCTTATGAAGGTTATATTATGCATCTAATTTAACAAGGGTGGATTTACAACAGATTGTTCTTACAATACCCTTGATTGCCTATCTGTGCCGACTGGTTTTTTTATTTTATTTGACCTAGACTAAGAGTCAAAAGAAAACCCATCATGGTTTGTTCTTGACTCTTAGTCTATGTCAGAGGTGACAGAGACAAAGTCGATGATGGAATGAGCTTAACCAGAAGAAGCCTGTTCACTCTAACTTTGAAGAGATTCTGGTTGTAAGCGTTCGGAAACACAGACACAGGCAGTGAGTTCCACTCTTTTGCTGTGCGCATTATGAAGGATGTTTGGAAGCGCTTGGTGCGAAATGGTGGATTGGCAACTAGGTGAGGATGGTAACTTGCAGTGCATCTAGATGTCCTATGTAGAAGGGGGCCGGTGGTATGGGGTCGTGGAGTTCATGAGCACACTCGCCTCT
The DNA here is from genome assembly GCA_964057195.1 of Orthosia cruda. Classification (NCBI taxonomy): domain Eukaryota; kingdom Metazoa; phylum Arthropoda; class Insecta; order Lepidoptera; family Noctuidae; genus Orthosia; species Orthosia cruda. Next base: position 3,060,403 of record OZ059852.1, on the reverse strand, counting down.
TGTCGGTCTTCTACAGACTGTACTTCTGTAGAAGACCGACAAACAGGCAACCTTACGGCAAAGAGCGAAGCTGTGAAGCTTGGCATTTGGCATCCTCCAGTTTGACGTCGCCAATTAGTCTCTTAGCTCTGCGTTCCACCGAGTCAAGCGCGGCAAGCTGATATTAAGCTGAGCCATCCCAGAGGTGGCTGCTATACTCCATGCAAGATCGGACTAGTGCCTTGGGTTTTTGAAGGTCAAAAACTAGCATCTAACTATCTTATCTCAAGGCACCGTTATCCTGGGATTAAAAGTATCCTACGTCCTGCTCCACGATACAATCTATCTCTATACCAGAATTAATTAAAAACAGTTCAGCGGTTCTGACAGAGACCGAGTTATTTGCATTTATTATAAGCCTGTATGTCCCACTCCAGGTTAAAGGCCTGCTTTCCGGTTTTAAATTTTTCCTGTCTCTCAATACATCTGGCCAATTCTCCAGATAGACGGTCTAATTCATCACGCCATCTCTTTCTGGGCCTACCGCGTTGCCGGTTCCTGTTATTCGGTATCCAGTCAATGATTACTTCTGCCCAATTCTGTTGCGGCATGCGGCAGTTGTGGCCTGCCCAATTCCACTTTAGTTTGGCGGCTGTATTGCCTACATCTGCGATTTGTGTTTTGGAACGAAGTATACTGTTCCGAATGCGGTCTATGATTTTGACTCCGAGAATACTTCGTTCCATTGCTCGCTGGCAGACCCCGAACTTTTGACGTTTCGTTAACGACCACGTTGGATGCACATATCCATGAGTTTCCTTTTTAGGGTAAGTGGAAGTGATCTTTTCATTAGATGTTTCATCGACCAATAGCTCTTCCAGGCGTTTTTGGTGCGTCGAGCAACTTCTTTATCTTGCCTCGCCTGGAAAGAGACTATTTGGTTGAGGTATATTACTCATAGTCAAATTCAACCCCCACACCCTCAATGTCTACTTTGCGTTGAGACCGAGTTGCTTTCGCATTAATAATTACTTGGCGCACGGTTGGCGCAGTGGTTGAGCGATTGTTTGCTGCGCTGTGCTGTGTGTCGCGGGTTCGATGCCCGCACGGAACAAATATTTGTATGACCTACAGATAGTTGTGCCGGCTCTGGGTGTTTGTGTGTGTGAGTTTTATGTTTGTAAACGCACCCACGATACAGGAAGAAATACCTAGTGTGGGGGACAACGAAAAAAAAAGCTTAATCTTGTGGCCTATTCTATACATTACTTTTCCGGGATAAGAAGTAGCCTATGACAGAATTAAAGAATTTTGATAATCGAAACTTGACCTACTTCCGCAGATTACCCATCATGAACAACAAGTAATCATATGCTACTTTTTAACCGACTTTCCTAAAAGGAGGAGCTTCTATGTTCGACTTTGTTTGTTTTTTTTTTGTTTTTGTTCACCGATATCTTCGTCAATTGTGGACCGTATTTGGTTTTTTGTTATTCACTAGTATGTTTCGAAATTGGTCCCATTTTAATTTTGTGAAGATCTGATGAAGAACTTCGAAGATATACAACAGAACTCCTCAATAAATAACGGCGAATCTCTCGGGATTTCTGCAATCGCATGTATATTTATTGTTTATACCATTTCATAGCATAACATCACGCCAGTACGCTCTAAAGGGGTACAAATGTGTATAGTTTACCTTGGTATACACTCATTTCACCGGTTATGTTTAAGTTTCATGATATTCTGACATTATAGGTACCTTACTAAACAACTTGCGTATTAGATAGGAACCTAAAAAGTGAAAAATAAAAAACTTTTTATAAAAAAATACTTCTTCTTCGTCGGTACACTCTTGGCAGAACGGTCGTGGTCATCATGTTGCAGTGAGGCTTCGGGTTGCCGTAGTTTGCTTAACGATGCGACACCATCCGCATGTTAGTGCATTCATGCAATGGGCCACCCACTGCAGACTAACTACCCACTTTCAAATAAAAAAACTAGGTACCTACAAAGTGATAAATAACTTTCTTTTTGGAAGTCGGTGTCCATAACGCATAAAATTGGTACCTACGAAAGACACCGACTTCCAAAAAGAAAGTTATTTTTCACTTTGTACTTTTTTTCGATTTGGAAGTCGGCAGTATTTTTTTGTAAAAGTTTTTTGTCACGGAAATATACACGGTTCCTATAGGTAGACCTCGGGAGCGCAGACGTTAGTCGCAAATAAACTTCAAAATCTACTAAGTTCAAATCCCCAAAGTCGTGGTCGAAACCTACCCGATCATATAAACTTATCGAACCGTTAAGTTATAAGACGACAGTCGACACGGCTGGCGAGTTGGAACCGTACCCGCGGCGCTGGAGCATGGCGGTGGGAACTGAGAACATTAGTCATCAGGTTTCTTGTACTTCCTGTAGGTATTCGCCATCAGCGTGTCGATAGCAATTACACAATATTAGGTATGTTTGGCCAAACATAATATAATATTAGCATACAAATACCTCATCCAGTACAAAGAAACCGTGCCGACGTAACTAGCGTTTTTCGTCTGATTAAACTGATATTTTTTTGTATTTTGAAAGCGTTCGGTTCCGTTCCACGGCGATAGATAGATGGTGTTTGCAGCGACTTGCTAGTAAAGGGGTTTACTCTAAAGAAATTTAAAACCGCGCCATCTATTGGCATCAATTTTAAATGATCCGTTCAAATAGTCTTTGAAATGTGAATTAAGAGCCCAATATTTCATAATTTAGTGCTTAGGATAGTTGATTAAATAAGAACATACAATTTTTATGTTCAATTCCAGAAAATTTTAATTGTATACACAATTCAATAACAAATCGGTGCATATTGTGACATCTAGTGAGATTTATTTGAACCCTATTTTGTGTCTTAGCGCTGGGAAGCCGTGGTTTGGCCCAGAAGTCATCTACGGTATCGCATTCATAAATTCCTAGCACGTACACGTGACAGGGCAGGCTGTGTACTCCGAGAGTTGGACCAGGGTACGGCGGAGAGATGCCGCACAAGCACCGAAGACTAGAGCCATCCGAGGAACCCCACCTATGAAGGTTGTCTTTACTCCGGCCGACCCGAGTGCGGAGTCTATTTAGAATTTTTCAAGGTTAGCCACGGGCAGCGCGTGCCCAGGCGGAAGGCTCGATGTATTTCTCTCCCGAAAGGTCACATCTTGCCGAGGTGGAGTTGCGATAAAAGAAAATCCGTCCGTCATCTTAAAGCCATCTGTATTTATACTCAAATAATTACTGCACTTAATTTACATAATTTTAATAAACTAAGTGTTAACAAAACACTACATTAAAGATAGTTGTTCCGTATGCATGTGGTGATATTGTAAACGAACTCACAAGGCCACACACAATACAGAAAAATGTAGCTTTCATTGCAGTATTTTTTTTATAACCCCGTTTAGTCTGTCTACTTACTAATCAGGATTTATGGACACACCATAAATAAATAAAAAATACAAAGTATTGTATACATTTAATATTTATATGCCCATCTATTTCCATGTACAGTCGGTAATAACTGTTACTGATCCACCCTAAAAACGAACGAATTTGAACCTTCTGCCTGAACTATTAAGGATTGTTTCATTTGTATTAGTTTTCCAGTAGGTGGCCACGTTTATTGCAGCGTCGGAAGCGTTGTTCAGTTGTTCTAGCCTAACGAAAGCCTCGTCACAGTGATCGGGAAAATGTCAAAAATGTATTGGATTGTCAAGCGCTATCGAAATGTCATCATTTTAGCATTTCTACTTTCACCATAGCTGACATCGAATGGCACTTGTCTAGGGCCTCAGCACCTGTAGCCAAGTTGACAATCTACAATCGATAACGCTAGTAGAAAACGAACCAATGTATGGCAATGACACATCTGAACGTTAAGTCACGTGGTCAGACCATACAAATAGAAGGCGTTAACGGTTTTAGAAAGAGATTCGAAACGAATCGTTTGTTACTTGGCTAGGGAGGCAGGTCATCTACTAAGCCAACAATGCCAGTCTGTCTGTCAACGCACCCACACCAATGACACATTTAAAAACTACACTAGCATTATGTCACAAAGGAACATACTTAGGCTTAGCAGCATTGCGGTTTTTATCCGCGCGAATTTTTGTCGCACGGTTATTAATCCGCTTATTGAAAAAATATCGCGGGATTTTTGTCTGTTTCTACCTTAAAATATTCGCGAGGATTATATTTCCGTGGATTCTGTGGCAAAACACAAATTTGTTGCGGTATTATTGTTGCGCGGTTTTTTATCACAAGTGGGTGCAGTTTCTTACAATTTTATTCCATAATTATGTCGTAGATTGGGCGGAAAAAATCGCGTGTAGTGCGTGCTAAGCCTTATAGTTTGTCTTGCGTATGATATTATCAGTAACCTTGGGGTCTTATTAGCTAGACCTCGTCTACAATAAGGTCAATTGGCACCTGTGAGATAACGCTTAATACTAGACTTATCCGGGTTTATGCATAATATTATGGAATCGTGAGAAAACTGGCATGGACTGGAACCAAAAACTCGAAGACATGTCGTCATCATCATCATCATCATGTCCACTGCTGGACATAGGTCTCCCCCAGGCGTCGCCACATTGACCGATCCCGTGCGTCAACAACATAACTTAAGGTGCAGGATACCCTTGAGTAGCTGATTTTAAAATGAGAATCACGTCTAAACGGCTAGTCGTGTTTTTTTGGAAAAAATATATGTTACATTAGACCATTTTCTTAATAATTTGATCTAAGAAAATTTTGAGTTTTATTCGTATAACATAGTGTAATTCATTTGTAAAGTTATGTCTGAAACGGACAAAAACACGACAATCGCACCAAAACCGCTGCGCGTATTTTAATGAAATCGACCCCATCTCAAAGACAATTTAATTATCTACATTTTGATCTGAGGCTTTTTTTTAAGTCATAGAATAATAAGGAAAGTAAAAAAAAACTACAAAATTTTGGGTAGCGCGGGTGTGAAACGAGTGCGCGTTTTGTTCCCTCAATGTCGTTGGCGTTAGTCGTCGTCTTAAATAGGTATTATGTAGGTAGAAATATTTTACGCTAAAATTCTGACAAATTCGGTCAAATTCCTATCACAACCAGGATGAACACGATTTGCATAGAATGGTCTCCGATCCGCAATCCATCAATCATTATTATCTACAAGTACTTACTTCCCGCGGATATGAACGTGTGAATATAAAAAAAAACAAATACTTTTCTATCTAGATGTCATCTATGTGTTTAGGGTTAGCTCACACCGAGACGCGACGCGACGCGATGCTGCTTGAAAATACTAGGGACATACTAAGACCTGCCGATTCCATCATTAATTGTTTTGAAAAAGGTATAGCGCTATACGATTTTTATGCTCCGTCTCTTTCACACACTACAAAACTTACGGCGACGTGAATACTACCACAGTACCTATAGCGAAGAAGTGGAATTCCCTGCTGGAGTCTGAAATTACTGATAACTTCAACCTATAGGTGTCCTTAAGTTAAAGAGTGAATAGGTCACTTCTAGGCAAGCGCGCTTCACCGTTGAACACATCGTCGCTTACCATCAGGTGAGATAGTGCAGGCGAGCGCGATCCTATCAAATAGTAGTTTATGAAACTGTTGCATAATGAGGGGTATTAAAACATGAGTGTGTGTTTAAAAACCGAGCCGTAGGCGAGGTTTTTAATAGCTTTCACACGAATGTTTTAATACCTAGTTATGTGCAGTTTCATACACTACTTTATCTACACTCATAAATTGGGATTGAACCTACTAAATACCTCTTTTTGAATTTTCCTTGCCACAAAATCGTGATAGCATTTGCCATATACTTTTCTCGACTGTGCTGGTAATAAATTAAGAGTAATTTCCTTCGCCGCATCTAAAATATCGGGCGGAGTAAAATTTTCTTCACATTCACTGATATCAGACATTCCACACACAATAATTTAAATAACTCATGAAATTCAGTACAGCAAAACTTGCAAAACGTATGACTGGCGCCAAAACCCAGCACATCACCGCATTAACCGCGCATGCGCTAAGGCTTAGCACGCACTGCGATCTTTATTCGCGCGATTTTTTTCCGCCCATTCTGCGACCTATGTAATTGTATGAAGTTGTTCGCATCGGTAACGAAATCGTGTGGAAATAATTCCGCAAGAAATCCGTGTTTTGCCACAGAATCCACCGCACCACGGCGCGAATTTTATTCGCCCGAATATTTTGAGCTCTATGAACAGGTAGAAGGAAACAAAATTCGCGCGAATAAAAATCACAGTGCGTGGTATGTCTAAAGCGGGCATTGTCATAGACAATTTAAAATTGGAATCAAATCTTTTTATAATAGGTACTATAAAATGGCATAACAAAAAAAATATTGATGGAAACTCCTTAGTGATTAACTTCTTGGATTTGTCCTGTATCGTAATAGAAAAAAAATTGTTTTATAGCATTATTTTGTTAGAGAAATAGTGTTATAATAAGATTCTATTTTTAAATTTCGGTATTGTGTTTATAAAGTATGCCAATATAAACTCGTTTTCAATTTTATAATTCGAATATTACGATATGAGAGTAGATAAAATATATTATACCTGCCTGTAACTGTTCCACTGCAGGACAAAGGCACGACCATTACGAATCACCTTGCTCAAGGCGGCTTCAGATTTCTATAAACTAAAGAGTCCAAGTTTCCTCACGATGTTTTCCTTCACCGTTGTCAGCAACGTCCATAATAAACTTGGGAAGTAAATATGAATTTGAAAAGTCACATTGGTACTTGCCCGGATTTGAATCTCAAGCACAAGAGAGCTCTTTGCCTAACAATAGTAAACAACTTAATTTGTCGCTTCTCCTCTCAGTGTGATCTGACCCTTGCCTAAAAGAAACATGGCTCCGATCGGCGCCTGCGCAGTCCCAGTGATTCGTGTCGCTAACTGTAGTTTGTCACCTGTCATGGTCGTCTATCATCGGACATACGGCGATGCGCCATCGATAAGCAGTTGACAGTTCCTTTTGGGAATACTTTCGTTGTGCGTACAGCTTAGGAGTAGAATTCCAATGTGGAGATTGTGTTTCCTGAGAGCTACAAGCTGAGGTCTTTGAGTCAATACTGAATAGGATACTTCTTGGCAAGCGAACTCTATCGTCTGCTACATCTTCGCTTCCCATCAGCTGAGATACCTAGTGGTCTAACACGAACTAATCAAGACAAAAAAAAAAACAAATTAGTAACATCGCCTCTCAGTGTAAGCTTACCCTAAAAGCAAGATGGCGCCGATCGGCGGCGCCTGCGCAGTCCCAGTAATTCGTGTCGTTAAAGCATAGTTTGTCACCTGTCATGTTTGTCTGTCACTTTCTCCTCACTTCCACCTAGTTTCTAATGCGAGCATTGATACGTGATCATGTTTGTTTGTTCCCACGCAGGTTAAGCGTGTGTGGTTCAGGTTTGGATTTTGATGGGTGGGCGTTGATTGTCTTTTGCAATGCTGCTGTTAGTTAATAATTTAATTAAATATTTACTGTATGATATTATGTACCTATTTAGAAGATACAAAGCTTCTGCCAGCGGCTTACGCGGGTAAATGTCGAAAATTATGCCAAGGAAACATATATATTCCCGGGATAAAATGTATCCTATACGTATATTCCTATTGCAGACTATAATCTACCTCTGTGCCAAATTTCAGCCAGATCCGTTCAGTAGTTTTGGCGTGAAAGAGAAACAAACTTACAAATACACTCACAATGTTAGTATTATTTAAGACTATTGTTTTTCCAGGGCTTCGCTCACGTGAGCTATCTCCCGGAAGCCGTGCACTTGGTTTCCGTTGCCTATCAAATGAATCATGCATTTTCCGAGATACAATGGAGCATGTGGCTAAAAGCACTTAGCGAATAGCTTTATACCAATGAAAAGATTTTCGTAATTGGAACAGTTCGTCCTGAACTTAGATATTCTGAAAAATAAAAAAACCGGATAATTGCGAGTCAGACTCGCGCACGAAGGGTTACGTACCATTATCGCAAAAAAAAAAGTTTATTAGAAAAATCAAAAAACCCGACTGCTTAAAAAGCGAACTAAAAAGACGTAAACAAGAAGAAAATCATGCTGTGCAGTCGGAGGATACAATGTTCGCGAGCTGGCTGAACAAAACCAGAAGTTTTGATGATTTATTTATAACTTTGTAGTATCTTTTTTTAGAATTAGATACATATATATGTTTATATAAGTGTTATAAATTTTTGAAATCACCTCTTAAAAAATAATTTTAATTTGATACCCCACACGATGGGATTGGATGGGAAAATAATATTGGGCCCCCACAATATGGCGCCCAAAACCCGCCATTTTTCTATTTTTCAATTTTAATGTAGCCAGTGACACTCGCAAGGTTAAGACGTATCGATTGACGTACGAATCATCAAAATCGGCCAACGCGTTTGATCTCTGGAACGCCACATAGGAACAAACATACATACATACATAGACTGATAAACACATTACCCTCCTTCGGCAGTCGGGTAAAAACGGCAACTAAAATCACGTTTGTTGTATAGGGGACCCCACATAAATATTTATTTTATTCTGTTTTTAGTATTTGTTGTTATAGCGGCAACAGAAATACCTACATCATCTGTGAAAATTTCAACTGTCTAGCTATCACGGTTTATGAGACAGACTGCATGGTGACAGACGGACAGACAGACGGATCGTGGAGTCTTAGTAATATGGTCCAGTTTTTACCCTTTGGGTACGGAACCCTAAAAACATCTGGCTACATAATCATTACAATGATCTGCTAATTATCGTCTAGTTTTGTCTTCGTATGTGTGCCTACTTATTTGAAAATTGCTCTACCTTTTCGTAACCCGAGTGTAAGTACTACGTATATTTTACATACATACATACGTACAGTGTCCGATATCACTTTCCCACGGACGATATTAGTAGGTTAAGCGCTCATCGCCGAGGCCGTTATCCGGATGGGAGACAGTTAAAATGTTAAAGTAACATAGCATTGCGAATTTTGTATCCGACGTGTTAATTTTATTGTTACCGGTGAAAAAAACTTTCGTGAAACACCTACATTTATAAGAGTTTATTAGCTTCTGCCCGCGGCTTCGTCCGCGTGAAAAGTGTTTTTTTTATATCAAATGAACAATACAGGGATAAAATGTATTTGAATAAAACAAATAAGGCTACACAATTTATCTCGTAGTAGACACGCTTCGATCGACAATCTATTGAACACGTAAATATGACACGATATTTTGCGAAAACGCCCCGATTCAAATAGTAAAACGCTCATAAAATTTGAACGCCAAAATCGATTTTTAACCCCCGCCGGAAAAAGAGGGGGGGTTATAAGTTTAACGTGTGTTGCTGTGTACCTGTGTGTCCGTCTGTGCCATAATAGCGTCCAAACGGGTGAACTGATTTTGATTCAGTTATTTTTGTTTAAAAGGTAACTTATCGAGAGTGTTCTTAGCTATGTTTGAATAAAATCGGTTCAGCCGTTCAAAAGTTATGGGCGTTTTACTGTTTGATTCGGGGTGTTTTCGCAAGATATCGTGTAATAATTACTTGTTCAATAGATTGCCGATCGAAGCGTATCTACAATGTATTAGATAAATTATGTAGCATGAAATAAAAATGTGACGGGGGTTCTTTAAATTTTGAAATTTTACTTGTCATCAAACATAGCTAAGAATGCTCTCGATAAAGTCATCTTTTTAACAAAAAAAAAACTAAATCAAAATCGGTTCATCTGTTACATACAGACAGATACACAAACACACACACGTCAAACTTATCTACTCTTTTTCCGTCAGGGGTTAAAAACCAAGTTCTGCTATGGAATGGATTGTACAAGGTAATTAATATGATATTATGATGAGATAGGTACCTAAACAAAAAACTAAATCAAAATCGGTTCATCCGTTTAGGAGCTATGATGCATGCCACAGACAGATACGCAAACTCTAAGATAACCGTGGGTGCAAACGTCAAACAACACCTCTTCTTTCTCCGTCAGGGGTTCAAAACTATGTTCTGCCATGGAAATTATTGTACAAGGTAATTAATAATTATGAGCTAAATATTTTTGCTAAACGCACGCGTGGTTTTCCTGTTATTATGTAGTTTCCATTAAAGGCATAAATGCAATTGGTAATTTTACAAATTCCATAATGAAACGTCAAATTTATTCGTGACGCAGTTTTTTGATACCTAGATACTGTGCCTGAATTGAGTTTTTATTAGAATTATGAACGTGTCATAACGAATGTGTCAAACCCACAGATATAAAATCTAACTAGATAACGCAAGTCCCTCCATCTGTATGAAAACCAAACTTGCCATTTTTTCACACACATTTTAAAAACAAAAGCCTCGGCCAACTTTTTACCCGATTGCCGAAGGAGGGTAATGTGTTTATCAGTCTATGTATGTTTGTTCCTATGTGGCATTCTAGAGACCAAACGCGTTGCCCGATTTTTATGATTCTTACGTCAATCGATTCGTCTTAACCCTGCGAGTGTCACTGGCTACATAAAAATTGCAAAAGAAAAAAAAGCCGGATTTTGGGCGCCATTTTGTAGAAGAAAACAATTTTTTTCTTCCAAACCCATCGTGTGGGGTATCAAAATAAAGGATTTCAAGAGGTGATTTCAAAAATATATAACACTTATTATGTTAAATGAACCTTATTAAAAAAAATAACTAAAAAGTTGTAAATAAAAAAAAATATTAAAATTAAAAAAACCCGACTGCTTCAAAAGCGTACTAAAAAGAAGTAAACAAGAAGAAAATCATGCTGTGCAGTCGGAGGATACATATTCGCGAGCTGGCTGACCAAAACCAGATGTATATCCTCCGACTGCACAGCATGATTTTCTTCTTGTTTACTTCTTTTTAGTTCGCTTTTTAAGCAGTCGGGTTTTTTTATTTTTAATTAACTTTTTTTTCTATATAGTCTTTACAGCTCAATATGGCATAAAAAGGCATTTTTCTAGATTTCGGTGGATTTCCGGTGGCTAAAATTAATAATGCTAAATGAAAAGCTCAGATTACGATCATTGATCGAATCGAATTTTACTCTGTTTTTTGAAACGCGAAGTACATACAGTCGCGTCATCTAGTTAGATTTATATATCTGTGGTCAAAACCTATCTTATACGTATTGACGGCTGTTCAGGCCCTAACAAGTAGGTACCTACCCAATTTTGTAAGACTAGTCCACTGGTCACCAAATGGTTGACCGCGGTCCGGATCCAGACCGCCGACCTATTATTTGTGGACCTTAATTTACTTCAGTACATAATCTAATGACAAAAAATTTTAGTTCTAGAAAAAATTAAAAAACGGTCAAGTGCGAGTCGAACTCGTGCCCCGAGGGTTCCGTACCTACCCATTACACCGCCATTATAAAATTGGTATAATTTTTGTTGGTGGCCAAGTTTTAAAGATATGGGCAAATTTAGATTTTCGCGAAATCTTGTAAGTACCTACCAAAATTTACCGTAATTTTCATCTTTTTTATTTTATGGAATTTATCCTTCATTTGGGCTGTAAGACCTTAATTTTTGCCAAATTTCGTGATTCTAGGTCAACGGGAAACACCCTATAGATTTTCGACCCAAAACCTATAGTGTACTACCGGTTGACCTTAGAATTGACAATTTTAAAATTAATAAATTTGCCCATAACTTTTTATCGTGTTTACTCAGGTCCTTGATATACACCTAATAGGGACTATAGACCTCAGTATATGGTATACATTTCTGTTCCTGAGAAAATCGGTTGTGTCACACCACAGAACAGAAAAAACGCCTTCTACAGTGTCACACGGACAGACGGACAAGAGAGTGATCTTAGAAGGGTTCCTTTTTAACCCCCGACAGAAAAAGAGGGGTGTTATAAGTTTGAGGTGTGTTGCTGTGTATCTGTGTGTCTGTCTGTGGCATCATAGCGCCTCAACGGATGAACCGATTTTGATTTAGTTCTTTTTTGTTTGAAAGGTGATTGTATCGAGAGTGTTCTTAGCTATGTTTGAATAAAATCGGTTCAGCCGTTCAAAAGTTATGCGCGTTTTACTGTTTAGATCGTGATGTTTTCGCAAGATAAATGTGTCGGGGGTTTTTTAAATTTTGAAATTTTACTTGTTTACCTTTTGAGGTGCGGAACCATAAAAGTGAGTGGGATTGGGCCCAAATTCTTAATACAGAAATCGTAGGTCAGTCTTTCTTGCGAAAAAATCTCATAAAACATTATCTGGTGGCCCGAATTCCTCGTTCATACAAGTCCATATATCACTCAAAATATCCCATTTATAAACCAACCTTATCACGTAGCGATAAATATCATTTTCACACGTCAAGCAGTATGCTAAAAATACTTACTAGTGCTCCTAATTCTACGTTCATACTACTGAAAATCTCTCATTTACAAATCAACCTTATTGCTAAGTGATAAGCATCATTATCACACGTGAAGTTGTATGCAAACATAATTATTTGCTGACATACTTGTAAAGTGTCAATTGATCTACGAACGGGGACGGTTGTATCACAGTAAGTAGTGGGTACTGTTAAAAAGTGTCAAATTCAAGGTGATATGTTTTTTTCTTAATTGAAAATGGATGGCTCATTATTGATCATTATAACTTTGTAAGTGATGCTGCTTTTGAAATCTTTGAGTAAAAAGAAATGGTTGATAGTTGGGATAAAATTTCCATTATGGGCCGTTGATTTGGAAGTTCATTTTTTTTCTGTAGGGTGTACTCATATATAGAAAGCTTTTTACAAATTTTCAAGACTCGGAAATTTAATGTTTTTTTGTATGTTTTCGTGAGGTAAAAAATGAGAATTAGTCCAAGAGCGAGCGAAGCGAGCTCGGCAGCTTGGGGCACCCCGACACGGACAGGTTAGGTTCGAAGAGATGACGGGAGCTGAAGTGAGCGAGCAAAGCGAGCGAACTCAGCTCCCGTCATCTTCTTCGTGTTAGGTTACTTTAGACCCCTCAGACAGAAATAGGAGCCCCGCGCAGCGGGGCTCCGTCGACATTGTTGTTAAATAGTAAATGAAAAAATTTAAACCATGGATATCTCCTTAACCATGGGGTTCCGCGGGGTGGGGATGGTACTGTGGGGTAGCCCCCCCCCCTCCTCTTCCCAAACCCCCTTCCCACCCCAAAATTATATGGACATTGATATAAATTTTTATTCTTATCTAAAAACTTTAACCATGGATATCTCCATAACCATGGGGATCCGAGTGGTGGGGATGGTACAGGGGGGTCGAAATACCTTCCCCCCACCCTCCCCCCTCCCCTCCGCGCCATAAATCAGCGGCCCATAAAGGAAATTTTAACCGATAGTTGAATCAGTGACATCAGCACCATTATTTTTACCGACTTCAAAAAAAAGAAAGAGGTTATCAATTCGACACGTATGTATGTAGGTAATATTGTTGGAACTGCGCAATATTCACATAATTTACTCTATGTGGGCTCTAAACACGTGTGCCTAATTTCATAAGTGTATGTATGTATGTCCACGTATTTCTACGAAATTACGAGTGCTGACTCGTAGTCACACCAGGTTATCACACCAGTGTGACAAACAGGAATTTTTTTTCTCGTTTGTCACACCACTGATTTTTCCACACCAGGGATCATTAGTTGCGCTCGATCGTAGAATACAGACGTGCTCGTAAGCAATATTTAATTAAAACAATTATAATAGTGACCTTCTTTATTGTATACATTTTTGCCTACTGTGTAGTTTTGTAGACATAATGAAGACTTAGAAACAGTGAAGTGACTATCAAATAAAATGGATAACAGTCCCTGTAATCCAAGCGGCCGAGTTCAAGTCCCCACCTCGCCAGCGAAGATGACGACGCAAATCCCAGCCCAATCAGATTTCTCGATTGAAGTCGCATCCACGCCCGACATACAAAGATGGATGTCAACCATTGAGCAGCACTTAAATGAGGTTTGCTCTATTGCCTCTGATGGTAAACTGAACTCGGAGCAGAAACTGAAAATTTCTAACTTGTGTCGTAAAATAGGATCTGGCACCTCACAGATGGCAGTCCTATACCAATCCCTGAAGCAGAAAGCAATCTTAGCACACGATATGATAGATGCCCTAAAAGAAAAGCGCAATTTGATGGAACACATCTCGGATCTCAAGCAGACGATGAAGGACTCTGGTACTGCGGGCAATGTTTCCTTTGCCGACATGGTGAAAAAGGGATCAAATGATTTCGTTCGACCGAACAATTTAAGCTCTGTGGTCATTTATCCTAGTGACAAACTCAAGTCCAGTGACGAAACTAAAGACATGGTAACAAAAATCATACGACCTGATCAAATGAAGCTGCATGTACGAGGTGTCCGCAAGACCAAAAATGGAGGTGTCATTATTAGCACAAAGACCAAGCATGACGCTGAAAAAATCAAGAACGCCGTCCAGCTTTCTACATCTGGACTAACCGCCGATGAGCCCAACAAGCGCAAACCACGGATCGTGATTGTAGGAGTGCCGTCTTCCCTGTCTGAAACTGAAGTCTTCAGGTGTATTTACGAACAGAACATACCCGATAAGATGCCAGATATGTCCATGGAGTCCTTCTTGGCCTCTGTTAAATTAAGCCACAAATCTGGGAAGAAAGATGCGTCGAGCTGTAATTACATTATCGAAACTCCAGCCAATCTACGTAAAGCCCTAATTTCGACATCAAGGCTGTTTATAAATTGGACGTCCTGCCCTGTTAGGGACTTCACTCTGGTTACCAGATGCTACAAGTGCCAATTATATGGTCATGCAGCCAAAACATGCAGAGAGGTCAACGCTGTGTGCGCTCACTGCGGTGAAGTTGGACACTCGGTGTCCGATTGCGCGAAGAAAGCGGACACATCAAAATGTGCAACTTGTTCGCGCTTTAAAAAGCCCAACAACCATAAAACGGGAGACCCTGAGTGCCCTGCTAGGAAAATAGCGGAATACAGGCACATCAACTCTATCGACTATGAGGGCGTCTAGTACGTCATACTCAAGGTCACACGCGTTGAGCGTTTGCTGCTGAAACTGCAATGGCCTACTAATCATCAATATGTTGCTGGCTAAGCACATTAGTCATTAGCTGCAAACATTAAGTGTCACTGTTTAATTTTACAATGTTTACTTTACAATTCTGCTTACCAATTATTTCCCAATCATTATATGTGTAATCAAAGTGCACTTTTTTGCGATATAGGTAAATAAGATATTAAGTAAATATGACCTAATAATTTAGTTATTTGTTTATAGTTTTAAGTAAATTAAAATTAATTTCAAATTATACAATCTTGCCACTATTTTTAGACTTCTTATGTTAAATATTGTTTAAATTCTTTGACCTAGGATAATCATATTTTTAGAGCTCCTACAGCCTGTGATACAGGATTACCTAGTACAGGCATCTTACATTATTATACCTACATTAGATATCTAAGATTGGAACTGTGTTTTTACCTTTTCTAATTTCTGAATAAAGATTTATTATTATTATTATTATTATTTTGTAAATATTGTAAAACATTTCTTTTTAGGGTTCCGTACCCAAGGGTAAAAACGGGACCCTATTACTAAGACTCCTCGGTCCGTCTGTCTGTCTGTCACCAGGCTGTATCTCATGAACCGTGACAGCTAGACAGTTGAAATTTTCACAGATGATGTATTTCTGTTGCCGCTATAACAACAAATACTAAAAACAGAATAAAATAAATATTTAAGTAGGGCTCCCATAAAACAAACGTGATTTATGTGCCGTTTTTTGGAATAATGGTACGGAACTCTTCGTGTGCGACTCCAACTCGCACTTGGCCGGTTTTTTTTAAAGAGTAAGTATGGAGTTTCTTGTGCGTTCTTCTCGATAATAAGCTACTATTCCGAATGCACGGTAGAATTATTTTTTATAACTTGTAAATTTTACGTTTTTGTTGACGTTCAAAAGTGCCGCTTGGTGGCCTAGTTGAAATAAATATATTTGACTTTGATGATTGGAACCGTTGCATTTGATAATGTCTAATCAAACAATCATATTATTTGTCGAGAGAGACTGGGTATCCTAGTGCAGGATCCAGTGTCACATCTTAATACTATAACTCTGTAATGCTGTACATCCATAGTCTGGTGACAACTTACCACCAAATAAACCGCCTGCTAGATAGCCACTTAAAAACCGCTAAAATAAAACTTCCGTCTTAAAAGAAGTGCAATCGATTTTAACCCAATTTCACAAGAAAATATCATAAACCTTAATGTTAGCAAGATAACTGTGAGAACGCAGTTTATTTACCCAAGAAAGTTAACTACTGGTAGTACTGGTACAGTATAGTCAACTGCACTTCTATGTTAAAATGTTATAGCGGTTTTCATAACAGAGTATTTTTGTCCACTGTATGTACACCTACATGAATAACAGACAAATTTTAAAGGTAACAAACAAAAAGTTCAATTAAAACTGTAACACGACTACGGCTTTTTTACGCTATGTTATCCGGGCAATAATAATGAATCGGTTGACATCTTATTTATCAAAATCTGTTGAATAGTTTATACGCTACGGAAGAACATACATACATAGATTGCTAAAATCATAACCCTTCCTTTTGGCTTGGCCGAAGTCGGGTAAAATAATAAAATAAGTTTCAAAATTGATAAGTAAACGCTTTTGAAGTAACTCTTTTATTGTTGTGTTCTGGACGAAGCGAAGTGTCAATTTCTATAAGCAAATTAACACCATATAGATAAATAGAAAAAAAATTGGGGAATTCTATAAAAATACTAACAAATTAATTTGAAGAGACGGCGTACAAAAATAATCAATCAAAGATCAAAGTTTTTTAATAAGATAACATTATTTTTCGGGCTGCCATGACAGTTGTTTCTGACATGACGTTTGACGACTTTGACCGTTTTATGGAGACATCTTTGAGTCTTTCTTTGCTTTGTCTTTGAATTAAATATGTTTCGGAGATTTTAGTGATTGTTTTAGTTTAAACCCAGTTTATTAATACGGACGTTGGTTGATTGCTTCTCTGTTGCAATTAAATTCGTGTTGTTTATTTTTAAGGCCGTACCCTGACCAAAAAATCAGCGTGAGATATGAGCATTCCTATTGGCCTAGCGGCACTGGTGGCGCATGAATTACAGTAGTGAATACGCCCAGATTTTAGAATAAAATCTTTATAAAATCGAATATTAGTCTTTTGAAAAAAATTAATCTACCAAAATGTTCGTTATCAAATTGTCTATCCATTAGTGTTAGTACAAAAAAATATTAATGAACACTTTACGAGGAGATGCATGCTATCAATCATTATTTCTCATTTTTATGGTTTTGTTGGAAGGAGATTAGTGAAACATATACTACATTTAAAAAAAAAGAAATCTACAATTTTGGAATCAATAACATGTAGAAATTTAATGTATTTTTATTAGTTGACATTTCATTTTAAATAACGAGTAGATAGCTCCTAAAACTGCACGAAAAACGGCTAGCGCGGCTTTTTGCTCGGGGTAGCGCCTTAACGCAGATATTACGATGACACGTCAATCAAATGTCATTGTCAAAATGACATTTCTCGCATACTGCTGATCTAATCCACCATGTTTAATTTTATGTTGTGTTGCTCTACTTGACAACATTAATTAGAGTGTACATTGAAACGAAGTGGAATTAAAGAAAATTAACTATAAAAAACGGTTACTATAACATATGGCGATTTTAACATATAGTGTACATAGGGCCCAGGCTCCATACATTTCTGGAATATCTGAAATCTGAATACTGTTTCTAACAAAATCCAGTCAAATACTCTATCGAAGTGTTGCTACAAACATGCGTTTAACTGTACTTAGGTACACAGGATGTAAAACCTGTCGTTCAAGGCAATAGCTTGCGCTTGCGCAGTGCAACCGCCCGATAGTGTTTATCTTTGTATTTGTACTGTTCGTTCTAAAGGATGAGTAGGTACCTTATACAGTTATTGGTAGACAGAGAAAAAGTATGACAAGGCCGTTTGTCTCTTTCTTTTAATCGAATTAGGACTAATTTATGTCAAGGTTTTTGTGGAGTTAAATTGACGTCTGACAGATGTTTTGTTGAAATATTACATGGGAATAAGACCTTGTCTTGAAGGGGCGAATACATACGCGCGTTAGGTGCTGGGCGCCAATCTTCGGTCAAAAGCGCCAATAAACGTCTCCACATTGACCGGTCTTGTAGTTCTCGTATCCAGCAGATTCTCGCGTTCTTCACTAGGATATAGGTCCACATATTAGGAGGCCTTCCAATTTCCTCTGAAAAAGAAAACAATATTTTTAGGCTGGGTGCTGGATAGTACCTACACCCGTAAAAATAAAATTACTCATTAAAAAAACTTTTTTTACAACAACTGTTTTTCGTATCAGCAAACCCTTTCATTTGATACCCATATCATGGCAGTGTACAAAAATAAATAGTCCGCCATCTTGGGCGGTCCGCCATATTGGATTTACAAACTAAACGTGTATGCAAAACTTAATCTTAAGCGGTAGATGATAACTGCTTTAAAATTCAATTGCAAGATTTGACCCGAACACATTTACATACATACATACATTGCAAGTTAATTAAAAGCTTGTAATAATTTAATTTAGCAAGAGAGGGCTCCATTCGTCTGTATTTCTTAAGCCTCTTAATTGGCTATGAAACATACATGTACATATAAATGCACTAGTGCACTAGTTCCTAAGTCTAACTAATCGATTGACGAAAGAATCATCAAAATCGGCCAACGCGTTCTTCTTCTTCCTCTCCTGTGGGGTATGGCCACCTCTGGTGTCAGAGAATTTCAGACTTACATTTACTATATAAGTCCAGGTTTCCTCACGATGTTTTCCTTCACCGTTGCCTGTGATGTCCAAGATAAACTTAGAAAGTACATATGAATTTGAAAAAGTCACATTGGTACTTGCCCGGATTTGAACCCACGACCTCAAGCACGACAGGCGAGGTCTTAGCCACTGGGCCACCACGACATACCACGGCCAACGCGTTTGGTCTCTAGAACGCCACATAGGAACAAACATACATATACTGATAAACATATTACCCTCCTTCGGCAGTCGGGTGAAAAGCCAATAATAACACAGCCAGTTGTCGCTTTTATTTTCTCCAATAGAGTAAAGTAAACACTTTCTACGTGTAAACTAATTACGTCAAATAGTTCTTGAGAAACTAGCCTTGTAAATGCAGACACCGTGGTGTCCAGTTTTTTCAACGCATTGCAACTTATAAGCTTACTTTCATAGATACACCCTTGTCTAACCAATACAGGCGTGATGTTATATATAGAATCTATACTTCTATCATCATCATATCAGCCGAAAGACGTCCACTGATGGAAATAGGCCTTCCCCAAGCGTCGACTTTGACCGGTCCAGTGCGTCTCACAACCAGCGGATCCCTGCAACTTTCACCAGGTCATCGGTCCACCTCGTGGGAGGCCTTTCAAAGCAGCGCCTTCCAGTTCGGGGTCGCCACTCCTGATTCTGCCCCGTCGGCCATCCGTTCTGCGAGCAATGTGCCCTGCCCACTGCCACTTAAGTTTGGCAATTCTTCGGGATATGTCGGTAACCCTGGTTCTCTTGCGGATCTCTGCCTTTCTGATTCGATCACGCAAGGAAACTCCGAGCATAGCCCTCTCCATTGTCCTTTGAGTGACTGGAAACTTTCTGATGAGGCCTATTGTAAGCGACCACGTCTCAGAGCCATATGTCATCACTGGCAACACACACTGGTCATAGGCTTTCGTCTTGAGACACTGTGGTAAGTTGGACGAGAAGATACCGCGCAACTTATACTTGTATACTTCTATACCAATATTATAAAGAGGAAAGATTTTTTTGTTTGTTTGTTTGTTTGTACCGAATAGGCTCCAAAACTACTGGACCGATTTCAAAAATTCTTTCACCGTTGGGAAGCTACTCTATCCCCGGGTGACATAGGCTACTTTTTATCCCTGTATTCCCACGGGAACGGGAACAACGCGGGTGAAACCGCGAGGCGTCCTCTAGTATATTATAAAAAGAAAAGATTTGTATTTTTTTAGGTAACGAATAAACTTAAAAACTACTGGACCGATTTCAAAAAATCTTTCACCGTTGGGAAGCTACACTATCCCCGGGTGGCAAGGGCTACTTTTCATCAATGTATTTCCATGGGAACGAGAACTACGCGGGTAAAACCGCGAGGCGTCCGCTAGTGTTATATATATTTTTTATATTTATCCGTGTTTACATTCATCTAAAAACTGGTGATAATCAATGACCTAGTTTAAAAATAGTATTTCTATTTTTAAACCAAGACTACGGATGACAAGTTTGAGAACCAGAACAACTACCCACCGTACCAACAAAAACGGTCGGTTCCGCTTGCACTTTCTCTAAATACCCACGCGCGATAAACAATTGACTTTCGATTCTGTGTATGAATAAATAATTGATACGTAATTAATAATTGAATGGTGAAGAACGTGAGGTAGTGTGGAGTTAATCGTGTAGTAAAAAAACCGGACAAGTGCGAGTCGGACTCGCGCACGTAGGGTTCCGTACCATTATCGCAAAAAACGGCACAAAAATCACGTTTGTTGTATGGGAGCCCTACTTAAATATTAATTTTATTCTGTTTTTAGTATTTGTTGTTATAGCGGCAACAGAAATACATCATCTGTGAAAATTTCAACTGTCTAGCTATCACGGTTCATGAGATACAGCCTGGTGACAGACAGACAGACGGACCGCGGAGTCTCAGTAATAGGGTCCCGTTTTTACCCTTTGGGTACGGAACCCAAAAAACAGTTGGTAGAAAAAACTTCTTCGGCTCTAAACAGCATTATTCTGCCAGCGATAGCGATAGTTGATATGGCGAAATTCCCTGCCGAAGTCTGTGTTTCCTGATAGCTACAACCTGGAAGTCTTTAAGTCAAGAGTGAATAGGTTACTTCTAGGCAAGCGTGCTTCACCGTCGACCACATCATCGCTTACCATCATGTGAGATAGTGATCACACATGAGTCAAAAATTATAAAAAAATAAATTGTCTTGTTTCCCTAATTCGTCAAAATTGAAGTTTTCAAAGTCAAAGATTAAGAGAAAGTCTACAATTTCTTCGTCATATTTGTCTATACAATTTTTGTTATTTTACTTCAAGCCGCACTGATCAAATATATTTTCGATTTTCTCCCAGCAAGCCGCACCTACTGTACTGAGCTATTACGTTTTTGCCCTGATTAAGCTTCATAAGTACCTGGGCGACTAAGCTCTGTGCGGGTGCAAATAGAGAAAACGACGTTTTCTTAAAATGAAACCTAGCTTAGATTGATTCATCGCCCCTGAAACCTCCTACATACTAAATTTCATGAAAATCGTTGGGAGCCGTTTCCGAGATTCAGATTACAATATATCTAAACTAATATTATAAAGCTGAAGAGTTAGTTTGAACGCGCTAATCTCAAGAACTACTTGTTGAAATTGAAAATTTATTTTTGTATTGGATAGTCCATTTATCGAAGTGGGCTATATAACATCACGCTACGACCAATAGGAGCGGAGCATAAATGAAAAATGTTGCCTTTTTGAGCTTCCGTTGCGTGCGCTGCGTAAGCGGTTAAAGTTACGCAAAATTCATGTATGTAGGGGTAGGTAGGTAGCCGGTTGAAGGGAGCCAAGCCGCGTGGGACAGCTTGTATACTTATACACAAGAATTGCTCGTTTATAGGAAATCAATACTGATGAAGAAAATGCAAATTACATAAACAAATTGATCTAAACTCCAACATTGAAATGCATATTTTGATCTGTGTGTTACCTACTGATAATTTTATAAAAATATGAATTATTTCCTAAATGTTTTAGTATTATAAAAAAACCTTTTTGCAAAAAAATACTACCGACTTCCAAATACAAAACTACAAAGTTAAAAATAACTTTACTTTTTGAAGTCGGTGTCTTTCGTAGTACCAATTTTTTGCGTTATGGACACCGACTTCAAAAAGTAAAGTTATTTTTAACTTTGTAGTTTTGTATTTGGAAGTCGGTAGTATTTTTTTGCAAAAAGGTTTTTTTATTTTTCATTTTTTAGTTGTACCTTCCTAATAGGCAAGTTAGTAAGGTAACTATAACGCCAAAATAGATTTCATGAAACTGGAACTTAACCGGTGAAATGAGAAATCTGCGTACCCCTTAAGAGCGTGCCGGCGTGATGTTATGTTATGAAATGTTATAAACAACAAACAGACATGCGAATGCAGCAATCCCGAGAGATTTGCCGTTATTTATTGAAGAGTTCTGTTGTATATCTCCGAAGTTCTTCATCAGATCTTCACCAAATTAAAATGGGACCAATTTCGGCACATATGTTTTCAAACATAAAAAGAATTTTCAAAATCGGTCCACAATTGACGGAGATATCGGTGAACAAACACAAAAAAAAAAAAAAAAAAAAACAAACATGAAGTCGAACATAGAACCTCCTCCTTTTTGGGAAGTCGGTTAAAAATGAAAGTCTTCGTTCTACTGCATTAAAATGTTACAAAATAACCGTCTTTTATCTAAACATCATGCTATGCGAATTCCTCAAAAACTATTAGATCTATTTTCAAAACTCTTTCTCCAACGTATTTCAGGAAAGCTATTCCTGTCCTTAGTCTATTTAAACTTTCTCACTGCAAATATAATATTGAACTCAGCTCAACCCGATCTGAATTCTACGCATGCCATAGTTTAGGGATTTCCGTGTGTCTATCTGGCCTATTTGGAAACTCTCCAAGCTCCATGTTGAAACAAATTAATGCTATTAATTAATTTATTATTTATCATCAAACCTCCATGTAAAGTACTCCATCTAATATGAGTATATTACAGGCAGTTTGAAAATGGTCACTGGAACAACTTGCGACCCACGGATGCCCCTCAAGTTAAAGGGGAAAATTTACAAGTCCGTGATTAGACCTGTCGTACTGTATGGATCAGAATGTTGGACTGTGAAAAAGATGGATGAAAAGAGATTGCATGTAGCAGAGATGAGAATGTTGAGATGGATAAAGTGAGAAATTAGTATATTAGAGGAAGTTTGAACGTGGCACCAGTGACAGAAAAGATGAAATTATATCGTTTGTCCTGGTATGGTCATGTGATGGGGAGGGATGAAACGTATGTTACTAAAAGAGATATGAATATAAATGTGGATGGATGGAGAGGGAGGGGACGGCCAAAGAATAGATGGGTGGACTGTGTGAGGAGTGATATGAAAAGGGAGTCAGTGATAGCGTGACGGGGGACAGGACGGTATGGAAGAAGAAAACGTGTTGCGCCGACCACAAGTAGGTAACGAGAGACAAGGGCAGGTAGATGATGATGCTCAATGTAATTCAGCTGCATCTGGTTAGAGTCCAACATAGTTGGAAAAGGCTATGTATGAATTGTATGTTAATTGTGATCGCGATGAATTTGTGGTCTATGCACTTGGTATTTATTCTTGCAATCATTTCAGTTAGCCGTCATCTGAGCAATAATTCATTTCTAGGCATATTATCTTTGATACAATGCATCCTTATTTTATTGAGTTTTCCTCTTTTCTTGTTACCAACCAGTTTATAAACAATTGAACACTTATCAAATGTATTCGTGCAGTACGTCGTCTTTTATAACTATCGTATTTTCGGTATTCTTCCTATTTCCAGCCATAACCATGATCAAACGTTGTTCGTCGACTTTATCTATTACAATTAAAACCTTTAACGGTAATCGGCGCAACATGTCTTTCTTGTTTTATACAGCTCTACCAGCTGTCTTCTCGGTATTCACTTACTTCTTTTCATTTACATTTGTGATTTCCATCTAATTGGCACTGTACCCGCGTAATGGATTACTACCCACTCCCTCTTCCAGAGAAGACGCCTATTTCCCAGCAGTGGGTACACCACAGAGTCAATTGTTACAATAACCTCCCTGCATTGGGGATTTCCGCATATTCGTGTCCTATTTGGACCGTTTCCAAGCTTCGTTTCAACATATAATGAAGACTATTAAATCTATTATGTAATTCTTATTCATGATCTCTTAGTTAGGAGTGATGGTTAGTCATGTAATGGCAGTTGAGTTTGTTTTTATAATTTGATTGCATCGCTGTGGACTGTTATATCAACTGATGGTAAGCGATGATGGTCTACGGTGGAGCTTGTCTAGAAATAACCTATTCACGCTTTACTTAAAATACTCACAGGTTGTAGCTATCTGGAAACATAGACTCCGCTAGGGAATTCTACTCCTTAGCTATACCACAGATAATATAATACTAGCATACAGATGCCTCATCCCATACAAAGAAACCGCGCCGACGTAACTAGCGTTTTTCGTCTGATTATATTTTGTACATTGACCGCGTTCGGTTAAGTTCCACGGCGATAGATAGATGGTGTTAGCAGCGACTTGCAAGTTTACTCGGTTCGTGAATATTTTGATCTTTAAATATAGTGATTTCATTTATGGGCATTTCTCCACTAATTGGAAAATCGCTGTCCCAAGCTAAATTTATGTAATAAATCTTAAAATTTCTCAGTTTTTTGTATTAATGCTGACATAGAATTCGGTATTCTTGGCACGCCATAGCTTATTTAGTAATTTAATAATGGAATATTCGAATAAATGAACCTCAAACGTCTCAAAACACAGTCCCCTGGTACGTCCCTTTTCCAGAATTACTAATCTTGTTACAAATATTTATTGTTTTGCAGTTGATAATTGAATAAAAAATATCCAAATACATTATCAAAAACAGTTAGTATCTTTATACATCACAATTATATTTTTACAATTGAATTTTAATCAAAATATCCATGTGTGAATGCTGTCCTCAAATGATTAGAACAATCCCCTGTCAAAATTTTAAAACCGTGCTGAAATCATATTTAGTTTTGGCGCGAAGCATTTAGATCGCGAAACGGAACACAATCGGTGTGAAATTCATTCAGATATGTAGCTAGTGAGCATCCGCCTTTTTGTTTAGTGCTACTACTGCGTCATCTGGTAAACAACGCGTCTCGGCCGTTAGTAAAAACATTCCCCTGGTAAGCCTTTTTTTTTACAATTTTAAGAGTTTTAATAGCGACAATTTGTTTAAAATAATTGATCATCTAGTATCTAGCCATATATGTTGCGTTTATCTTAATATTTTTAAATGGTATTGTTTTATTTATTATTCATGTAAAAAATACAGTCCCCTGGCCAACAGTCCCCTGTCATTTCATAGCACAGGGGACTGTTCATATCACAGGGGACTGTTCATACTACTGTTTTCTTAGGTTTTGACTACTAAAAGTAACTCTCGTAGGTATTATCTCAAAATGCCACCGAAAAAGAAGCCCCCCAAAACAAGAAAAGAAATAAGAGAACAAAAACGTATAGGTGACCATTTGAGATATCAACGACTTAAAAATGACCCTCAAAAAAATAAAGGCAGAAGAATCAAAAGAAAAAGAAAATTTGTTAAAGATATGAGTCGTCGTGAGCATAAGGCTGTAAAAAAGGTTTGGAGAGAGCATTGTTCTAAGTATAGTGCAAAAAAAAGTCATTAAAGACATAGCAAATAATTTTGCTAGGGAAAATACACCTGATTCAGAGGATCCCGCAGAAGAACGTCAGGCGCCTTTAAGATCATCAGCAAGTGCAAAGCAAGAAAGAAAAATGCTGAAAAGAAACGGGAAAGGGTACTGAAAGAAAAAGACCTTGAGATTCAGGAATACAAACGGAAAAAGGAAAAGTATAAAAAGAGGTTACAGCGGTTGGAAATAAAGGTTAATAGCAGTAAAAATGAAGAGATACCGAACGCAATGCGAACAAGAATGTGTGATACTCCAGAATCTCGAACATATGTTGTTAAAAAGGCACTTTTCGGGGAAGTATTGAATAAACAGTTAAAAGGAATCTATGCAGGTTTAAAAATGCAAAAAGAGAAAGATTTTTTTGGGAGATTTGTATCTGGTGCAATAGTAAAAAAATATAAGTTATGGAGGGTTCAAAATAGTGCTGTATCGTATAAGAGACTTCAGAAATCCAAAAATCACTCTCTATTACTAATACTGCTGATGTATTTTTTTTACCAATATTACAAATACTGCTGATATACTGTTGTGTATGTTTTTCAAAAAATTACATATTTTAAGAATGGCAAAGAAAAATAAAGAATTTGATTACTTAAACCAAAATACTAATTGTTTTTGTCCACAAAACATTCCCCTGGATGGTTACAACAGTCCCCTGTCACGGTTTTACGAAAAATCGTCCATAACTTAAAAACCAAGAGGAAAATGTGTGGGCTTTATTAAGATATATATTTAATTTACTATTGCCCTTCATTTTATTAACAAACATTCTCAACATTTAATAAAATTACTTCAGGACAGTCTTGTATGGACGAATTTCCAAATAGCAGAGAAACACCCTTATAGTACTTTTTTGCACGTTTTTACAATTTCATTGCATCAAAATGTGTTACCATACAAATTTAAACAATCTAGTGGGATGCCTCAGAAATTTAAAACCGCGCCATCTATTGGAATCAATTTTAAATGTTTCGTTCAAATAATCTTTGGAATGTGAATAAATAGCCCAATATTCCATAATTTTATGCATGACAGTTGATTAAACAAGAAACTACAATTTTTATGATCAATTAAAGGAAAAAATAATTTTACACGCAAATCGATGCATATCGCGCCATCTAGTGACATTTATTTGAAACAAAATTTCTTTCTTAGCTTCGGAACCCGGTGGAATCGTGAAAAAGTCACCGAGTTCTTAGTTTAGGTTAGTACAAAATAGTTACATATGGATTTATGAAATAATTTTAGTATTGAGTAATCAAGCAAAACAATGGCAAATGAAATTCAATACACGCAAAATAGTTCACATTAGTAGATGCTATTGTTTCATATCAATAATATTTTGTGAGGAAATACTTTTGTTGGTATTTTATAGCGCTTTTCCTGTTATCATTGTCTGTTTATAATATTTCTGTCAATGTTTTAGAAAATGATTCAAGCATTGTGTTAGGTGCAAACTAGGTAACTTCAAATAAACTGTTTTGTTTCTGCACTACGCCTGGAATTATTCTTCTCTCGTATCGGCGTTCAATCGTTTCTGCCATACCTATTATTGGAATCAAATATAACAGCTCACAATGTTAGGACCCATTAATGTTAATGCTAATTTTTATCCGTGGTGCTAGGCAACTGGGCTTATCCCAGTTGTAAACAACCTTTTGTGCCTATTGGCCTTGTTTGTTTTGTCTCCTGCTTGGTAGGCACAAATTTTCACTTCGATCAATTGGAAATTTGTATTTCCTACTACGTTATTCTTTTCTGATTAAATTCGTTGCGGGATCCAAGACAGTTAAATTAATTCGCCGGGACTTCGTCGAGTTTCATTGCCTCGGCGCTTTTCTGGTGGTCCCCTCTGTTGATTCTGGCTTTCAGGAGTTGCAGTGGTTTGGGAATAGTGCGGTGGGATTGTCCCAAACAAAAACAAAAAACAACTACAAAGACATATGAAAATATCATTTAAAAAGCCCGACCATTGCAACTCCTGGACGCCAGAATTAACAGTGGCGACCACCAGAAAAGCGCCGAATCATTGAAGCTACAAGACACTTACTGAGGTGTTAGCGACCTTGGCTGTCCAGAATTTAAAATACTCCACCGGATCAACTCAGGATGGATGAAATGGCGACAGGTCACTGGAACAACTTGCGATCCACGGATACCCCACAAGTTAAAGGATAAAATCTACAAGTCCGTGAATAGACCTGTCGTACTGTATGGAACAGAATGTGGAAAAGAGATTGCATGTAGCAGAGATGGATGTGTGGAGTGAGAGAATGGATAAAGTGAGAAATGAGTATATTAGAGGAAGTTTGAAAGTGGCGCCAGTGACAGAAAAGTTGAAAGGAAACCGTTTCTCCTGATATGGTCATGTGATGAGGAGGGATTAAACGCATGTTACTAAAAGAGTTATAAATATAAATGTGGTGGATGGAGAGGAAGGGGATGGCTAAAGAAAAGATGGTTGGACTGTGTTCTGTGAGGAGTGATATGAAAGAAAAGGGAGTTAGTGATAGCGTGACAGGGGATAGGACGGTATGGAAGAAGAAAACGTGTTGCGCCGACCACAAGTAACATGGGACAAGGGCAGAAAGAAGAAGAGGTTTTCACTTTACGGTGTTTTAGTTTGGAAGTCGGTTGTACGATTTTGTAAAAAATGATTATTTTTTCCTTCCTCTTGCTAGTCTATTCCAAGCATTCTTTGCCGTTTGCACTGTCAACTTCTTTTACGAGGGCTTTGGCACCATAGACTCTGACACAGATTGAGGAAGATCATAACTGAAAAGTTGATCTCCCGTCATCGGTCGAATCAAGACCCTCAGTAATGAGGCACACGCTCGGGGCCTTTACTGGCCACTTTGGCTCCAACGACATGCTCATGAAGATGGGTCTAACCGCGACAGCAGCTGTGTGGGGAACATACGGAAAGCATTGAGCACCTGTGCACATGCGATGCACTGGCTGGTAAGCGAATGAGTCTCCTAGAGGTTGGATATCCAAGACCCAGAAAGAAGACTAAAGACTCATATCTGCATGTCTCATTGTAGAACTCACGAAGAGTCAAGAGAGTTTTCAACGTGATTGGGGAGGAGTTATCTAGGGGACCACAAAAGATCCCAATGGGTCGAAGTGTCCAAGTTATTTCTCGGCACCTCCACAAGATAAAAATATGACAATGAGGAACATGACGCGAGGGAGTCGAAAAAAAAAGAATTTCTAGGTTTAATTAAATTACTGTTTCATCATCATCATCATATCAGACGAAATACGTCCACTGCTGGACATAGACCTCCCCCACATTGGCCGGCGTCGCCACATTGACCGGTCCCGTGCGTCTCGCAACCAGCGGATCTCTGCCCTGCCCACTGCCACTTAAGTTTGGCAATTCTTCGGGCTATGTAGGTAACCCTGGTTCTCTTGCGGATCTCTACTTATGATTCGATCACGCAATGAAACTCCGAGCATAGCCCTCTCCATTGCCCTGTGAGTGACTGTAAGCTTTCTGATGAGGCCCATTACCAAAAAAAAAGCCAAAAAAAAACCAAAACAAATGACTGTTTAGACAAAACTATTAATATAACCTTAAATACTTAATATAACCTTGCCAGAGGCAACTAATCAACTCGCACATCTAGAAAGTGAAAACGCAATCAAAATCTCATTAAATTTGAATGTCAAGTAAAAGCAAACATACAACACAATGCACGATATAGTATTGCACCTCTTACGTAACATACTAGCTTGTATCCGTGACTTTGTCGGTTTGTGCTTTAGGATTTATTAACTCATGATCATCGTTTAAAAGTAAGAGTGAACTGGCATTTTTTTTTCTGTTGTCTCGAACTTGATCACTATCTCACCTGATGGTAAGCGATGATGTGGTCGACGGTGAAGCTAGCTTGCCTAGAAGGAACCTATTCACACTTGACTTAATGACTCCTACGATGTAGCCATCAGGAAATACAGACACCGGCAGGGACTTCCACTCCTTAGCTGTACGCATAATATAAGTATTCCCAAATCGTTTCTTTCTCCTGGGTTCGCTCGTTCTTTCGTCCTCTTCTACGTTTCCCATCAATATCGTGATCAAGAGCTAGCTTATCATGAAATAAATTATCCTATGGCCCTTTGTGGTTTTTGAACGACTTCAAAAAAAAAAGTTAATTTAGAAATCAAAAACCCGACTGCTTATTATGCGAACTAAAAAGATGTAAACAAGTAGAAAGTCATGGTGTGCAGTCGGAGGATCAGGTGGTCAGCCAGCTCGCGAATATGAATCATCTTTTATTTCGCATAATAAGCAGTCGGGTTTTTGATTTTTAAATTAACTTTTTTTATTAGAATAGAATACTCTTTATTATGTACACCATATAAGTTACAGAAAGTATAGATGAAGAAAACATTACGCTGGGTTACACAATGGGCGGCCTTATCGCTAAAATTTAAAACTGTTTTAGTTATATTTTTTTCGAATCACATTTAAACATGTAAATGGTATATATTTTTGTAATCACATTTAAAAATCCTTCATTTTGATACCCCACTCGATGGGATTCGAAGAATAAAATTTATGACGCACAAAAGCCGCCATTTTTGTTTTTTTGTAACGTCACTTATAAACTTATAAACGTTGATATTTTTTATCAACAATGCAATCAGTTACACTCAGAAAGTGTCATTTGGTGAAATGGAACTGATGAAGAAGACCACATATGGCCACTGGATTTCCTTAATGCTAAGTATGTCACGGGAATAAGATATATCGAATAGCTAACCGACTATGATGAACCAAATACTTTAAATGAATGGTACTGATGAACTGATCTGATGATAGAGCCGGAAGGTAGGCACTGGAACTCCGAAATAAAACAAAGTGTCCTAGTCCTGTTTCGGCTTATTTTTTTTTTTTTTTTTTTTATCTTTTATTTACTAATAACATTTTTACAAATATTTGTTGAATGTATCAACATACCAACACAAACCATCGCGGGTTTAACAGCGGTATGTCAGGCGCGGCAACTCGGTGCCACAACATACTTTTAAATGAACATGGGGGTACACATAGCTCGTCATTTGAAAATACACTTTCTAGATCGCATTGCAATCTAGAAAGTATCTTTTCAGCACTCTAGAACAGTTCTTTGCATTTAATGTATTACAGATTTCCAGAGGTAAGTCATTCATATAACATGGTAGCATGCATTCCCACGTCCGTGCTCCATAAACATTATTAAATTTAGGTACGATAAATGTGGGTAAGTATGTTAAACTACGTAACGAATTTAGCCTTTCGTATTTACAGATTTTACTCAAATTATGGTAATTCTCGCTTAAAACACGTAAACGTACCTTATCAAAGACATTTACGATTTGACAGTGCATAAATAAACCCTTGTCATTGTCTTGGAATTCCTGTTTAATTCTTTTGGGTACAATCGTTTTTAAAATGCGTAACTGTAACTTGTAAATGTCTTCGACGTAAGTCTTGTATGTACGCCCGTAGCTACCTAGGCCGTAATCAATTACGGAATCGGCCAGTGCCAAATACAATGTTCTAAGTGTTCTATAGGGTAGTTTATACTTAAGTATCGATAACTTTGCTAATATAGACCTAAGCTTGTTACAAATATGATCAATGTGCGGCCGCCAGTGGAAATTACTATCTATTATCACACCAAGATACATATGATGAGTCACCATTTCCAATTTCTGGCAACTACACGCTGTGACCGGTCGGTGCAGACACATATGCTCGTGGGCAACGACAAAAGGCACACAAGGCGACGCCAGGTAAGGCGAGTGTACATGCATTAGTTTGGTTTTTTTTGCATTAATAACAAGACCAACGTCGTGGGCCCACTTACATAAGAGGTCAAAATTATCCTGCATCACTCTCTGTGCCTCACGTATGTCCTTGTGTGCAGCCACCAAACACGTGTCGTCAGCAAACTGGTACACGGAACCCTCCGTGAAAATGTTACACATGTCATTCACGTACACTAAGTATTCGGTCGGCCCGAGAATCGAACCTTGTGCTGTGCCTTTACCGGTTGGAATCATGCTACTTAATGAACCTGAGACATTCACCGCCGTGAAGCGATTTTTGTGGTAGTTTATAAACCATTCCAAGAATGGACCCCGTATACCATTTTGCTGTAATTTATTAAATAATGTCTTATATTCCAAAGAATCAAAAGCTTTGCTAAAATCAATGAAGACAACAAGTACGTGTTCACGATTGTTCAGGCACCTGTTGACCTCATTACTAAATTTAGATAATAATTGTGAGGTATTTTTGTATTAGAATCGTCATGAGATTTACTTTGGCTATAAATGATTTTCATGGTATTTGGAGGTACCTACCAAAACTAAAATGAGATAAATAAAAAAACTTTTTAACAAAAAAAATCTACTGGCTTCCAAAACAAAACACTAATAAAGCGAAAAATAACTTTAAATAACTTTCTTTGCCGAAGTAGGTGTCTTTGGTACCTATTGTTTTCAGTTTATCGACACCGACTTGTAGTGTTTTGTTTTGGAAGTCCGTTTATTTTTTTTTGTTAGAAAGTGTTTTGTTTATCTCTTTTTAGTTTTGGTCGGTACCTAATGAAAATCATTTATAGCCAAAATGAATCTTTTTGGTACATATTGTTTTCAGTTTTTCGACAACGACTTCGAAAAAGAAAGTTATTTTTCGCTTTGTTGTGTTTTTCTTCCATACTTCTCTGCTGATCGCCACCTCCACCTCTGTCTGCTCACCAACCGTCTAACCATTTGACCTATCAAAATTCATCCTTCGTTTTTCCGTTCTGAAAACTGAAATTTATCCAAATCTGTTATGTTTTTATCTTGATTGTGATGATGATGGAGTGCTGAGCCTGTGTCATTAGATTTTTCTGTAGCACCCTGACTTCCTGGAGTCCAGATTTGTACCCAGTTCGTGACAATAGAGAACACAGGACGGGCAGAACAGGGCGGTCCAATACACCATAATACATCATTTAAGTTTGCCCTAGTCGACGGCACGAAGTATTTTGTGCGCGGGGTTAAAATGCATGCTATCTCATCCGACAACATGTGCGAAAGAGACAGATGGTGTGATGAGCAGTAAGAAGCTAGTTCGCGTACGAATACACACTTTTGCAAATTTGTAGCGAAATGGATGATGATTTAAGACAAAAACTAGCGCATGACATTTTATAAACAGACCTTTGGGAGTATACATTTAGTAGATCCAGATCTCATGAAAAAATTACTTCAAAATAAAATTATTTGCATTGTTGAACTACTAATATATCCCAGTATGGTGGCTGTTTTGCAATTTTCCTTCTTATGGTATTTATTTCCGCCCAAAGATGCGTTAAAATTAGTGTTGAAATATGTCATTTTCGACGCTCATAATTTTCAATTTTTTTTTTTTTACTTTAGTGCTTCCATACAGGGCTAGATAATGATGAGACAAATTGATATCAGTTTTTATTTTGAACGTTCATCGTCAAACAGTGGAGTAATCGCCAGACTACGTTTGTATGGAACAATGATCGACTAGTGCAACCTTAAGCAAATTATCTGTCGTCATAACATACTGTACGCTTGCTCTTAATTCTGTTACAAACACGAATATAAAAGTGAAATGCAATCAAAACCTCATTTATTATGAATGTCGGGTAAAAGTGAGATTTTATGGCTATGCGTGAGTGGTTATTCGTATGGGATTTATGTAAGCGCTCATGTACAATATGGTTTTATTGTGTTATCTACTGTCTGTATTCTGAATACGGGCAATAAAGTTTTGTAGCCCTTTCCATAGTAATGATCTAATGTGCCGAGGACCCAATTTACAACAAGACCTTCTGAGCATTATCTTAAAATGGAGACAATTTAGACACGCTTTTTCAGCAGACAGAAGAAATGTTTCGCAAAGTTTGGCTAAATATCAGAAAATTATCCGGCTCGAAGGACCAATGTTCAGGGTTGGTGTTACATTATGATAAACTAAGATTAAATATTATAAAGATAGCTTTATTTCAGTAATAAAAATGGGATAACGATACTGACTATGTTTACTTAGGTACTCGTACGTATAAAAAATCAAAGCATAGAGCGCGGTGTCGCAAATACGCTGACATGTTTATTATTGTTCGGTGATTGACCCGAACAGTCGTAAGTTTTCACATATTTCTTAGGTTGTTAAAAAATCCAACCAGTGATGACTGGTTGGATTTTTAACCACCGATATATATTGTTTTTTATCCTCTACAGGCTTGCGCTTGACCTCTATCTCACCTGATGGTAAGCGATGATGTGGTCGACGGTGAAGCACGCTTGCCTAGAAAAAACCTATTCACTCTTGACTTAAAGACCCCTAGATTGTAGCTATCGGGAAACACAGACAACTTCAGGCAGGGAATTCCACTCCTTAGCTGTACGCATAATGAAAGTGAATTCAGTAAATTCTTAATTCAGAAATCAGTATTTATTTAATTCTTCCTTAGTCTGAAATCTTATCAAAGTTGGATGACGGGAGGGTGTTGGCATGTTTTTAACTCTCAATTTTCAATTAAGAAACCTTGAATGCCAAACAGACCTATAGGGTCATAGGTAAAATAAGACTGAAGCACATATCAAGTTTGTTTCTCCCTTGAAGAGTTCTGAAGATTTGTAAGCTATAAATTATAGCCGTTATACAACTTCACATATTACAGTTATTAGCAGTATCTTCATGCTCTGTTTGTTCATGAGGTGAGAAGAATATACGTCGTCTTAGCGGTTTTTAATTGTAGACATTTACTGTTATTAATTGTTTTTAAATAAGTTTCCTTGCCAAGAAGGTATAGTATCTCACGAGTACGTGTGAAATAGTATTTATATTTTTGGCTTTTAATCGTGCTCCTCCCAGTGGTATCGGCGTCTTACAAGTTGTAGGTCGTGGATTCGAACCCAGCCAGGCGCTTTCATCATCACTATCTCAGCCTTTTAATGTTCCCACTGCTGGAACACAGGTCTCCTCTCTGTGAGGAATGAGCGAGTTTGTGGATGTCAAATGTCTTCGAATTTTTGGTTCTAAGACAAGCCGGTTTCCTCACGATGTTTTCCTTCACCGTTTTGAGAGCAATGGTGATGAAATAATTTACACAAAATAAAACGCCTTAATGGAATTGAAATGAGATATAGATACTCTAAGTATAAATTATTTTCATGGTAATATGAGTTACCAACACTAAAAAGAGTAAAATAAAAACTTTTTAACAAAAAAAAAAATAACCGATTTCTAAAGCAAAACACTCCAAAGCGAAAAATAACTTGTTTTCCGAAGTCGGAGTTGGAAAACGAAAAACAACAGCTACTAACTACCAAAGACACCGACTTATTAAAAAGTTCCTAGGTTTATTTTTTTTTGTTAAAAAGTATTTCAATTTACTCTTTTAGGGTTCCTGTTTTTGTTTCGTCGTTTTTTGACACCGTCTTCCAAAATTGAAATGATTTAGCACTTTGTAGTATTTTTATTTTGAAGTCGGCGGTAGTATTTTTTTGTAAAAAAAGTTTCATCTTTCGCAATCGGATCATTACGTCCTAAGATGACAACTAACAAACACAAAAATAATCCTCTTTAAAATTTGTTAGAAAACATGAATTGAAATTCAGCTGACATAGAAAATAGAACATCTGTTCTTTGTCTTGTCAATCAACATTCTTTGTTCCCCCATTCATAATTGCCTTTCAAAATAAACATACAGTAGTCCCCTTCAGTTAAAAATAACCAGACTTCTGACAGAAATAGCTCAAGAGGGTAGAAACGTCAAAAACATATGGTTCGAATCTTTTGTTGCTATTTTTAGATAAGATGGTTGAAAGAGGGATGCTGTATTCAAGTGGTTTTGGGAAGGAAATGAAATTGGTGTTTAGTGCAAAACATGTTGTATGTTTATTCTTAGTAACAGTTACAGTAGGGTAAAAAAATTGCACGTAGGAAAAAAAACCGGCCAAGTGCCAAGGGTTCCGTACCATTATCGCAAAAAATGGCAAAAAAATCACGTTTGTTGTATGGGAGCCCCACTAAAATATTTATTTTATTCTGGTTTTAATATTTGTTGTTATAGCGGCAACAGAAATACAACATCTGTAAAAATTTCAACTGTCTAGCTATCACGGTTCATGAGATACAGCCTGGTGACAGACAAGGCAGTCGGACAGTGGATTCTTAGTAATAGGGTCCCGTTTTTACCCTTTGAGTACGGAACCCTAAAAAACAGCGATTTTGGTTGAGATTAAAACTAAATTACTGAGAAGATCTTTTTCAAACCATTGGTATGAACCGGGGAATTACTTTGATTTAAAATATTTTGAACGTTTTAAACCACGGTTATCCCCTGAACACCACTACGAATATTGTATGAAATACAATAAAATATATGTACCTGAGTTGTTTATATATAATACCCGATACATATAGAATAGTTTATGACATACCAATTTCAGAAGAGAATATTTACTTGTTTCATAATTTTTAGAGCGTGATTTTTCAGTAGTCTGGTTTTAGTTTTTGAACAAGTTTTTTTTATTAGTTCATTGTGTTTGGAAAAATCAAGTTTTCAAATTCTTAATTCAGGAATACGGAGTTCTGAAGCACCGCCAAATAAATAATACCTAATAATTGAGTAAAAATCGACTCTCCCATTTTAAATGTTTTTGTTAAATACATACGCATCGAAGTTTCTACACGTAGTTAGTACCCATGTAACCCACGGCTCAATATACCTGGCTTTGAGATAATAATCACAGTATTTTTATTGACATCTGTCTCCGAAACGGCTGTACCAAATTAACTAAATTACAATTTTATTTAAACTTAATCCAGTGAAAGTGCGTATTTTAACAATCTTTATTATGTAGGTATTTATGTATGTTGTAATTAACCTGAACAGTTTAAATTTATTGTTGTTATGTAATTATTTGAAAGGTATGGTAAAAGCGGTACGTATTGCATTTAAATTATTATTAGCTTAATTTTTACAAATTGTAAATTTATTGTAAGTTATAATAAGTGGAAAGTGAAAGAGCAGTGGTGGCCCAGTGATAACGGCCGCGACTTACAAGCTGTAGGTCGTGGGTTCGAACCCAGACAGTAGCTTTACTTTGTGAAATAACTTTCTCTAATTCACTCATCACCACTGCTCTCAAAACCCGAACAGATGGGGGCTTTCGCAGCTGGAACTACGGGTCCGGCTGTTTGGATCAGGGTACGCGGGGTCAGGTAGGCCCTCCACCATTGCAAGCGCAAAGGTGGTACCTGACATTGAGGTTGGACTCGCGGTGGTCTATGTGGTGGTTGCAGAGGAGTGGCATGTTGTCTGCTCGGCTATGTGTGGGCCGAGCGTCATTCCTCGCGCGCAACAAGTGTCTGAAGTTACCGGCCCAAGGCAAAGGGCCACCTGGTGGTCAGACGCGGGGTTCGTGAGTAACCCTCAAGCAAGTGAGCTCCTGTGAGCGAGCTGCATCTCCGGCACTTTCCTGGATAGAAAGAAGAGGACTACCCGTTGGATTAGTTTTCCGGCAACCCAGCTGTAGGCATTGGGTAGATGCGATGATTTGTATTCGAGAGGTGAGCGTGCTTACAGCTCCGGGACCATTCTGGAGAAATGGGAGCCAGCTTCTCTGGCGTCCTTAACGGGGATTGAATCCGCTAGCACCAACTGCGCTGGTGCTGGTGCTTGCACTAGTGCTGGCGTGCTGGGGTGCGTGTGGTGAGCGGCTTTATTGCTCCGGTACCATTCTGGACAAATGGTAGTGAGTAATCACGGTGCAACTCACATTTTCTCTTGAGTACCAGGGGCGAGTGCTCTCGGAGGCGTGACCTACCGAAGATGGTCCCAGACACCTCGTAAGGGGTTGCCTGGTATAGTGTGCCGCTTTCCATAACGTAAGGTTGGTGAAGGAGGCCACTATAGGAAAACTCAGTAGACAAATAGGGTACGTGCTCTCAAAACCCACCACCCAGTCGCCTTTTATAACGTAATGTTGGTGAAGGAGGCCACTATAGGAAATCTCAGTAGACAAATAGGGGTATGCTCTCAAAACCCAGCTGTAGGCATTGGGTAGATGCGTTGATTCGTATTCGAGAGGTGAGCGTGCTTGACAGCTCCGGGACCATTCTGGAGAAATGGGAACCAGCTTCTCTGGCGTCCCTAGCGGGGATTGAATCCGCTAGCATCAACAAGGTGCGCTGGTGCCGGTGCTTGCGTGCTGGGGTGCGTGTTGTGAGCGGCTTTACAGCTCCGGTACCATTCTGGATAAATGGTAGTGAGTAATCACGATGCGACTCACATTTTCTCTTGAGTACCAGGGGCGAGTACTCTGGAGGCGTGACCTATTACCGAAGATGGTCCCAGACGACTCGAAGTCCTGATCTGACCCCCATGGATTTTTATGTGTGGGGCCACATGAAGACTTTAGTCTACGAAGACAATCATCCGATTGCATCTGTTGGGGAGTTGAGACGGAAAATAACTGCGGCAGCAAACGAAATAAGAAGAGATTTAACTACTGCTGTAGTAAAGAAAGAAAGAAAGAGTGTGTGTGCGAAACAGAGGCGGTCATGTGGAACAGGACTTGTAAAAATAACAATAAATGTTGTTTTATAACTATTTGGATTGTTTTATTTCATTTTCTGACCCATGTGATAAGTTTGATCTTAAGTCCCATTTTTTTTTTTTTGTCTCTACCTGTGAGCTTTTTATTAAAGTTTTTCTAAGAATTGTGATAAGACCCCTAGCTTGTTATACCTTGTTGGATAGCTAATAGAACAAAGATATTATTTAGCATATCTGCAGCATATCTGCAGCACAACTGCCATACATTTTTTTTTTAATTTTGCTAAAAGAAAAAAAATGTTTTTATAAATTTATTTCCATTTTACACTTTCAGTCCTCTACTATGACTCCTATGGTTCAGATATTTGGACTTTTTGCATTTAGAATAATAAACGAACTTCTCTAGTACTCAAAAATCGGAATTAGAAAAAAAATAAGGCCATAGAAGACAAAAAAAATGCCAATTCTTAAGAAATTGGCATATTTTTTTAAAAAACCTTCTAAGTCCAATATCTCAAAAACGGTTAGGTTTAGGCTGGGGTGTTTAACCCTGTATAACGTAAAGTTGGTGAAGGTGGCCACTATAGCAAATCTAAGTAGTTTAAAGGGGTATGCTCTCAAAACGGTAAAGGAAAACATCGTGAGGAAACCGGCATGCCCTGAACCAAACATTCGAAGACATGTGACATAAACCAACCCGCACTGGGCCCGCGTGGTGGATTACGGCCCATGCCCTCTCACAGAGAGGATGCCTGTGTCCCAGCAGTAGGAACATTAAAAGGCTCATAATGATGAGGATAAGTTAAGTATGTCAATCAAGCAATGTTGCTTTTCAATCTCAAAGCATTTTTATTTCAATTATAAATTCACAGGCACTTTTGAAGGGTAGGTAGAATAGGTAAGTGAAGTATATTGACAAGGGTTAAGGAACGCAGGCTTCGTCCATTGATGTTTGTATTCGGAATGCCGCACTGACAGATGACAATCTTACATACACATCTTTCCTGTTGAAACCGGATGCAGTGAGACGATATTGCTAATGTTAATAATTACTAAGGTGAAAACACAATACATACATTGCAGTAAGGTAGGGTAGGTACGGTAGGCAGGTGACGGGAGCGAAGCCGCGGGCACAGCTAGTAATAATTTAAATCTACTATTAATTGGAGGATGCAGTATAGCGCATTGCAGATCCTCTGTGCTGGCGTTGTTGCCAAGTCAATAATGTTTGTCAGCAATGCTGGCAACGATGTGGAATTTTAGAGATTGTATTACCTTTAGAATTTTTGTCGCATACTTGTGCACTGTCGTCAAATATCAATCTGCCTAGCCTTTTCCCAACTATGTTGGGGTCGGCTTCCAGTCTGACCGGATTCAGCTGAGTACCAGTGTTTTACATGGAGCGACTGCCTATCTGACCTCCACAACCCAGTAACTGGGTAACACGGTACACCTTGGCTATAGACTGGTGTCAGATCTCAAGTGGCTGAATACTCGT
Organism: Orthosia cruda; assembly: GCA_964057195.1. Lineage (NCBI taxonomy): Eukaryota > Metazoa > Arthropoda > Insecta > Lepidoptera > Noctuidae > Orthosia > Orthosia cruda. The sequence continues at coordinate 3,020,606 of OZ059852.1, read as the reverse complement.
AACGACTGTCAAAGATATTTAAATGACAGCTGGGACCAACGGCTTAACGTGCTTTCCGAGGCACGGAGGAAACTCGGTATGTTGAAATGATCACCCATCCACGGACTGACCTCGTCAAGCGTTGCTTAACGTTGAAGATCGACCCGTGCGGTATTTATTATTTAGCCACGAGTTCCTCCTGTGTCCTCCACTGTCGTCAAATAAATGAGTTTTATTTAAATCATAGTAATGGTGACATCCATGCTAATATTATAAATGCGAAATTAACTCTGTCTGTTTGTCTGTTACCTTCTCACGCTTAAACCGCTGAGCCGATTTATATTTAATTTGTTATGGATATAGTTTGATACCCTGGGAAAGCCATAGGCTAATTTTTGTACAAAAAAAAAAGTATGTAGGTAGGGCAATAAGGTAGGGTAGGTAGGTAGGATAGGATAGAGTAGGTAGCGACTTGTCGGGAGCGAAGCCGCTGGGAACAGCTAGTGTAAAACTACGCTCTCTCATAAGCATAGTTAGAATATATCGTTCCCACTGCTGGGACGCAAACCTCCTTTCCAAGAAAAAAAGTGGAAGCGGGCTGCAATCTAACAGGGCCTTTGAGGATTGGTATGACTGTGTCGAAATAATTAACTGTCGAAATTCAGAATGACACTCATTTACACATGTATTAGAATGCTCTCTCACACATCATTATTATGATAACATTGATAAATAATTCTAATTAAATACAGTGTTCTATTAGCTTTATTATTTTCTATGTTTTGAGAACTGTCCATTTATTTACTTATCAGGATTCAATCATTGTTACACTTTCCCATCTCGTTGTATCAAATCCTTTTTCCCATAAGAAAATTCTCAGTAGCTGTATGGAATTTCAATTTGTCATCGACTGAGGGCATTGGAAGGTCGTAGGCTGCAATTTTGTGTATTATTTCATGACTTTCATTTTTATGCTCTCAAAACGGTGAAGGAAATCATCGTGAAGAATCTGGTATGCCCAATAATCAAAAAATAGAACACTTGTGAGTTTATTTTCCCTCCCTCTCGCAGAGAGGAGACCTGTGTGACATTTTTTCCTTTGTTTTTAACTCCTGACGGAAAAAGAGAGGTGTTATAAGTTTGAATTGAGTACCTGTGTGTTTGTGTACCTATTCGTTATCTGTTGTTGGCATCATAGCTCCAAAACGGATGGACCGATTTTGATTTATTTATTTTTTTGGTTGAAAGTTGACATTATCGGGAGTGTTCTTAGCTATGTTTGATGAAAATCGGTTCAGCCGTTCAAAGGTTAGGGGCGTTTTACTGTTTGAATCAGGGTTATTTCGCAAGATATCGTGTCATTATTACGTGTTCGATAGATTGTTGATCGAAGGTGTCTACTATTAAATAAATTATGGAGTTTCTCATCAGCCTTATAATGTTCCCACTGCTGGGACACAGGCATCCTCTATGTGAGAGGGAATGGGCCGTAATCCACCACGCGGGCCCAGTGCGGGTTGGTGGGTGTCAGATGTCTTCGATTTTTTAGTTCTTAGACGTGCCGGTTTCCTCATGATGTTTTCCTTCACCGTTTTCAGAGCAGTGGAGATGAAATAATTTACAAAAATTAAAGCGCCTGACTGGGTTCGAGACCTAAGACACGTAAGTCGGGGCCGTTACCACTGGGCCACCAGCTCCACTGCAATTATGTAGTTTAAAAACTATGAAAAAGAAAAAAGTTGTTGGAAAATTTGTTTTTTGTTTTTTATTCTTTCCTTAATATACTGTATCTAGGTACATGTTGTCAATACTAAATAACTTATGCAAGACAAAGTCTTATTAATTTAATATCATGTTATCTTAAATATACGATGATCTCTGAACTGAGGAGATCAATAATACACGTGGTTTGGGATGCTTGTGTGTATGCAGTTTGTTTTGTACAATGCAGATGCATAAAACAAACATGTGTGAAGATGGAAATTTGCCCCCAAATATAATTTAAAATCCTCCTCCATTTAAAAGCCTAATGGCTTTAAAAAAACCGGCCAAGTGCGAGTTGGACTCGCACACGAATGGTTCCGTACCATTATCGCAAAAAATGGCAAAAAAATCACGTTTGTTGTATGGGAGCCCCACTTAAATATTTATTATATTCTGTTATTAGTATTTGTTGTTATAGCGGCAACAGAAATACATCATCTGTGAAACTTTTCAACTAACTAGCTGTCACGGTTCAAGAGATACAGCCTGGTGACAGACAGACTGACAGCCAGACAGACAGACGGACCGCGGAGTCTTAGTAATAGGGTCCCGTTTTACCCTTTGGGTACGGAACCCTAAAAAGAAAAGGCAATATTTTAAATCGCTTCATCCGTTTAGGAGGTATGATGCCACAGATAGAAACACAAACATCCTTTTTCCGTAGGGGTTTTAAAATACTGGTATTCACTTGGTTAGACTGAAAGCGATCATGAAATAGATAAAGTCATTATATGCATGATGGTAGCTAGCAAGTTACCGTACATCTCCGAACTGGCTCATTTGTTATTTAAATGCCATGCAAATATGACGCCTAAACACTTTTAAATCGATTCAATTTCTTCGACCACATAGCAAATATGCGCTATGCGTGGAAATCGTACATTAAGTCGTTTACGGTGGATTGGACGCTAAATTCTTTATTGAGAATTTGAATTAAGAATTTGCTTAACAGTTGCTAATCATGCTTGGCAAAAGGGGTGGCGTTCTGCAGTTTCTGCCTACACCCACCATGGGAAAAAAGCCTGAGTTTATATGGAATAAGGAATCTGGTTAGGAGATACTAATCAGCTCAGAGATTTTATGATTACAAGTAAAATTTCAAAATTTAAAAAACACGCCGACACATTTATCTTGTGAAAACATCCCGATTCAAACAGTAAAACGCCCATAACTTTTGAACGGCTGAACCGATTTTATTTAAACATAGCTAAGAACACGAACACATTCGTAGAAAGTTGGCAGTAGTATCGTCACAGCGCTAAATTTTTTTCGCCATTGTCTATTTCAACTAATTCATTTCATTTATTTCATTAACAATTTTTACATTGTATCGAAATTTTACACAAAATTATAAAATAAAAATTAAAGATTTACAATAAAGATAGCAATAAAACAGTAACCCAATAAATTCATTAAAGTAAATGTCAAATAAAGAATGTAAAAACAAATTAACTCAGAATCATCCAATACAAATAATAATCAAAAATAATAGTGGCAAATCAAAAATATTACTAATTCCCATACACATGTCAAAAATATTGTATAAACACATACAAAAGTCGTCAAAAATAAAATAAAAATACAATGTCAATAAAAATAGTAGGTAAGTATATAATGTAAGTCTAGTTGTATTTGTCACAGAGAAACTCATCAAGGGTGTAGTAGCACTTTTCTATCAAAAATGATTTTAACTGCTGCTTAAATTGATGTAAGTTGTAAACTGATTTTAAGTGTACAGGTAGTTTATTAAACAGTTTAACCGATTGATAACCTGCAGCATGACTCACTACTTTTAAATGAGGTTGCATCTTATTTTGCAGATCCTTACGCCTAGTAGCTTCCCGTTTACTTCTTTCCTCTGGTGTTTCAGAATTCTGCAGCTTTTTCATAAGATCAGTAAGAAGAACTAAAATATACAAACATGGGACCGTTAGTATCTGAAGCTCTTTAAAGTAGTCCTTACACGATTCCCACTGTGGAATTCGTACTATGGTTCTTATGGCCCTTTTTTGTATTACGAAAGCTGTATTTATATTGTATGCGTAGCTACCTCCCCATAGAGTGATACTGTACCGAAGTGTTGATTCTACAAGCGCGTAATATACCACTCTTAATTGCTCAATCGCGATCACATCTCGAAGACTTCTTAGGGCATAGCAAGCCGAGCTGATTGAGCTTTCTACAGCTGTCAATTCTTTTTTCCAGCTAAGGTTTGCGTCAATGTGAATACCTAAGAATTTTACGCTGTCTACCAATGTTATTGTATTTTCATTCAATACTACGTCTATTTTTTCTTTATTTCTCGCCGTCGTCCTAAATAACATGGCAAACGTTTTACTGACATTCAACTTAAGATTATTGATGGTAAACCAATGATGAAAAAGAGCAAGAGTTTTATTTACTTTACTACTGAGAGTATCTACATCTTTAGCGGCTATAATTGCATTAGTATCATCAGCAAAAAGCACAAGTTCAGAATCACTTAGTTCCATCATATAGTTAATTAAATCATTAACGAATAAAATGAAAAAGATTGGTCCTAATATTGAACCTTGTGGAACTCCTTGTTTTATTAGTTTAAGTCCCGATTTGAAAACTTTTTGACTATTATCTTGATCCACTTTAATTTCCACATATTGTTTTCGATTTTCTAAGTAAGATTTAAATAGACCCAAGACCGGCCCTCTTACTCCATAATGTTCCATTTTTGCTAAGAGTAACGTGTGATTTACCATGTCAAAAGCGGAACTAAGATCGAGGAATAACCCTACGACTTTCAATTTGTTATTAATTTTGTCAACTACTTGATCCATTAATGTATTAATTGCGTCATTTGTTCCCACATTTTTCTGATAGCCGAATTGTCTGTGATTAAGAATTTTATTACGATTCAAATGTCGTAGAAGTCTTATTTTAAGAATTTTCTCAAAAATTTTTGAGATTATAGGCAACAAAGAAATCGGTCTATAATTATTAGGATCTAATTTGCAACCTTTTTTGTAAATTGGTAAGACTCTCGCTATCTTTAGTTGTTCAGGGAATATATTCATATTTATACATGTATTTATAAGATGTGCCAGAGGTCCTGCCAGTATGTCAATGTGATCTTTGACAGACTTTATAGTTATTTCATCATGACCCGAAGATTTCTTGGTAGCCATAACATTGACCAGTTTTTTTATTTCGGAGGCAGTGACTAGATCACATGTCATTTCTTGATCTACTCTCTTGACGCTATCTTGTAAAGATTTTATAGCTTGATCAAAAGAATTAGATTCGCGAACAGTCCCTGTACCGTCGAACGTGTTCGAGAAAATGTCTACTATTTGCTGGGGATTGGATATAATTGTATTATCAACTTTAAGGAGTAAGTTTTTATTACTTTCGCGTTTTGATTTTGTGTTTCTATGTCTATTTACAACCTGCCATATAGCCCTAGAAGATTTATTTGCTTTGGTTAGTTCTTTACTGACTGCAATGCGTCTAGCTCTTTTTAGGACTAGTCTGTATATTCTAATGTATGATTTTGTATATGTTCTTATATTCTCCGTACAGGTGACATTGTTTATGTTTTGAAGCAAAAACCGCTTCATTTTACTAGACACTCTAATTCCTTTTGTTACCCAGGAGGATTTTTGAAATTTCTTAAAATTTACCCGTTTCTTCTTCTTTTTAAAACTAACGCGGAATATTTGTCCAATTTTCTTTAAGAAGCCATTTATACCTTCTTCCAACCAATTTATATTCAGAATACGTTGTCTAAAACTATTTGAATTTTTTTCATTAAACTGCCTAAACTCTATATTTAAAAAGTCTTTGTCACCATCCGGCTGTACTTTTTCAGTTTTTAAGCAACAGAATAACGCTGCGTGTCCATCAGCCAAGCAATTATGATCAACAAACTGCTCATTGATAACGTCATCTGGTAAATTCGTCAAAAAATTATCCAAACATGATTTCGAATTATTCCGTTTATATGTCACTTCGTTTATAATGGGTCTAAAATTGTAAGATGTCAGCAATGTCAAAAAATTAGAGGTTTTTTTGTCACTTTTAAGCAAGTCAATGTTGAAATCGCCACAGATAATACATTTTTTGTTAAAGAAGTGTTGTAGTAATTGTTCCAATTTAGATAGAAATGTTTCAAAGTTTTGATCGATTGGATTTCTGTAACAGCAGAAGATGTAAATGTTGGTGCTTACATCTTTAACACCGCATAATTCAAAGCTTTCGATTTTGTATATTTTTTTACAAAAAGGTACCTCTTCACAAACAATATCGTTTCTCGCCATGATAAGGCTTCCTCCCCTTTTTTTGTTTTTTCTTGCATTAAACGACACCATTTTATAATTGCTAATGTTGAATTGAGGAGCTGACTCCATGGTTAAGAAATGTTCCGTTATGCAAACATATAGATTATCGAGATGAATGTCTTGCAAATAAACTTCTAATTCCTCTTTTTTGTTACCTACACCACACAAATTCTGAAGATAAATATTAAGCGCGATGTGTTTATTAGGGGTTTCAGACATGGGTAGCATACCACGAGAGTGGTTGAGCCATTTAGGCTCGAAAAAAGTCATCACTATTTCCTAGGTCATCAGTCTGAGTGCCGATGCTATTTGTAACTGCTAAGAAACGCCTTGATGAAGTTTCAATGTCCGTCTGTGTATAATTATTAATATAACACTTCTGTACCTCGCCACATAACCCATACTGGTCCTTACTTTTCAATTTAATATAATTTACATAGTCATGTCTGTATCTTGAACGAAGTATTTCCTTATGAATTAGTCTAGTTGCTTGTATTGTATTTATATATTTTGGAATAATTAATTTCGTGCTAAAATTATCCTGGTCCAGTGGCAAAAATATTGAATTTACAAAATTACTACAAACTAGTTTCAATGAGTTATTGAGCATATTTACACTAAGATATTTGTTTTTATAGATTTTCCCAACTAAGACATTAGTGTGTCTAACTTGACCCAGAGTATGATACAAGGTTGACTGTAAATTCAAAGGATTTGAATCATTGGAACCCCCCAGTATTATTATGTAGTCTAAGTTGGTAAAATCTTTACACTCGGCAACACATGTACTCAAAACTTCTGCCATGGGAGCTCCTGGCTTTACTAACGATGTCACTTTGAAAGAGTTACCCAGTAGATCTTGAAGCAAACTTCTCATATTAAGACCTGCTTGGTCAGAATATATTTTGACTTGATGTTTTTTTATGACTTAAAATTCCACTGCTTAGTTGTTAACCCTCGACAGAAAAAGATGGGTGTTATAAGTTTGACGAGTGTATTTTTGTACCTGGCTGTGGCATCATAGCTCCTAAACGGATGAGTCGATTTCGTTTGCGAGGTGACTTTATCGAGAGTGTTTTTAGATATATGTTTGATGATTCAGCTGTTCTAAAGTCATGGACGTTTTACTGTTTGAATCGGGGTGTTTTCACAAGATATCGTGTCATAATTACGTGTTCAATAGATTGTCGATCGAAGCGTGTCTACTACTAGATATAATTATGTAGCATGAAATAAAAATGAGTTGGGGATTTTTAAATTTTACTTGTGTCATAACACAACAACAGAAACAACATTCGGTTATCCGCCTTTTGTTCTCAGTCTGTTCCAGCCGGCATTTTTGCCAATCTGCTGGCATCACTCACGGACTCGTCTTCTGCATTGGCCACCATATTTAGAAACCATCGTTGTCCTGCGCACTGCCACTTCAAAAAGCTGTTACTCCGTTCATTTTCAGACCTATTTCCTATCTTATCCTTCCAAGAAACCCAGGTCTTATCTCACTCCATACAGCGCTGAGTAATCTTATGTAAATTTTAGTTAAGGAAAACGCAACAAAAAATTTATAAAAAACTTTTTGCAAAAAAATACTACCGACTTCCAAATACAAAACTACAAAGTGAAAAATAACTTTATTTTTTGAAGTCTGTGTCTTTCGTAGGTACCAATTATTTGCGTTATGGACACTGAATTCAAAAAATAAAGTTATTTTTCACTTTGTAGTTTTGTATTTGGAAGTCGGTAGTATTTTTTTGCAAAAAAGTTTTTTTTATTTTTCTCTTTGGTTTTTTTGTTTGGTTCAGTTTAGTTATTCTTACGTAATAGGCAACTATAACCCCAGAATAGATTTCATGAAACTTGAACATAACCGGTGAAATGAGAGATCTGCGTACCCCTTAAGAGCGTACTGGCGTGATGTTTTGTTATGAAATGGTATAAACAATAAACAGACATGCGATTGAAGCAATCCCGAGAGATTTGCCGTTATTTATTAAAGAGTTCTGTTGTATATCTCCGAAGTTCTTCATCAGATTTTCACCAAATTAAAATGGGACCAATATCGAAACATACTTTTTCAAACAAAGAATTTTTTAAATCGGTCCAGAATTGACGGAGATATCAGTGAACATACACAAAAAAAAAACAAACATAATGACGAACATAGAACCTCCTCCTTTTTGGGAAGTCGGTTAAAAAATAAATCATTGATCCGACTTGTACCGACAAGTATAATTACGTAACTTAAAAAAATTGTTTATGGAGATATTTTGATAATTTTGGTCTCAAATTAAAGGTATAGGGCGTAGAACCATTTTATCCGTTTAAATCATGTAAATTGGTCCACGCGTTTATGAGATATTAACTCATTACTGAATGAAAAGTGAAATGGTCAAGAACGCCCCTTACCAAGATACGTTTGTTTGATCGTGTTAGCGACACTGCCTTTATATTTTTTTCGTATCTTTTTGAAATATTGCTATACATTGGTAGACAGGTGTCAACGATTTTTATTTTTTTGTTATCTGGTTGCCACTTTATATGTGTTCTACCTAACCCTTTGCGATTACAGCTGTGATGTTGAATATGTTCATTATGTTTTGGATACTTCCATATTTCTCCTATCAAGAATAAACAGATAGTCTTATCTCTCCTAATCAGGCTGAAATTCCGTCCATTGGATGAGCGGTCATAAAATCTCGACAAGTCAGAAAAGGTCTAGGATTTATGCCGAGATTAGCCCCTGAACTGTGTTTATCTTCGACATTGTGTCTTGTGCTAATTGATTTGTTTGTTTCGATTCGAAAATGGGTCACCTAAATGTTGTGGGTAGGGCTGAAAATAGTCTGCGTGAGTTGCCATACTAAATACGTACATACATACATAAACTCACGCCTTTTTCCCATGGGGTTAGGCAGAAACTACAGAACGCCACCTGCTACGATCCTTACATACTTCTACAAAAAATAAAAAATGGCATACTAATTACTAAATGTTCTTTATATATATGAAGTAGAGAAGTACCAAACCTACTTTGCCACCAAGCAGTGTTGCTGCGTACTTTGTTACAACTTAATGATGTAACAATCTCCTCAGCTGGGCGCTCCTTCATTGATAGGTGGTCTTGATGTGCAACGCTATACCGTCACTCCTCCTCCCCTGCGGCCCCACTACGTCTGAAATCAGAAGGTGGCTATCTCCGAGATAGTTGCTGCCACGGGCCAATTGTGTATGAGATATTTTATTTACCTCGTATTAGCAACTAACTCTGAGTTAAGTTTATGCCGCAAGCGCTTAATCAGTTAATAGCAGACAAAACCATTATTTCGGCCGAAAGACATCCACTGCTGAATAATGTCCTCCCCTAACCGCCACATCGATCGGTCATGTACATCTCTCAGCCAACGGATTCCCTCAGCCTTAATCAGGTCATCAGTCCACCTAGCTAGATGGAGGCTTCAACGTTGCTTCTTAAATAAAAACATATTACTATCGATAACTCCATATCCCAACACTATCACCAGGTCCAGAGACAGATTGGCACCAATCACCGCTGCCCCAAGATAACCGCACCCAAGATATCCACGCAAAAAATGCTGGCCAAGGGCAAACGATTCACTGATAAGTTCTCAATTCGTTAATTAATTATTTTATTTGGAAGCTTCTGGAAGGAATGCGTTCCGGGTTAAGTTTTTTAATAACCGCTCGGGTCGTTCTTCAAGGTTATGCTTCCCTTTTGTTTTTATTTTTGCTTGGATAAATGCTCATGCATACTGCTCTATCATGGGGAGATAGTGCAGTTATGTGGGACTCCAACCCACTTAAACGTTACGGTGTCCTCCTGTGCCGCTTATGGCGGGAACACGGGCACGCGTTAGCACTCACCGCGAACCCGTCGCGGCTGTCCGTAACTGGACCTGGGGAGTACCCCCCATCACCGGGGCACCAGATCACACTGTACGCCGTGACCACCCCAGGGACCAAACCAGGACATAGGCGCCAGACGACCCCGTGTATGCACCCGTGTACGCCACCTACCAATTTTCGGCCGCGGGGGATAGGGAGAGCGGTCAACGCTATACCGACACTCCTCCTCTGTGGCTCCACCGTGTCTATCGGTTGAAATACCAGCTCACTTCACCTAAATCATCACGGTGAGACGTCTACAGAATTAATCGACCTGCTGTAAACTCATAAGTGCCTGTTATTATACTGGTATTTACAAATCGGATGTTATGTTCATGTTATTTCCTGTTGTTTATCTTGTAGAAATACTTTATAACGCATCCTTGAGGATTCCGATAAATAACTTGGGGACTTCGAACCATTTTGATCAATTGTGGTCTCCTAGATAACCTACTCCTCCCCAATCTCGTTGAAAACTCTCTTCATGAGTGTAATAACAAGTCTAGGAGATATGAGCCTATAGTCTCCTGGATATCCAACCCCTAGGAGAATCATTCACTTACCAGCCAGTGCATCGCATGTGCACAGAAGGTGCTGCATGCGTTCCGTATGTTCCTCACACAACCTGCACAAGGTTGTCGCGGTTAGACCCATCTTCAAGAGCATGTCGTTGGTTCCAAAGTGCACAGTAAAGGCCCCAAGGAGGTAGCGGGTTTGCCCCCTGCTCATATTCCAAATGCATTCCCGTGCTTTGAACGTAGAGCCTAGGCATTTCTTGGAGTGTTCCATACCGGTATTAGACAGCTAATATGTTTGTTGTCTACAGACAACCACAAAGTCACATTCAGGGAGTTTGCAGATCACAATCTGCAACCTCCCTGTATGTGGCTTTTACGAGGCACGTCGAAATGCCTACTTGGCTGATACTTTGATTCTTTCGTAGAGCATCTGCCAAATGCCAAGCCTCAAGCACTTTTCTTCCGATTTCCTGCCGAGTGTTTGCGTTAAAATATGTAGATTAACTCTTCAAAACCTTCCGACTTGCTTCTCTTTAACAGAGTTTAACCTACTAAGATAGTATCTAACAATAGCCGAGACACAGGGCTGACTCAGTACAGTTTTTATATTTGTTTTAATATGAGTCAAGATTACTGCATGTTGAAACAACATTACATATCGTTGCTCCTTTATTCCCTGAAGGCTTCATCATCATTTCAGCCGAAAGACGACCACTGCTGGACATAGGCTTTCCCCATGCGTCGCCACATTGACTAATATAATCATATTTAGTATTGTATAACTGCGCAGCACGTGTTTGAGTATTATGTACCCAACTGTAAATCTACCATTTGCTGTACCTTGGTGTCGTTCGTTGACTTGTGTTTGCCCTGGCAGTTGAGTGTGTCATGCTCTCTCAAATGTCTCTCTGATGGTGGCGCGTGTGTTGGATCATTCGGTTCCCTTCATGATGGTTGAGCTGGGTGGTGCCGATTCATGCGTCATGTTCGTGAACGGGCGCCGTCAGTTGGGATTGGTCTTAACTTAACTGCTTCGGATGCTAGTGTTTTTCTAGTACCTATTATGTAACTGCACAGTACATGTGTGAGTACTTTTAATACTTTGTACCTGTAAGTAGTATAGTATGTAGTGATTCTGGGAGCATTGTCCTCACACATATAAATTTATTAATGTATGTACTTATGTACCTAAATATTGTAAAAAATACATTTTTTTTTAAAAGAGTAAGTATGGAGTTTCTTGTGCGTTCTTCTCCATAACAAGCTACTTTCCGAATGCACGGTAGAATCAATTTTTATTCCTTGTAAATTTTAATGTATCTAACGTTCAAAAGTGCCGCTTTATGGCCTAGTTTAAATAAAATATCTTTGTCTTGTCTTGTCGCATCCAGCGATTTCCCGCAACCTTAACCAGGTGCCTTCCAACACATTGTCTTTCGGTTCGCAGTCGCCACTCCAGAACTTTTCGGCTCCATCTGCCGCAATCCGTTCTGCGAGCAATGTGCCCTGCGCACTGCCTCTTTAGTTTCGCAATTCTTCGGGCTATGTCGGTAACTTTTTGGTTCTCCTGCGGATATCGTCATTTCTAATGTGATCACGCAAGGAAACTCCGAGCATATCCATTTCCATTGCCCATTGGATGATTGTTTTTGGCATTGGGTGAAATTTGTCACTTAGATAAAGTGACAAGCTGTCAGCAAAAATGCCAGAAGGTCCAAAATGTCTGGGATTGACATGTATTACCGTAATGTCAAATAAATGCCCTTACGTTTTGACTCTTCTACTGCTGAAAGAATGTGTTGTTAGACCAAGGAGGCAGTCCTCTTGAAGCTCATAATGTGAGTCAGATGTTTTATTGTAACAAGTGTTATGATGAGACAAAGTATTAAGTTTTATTTTCAGTAGTTTGTTTGAACAGATGTTTTGAAAAACTGTAGATTACTAGGGTCTTATAATGTGAGACAAAAATTGACTTAATACATCCAACCCCAACTATGTGGAGTCAGTCGGCTTGTAGTGTAACCAGATGCAGCCGAACTTCAGTAATTACCCGACTGCGCGACGCAAAGTCGGAGATTAAGGAGGGTAATGTGTTTATCAGTCTAATCACTAATGTATGTAAGTACGTATGTGTGTTCCTATGTGGCGTTATAGAGACCAAACGCGTTGGTCTTTTGATGATTTTTACGTCAATCGATTCGTCTAAACCAGGGATGGCGAACCTATGGCACGCGTGTCTGTGGTGGCACACGACAAAATATTTTGGGCACGCTAAAATGAGGTTATTTAGAATCTAGGTAATTTGCAACAGCAGAAATGACACCAACTCCTACTTTTATTTAAATACAACATAAAACTGTAAATAAATATTAGGATTGCTGTAAGAATTTCTGGGTGCAAATAAAGAATTGATTAATTCATAGCATTCAGAGTTTTATTTTTTGTAAATTAAGACAAAGTAAAATTTTTTTGGTGACATAAAAAATAATATAATTAAAATGGCGCGTTTTCTAATTAAGGTTCGCCATCCCTGGTCTAAACCTTGCGAGTGTCACTGGCTACATTTAAAATGGAAAAGAAAAATGGCGGCTTTTGGGCGACATATTGTGGGGAGTCTCCCAAATTTATTTTATTTCTCTTCCATCGTGTGGTGTATCAAAAGAGGATTACAAAAATATATAACACTTACATGTTTAAATATGGTTTTGATCTGTCAGCTTGCAATTATATATCCTCCGATTGCACAACATGATTTTCTTCGTGTTTACGTCTTTCTAGTTCGCTTCTTAAGTAGTCGGGTTTTTGGTAAACAGATATATTGGACCCTGGAACAGGACATAGGATACCTTTTTAACCGACTTCCCAAAAAGGAGGAGGTTCTATGTTGGACATTAAGTTTTTTTTTTTTTTTTTGTATGTTCATCGATATCTCCGTCAATTGTGGACCGATTGTAAAAATTCTTTTTTTGTTTGAAAATGTTTGTTTCGAAATTGGTCCCATTTTAATTTGGTGAAGATCTGATGAAGAACTTCGGATATATACAACAGAACTCTTCAATAAATAACGGCAAATCTCTCGGGTTTGCTGCAATCGCATGTCTGTTTATTGTTTATACCATTTCATAACATAACATCACGCCAATACGCTCTTAAGGGGTACGCAGATTACACCGGTTATGTTCTAGTTTCAAGAAATCTATTTTGGCGTTAAAGTTACCTTACTAAATTGCCTATTAGGTAGGTACAACTAAAAAGTGAAAAATAAAAAACTTTTTGAAAAAAATTTACTACCGACTTCCAAGTACAAAACTACAAAGAGTAAAATAACTTTATTTTTTGAAGTCGGTGTCCATAACGCAAAAAATGGTACCTACGGAAGACACAGACTTCAAAAAATAAAGTTATTTTACTCTTTGTAGTTTTGTATTTGGAAGTCGGTAGTATTTTTTTGCAAAAAGTTTTTTTTTTCAGTTTTATAATTCTCTTATTTTAGAAGTTACAGGGGGGGCACATATTACCACGGAACAGTAAAAACAGCGGAAGTGTTTTTGAAGTTTTTAAGTGAAAAAGTTTTTTTATGTCATTATTATAGTAATCACAGCGGATCTTTGTGTCTCTGAAGTTGGCTGCAAGACCCTGCGCGGTTGCTATTTTTGTGTCAATATTGAAGTAGAAGATAGCATTGTATAACTGCCTCTTTCACTCGCTTACGTTATGCAGTATGCTCGATGAAAAACTGTTTCTTGCGCATTGGTTCGCAGAGCAAACTTCAGACTACTGTACGTTCACTTGTGATAATTTCCGACTTTTATACATGCGAAGCCACTGTCAGAATCTACTACTAACTACCAGCCCCACCCACGCAGTTAACCGCAATACTTTACCATTGTATTAAAATTAAACCTAGTTCTCATAGGCTTTGTCTTCCTCTGGTGTCGGATGACGTGTCAAAAAGAATGTTTTGGTTGTAATAATTATGTTCTTAGAATGAGTTACAATTTGGGGCACGAGAGGTTGTACATCTTTAGAACTTAGCGAGGTATCATGCTTGTTTTAGCTGCTGGAGTGGGCTGTGTTATCAGTAACCCTTCTGTTCTAATCCCAATTTATCTCGGTAATACCTATATTAGCTGACGCAGCAAACGTTGTTTTGCCATAAAAATAACTAAACACCAAACATTATTTTTTTATTCATAGTACCTACCTACCCTACCTAGCCTTAAAAAATAGGGGTTGGTGGTAGAAGGGTGAAAATGTAGGGTTGCATGTATTTTTAACCGACTTCAAAAAACCGGCCAAGTGCGAGTCGGACTCGCGCACGAAGGGTTCCGTACTAGGTAAATTGCGGTTTACGATTTATGACGTATTAAAAAAAACTACTTACTAGATCTCGTTCAAACAAATTTTCGGTGGAAGTTCATCATATATTTTTTTTAGTTTTATCATTCTCTTATTTTAGAAGTTACAGGGGGGGGCACATCTTTTACCACTTTGGAAGTGTCTCTCGCGCAAACTATTCAGTATAGTAAAAAAAAATTGAAAACTCAATATCATTTTTGAAGACCTATCCATAGATACCCCACACGTTAACACCCACACAAGTTTATTCATATTGTCTTACTTGCCTTACTGGCTTCAATACCATTGCTTAATTGCGTTGTAAAAAAACTGGCCAAGTGCAAGTTGGACTCGCGTACAGTTAAGGAGTGGAATTGCCGGAGTCAGTGTTTACTGACAGTTACAACCTGGGGTTTTTTAAAACAAGAGTGAATAGGTTACTTCTAGGCAAACGTGCTACATCGTCGACCACGTGTTTACGTCATAGCTTACCATCAGGTGCAATAACTAGTGGTTAAGCGCAAGCCTATCTATACCAATATTATAAAGAGGAAAGATTTTTTTGTTTGTTTGTTTGTACCGAATAGGCTCCAAAACTACTGGACCGATTTCAAAAATTCTTTCACCGTTGGGAAGCTACTCTATCCCCGGGTGACATAGGCTACTTTTTATCCCTGTATTCCTACGGGAACGGGAACTATGCGGGTGAAACCGCGAGGCGTCCTCTAGTCAATAATAAAAAAATATTTTTTTTTTTTTCATTATTGTATCTGTACTAATATTATAAAGAGGTAAAGTTTGTGAGTTTGTGACGTTGTAAGGAGTAATCTCTGGATCTACTGAACCGATTTTGAAAATTCTTTCTCCAGTAGAAAGCTGCATTATTCCTGAGTTTCATAGGCTTTAATATATATTTTCAAAAAAAATAGAGATCCTTATGAAAATTGCAAAAATGTAAACCAAGGTAGTAAAATGTTGCCTATAAAATTCATTCTTTGGCGTGCGCTGAGAAAACTATTGATGATTGATAAAAATTAGTGGATAGGTAGTGTAGGAAGGGTAGGCAGGTAGGTAGCCAGTTGGCAGCGAAGCCCCGGGGGTCAGCTAGTTGTGTTATAACCACCGATTAGAGTAATTAACACAATACACGTTTTTAGACGACGCTTACGGCAGTATCCCGTAGAAGCACAAAGGAAGCTAGATATGGACGCACTAAATGTCTCAATTATTTGATGTATTTATCTACCCACATAATTAGTAGTTTTTATTCTTGTAATGCTACCAACTCATTTTCACACCATTTATGTACATATTCCCATATTCCTCACTTTTTTAACCGACTTCCCAAAAAGGAGGAGGTTCTATGTTCGACTTTAAGTTTGTTTTTTTTTTTTTTTGTATGTTCACCGATATCTCCGTCATTTGTGTGCCGATTTTAAAAATTCTTTTTTTGTTTGAAAAAGTATGTTCCGAAATTGGTCCCATTTTAATTTGGTAAAGATTTGATGAAGAACTTCGGAGATATACAACAGAACTCTTCAATAAATAACGGCAAATATCTCGGGATTGCTGCAATCGCATGTCTGTTTATTGTTTACACTATTTCACAACATAACATCACGCCAGTACGCTCTTAAGGGGTACGCAGATCTCTCATTTCACCGTTTATGTTCAAGTTTCATGAAATCTACTCTGGCGTTATAGTTACCTTACTAACTTGCCTATTACGTAGGTACAACTAAAAAGTGAAAAATAAAAAAAACTTTTTTGCAAAAAAATACTACCGACTTCCAAATACAAAACTACAAAGTGAAAACTAACCTTATTTTTTGAAGTCGGTGTCCATAACGCAAAAAAATGGTACCTAGAAAAGACGCCGACTTCAAAAAATAAGGTTATTTTTCACTTTGTAGTTTTGTATTTGGAAGTCGGTAGTATTTTTTTGCAAAAAAGTTTTTTTTTTACAGGTTACAATTTATTTTATTTAAGTATATGCAGAATAAAACTGATTTACATCCGTCACCTCACACATCAGGTCCAGTTGAAAACAAGCGTCAGGCACTAGTTGTCTGACATTTTTGCTGAACTGGGCTTTTTTGGCGCAGCCGTGAGGCACACTTTCCTGCTGATTTCTTACGTCAGACTTTACAATTTTACTTTTTATTTTATTTGTATTTTATCTGATGTATAATAATATGTTGTGTGTCTTTTAGTCTGTCCTAAATAAATGTATTTTATTTCTTTCTTTATAAAATAAAGGTTTTTTTTTCTTTTTAACTCCTATTATCCCTATTGCTACACGTGTAACTAACGGCCATAACTTTTTCTTTTCAGGTAAGTCCTTAACCACTTAGACTACGAAGGTATAGAAATACATTTACGGTAGGTGGTGCTTATTTAATTTCCTTAGACCTGGAGGACAAAAAAAAAACCGGCCAAGTGCGAGACTGACTCGTATACGAAGGGTTCCGTACCATTATCGCAAAAAACGGCAAAATAATCACATTTGTTGTATGGGAGCCCCATTTAAATATTTATACTCTCAAACATGCATGGAAATATTGTCATTATTTTCGAAAACAGTACACGCGAAGTATCGAATTTACGGAAAAAGAAAAGCAAATCCATTGCAGGAGCGTTTTTTGAATTTGGAACATTACAACGCTCCAGCAATGTTGATGAAATCCATTGCAGGGGCATTTTTTGAATTTGGAACATTACAACGCTCCAGCAACGTTGATCAAATCCATTGCCGAAGCGTTTTTTGAATTTGGAACTTTTCAACGCTCCAGCAATGTTGATCAAATACATTGCAGGAGCGTGTTGCGATGTTGTTGTAACTTTTAATAAATTAAATGTATAATATAAAAAATATGTTTTATTTCCCTGCATTCTTTTGAGAAAAGCACTATATATGCTTCGGCGGAAATGACAATTGCCTATCACGTATTATAACTCCTCGCCTACGGTTCGACCTTCAATCTCATACTCGACCTGCAATTGCCTGTATTTCCCGGCCTTTGCAATAATGTACTATTTATTCTGTGTTTAGTATTTGTTGTTATAGCGGCAACAGAAATACATCATTTGTGAATATTTCAACTGTCTAGCTATCACGGTTCATGAGATACAGCCTGGTGACAGACGGACAGTGGAGTCTTAGTAATAGAGTCCCGTTTTTACCCTTTGGGTACGGAACCCTAAAAAGATATGGCGTTATGGCCTACATTAAGAGAATGATCTCTCGACAATCTAGTTTATTACTTTTAATTAATTTTATGTATCTTGTTCAAGATATCAACTAGTTTATAACAGAACCAGTTATGTTAACATAACATAAAACTAGAATATTCATTATGAATATATTTTTTTTTTGCGTGGGGAAGTCCGCATGGTACATCCCCGAAAGATTTTGGAAAATGTTATTAAGAAGAATTTAACTTTTATTGTTTTTACAAAAGTCTACATAGTATAAAACAAAGTCGCTTCCCGCTGTCCTGTCCCTAGACTAAGATTACCCTAAGTACGATTAGATCTTTAGAACAACGCAACGGATTTTGATGCGGTTCTTTTTTATGGTTCACTAGCCAAAGGGCAAAAAACGGAACCCTTATGGATTCATGTCTGTCTGTCCGTCCGTATGGCACAGCAATTTCTTCTTTTCCGAAAATATAAGAACTATGCTGTTGAAACTTGGTAAGTAGATGTATTCTGTGAACCGCATTAAGATTTTCACACAAAAATAGAAAAAAAAAACAATAAATTTTGGGGGTTCCCCATACTTAGAACTGAAACTCATTTTTATGTTAACATCACACCCTTACGTGTGGGGTATCTATGGATAGGTCTTCAAAAATGATATTGAGGTTTCTAATATATTTTTTTTCAAAGCTGAATTGTTTTTGCGAGAGACACTTCCAAAGTGGTAAAATGCACGGAACAAAAAAAACAGTGGAAATGCAAAGTAGGCGTGGCACGCGTGTCACTAATAAGCGCTTCCACGCAAAAGCGATTCCAGTCGTGTTCTAACATCGCGTCGAGTTGCTAGTCTCCCGAGTAGCAGAAGATATCGACCTATGACACGAATGTCAACCTGACAACAAACGCAATAAACTGTATAATTGCAACCACTGAGAATACTGCCATCTATGGTCGGGTAACGGAATTTACTTGGCAATCGAATCTAGTTTGACTTTAGATTACAAAACGTCGTAAATACTTTCTGCAATAACGCAAAATAAATCCTATTTTAAGAGCGTGAAGATTTCTTTCCTGACTTACACTTGTTTTGACTAAAAATAAAACGAATAATCAAACGATCGGCTTATTTGTTATGCGTTATTTATGATTATCAGTTTATTTGTGTGAGTTTGGCGACACCAGTTCCCATAGGAATTTTGCTGCATTGCACTTCCACTGTTTTTATTGTTCCGTGGTAATATGTGCCCCCCCCCCCTGTAACTTCTAAAATAAGAGAATGAAAAAACTGAAAAAAAAACTTTTTGCAAAAAAATACTACCGACTTCCAAATACAAAACTACAAAGTGAAAAATAACTTAATTTTTTGAAGTGGGTGTCTTTCGTAGGTACCATTTTTTTGCGTTATGGACACCTACTTCAAAAAATTAAGTTATTTTTCACTTTGTAGTTTTGTATTTGGAAGTCGGTAGTACTTTTTTGCAATTTATTTTTCTCTTTTTCGTTGTACGTACCTAATAGGCAAGTTAGTAAGGGAACTATTTCGCCAGAATAGATTTCATGAAACTTGAACATAACCGGTGAAATGAGAGGTCTGCTTACCCCTTAAGAGCGAACTGGCGTGATGTTATGTTATGAAATGTTATAAACAACAAACAGACATGCGATTGCAGCAATCCCGAGAGATTTGCCGTTATATATTGAAGAGTTTTGTTGTATATCTCCGAAGTTCTTCATCAGATCTTCACAAAATTAAAATGGGACCAATTTCGGAACATACTTTTTCAAACAAAAAAAGAATTTTCAAAATCGGTCCACAATTGACGGAGTAATCTGTGAACACACACAAAAACAAACTTGAAGTCGAACATAGAACCTCCTCCTTTTTGGGAAGTCGGTTAAAAATATATGATGTTCATTACCATGTAAACTTCCACCGACAATTGGTTTGAACGAGATCTAGTAAGTAGTTTTTTTTTAATACTTCATAAAATCGTAAACCGTAATTTACCAAATACGGAACCCTTCGTGCGCGAGTCCGACTCGCACTTGGCCGGTTTTTTAATAGAGAGAGTGATTGAAGAGGAAGTTTTATATGTATAATACATGCATAATATAGTAGTGATAATGTTCGACTTTCACGCGGGCGAAGCCGCTCACAGAAGCTAGTATGAAATAAATTTGGTAAAGTTTTGGTATTGCGACCGCGTCCCGTAAGATGCAGCGTTGGAAAGTCGACCACAAGGTGGACCGATGACATAGTGAAGGCTGCTGGAATCCGCTGGATGCTAGACGCACAGCACCTGTGTCCAAGTTGACAATCTACAATCTATAACGCTAGTATAAAAACCGGCCGAATGCGAGTCAGACTCGCGCACGAAGGGTTCCGTACAATTATAGCAAAAACAGCATAAAAATCACGTTTTTTGTATGGGAGCCCCCCTTAAATATTTATTTTATTCTGTTTTTAGTATTTGTTGTTATAGCGGCAACAGAATTACATCATCTGTGAAAATTTCAATTCTCTAGCTATCACGGTTCTTGAGATACAGCCTGGGACAGACAGACAGACAGACAGACATACAGACATACAGACATACAGACATACAGACATACAGACATACATACATACATACAGACATACAGATATACAGACATATAGACATACAGATGTACAGACATACAGACGGACCGCGGAGTCTTAGTAATAGGGTCCCATTTTTACCCTTTGGGTACGGAACCCTAAAAACGAATCAGTGTATGGGCTCAATCTGGCATAAAAAGTCATTTTTCTAGGTTTTGGTGGATTTCCGATGGCGATAATGCTAAATGAAAATCTCAAATTACGATTTTACTTCGTATTTTGACACACGAAGTGCATACAATCGCGTTATCTAGATAGATTTATATCTGTGCCTGCTACTTATAATACTCAAGTTGAAAAGTACTAACTGAAGTGTATCTTAAAAACAAAGGCACCGGAAGCAGTAGCCCCGATACGGTTCGCGACTATTGCATCAGATTCGTAATGGTACGTAATAAGTGGGTGAGCAGAGATGGGAGGTCTGGTTAATTCTTGTTAATTAGTTGGTGTAGAATTGATAGTTGTGGTGGCTTTTAGGAGTATTTTGTTGGGGAAAAGGGCAATATCACTTTTTTAAATTTCTTTGTTTACAATACTAAGAAAACGTTACGAATGTATTTCAAGAAGGGAAGTACAGGTGGTCCGATCCCCCACATTTGACTAATGTTTAAGTTCTTTAGTAGTTAATAGGGTAGTTTACTGAAAATTTGTTTTTAGGGTTCCGTACCCAAAGGGTAAAAACGGGACCCTATTACTAAGACTCCGCGGTCCGTCTGTCTGTCTATCACCAGGCTGTATCTCATGAACCGTGATAGCTAGACAGTTGAAATTTTCACAGATGATGTATTTCTGTTGCCGCTATAACAACAAATACTAAAAACAGAATAAAATGAATAATTTAGGGGGGCTCCCATACAACAACCGTGAATTTTTTGCCGATTTTTTGCGATAATGGTACGGAACCCTTCGTGCGCGAGTCCGACTCGCACTTGGCCAGGTTTTTGTCCTTCAGGTAGATTAATAAAAAATATTGGACATGTATTTTTTCTTTTGACACGTAAACGTAAAGTGACGACGATAGAGTGCGTTGAAATATCGTGTGACGTCACGCCGCTAGTACACTTTATACTGCCTTAGTGACGTCACAAGTCCCCACTTCTGAACTTTGATGCGCTTTGACTTTGTCAATATTGATTGATTTGGTATAGCAAAAAATACGTGTCCAATATTATTTGATAATCTCACTGACGGTCTAAATAGAATTATAAATTTTCTAATCGGGAAACACATATATTGGGCCGATTCTATTCTCACCAACCATATACTCGTACAAAGGTTTTTTTCTCAAACATGCTTGGAAATATGAGCATTATTTTGACAACCTTCTTCGAGATAAATCGTAATTGAAGTATACATGCGAGCAGCGGTCGGCAAAAGTTGTATGAAAATCCATATCTGTCGTGTGTAGCGGCCAAATAAATTAAATAGTAAACTCATATCTGTCGTGTAATTTAAAAATGGAACGATCTTTTACTCCGAAACATGGCAACCTAGGAGGTAACTTATCAAAGGTTTTATTTAAATTTCGAACTGGCTTGCAAATAGAACGCTGTTTATTGAAAAAATAAAAACAAAATAACACTTTAAAACGGGAACAACTATTATTGTTCGTCATTGATTTTGACAAAATGTGTTCTAGGTACTACTTAATTTTAATTTCCGCGCATTATTTGAGAAAAGCACTATACAAGCCTTGGCCACAACCAGGCATTGATGGACTTACGAGTACGTATGTTACGTACGTTACACGTTCGTCCATCAATGCCTCTTTTGCTGGCCGCTGCAGTAATGTACTATTCTTCAGCAATACATATAATTAATCTGTAGAAAAGTCGTTTTTGTACATCGAAAATATTTCAAAAGGAAATAGCCAGGGTGTTAAAGGATAACCAACAGAACCCATTGCTAGCATTTTTGGAATTTTTGTCTGTTTAGTTGTGCGGGCATCACGTAAAATGTACGAAACCAATGTAGATAACTTTTATATATAAAAAAAGTCGTGTGGCACTCGGGGACTGCCGCGGTAAAGCTATTGCATAGCATTTATTCTAGATCCAGTCCTGGAAAATGCGTCAAAAAAATTAAAAACGTTAAAAACTCGAAAACGTAGCGAGCCAAACCCGCATTTATTTACGATTAATAAAACTCTAAAAAACAAAACAAAATACCCTTATTCACATTGAAATAAGGTCGCTTTTCTTTGACAAGCAAAAGTGACCCTTATTCTCATTAGCATAAGGTCCACATTGATCACCATTGTCACAGAAACAGCTCAGAGAGACCGATAAAGGCACGTGAGGTTTTTTCGTTACGGAATTTCTGGATTCGGTCCCCGCGCTCAAGGCCCGCGATAGAAGCTATGCAATAGCTTAAAAATTGTGCGTAACTTGAAGTATTACTTAGTTTTTGTTTCATCGCAATCACTCTATCAAAAGTTATATGAATTTAAAGTGTGCACAAATTAAAATAATCACAACACACGCAATTCAGATACTCGGACAGTTGAAATCCATATTCGATAGATGGTGTTGTGCATTTGATGTAATTTTCATGATGGCGGTGTTAGATTCTCCGCGGAAGAACGACACTAGAAAGAAAATGGTAGGTAGGTAGAATACGTAGCAAGGCAAGTAGGGTAAGAAGGGTAGGTAAGTAGTGTAGGTAATTATGGTAGGCAGTTGACGGGAGCGAAAAGTAAAGTAATGGAGAATAACTTAAAGGACATTTCAACAGTCACGTTGTTTGATCTACACGAACAGTGACATACACACATACATTTGTTTTAACAGGTAAGACCCAAGCTAACAAAAGTAGTCATAAATTGCTAACAGTACAGTCCCAAGTAACGTAATCATTGTAACTGTATTTCTCTTCAAGTTTTATCACCAATCCACCACTGATCACTGATCCTACGCGCCATTTTCTTTCTCGATCTCCTGTCTGATCTTCACTAGTTCGCGCCAAAAACTAATACCTGGTGTTATGTCAAGTTGACATCTGTCAGACTTTCAATTCAATTCAATGTGTTCAATTACCTTTCTTCTCTTTAGAAGTGCTGACATACCAATTTGTTTATGGTCCTTCTTCCACAGACAACTCTATCAATTGTCAACTTAGTATTACTTTTCTTCCTACCAAATCATCTTGCACACAATTCATGTCATCTTTAATGACAACCGAGACCTATATTCTTTCTTCAATTGTGCAAGCTTCATACAAAACCATGTTAAAAACAATGCTTTTTGGTCATTTATCTCAAATATCTATAACAAAGCAACGCGACCACCAATTCGTTTTAGCTACAGAGCAAGGAAATTCCAAAGGCGTCAGTATCATCTTTTGTATTATCCATAGAAATTGACACGCGTGACTAGTCTTATAATACTCACAGTGGAGTGTGTCTCTGAAATTGGCTGCAAGACCCTGCGCAGTAGTTACTTTTGTGTCAACGTTGAAAATGAAGATAGCATTGTATAACTGCCTCTATCACTCGCTTACGTTTGTCGCATCGTCCTATCTCACTTACTCGATGACAAACTTGTTTCTTGCGCAATGGTTCGCATTTCGATCTTCAGAGACACAAAGATCCGCTGTGTACAACTTAACACTATGCATGTGACAGCTGACACTTTCGTTCAAGAATATTGCGGGGATCATAATTCCTTATCTCTTTTTATTTGGGGTAGCAAGATGTCATCTTTCACTTACTTACTTCTCTAATGCTTCTTCTCTGTAGTCACCATAATTATCATCTTTTAAACCCTGATCAAGGCTGTGAGAATCCGGTGGATAAGACACGCACAGGACTGCTCAGTGTGTCGACGTTTGGAGGAGGCCTATGTCCAGCTGTGGACGTTTTTTGGCTGATGATCATGATGATGACAGTACATCCATCGTATCTTTGGTCATCCCCTTCCCTTATCCCATCCACAATCATATTTAAAACTTTATTCATAATATTTTCATCATTCCTCCGCACCACACTCTTTTCATCCAGAACGCTTTAACATATTATTATAATGGGTACAAGGTTGCGAGTAAGCTAGTTTATTATGCTAATATTTATTATAATAATTTATTATTTATTTATTAAAACGTCATGCAACATAAAGGTACATAGGCGGTCTTAAGGCATTCTCTACCAGTCAACCAAGCAATTGAATTCAATTTCTATGCAATCATCCGGGGTAACATATTCTTTACAGAAGAACCCCCGGCAAAAAATAAAAATTTCAATAAAAAAAATTAACATTTTCGCCATTTCTTTTTGTTTTAATATTTTTTATTGTCTCATGGTTTTGTGAAATATATATATTTCTTTTAATCATTAAATAGTGTAGCCTATTCCGTGATCTGTGGTTTTAGCGATACGCCGTGTTAAAAGCGATATTATTCTCAGATTTCACAGCAGGTTTTTGGTTGAAGGTCGTTCATATATCTATTAGTGCTTGGAGTTACATATTTTTGTTTTGTAAAAAATAATAATCGTAGGATACATAATCGCGAACTGGCTGACCTAAACCATATGTATCCTTCGACTGCACAGCATGATTTTCTTCTTGTGTACGTCTTTTTAGTTCGCTTCTTAAGCGGTCGGGTTTTTTATTGGTTTTAAATTAAGGGGCTGTATTCGAACAGTTGACAATCGACATCTGAGGTTCTAAGCCACGCCCACTGTCATTGGCAGCTTAGGGGAAAACTTAAATTGGAGCGAAAAGTATTTGAAAATTAAATACACAAGGCCGACCACAGAGGCCCATATCATAAACGGACTCTTCCGATGGTTTTTTACAAAAATATAACCGCGCAAGTTCTTATTTCAAACTGGCTAGCATCTGACATCAGATCGTTCACTGTTATTTTGCCTATGAATGCAACCTTATTGCTACGAAAATAAAGATCACTAAAATAGGTAATCTGGCTAGTATCATACGAGTCTTTGCCGTGCAAATTGAATAAATATTATAATTATGTCTGCTTCTATGCGACTACCACATATAAGAACACAGTACGTTACATTTTTTTTATATTGGTTTAATAGCTAGATAATTTTATATATATTATTTTAATGAGTTTTACTATACTGAAATGGACTGTGCAATATTAAACTGGAAACTTTAAATTTGAATTGAGATTTGGTGCTTTCAGTAATCAATTTTATCATTATTTACAATAGGAAAGTCACATCAAATTGTAAAGACACCTTAAATTAGCAAATATCCAAAACTTACTAGGTTTGGAATTGTCTTTTTTAGGCATGTTTAAAATATGCAATAGAATGTATGACGCTATTAATATTATTTGTACAATAAGTAGGTTCATATTCCTTGTTTAGTATTCTCTTGAAATCTTAATATATCGTTTAGTTACTAATACAAGATGACTTTCCGCTATCCTGGAATATAATAATTAAAAAGCACCTACTGGGTTTTGATATACATCAGCCCTCTGTGGTGAGGTCACGTGGTGCCGCTTTTCTGTATATTAGAGTTAAAAAACAAATAGACAGGGCGCAAAAAACACGGTCATGTAAACTTTATCTATCTATATAAAAAAAAAACCGGCCAAGTGCGAGTTGCACTCGCGCACAAAGGTTCCGTACCATTATCGCAAAAAACGGAAAAGAACACGTATGTTGTATGGGAGCCCCACTTAAATATTGATTTTGTTCTGTTTTTAGTATTTGTTGTTATAGCGGCAACAGAAATACACCATCTGTAAAAAAAAAAATTGCCTTGCTATCACGGTTCATGAGATACAGCCTCGTGACAGACGGACAGACAGTCAGGGAGATAGAAGGAACCCTAAAAATGCTGTATGTGATTGAAAGCGTCTCACTAGAGAACGGCTGAAACTATTTGTTGCTATTGTTTGTTATATATCAATCAATCAATCATTTATTTGCTATAAGTATTGGTACAGTGTAGGTGTTTAAAGATAATATAGAAAGAAATAAAATGTTTATATGCGCCTGGCACAACGCATGCCATAAAAAAACCGGCTAAGTGCGAGTCGGACTCGCGCACGAAGGGTTCCGTACTTGTTAAATTGTGGTTTACGATTTATGACGTATTTAAAAAAAACTACTTACTTGATCTCGTTCAAACCAATTTTCGGGGGAAGTTTACATGGTAATGTACATCATATATTTTTTTTAGTTTTATCATTCTCTTATTTTAGAAGTTTCAGGGTTTCACACATTTTACCACTTTGGAAGTGTCTCTCACGCAAACTATTCAGTTTAGAAAAAAATATATTAGAAACCGCAATACCATTTTTGAAGACCTATCCATAGATACCCCACACGTGCAGGTAGGATGAAAAAAGTCTAGGTAAATCAAAATTGAGTTTCAGTTTTTTTCTATTTTTGTTTGAAAATCTTAATGTGGTTCACAGAGTACACCTACTTACTAAGTTTCAACAGCATAGTTCTTATAGTTTCGGAAAAAAGTGGCTGTGACATACGGACGGACAGACAGACAGACAGACAGACATGACGAATCCATAAGGGTTCCGTTTTTTGCCTTTTGGCTAGGGAACCCTAAAAAGGAAAACATAAATACTAAAAACAGTGTATGCCTCACAACCACGTATATGTTACTGTGAAAGCCAAACTGTTGTTTCAGTTTCAAAAAAAACTATGATGAAACTTATTATTTATCGGTAAAACAGATTTACTAAGTCTTACTGGTAAAAGTCTGAAAACATCATCATCATCCTACCTGTCCTTGTCCCATGTTACTTGGGTCGGCGCAACACGTTTTCTTCTTCCATATCGTTCTGTCCCGCACCACGCTATAATTGACTCCCTTTTCTTTAATATCGCTCCTCACACAGTCCATCTATCTTTTCTTTGGCCATCCCCTCCCTCTTCATTCATCCCCAATTAAATTCATAAGAGTACACCACCGTCTAGAACCAGCCGTCACGGTACGCGTCCAAATCATCTCGGCACCTATTTCTGGGCCAGCCTCAACGGTGCGTTCCATCTTCAAGATTGTGCAGGCTTGCCCAGCGCTCAATTTGCATGCTACTAACGTGAACCGTAATGGCATTGGCCCATTTGAGCCGAACAGCCTTTTTACCCACGTCTATTATGCCCGTTTGGGAACAAAGCGTGTTCCGTATTCGGTCTGTTCTTTTTACATCCAGAATGCTGCGTTAATCTCTGGCAATCCCCAAGTGTAAGTCTTTTTGTTTACTCTCCAGGGCGATCGGCGGATTTTTTGTTAATAAATAAGAATTGTCAGTGCCGATTTGATAAAATGATAAGATCAATTAATAATTAGCTTAACAATATCAATAGACTAACAAACTATTATTGTAGCTCGTTATTGCAATTGGGATAGTTAATTGCGAGAAATACAGGACTGATCAATGTGGTGATTCTTGGTGAGCTTTATATCCACATGTGGACGATTTTTGGTTGAAACGACGAAAAATGCCAAATTCGTGAGAAATTGATTATTATTTCTCACGAATTTGAATTTTTTTGGTCAGTTCTAGGTGCCGTATGTTAGAAAGAAACAAAGATTGAAACAAATGGATACGAAGAATTTTATTAGTTCTGTCATTTCGAGACACTGCCAGCGTGGTTGGTACGACCATTCCATGTTCTGTGTTTTTTGCTTCTATTGTTTTCACATGAACGAAGAAGGTTCAAAATAGTATTCGACCTCACCTATATTATAAATATTGTTTAATTCAAATTGAGATAACATTATTTTGTATTTTCAAAGAGGTTCAAATACTTTTTAGTTATGGACTTAGTAAGTAAACTAAACGACGTGAGTCGTTTATAATACAACAAAAATATAGATGCCAGTGACAGCGGTAGTGCCAAAAAATAAAAATAATACAGACTTTGACAATATTACTTGTGATTTCGTTAGTTCCAATTAAAGCCACCAGGCTACATGATCTGGCTGCATTATACCTGATATTTTTTTGACAGATTGAATTGACGAGAAATAAATTGAATATTATTTTTGCTTTTTGCGGAAAAAAGCGACATACGTCCACCTAGCAACGCCGCGAAGCGGTCACTGTCGAATTGCACTGGATGGAAAGAGAAGCACGATGGAATTTGTATAGACTTTTTTACAAAACATAATAATATGAATTACTTAAAAATAATGAATGAAACTTCAATATATAAGACAATGAAGTTTTGCGTCCTTTTATGATACGTTATTGTTGTTAATTGTACAAATGTACGCTGGTCAGTATTACCGGAAAAATCTTTTGAAGATCACGGTAAGAGGTTACTTTGCCATTCAATTGTATCGAGGTTTTTGTGCGTAAACGTGTTTCGGCCACAACAAAGTTTTCGGAAATATGATCAAGATTAACATATCTTTTTTCCGCTTCCACATCTTCAATAGATTTGGCTAAAAAATGTTTAAAAGAAAGCCTATTTTGAGTATTCAGCCCCTTAAGTACTTTTTTGTTTATCTATACTAATCTATACTAAAATTATAAAGAGGAAAGATTGGTATTTTTGTATGTTACGAATATACTTAAAAACTTGGACCCATTTAGAAAATTCTTTCACCGTTGGGAAGCTACACTATCCCCGGGTGGCATAGGCTACTTTTTATCCCTGTATTCCCACGGGAACGGACACTACGCGGGTGAAACCGCGAGGCGTCCGCTAGTAAGTTACAATTGAATTATCATTTATTATCACGATTTTTTTTCCAATTTCTTTTAAACATAGTACTAGTATCTATTTTTGTAATCACCTCTTAAAACCCTTCATTTGGATACACCACACGATAGCTTTGGAAGAAAAAAATATTGGGATCCCTACAAAATGGCGCTCAAAATCCGCCATTTTTCTTGTTTCAATTTTAATGTAACCCAAGTGACACTCATCGATTGACGTGAGAATATTCAAAAACTGCCTACGCTTTTGGTTACTGAACGCCACATAATCCGAACAAACATAGACTGATAAACACATTACCCTCCTTTGCGTCGCGTAGTCGAGTAAAACGATATTATCCTCAGATTTCACAGCAGGTTTTTGGTTGAAGGTCGTTCATATAGAGACTATTAGAGCTCGGAGCTCCGTTTTTTTTTGTTTTGTAATATAAATAACTTTATAGTTATGTAGAGTTATGTAAAAGATTGCAAAAAAGAAGGCTTGTGGATTATTTATTCTGTGGGTTTGGTTGGATCTAGGTTTTGGTTCTATGGGTCAATGCGGGGTCAGATTTAATTACCTAGTGGCACTACGCAGACGTGATAGGTATCGATACCTATCTTACGATATTATGATGATGAAAAAAGTTCTAAACTCTTCTAGTAACTTCAGCTAAAAACTTTTATTTCAGACAAATGTCCATAGGATTAGTAACAATTTACTTAAAAAACTAGTGTTAGTAGGTACAGATATAAAACTAAAATATACAGCTACACTAGCGTGGAGCTGCATCCACCATTATCAGAGAATCCCACCGATCTGCGAACACACTGAGAATAGTGTCGGTACCGCCGCGCCGCGAACACGCGTCATCAGAGAAGCACATCTTTTTTATAGGCTGCAAGGAAAGGGTTATGTTTTTCGCGCGTATCTTGTATGTTTGTATGTATGTAATATTCTTTATCACCTCTTATATTGCAAACCGCTAGACGGATTTTTATAATTAATACATCGTTAGATAGGGCTTCGCCGCCCAAGTGTTCTTAGATATGTCACGTTAAAAAAAACAAAAATAGCGGATTTTGTGCGCCATATTGGGGGGCACTAAATTTTTTTTTTTCTTCGAAACCCATCGAAATGAATTGGTATCAAAATGAAGGATTTTTAGAGGTGATTACAAAAATATATACCACTTATATGTCTAAATCTGATTCGAAAAAAAAATATAACTAAAAAGTTGTAAATAAAAAAAGTTAATTTAAAAATCAAAAACCCGACTGCTTAATAAGCGAACAAAAAAGATGTAAACAAGTAGAAAATCATGCTGCGCAGTCGGAGGATCAGGTGGTCAGCCAGCTCGCGAATATGTATCCAGCAGTCGGGTTTTTGATTTTTAAATTAACTTTTTTATCTACTAATGGTATCGAAACCGTCAATGTTTGTGTCCGCAAACATCCCTGACGCACTGCAACGCCACGGCAACCTCATCAGTTCTCTCAGTGCATTATTATATTGGACGCGCAGGTCGCTGTGTGCTCTCTGAGTGAAACAGACCCGTACATCGCGCAAACCTGCGGGCCTGAATGTTATAACGAACAGCCAGCGACCTACGATCCCTCTCAATGTCACAATTATCTTTAAGATCTTTGGTGACCCAGTGGCCTAGGTATTTAAACTTCTCTACCCTTCGCAGGGGTTCTCCACACAATGCGAAATTTGGAATACTAGAATATGTCACCAATAATACCTATTTAATTCCGCCTAGCCCTTTCCAACATCAATCAACAGCAGTACAAACGCGTAGTCGGAAGCCCGCATGTCTAACGAACAAAGCTTCGAGTACATTTATTTATATTTCTATAACTAGGAATTTCGCTTTGTGAATGTTAATTGTGACCATCACAGAGCAAAACTATTTGTAGTACATGACTGCCTGCTCAATGTGAGCACCAGATGAGCAGCCTCGCGGAGTGGAGACTCGGCTTGAAACTGGAAGCCGAACACATACCTACACTACGACGTAGTTGGGTATCCTCACTTTCCTGTTTCCTTCATATCATTTTCTCTCCTCATCCAGCTATAGAAACACACGCCATATTTTAAAGAACCGGTAACAGCAAGGAAATCCATACTGATATAACATTACGAAAGTATATATGTCTGTTTATTTGTTACGCTTTCAAATGAACCAAATTTAATAATCTTTGGTATCAAAGTCAAATTTCATTATTTTAATAAGGCCACTAAGCGGCAATTTTAAACGTCAGAAACATAAATTTATAAGTAATAATAATTGATTCTACCGTCCTATCGGAAAAGTAGCTTGGTATGGAGAAAAACAGACCAGAAACTCCACAACCCTCTTCGAAAACAATAAGTGTTTTACAATATTTACACACATATATAATAATATATATACGCGAGGACGATGCACCCAGACTAACACAACTATACTGCGTATAGATATAAAGTATTACAAACACTAACATGCAAATTCATTAATTTGATAAATTAGGAACATGGTTCTCACATACTTACGAATATTGTAAACATAGATAAATGTCCGAATGCAACAACAGCAGAACAGTGTGTGAGTCAATTTCTTCATCAAAAAGAGAAGAAGAAGAATAAAAGGAAGTATAGATTCAACCCTGGATTGAAAGATAGAAGATAAAGGAGAATGCCCATGGACAGTACTAAAAAAAAAGTTTATTGTGTCACAATCATTTCTGGACAATAAATAAAACAAAAATATTTTAAGTATTTTAACTTCTTTTCAAAAAGATTCCTAGTGGTGTTCATTTTCTTGAATTAATAAGAATTTTTATTTCCGTTTCACATCTAAAACATATTCCGCCATTTATGTTAGGGTTGAGGCATGTTGACATAATCTGAAATCGATTAAAGAAGAAGATCGAAGAATCGTTTATTTTATAATCTACCTGATACACTGAATCAATCCATCCGGATTCGTCTCTTTAATGTAAAGAACAAACTTATATTGAAATTGGGGTGGTTTACTATTTTAATGCAAACCAAGATAAAAAATGAATCATGTTTTTAGAAATCGATTATATTACCGATTTGGTAACATGCCTATAGTTGTCAGTCATTTCATTTGACAGTGACAGTAGTCGTCTTTTCAT
The DNA here is from genome assembly GCA_964057195.1 of Orthosia cruda. Classification (NCBI taxonomy): domain Eukaryota; kingdom Metazoa; phylum Arthropoda; class Insecta; order Lepidoptera; family Noctuidae; genus Orthosia; species Orthosia cruda. Next base: position 2,988,156 of record OZ059852.1, on the reverse strand, counting down.
TTGTTTTGTTTGTGTTTTGTTACGTCCAGTTGAGTTTTATGTTCCGCCGTTACTAAATACTTATCACTACAACACCGCCATGTGTTTGTGAAAATAGTGCTTAATAAGACAGGACTTCATATTTGTGATTTCCGACATGGCTACTGTTCGAAGTTGGTGTCTCAATTGTTCTTTGATGTTGGCGCCATATATGCGCAGACATAACATTTTGTCGAAGATTCTTGATAATATATTGGACCATATTACGGGCTTGGATCTACACCGGTAATTAAGAATAACATTATATATCTTAACAGCACTTGAAAAAATGTGTAACGAATACAAATCTTAAATATGTTGGCGCAGAGTCCATATTGCTGTGAATCTACTGTAACCTAAAAAGGAATATATTTCGTTCAATATCTCTTAACTCCCGCAATGAAAATTGACTAAAGTTGGTACGTGTAATTAATTAAGGTAACATAATCAAATAAAGGTGTTTTAACAGGACACTAAAATGTTTCGGTCAGTACATTTCTCCATACAAAATGGGCATTCTCCTTTGTTCCCAAGAAAACATTCTCTTGGGATAATGTTCATAGAAAGAGAATTTCATAAAAATTTCATGAAATTCTCTTTCTATTCTTGATCAACCACCTACTTCAGTTAAACAATACAAATTACTGTGTACTTTATTTACGTCTAAATTTTTAATCGTTATTATTAAGTTTTCACACCGAAACCGCTGAACCAATGCTGATATATTTCGAATAGATTTGACTTTGTATGCACTTTTTTCTCGGGAGAATTGACCCGGGATAGTTGGAAGATTTTGTTTCACGTAGGCAAAGCCTCTTTTGGGAAAACTAATTAAAAAAAAATTGTTGTGTCTTCCTAATGGGCAAGTATAATACTTGCCCATTAGGAAGACACAACAATTTTTATGCCAGAATAGATTACCCGAATATCATGAAACTTGAACATAACCGGTGAAATGAGAGTGTACCAAGACTGAACTGTATACATCTGTGTACCCCTTTAGAGCGTACTGGCGTGATGTTATATTATGAAATGGTGTAAACAATAAACAGACATGCGATTGCAGCTATCCCAAGAGATTTGCCGTTATTTATTGAAAAGTTCTACATCATATCTTCATCAAATTGAAATGGGACCAATTTCGGAACAAAATACTCTTTCAAACAAAAAAGGAATTTTCAAAATCGGTCCACAATTGACGGAGATATCCGTGACCATAAAAAAACCGGCCAAGTGCGAGTCGGACTCGCGCACGATGGGTTCCGTACCATTATCGCAAAAAAATGGCAAAAAAATCACGTTTGTTTTATGGGACAGACGGACCGCGGAGTTAGTAATAGGGTCCCGTTTTTACCTTTTGGGTACGGAACCCTAAAAAAACATAAAGTCGAACGTAGAACCTCCTCCTTTTTGGAAAGGCTATAAACACTTTTCACGCAGGTAAAGCCACGGGCACCACATAACTTCCACATGAGAAGATCTCGATCAAGAGCGATATTTACGGAAGGCGTTTGTAAACACACCTTCTTTGAGAGTAAATAGTAATTAATTATGAACTATTGAGGAAAACATTAGATTAAATACTGAGTAATTAGCGTGACAAATTTTCTATACTAATTGGTAGAAAATACAAAGTCCGAGGAAATCGAGCAGAAATAATATTTTAGTGTGTTTCATTCATAATTTTTGCTGAAATGGGTCTTTTTGGCGCTGCCGTGATGCACACTTACCTGCTAATTTCTTACAAGTTTGTTTTAACCCCCGACGAAAAAAGGGGGCTGTGTATCTGGAATTGTCCCAAAAAACAGACTTTCGTCTTGAGACACTGTGGTAAATTGGACGAGAAGATACCGTGGTATCAGTTCGGCATCTGGGAATAGATCTGCCCTGTGTTAAGATATTCAGTAAGCTTGATACGTTAGACTTTCATTCTCACAGGTTTATGCGGGTTACGTTAACCGCAGTCACCGCAGTTGACTATATGTAGTTTTATTATAACCTCGTTAGTCTTGTGGTCGAAAGCGCTACTGCTAAGCATGAACTCCTGAGTTCGATTGCCGAGTCAGGTATTACAGAAATTTCTCTGTAGAAGCCCGAAGGCTGGACTTGTGCCCGGCAATAGGCTAACCCTACCTGCATGCATAACATGTAGGTAGGGTAAGCCTATTGAGAGAGACTTAATCATAACTGGCGAGAGGCCACATTTTGGTGGCTTTTCATTCCTTTTATTTTTCAATATTATTTAAAACAAAACTTGAGTATTTATCTACTCAACAAGCTCTAAACGACGAACTACTCAATGAGGTATGTTAACTTTTTTTTTCGCATCCAACTTCAACCGTTTGGCTGTAAAACCTGTGTGACAGACGACGGACAGACAAACAAACCGGTTAGTTACAGGAATGGGGATCCGTTTAGACCCTTCGAGTACGGAACCCTAAAAACCTGTAGAAGTATAGAAGCTTACGTTTATTCCGTTTTAGAAATAGTTCAGCCTTATTTGCGTCATCTCCAGCAATTATAGATATATGTATGACGGTCCCTTTCTGAATTTCGATGTGTCATATTTACACTTAGTAACTGTACGGATGCAAGGGATGACCCAGGATTTCTTTCTGGGAGGGGCATAAGGGGCGGCCGGGCAAAAAATCAACAGTAACTGTTAGAAATAAACTTGAAGTAACATATTTCAAGTTTATTTCTACAAGTTCATCTTTTCAAGTTCTGTATGTATAGGAAGGTTATGAAAGTGTCACAACAATAGAAAAATATATGTTCTAAAAAGACATTTTTCTTTTATGTTTCCTGCTAAAGATGTCCAGCACATCATTAGCGTCCATTTTTGCCACAACGTCTTGATGGATATGCATTAAATAAAGAATTTATTATGCAATCCATTCAAACGCTCTTCTGTCATCCTGTTGCGAAGCTATGACTTTAATCAACGTAAGGTGGAGAAAGATCGCTCGGCAGTGCTAGTAGTCACTGGAAACGCTGGGCACGGGCCTCCGTGCCCCTCCCCTTAAATCCGCCCTTGCTTTTATGTATGTACCTACTCACAGCTTGAATTGACTGAATACGGGAAATCCTACGCGTTGCACTTGCAAGCATCTCCACGCCACACAATGCAGTTAACTAAAGATCATTGACTCATTGATTGTATGATACAACAGCTTGGTTATAATGCTCACTTGTTTTGTTGTTTAGCATTGATTGAATGATTATGATAATAAACACTAGGCGGAAGTCTACACAATACATATTCGAACAATGTGGAAATCGTTGGATCCTTTTATTTTGAGTGGGTGGGTTATGGTCTGGAGCAAATTGATTGAACTCCGGCAAATTCTTTCTTAATCCTTAGACTCTGCGTTCACTGTTTCCTACGGGCAAATCTGAAACGCACCTATAAATTCTTTCGTCGCTTTTGAAAGACTTACTTATCTCTCTTCGTATTCGTTGTCTTCATTACTGAAGGTCGTGCCCGTCTTGGAAAGCTTTCACGGAGTCATTGACGAGCTGCTTCCAAGCCACAGGGCAGTGGTCACCGTGAATCCCGTAATCGCCCTGATCTGTACTGACCACCGAGTGGGTGAGCATCCGCTTGGCCTTTTCCCGTCCACTTTTCCTACAACAACCAGGTTATCTGGCTGTCTCCGGGCGATGTGACCAAAGTAATTTAGGACTCTTTGGTAGCAGATCGTTGTGAGTCCGGTTTTGATGTTTAACTGGTAGAGAATGGACTTATTTGTGCGTTTTGCTGTCCATGATATGCGCAACATTCTCCTCCAGCCCCAAATCTCGGAAGCCTCAATCTTTCTTTGATCAGCCGAGCTAATTGCCCAAGAACACGATACACGGTTTTAAACTGATATATATATATATATATCTAGATATAAACTATTGCCTAATATTCCAATTTACGCTTTTGCTTTCATACTGAAGTTATAACAGTTCCAATGGTGAGTCAACCATAATCACAACTACAAAATTCATAATATATTTACTGGACTACAAGAGCCACTCTTCACGTGACCAGAGAGAGGGCTGGCATTTTCTTCGTCCAGAGAATCAGCTTTGCCAGCCAACGTGACAATGCTGCCAGCGTTCTGGGCACGTTGCCCATTGACATCGATGTAGACGAATTTTTTTATGCACAATGAGCCCTTTTTCCTCTCCTCTTTGTATTTATATATAGGCTCGTTTTTTAGGGTTCCTTGCCTCAAAAGGTAAAAAAAAGGAACCCTTATAAGATCACTTTCTTGTCCGTCTGTCCGTGTGTCACCACCGATTTTCTCAGGAACCTAGCAAATTGAAATTTATACCAGATACTGAGGTCTATAAGTCCCTATTAGGTGTATAAAAAGGTCAAGGTCCTGAGTCTGCCTTCAATTTGCCTTAATTTTCAACATTTATTAAGTTTCGGAATTATCCTTTGCCTTGCTTTTAACCAAAGTTGTCATTTCTAGCTCAACCGGAAGTACCCTACAGGTTTTGGGTTGAATACCTATATGGCAGCTCCCGTTTACCTACAATCACGAAATTTGGCAAAAAGTAAGGTCTTATAGCACAAATAAAGGAAAATTCCAAAAAAATTAAATGTGTTGAAGATTAAGGTAAAGTTTGGTACTTACAAGTATTCGCAAAAATCTAAATTCGCCTATATCTTTAAAACTTAGCCACCAATAATATTTATACCATTTTTATATGCGGTATAGTGGGTAGGTATGGAACACTCGGCGCACGAGTTCGGCTCGCACTTGACCGGTGTTTTTTTTAGATATATTTGTTAATATATTTACTACAATATTAAAACACTTCAAATGTCAGTCCATAAGACAAGAATCTATAAAATTGTCATCTTTATCCATTTCATTGTCATCATCATGCAATGTCTTTTCAATTTCGTTATTGACAAACAAAGATTGCAACATTTTCACACTTCATTGTTGGAATTTTAGATATTCGATTGTTTCAATAATTGTCGTAACATTTGCGGGATTTTCTTCTTGCAATATTCGCTTTCATTCAATTTTTTTACCTCTTTAGTGAATCAATCAATGTCGAGTCGTGGATAATCCTGTTTTGAAACATCTTCCAAATATCGTTCTGGACTCTTCAGTGTTTCAGGTTGTGTGTGGGTTTTTTGTATTTTCAACTCTAGGGTGTTAACCCTAGAGTTGAAAAGGAAGGAACATAGGTACTTATGATGTGTGTTACTTTGGCTAATATAATAATGGCCCATTTGATAGAAAGGTTTTCTGTAGACTCCTGCAACATGAAGAGGTTTTCTGATTTGGTACCATTATTGGAATAATTCATGATCTTACAACCTGTGATGTCTCGTCAAGCGTACTAAAATTCACATGGCTGAATGGAATTTGACATAGACACTTTTTTATCCCGGTATTTAGTGGGATATTTTCCAACCTACACTTGGGCGAACACGCATGGTAAAGGTAGCCCTGAATGAAGTAATATAAGCATAACTTCATTCAGGGCTGGCATGGCCACCCATCTATACGGACTGTAACAATAATGGGTCCTTCAAATATTGCTGCTAAGGTAATAGTATTTTTACGACCAATTATTGTTATAATATCTGTTTTTCTTTTACTGCAGTCGGTGATTTAAGTGTTTATAATAAAGGAAACATAAATAAAACTAAGTAAACCAGCGTTGCATAACAAGTCCTCGTGTTAGCGGTAAAGTTACGCATGCTGTGCTGGATTTAAAGATATATATTATTTATGAACTAGCTGACCCCCGCGGCTTCGCGCCCGTCAACGGGGTATCTACCTACCTACCCAACAAACAAACAAACTCTTCAGCTTTATAATATTAGTATAGATGTTGATAAAACTCCTTCGCAAATGAACAAATTTTAATACTATAAAAAAAAGTTATAATGAGTCAATCTTAAAAGATAGGCATATGCTGTCGCGGACTTTTTTAAGAACTTTTAAAGAGGAACAATTCTATCCTACATGATATTTGCGTAATTTAAACCGTTTACGCAGCGCACGCAACGGAAGCTCTCAAAAAGGATTAATTTTGCCCGTTATTGCAACATTTTTCATTTATGCTCCGCTCCTATTGGTAGTAGCGTGATGTTATATAGCCTATAACCTTCCTCGTTAAATGGACTATCCATCACAGAAATATTTTTTCAATTCCAACCAGTAGTTCCTGAGATTAGAGCGTTCAAACAAACAAACTTTTCAGCTTTATAATTATTATTAGTATAGATATTTATTGTTTTATTTCTCTGTTCTTTTCGTAACGACTGGCAATTGGCTTTCTTTTTCGAAGTCGGTGTCCATAGCAAAAAAAAACTGTACCTACCAAAGACACTTCGAAAAAGAAAGTTATTTTTCACTTTGTAGTGTTTTTAGTTGGAAGTCGGTAGTAACTTTTGTGAAAAAGTTTTTTTTTATCTTCTTTTTGTACTACCTAACCGTTGACAATTTGTACACGGTTAGGTTATTTATTAGGAATTGATTTCGGTTTAAATCCATTAATTTCAATAAAATGTTGGTACATTTTTGTTCAATTTACGTACTTCGCACTATATCATTGTTTTTGTTTAAGCATATAATAAATACACTCAAGTAAACCAGCGTTGCCTAACAAGTTCTTGTAGTAACGATAAAGTTACAATTTCGCATGCCGTGCTGTATTTAAAGCTGTATTTTATGAATATTTATTGTTTTATGTCTCTGATTATTGAGTAAGCCTTGGAAGGAAGCATTTTTGCGATTGTATCAATACACAACGTTCAACGTTGTAACAGTCTCATAGAGCATTTAATTTAACCGATAAGACTGATAGGTACTTACAATAAAAAAACTAATTTCCAGTAAACTACCCTATTAAGTGTATTCTATTATATTCTATTCTACAAACATTATTAACAAACTCCGTCATTCCAAAATCTGTTTCTCATTGTCTCAGCCTCGGGGTCTCATTGCTAAGAAAGAAAATTTGGTAATCTCACTAGATGCATCTATCTGTTATTGAATGTGTGTAAAATTGTCATTTTCTGGAATTGAACATAAACATTGTATGTTCTTGTTTAGTCAACTCTCCTAAGTACAAAATTATGGAATATTGGGCTCTTAATTCACATTTCAAAGATTATTTGAACGGATCATTTAAAATTGATGCTAATAGATGGCGCATTTTTAAATTTCTGAGGCATTCCACTCGATTGTTAAAATTTGCATTGTAATACATTTTGCTGCAAAAGAAACTGTAAAAACGTGCAAAGAAATACTATAAAACGAACCTTCACTGTATTTAAAGAAAAAATATTCACGAACCTAGTAAACCCTTTTACTTGCAAGTCGCTGCTAACACCATCTGTCTATCACCGTGAAACAGAACCGAACGCGTTCGATGTACAAAAAAATATCAGATTAATCACACGAAAAACGCTAGTTACGTCGGCACGGTTTCTTTGTATGGGATGAGGCATCTTTATTATCTAGTATTATATTATCTGTGGCTCAGCCTAGCCCTTCATCAATCTCGATCACAAACCAACATGTCTATGGCATTCTATGTGTGCTAGAATGCGTGTCAACGGTGCTGCGTTCATGTTTTGTTTACTTATCAAGTCATCATGTACCTGATTGTATTAACTACTGTCTGTTAGTTGTTAAGGCACTCATTCATATAAATATTCGATAATGGATAATTCGTCCTCTTCGCTAAAAGTGTACTGACCATTGTACCAAGCTGTATCACCAAAACTGTTTTACCTTACTAGGTCTACAATCTTCTTGAATTTACGATGTAATTTATCGCGTTTTTTTTTTTAATATTAGGCTCGTGCTTGACCACTATCTAACCTGATGGTAAGCGATGATGTGGTCGACGATGAAGCACGCTTGCCTAGAAGTAACCTATTCACTCTTGACTTAAATACCCCTAGGTTGTAGCTATCGGGAAATATAGACTCCGGCAGGGAATTCCACTCCTTAGCTGTACGCATAATAAAAGTATTCTCAACACGTTTAGTGCGTATGGGTGGGATGTCCACCATGTACCGATGGCGCATCGCCGTACGTCTGGTACTCCGATGATGAAACGGGCTGGGCGGAATTAGATCATGCAATTCCATCTCACACTCCCCGAAATGCAACCGATAATAAACCGACAAGCTGGCAACTCGGCGATGATGTTCAAGGCTCTGGAGCTTTGACTTAACCAGTGCCTCATCGCCGATGTGCCTCTCGGCCCGCTTTTCGATCGACTCTAGTGCATCAAGCTGGTATTTGGCAGATCAGTCCCAGAGATGCGAACAGTACTCCATGCATGATCGAACTTGCGCTTGATTCAAGCTGAGCAGCTGTTCTGGCGTGAAGTACCTTCTCACCTTTGCAAGGAGGCAAGCTTTTTGGCTGCCAGCTGAATGTATGGGCCAAAATAGATTTTACAAGCGTTTCTTAAGTTTGAAGATTGACCCGTGTGACTTTTATTATTGAGCCACGTGCTTCTCTGTTTTGTATTATGACAGTGTGTGCTAGAATGCGTGTCATCAACGGTGCTGCGTCCATGCTTTGTTTACTTATCATACAATCGTGTACTGACTGTATTAACTTTATCGTTGTTACTCATTTATGATTGTCATATCGGTAATGGAGGATCTAGGTGTTGTCCTTAGCTGTGTGTGTTGCCATATGACATAATTATGGCTGTGACGTGGTTGCTCACACTGGGCCTCATCAGAAAACTTACAGTCACCCAAAGGGCAAAGGAGAGGGCTATGCTATGGTGAAGGAGCATTACCTTTCACTATATTTTTTATTCTTCTCCTTTCTCTGTTATATATTTGATATGTATTAGTATATTAAGTAATATTGTATGTATGTATTATAAACTTGACCGTTAGTAGAAGCTTATATGTATTGAGATAGGCGACTCCATTTCCCGCTTTAGCAGACCTCTCTTTCTACCCTGTAGGCTGTCTCTTTCGCACACACCCCCCCTTTTACCAGGCGCGCGAGGTAACTGGTGATCCGAGCCTCCTCGTCATTGGCGTGATATTTCCCGCGCAGTTCACTTGTGCTAATAAAAAATATATTCTCTTTGTTAAGTTCAGTGATCCCAAGGAAGAACTCACGTAAGTGCACAAGTGATTTTATAAAACGATTTTATCGTTCGTTTTTAAAAAATATTTTTTAATTTTCTACCCTCAGTATTTCTTTGTATGAATTCCTTTTAAAGATCGTATCTTAGGTTTTGTTATTTCCTTTAAAGGTAGTGCAAACCCAGGAGCGCTTAACATGGGGTCCGATGACCAAGTTAAACCAGTTTCTACCGCTGGCGGATCGGGTACAAAACCGCAGGAATATAAATCACGTTTACGTGAACGGCAATCATCCGTATCGAGTAGTAGTAGTAGCAGCTCGACATCGTCATCTAGCTCCTCAAATCATAGCTCAAAGAAAAGGAATTCTAAGCGCCGTCGACGGCATCAATCTAGAAAACGAAGGCGCGACCGTTATCTTATTGATAAATTATCAAAAGATGTAGACAAATTACAAAAAACCGTTCAGAGTTATGAGTACCCTCCTAATTATAATTGTAATAGTGATAATGTTTCCATTGTAAGCCGAGATGTAGATAACGAGCTTTATAACGAATATTGCGCCTCGCAGGCGTCACCAATACAGAATTCTGAGAATCCGGTAGGTGCCCCGGAATTATCATTTGATATTGAAACAAAGCTAAAAGATCCCGCGGTTCCAAAAACTCCAGCAAATTTTTTAAATATGTTAGATGAAGTTCAACGTTTTGGAAAAAACACGTGGACTGATATTAGATACGCGGAAACACAAAAACTATATAACCATTCACCGGGATTTACGGAAATGGAATCAAACGAGGAGGTAAAGGCGTATGATAATATACGCCACCTGGCCTATTCCGACAAATCTTACGCAGCTATTACATTCGGCATTTTAAAGCAAAAAGAAGTTTTAATAAGTAGTTTACGTAATTTAATTTCATGGTCTCAAACGCCAGATGCTACCCTCACAAATTTAAAAAATAAAATTGATGAAATTTTTCTAAAAGGAGAATTCCAGAAAGTTTCTCAAGACCTTTTACAAATGGCTTGCGGCCACAGAGCAGAGACTATAGAAATGAGAAGGGACGGTATACTTAAGTACATTAGAGACCCCTTGGTAAAAACAGCTGTAAATAAAATCCCGCCTTCAAATACACACATTTTTGATCCGGAAGCTCTCACATCGGCCCTTGAAAAAGCAGGCGGTGTTAGGAAGGCGTTCTGGCCAGTGAACAGACCTAGCAGCGGGAATGCTTCGCGAGCAAAACCCAATAATTCTGCTGCACGTTTCCCCTCGCAGGGGCACCCACGTAATACTGGGCCATCGCATGGTCACGGTCACCAAAACTATTTCTGTGATGTGTCAAGCAATATGCATTGCCCTCACACTCAGCCCTCGCAGGGTAATTATCAAGGCTACTATTACAACACGAAAGCACAAAACAATGCTGGCCCAGATCATCGCACTGGTACTAACAATAGGCGTACTAATAATAATTTTCGATCTCGTGGATCGGGACACTCTCAAAGAGGTCAGAAACGCCGCTCGTCGCCTTCGGGCTACAAAGGCAACAAGAGGCAGAGACAATGACTCGCAACCTTTCCTAGCCGGACAGTTAGCACATTTTGTCAACCAGTGGAAACAAATGGGAGCCCCATCTTTTATATTACGGATAATAACAGGGTATCGCATACCTTTTCGTCAAAGACCTCCCTTGATAACACCGGACCTAAAAAGCGATCGCCATCGCACCTTAGAGTCCAAGGAGATGTCTTTACTCATTCGTCAAATGAAACAACAAGGCGTGTTGAGGGTGGCACCACTCACTCCGAGCTTTGTGTCCTCCCTGTTCTTGGTACCAAAAAACGATGGATCATATCGACCTGTACTCAACCTACGGTTGCTCAACCACTATGTGCTAACAGAACGGTTTCGATTAGTAAACATGTTTCGAGTCCCAGACTTTCTCCAAACTCAGGATTGGATGTGCAAGGTCGGCCTTTCACAAGCATACTTCAATCTACCGATAGCAGAGTCACACAGGCGATTTTTACGTCTCCTTTACAGAGACGAAGTACTGGAAATGACATGCCTTCCGTTCGGGCTAAGTACAGCCCCGAAAGTTTTCGCTTGTCTGACAAATTGGATTGCACAAATTCTCAGAGAAAAAGGACTGAGAATAATAGTGTATTTAGACGATTTCTTGCTAACACATCAAAATCCAAAGATATTAGTCCAGCAGATGGACCTGCTATTGGAGACGCTAGAAATCCTCAGATTCCAAGTGAATTACGAGAAATCTGTCCTTGTCCCTCAAAAGTCTGTAACATATCTCGGTATTGTTTGGCATCCTTGGACAAATCACAAACAACTACCAGCAGAAAAGTCATCTGCCGTAATCAAAAAAGTCACACATGCTCTGAAAACGGGCAAATTGACCCTAAAAGAACTACAAAGCCTGGTAGGTTTACTGAATTTTGCAAGCTTTGCGGTTCCTCGAGGCAGGCTAAACCACCGGTCCACTCTGCAGTTCTTAAACTCCCTGCCCGAATACACAACCCCAATCAGATACGTTCTACCTCGCTCGGTGTTAGACGAGATGCAATGGTGGCTTCAACATTGCCATCTTTCATCCCCACTTCACATTCCACCTCCGACACATTACTTAACTACAGACGCCTCAGACATAGCATGGGGAGGACAGCTCGACAACCAGACCATGTCAGGTGTTTGGAACACAGAGGAACGATTTCTACACTGCAACGTAAACGAGTTGTTAGCAATTCTGAGAGTACTAGAGATACAAGCTTCAAATATAAAGGGAGGATCAGTTCTGATTCAATCGGACAACCGATCTGCGGTAGCCTACCTTCGAAACGAGGGCGGGACCAAGTCCCAGTTACTCATGAATGTAACATACAAAATTCTACGGATCCTGGACCATCATCAGATTCAATTCAAAATTTATTACATTCCCGGGAGGTTCAACAATCACGCGGATTGTTTATCCAGACAGCGGCGGAGCCCAGAGTGGCACTTAACATCGAATTGTACGGAAATGATCTTTGCGAAAATGGGAACACCCGTGATAGACCTGTTTGCATCCAAGACAGCACGAACAGTAGCGAATTATGCAACCCTAGACTTGAACGATCACGAAGCATTGATTCACGATGCTTTCAGCCTAACTTGGAATTACCCTCTGGCATGGATATTCCCACCACCATTTCTTATCCCCAGAGTGTTGATGCACCTCAATCAAGCATCAGGTCTTTACCTCATTGTTGTTCCACGTTGGGAGAAGGTATTCTGGCGGGCGGACCTGAAAGCACGAGCAATCGCAGCCCCCTTCACCTTGACGAACCTGGAACGATTCCTAGTCGACACGACGACGGGGTTACCACCCCCCAAAGTCGAGAACATGGTTCTAGAGGTCTGGAAATGTGGGGGTGGGAAGACAAAATAAAAACATGGGATTCTAGTCAGGTATCCTTACTTAAATCTGCGTGGCGTTCTTCGACGTGGAAAACCTACAAGGCACCATGGAATCGTTGGATGTCATGGACAAAACAGCATAACATAAATCCAATGCATCCTGAAGCATCCCATTTAGCACAATTTTTAGCCGACCTGTATATTAAATTTAACTTCTCATATAACACAATCGTTCTTCACAAATCAGTAGTTTCCACTCTCTGTAACACAGAACTATCTGGTAAGTTAGGTGAAAATGTTCTTGTAAAACATATTTTAAAAGCAATATCTTTAAAAAATCCAATTATTCCAAAACCACCTATCTGGGACATTAATATTCTGACCAATTTTATGAGTATTTACTCGGTAGACAGTACAAACACTTTTCAAACTGTTCGTCATACTGTAGCGTTGTTGTGCCTTTGTTCGGGTCGCAGGATTCACGACTTGACCCTTTTGGGTGTTGACAGAGATGAATGCGTTATCAAAAACGACTTGATTACCTTATGGCCTCAATTTGGGTCCAAAACAGACTGTAGAGATTATAGACAATCAGGGTGGAATCTCATGGCTAACACTCAAAATCAAAACTTAAATCCTGTATTTTGGGTAAATCAAACAATAGCTATTCTAAATGAAAGACGTAGGAGCTCTGGTACATCAAATTTATTTATAACTTTACGAGGTCCGCCATCACCTGCCTCCAGAACGGTCATTGCAGGTTGGTTCAAGTCGCTTTTGAAGGCAGCAGGTATATCTGCAACGCCAGGAAGTGTGCGTTCAGCTGTGGCATCTAGAAGTTGGATTGACAATTCCCCCCTGGATGATATTTTAGAGAAAGGGAATTGGAAATCTGTAAAAACCTTTCAAAAATTCTATCGTCGAGAGGTAATGGTTTCCTCAAGTAATAGTAATCCTAGCACGGATATTTCTACACTTTTTGTTCCGGTCCGTTGATTTTGACACTAGATCATTACTTTATTGATTACAAATATGTACAGTGATTGTTGATTTATTGTTAAATTAAAATTGTTGATTAGTTATATTATTGTCTACAATTATATGTTGTTCATCATTATAACGATAACAATTAGGTACAATGGTTGATGGTGATCGTTTAATTATAATTGTTGTTTAGTTATAAAATTCTACATTATACGTTTTTCATGTGATAATTATTTGTTATTGAAATGTCTCGTTCTTCACACACTATGCTTTCATTTTATTCTATATTACCTATTTTATACATACCTACCTACTACCTTCATAGTAGTTTGTAATATCCAACCACATTGGCGTTTCTCCTTTAAATCACCAGGCGATAACAAACAGGTCTCAATACATATAAGCTTCTACTAACGGTCAAGTTTATAATAGAAGCGTTTTACCTGAAATAAAACGATTATTATATACTTACCTTAGTAGAAGCTTACTTTTAATCTCTGCCTGGTGGTATTTCGACGCAATGACGAGGAGGCTCGGATCACCAGTTACCTCGCGCGCCTGGTAAAAGGGGGGGTGTGTGCGAAAGAGACAGCCTACAGGGTAGAAAGAGAGGTCTGCTAAAGCGGGAAATGGAGTCGCCTATCTCAATACATATAAGCTTCTACTAAGGTAAGTATATAATAATCGTTTTATTTCAGGTAAAACGCTTCTATTGTGTGTTATTAAGTCTAAGTAATATTATTTTCATCACACTTGCACGTAAAAAGTATCTAAACATACAGGTTAACTTGGCCGTAATGCCCCATATAAAACCCTCGGGCTTTCTTTTTGTCATGAAACCCTAGGGCGGTAAGTAATATTTTTTTAATTAATGGCACAGCACACAGGTCATGCAAGTTCAAGCAAGGAGTTTACACGCAATTAAAAAATTGTCTTAAAATGTTATCTAAACAGGAATTTATTTGCAATCTCGCTACATGTTACTTAAATACTCAACTAATGTTCTTAATAATCGATTTTAATAGTTATAGTATGAAAACGTCGAAATTATTTAATTCTTTTTACACTTCGTCATGGCTGTATTCTGTGGTGTGGGCAAAAATTCGCCAAACGCTTAAAAAAAAGTTCACGTATTTCGTAATAACAGCTGTGCTGACTCGTTTATGAAAGCTATAATTCATAATTATTACTTGCAAATGTTATGAAAAACATTGTGTGTATCACGGGCGGTACGGGAATTACGAACCTCGACTCAAAAAGCCCTCAGTCTTCGACTTCGGGCTTCTACTAGAGCCTCGATCGTAATTCCTTACATACCGCCCTTAATACACAATGTACTATTTTGATATTTTGTACACTGACCACCCTAAATTCTTCTGCTATCATTCAGTCCATCCAAAGGTTGTCTGTAAGAGATTGCCTAGTGCGATAAGACCGCCCATTGTACACTTGTATATTTGAACATTTGTCCTGTATGTTTTTTGTGGTGTACAAAAAGGATATAATAAATAAAAAATAATAAATATGCTCGGAGTTTCCTTGTGTGATCGAATCAGAAATGTTGAAATCCGCAAGAGAACTAGTGTAGCCCGAAGAATTGTCAAACATAAGTGGCAATGGGCAGGTCACGTTGCTCGCAGAACGGATGGCCCATGGGGCAAAAAAGTTCTGGAGTGGGGACCGCGAACCGGCAGACGTTGCGTGGGAAGGCCTCAGGTCAGTGCTGCCAACTTAGCGCTTTCAGCGCCAGATCTAGCGCTTTTTTTGTTCAAAAGCGCGTTCTAGCGCCTAGCGCTAAATCTAGCGCTTTTTGAAACTTTGGACTTTCTTTAAAAAAAAAGTAAGTCCGCAAACTATCAACGTCTAAACGACGTGTTGAAGCAAATTTCATCCACAAATAAATAAATTCAAGTCCAAAACTGATCAAGACCAACCTGATCAACCATATAATTCGCCGGCATAAGCAATTGTAGTAGCATCAGACGATATTGAATTAATTTATATCCTTTATATTATGAAATAATTATATTAACACGTTATTATTTTATTTTATTATCACCAAACAAGTACTATATTGTATATGACATATTTTGATTCAATAAAAAAATACGTCCCTGTCTCAAATTATTGGGCGTTTTGCTTGTTTTGGCGCCGAATAAAGCGTTTTGTTTTACAGCGACCATTTAGCGCTTTCTGGCGCGTTTTTAAAGAGCTAACAGCGCGTTTTGGCTTAGACGAGTTGGCAGCACTGCCTCAGGTGGACCGATGACCTGGTCAAGGTTGCGGGGATCCGCTGGATGCGTTTCGCACGGGACCGGTCAAAGTGGCCTATGTCCAGTAGTAGACGTCTTTCGGCTGATATGATGATGATGATGACTTCCTATCAGACTTTCATGCGCCTGTCTACCCGTCATCATGTTCTTGGCCTTATCCCATCACGCTATCACTGACTCCCTTTTCTTTCATACCACTCCTCACACAGTCCATCCGTCTTTTCTTTGACCTTCCTCTTCCTCTCCATCCATCCACAATTATATTCATATCTTTTTTAGTAACATGCGTTTCATCCCTCCTCATCACATGACCATACCAGGACAAACGGTTACCTTTCATTTTGTCTAGTTTTTGCGTTAAAGAGTAACAAACCTCTATCCCGGATGGATACCCCTCACAAACTTTCACGTTTATGGTATTAGGATAGGATATGTATATAGGATGGCCAAAAAGTCGTGGATCAAACGCAACTAGGGGTTAGATGGGGCCATCAGCTGCAAAAAAATGTTTTACGGAAGGTCCTTAAGGTCCACCCCTGCATAGTTATAATTTATTTTGTGTTTTTATGAGAAAATTGTCTTTTTTTACTAATTCTTATTAAAATTCGAAAAAATCTACAGCCTGTATCTTTTTATCCGACTGCCTTAGGAGGGTAATGTGTTTATCAGTCTATGTATGTATGTATGTTTGTTCCTATGTAGCGTTCTAGAGACCAAACGCGTTGGCCGATTTTGATGAACACTGCGGGTGTCACTGGCTACATTAAAAATGGAAAAGAAAAAAATGGCGGATTTTGGGCGCCATTTTGTGGGGGAAAATATTGTTTTTCCTTCCAAACCCATCGTGTGATGTATCAAGGGTTTTAAGAGGTGATTTCAAAAACATATAACACTTATATGTTTAAATGTACATAATTCAAAAAAAAACTATAACCAAAAAGTTGTAAATAAAAAAAGTTAATTAAAAAAATCTAAAAACTCGACTGCTTAAAAAGCGAACTAAAAAGACTTAAATATGAAGAAATTCATGCTGTGCAGTCAGAGGATACATCTGGTTTTGGTCAGCCAGCTCGCGAACATGTATCCGCTTTTTAAGCAGTCGGGTTTTTTGTTTTTTTTATAGTTTTCACTTGATTGATTTTAAGTCCTTGCGTTAGACATGCTATTTATGGTTGTTTATTGGGTGTGTTGAAGATAATATTAAGATTTACGAAAAAAATACTCTACCGAAAAGTGACCCTGTATTACAAGTTTTGGCGCATTTAATAGGGGTTCTAAAAAAAATTTTAACACATGGCTATGATATCTTTCGAGGACGATCATTCGTAAAAAGGCCAAAGTTAATCCAACCATAAAACTCGGTTAGGCCTAATTAAAAATAAACTCTGCAGGTAAATTATAACTCTGCAGGGGTAGACCTAAAGGACCTCCCGTACAACAATTTTTTGCAGCTGATGACCCTATCTAACCCGTAGTTACGTTTGATCCACGACTTTTTGGCCACCCTGTATATGATATAGCATTTCGAAAAACTAGTATTTTTTTCCTGGTTTTATTACTTACTTAGACCTTTTATCCTCTCGTATGAAATGCCAAGAATTCACACCAAAACAAAAAAATCGACAATTCACAGATTTCCAATAACAATTTTAACACAAAAAGAAAACTTTCTACAACTGACCCGAGAGAGTGTACCATTGTACACTAATATCCAACCAATTAGTTTTGATGACTTTTTGAAATTGTCTATGTGCCTGTGTCCAATTGTCTGTGCTACTGCGAAGTGACTGGATTTGAGTGTATGATGCTGCTTTCTGACTGTTATGTGATCTTTGGCAGATGATTGGGCCAATTACTGTTGTCTCTGTCGCTTACAAGATGATATAGCAGAAATACTTATTACAACATTGTTAGGGTTCCGTACGCGAAGGGTTCAACCGGAGCCCTCGGTGATCGAAAAGCGGACCAAGAAGCTCATCGGCGATGAGACACTGGTTACGTTAAAGCTCCAGAGCCTTGAACATCGTCGCCGAGTTGCCAGCTTGTCGGATTTTTATCGGTTACATTTCGGGGAGTGTGCGATGGAATTGCATGAACTAATTCCGCCCAGCCCGTTTCATCATCGGCGTACGGCGATGCGCCATCGATACATGGTGGACATCCCACCCATACGCACTAAATATTTTGAGAATACTTTTATTATGCGTACAGGCCATGCTACTTCTCCTGCTTTTTAACCGACTTCCCAAAAAGGAGGAGGTTCTATTTTCGACTTCAAGTTTGTTTTTTTTTTTTTTTTTGTATGTTCACCGATTACTCCGTCAATTGTGGACCGATTTTGAAAATTCTTTTTTTGTTTGAAAAAGTATAGTTCCGAAATTGGTCCCATTTTAATTTGGTGTAGATCTGATGAAGAACTTCGGAGATATACAACAGAACTCTTCAATAAATAACGGCAAATCTCTCGGGATTGCTGCAATCGCATGTCTGTTTGTTGTTTATAACATTTCATAACATAACATCACGCCAGTTCGCTCTCAAGGGGTAAGCAGATCTCTCATTTCACCGGTTATGTTCAAGTTTTATGAAATCTATTCTGGCGAAATAGTTCCCTTACTAACTTGCCTATAAGGTACGTACAACTAAAAAGTGAAAAATAAAAAACTTTTTGCAAAAAAATACTACCGACTTCCAAATACAAAACTATAAAGTGAAAAATAACTAAATTTTTAAGTCGGTGTCCATAACGCAAAAAAATGGTACCTCCGAAAGACACCGACTTTCAAAAATTTAGTCATTTTTCACTTTATAGTTTTGTATTTGGAAGTCGGTAGTATTTTTTTGCAAAAAGTTTTTTTATATAAAAATGAACATAATTATTTATGCCACATTCGCCGCGTACACACGTTCACTTTGGAGGTTAATACAAAGTATGCAAAGGTCCTCAAACTCTAATTAAATTTGGCATTCGAGGTGACTAACGTCTTATCTTGACTGTTTCCAAGCGAGGTCTCAGTAATTCGGTTTACTAATGATAAGCATAAAATGTATTCCTATAATTTACATTGGCATAACGAAATTCAGCAAAATGATCATTACGCATAATGTTATTAGGCATAAATGCTTTGCCATAAATACTGTTGGCATAATAATAATTATGCATAATTTTATAAAGCATAATGTTATAAACGCATAATGATATTTACACATAATGTTTTTTGGAATAAAACAAACATGTTCGCGGCTTAAGGGCGGCCGAAGGGTCACCCCGCCGCACCATAACCTAATATTTTACCCGTAGGTATTTTAATTCTCGACGTTAAAATATTAACCCTTAGAATTATTACGACGAAAGAATAATATGCCTTAAATATTTATGCAACTCCAAATTATGGCAAAATAAATTAGCCAAATGACAGTTATGCTAACATTTGCATTATGCCAAAGTATTATTATGCAGCAGTATTAATAAACCGATAAAAGTTATGCGAAAACGTTACGCCAATCAACATTATGCCTAAAAAAAATATGCCAAGACGGGGATTCCCCTCATTAAGTCATGTACATGTACCAATTTATTAACAGAAACCCTTTCTCTTGTTCCAGGACCAGAAAATCTACGACACACCATACGAAACCAGACCACCGACTCCAGAACTCCCACAATCCGCGCCAGAAACACCACAATCCAGTCCAGAGACCACCACGATGATGCCAAAGAGCGAATTCGCAAAGTTACGGCAGAATTTTGAAAATGGATTCCCGAATTCCGAAGTCAAAAAGCCTGTGCCTATAAAACCGAAACCGATTTTAATCTCGAAGAAACATGCGCAGTCTATAGAGAATTTGAATGGAGAGTTCGTGAAACAGCAAGGGAAGTTCCATACGACTGACCATAGACGGTACAAGAACAAGTGTGAAACTGGCATCAGTTTTACTCTGCCTAAGAGGGATACGCAGCTCGATTTGGATAAAGAGAATGTGAGTATTTTTATATTACTTTTTAGATGGCGTATTTTAGCTCTAAATCTGTTTTATATACGTCTGTTTGAAGAACAAGCGATATGTTGTGTTATTCCATTTCGCTACAAAATTGCAAAATTGTGTATTCGTACGCGAACTAGCTTCTTACTGCTCATCACAGCATCTATCTCTTTCGCACGTGCTGTCGAATGAGATAGCATGCATTTTAACCCCGCGCTCAAAACAGTTCGTGCCATCGACCAGGGCAATCTTAAGCGTCTCTAGTCCTTTATAAACATGAATATACATATACAGGGTGCCCGCTGGCAGATTTTATACTTAAAAAATACAATGTAGTAAAAATATAAAGAAAAACAAAGTTGTTTATTTATCATCTTACAAAATAATAATGCGGATTTCCAGTTTAAAAAATCACTCCACTCAAATGTAGTCCCACTAGCCGCTAACACTTGTAATCTTTCTTTCATTTTCGCGAAAACTCGCTTGTAAAGTTCTGGACTGATAGCCACAATCCTGCGCAATTTTCTTGCAGGGCCTTTTTGTTGATGGATGAATTGCTGTAAACGCGAGACCTGAGGGGTTACACCTGGTGATCTAGGCGGCCAGGCTATGTCGCGAAAGCGACTTATAAATTTTCCGGAAATAAAGTGGTCTAACTTTAGTCATTGAGTCCCTGGCGGTGCGAGCCATAGCCCCATCCTGCTGAAAGTGGGTTCTGTTATTGTAGCTAGCATGAGAAAGTTGTCCAGCATCGCGCAGTATCGTTGTGCATTAACGGTGCCGTAAAAAATCCCTTCACAAGTTCTGCGTTTTCAGGAGTAGTAAAAG
The DNA here is from genome assembly GCA_964057195.1 of Orthosia cruda. Lineage (NCBI taxonomy): Eukaryota > Metazoa > Arthropoda > Insecta > Lepidoptera > Noctuidae > Orthosia > Orthosia cruda. The sequence goes on along the minus strand of OZ059852.1, from coordinate 2,967,557 downwards.
ACGTTGAAGGTTTAGGCCGAGGTTCATTTCTGATAGATCCAGTTTCTCTAAACTTCTGTACCGACGTCCGTATCACGGACCTTTAAACGTCTGATATCAGAGTGAGAACAAAAGCTACGCCTCCTACATTGATTGAATACTTGTTCGCAAAATACGCTTCAATCGCAAAATCGCGGTGCGCTCCCGTCCACTGGCTCGTAGCTAATAAACAAACCGCAACACTCCCGCGCCGAATGATACCGGCCGGCTACCACCGCTGACGCTTTGCTGGTTACCGTGAACTCTGTTCAAAGTGTAAAATCTGCCGGCGGACATAACTGTGGAGCAGTTAGTTCCTGTTTTCTAGTTTGGAACCTGTAGGTATCTTAGGTGATGGTGATATAACAGGCACATGACATTTTCAAAATGCTTATATATTATAACATTTGCAGTCATGCAGTCTATGAGCCCCTATATTTCGAGTCCCAATTACCATGATAATGATGTTGCAATAGTGTAATAAACGGTAGTAGGCGGATAGCCACTTTCCATGACGGATTTCGACAGCAGCTTACAAACCGACATTAATAACAAATATATTGCAACAGTTTTGATAAAGTATTTAGTTTGGCTCCACGAGTCAATTAATCGGCCCAGCTTTTTCCAAATTTGTCGGCAATCCGTCTCACCGGATGCAGGAAGGGTTGCCAGATGGTCGGGATTCGTCTGGATTCGCCCGACATTTTAAACGATCTCCAGACGCCCGACAAAACACAAAATATCCAGACGAACAAGTTCTCGACAAGTTTGCTTTCAGATCATTTTGTGTTATCAATTCCTGTAGTTAAAGCAATGCTTACTGTGAAAGGATGTTTAATTTGCTAAATAATGTATATACCCATGAGAGAAATTGTATTTGCCTTTGAATTAATAAAAGCTGAGGTACTAATTAATTAGACTGAACTTTGAAGTTAAATTGTTTGAATTTTGACTTTTCCGAATACCTACTAAAAGGATCTAAATTGATGGATTCAGTAAAGTCCAATGCCAAATACATAACAAGTAAAATTTCAAAATTTAAAGAAACCCCCGACACATTTATCTTGCGAAAACATCCCTATTCAAACAGTAAAACGCCCATAACTTTTGAACGGCTCAACCGATTTTTTTCAAACATAGCTAAGAACACTCGACACAATCACCTTTCCAACAAAAAAACTAAATCAAAATCGGTTCATCCGTTGAGGCGCTATGATGCCACAGACAGACACACAGATACACAGACACACAGATACACAGCAACACACCTCAAACTTATAACACCCCTCTTTTTCCGTCGGGGGTTAAAAATCGATTTATTATAATATATATAAATCGAATATTTATTTCGCCCGACAATAACTTCAAAATCCCGACATTTTTAAATTTTCGCCGGACATTTTGGTCTTCCGATCTAACCCTAGATGCAGGTGTACCAGTGTTTTACATGGAGCGACTGCCAATCAGTACCCCACAACCCAGTATCTGAGTAACACGATACCCCTAGGCAGTATGCTATACTGTTTGTCTCCATGAATAAACTGCCTATAAAGATTTTACTGCTGGGAATTAGGCATCCTCTCTGTGGGAAGCAGTGGGCTGTAATCCATCATTAGGGACGCGGGCTCATTTTGATTCAAACGAATTCTCTTGAATTGAAAACCCACTGTAATGTACTGTAACATCATCATCATTATAAACATAAGCATCCCCCTCCCTCTCTCTCTTTTTTTGTCATAAGCTTCCCCCTAAGTGTCACAACATCGACCAGTCCTGTGCTTCTTGATTCTAAAGCACAAAATAATCTAAAGAAATTAAAAAAAAAAAATTACTTTCAAATGTACTATTCCATTTTTGAAACACGCCATATTCACAAAAGGTGCTATACTTTTTATCACCACATAAAAAAGGTAATAACCTTATCTGCCTCATACGTATTCAGGAAAATAACCATGCAATATATTTAATAATACCTAACAATCACCATAATCTATGTAACAAACTACTAGTGACGCCTAGCGGCGAGTATCGGAAGTTTTGCGTAAGCTTTCACAGTCAGTAGTTCAAGGATAAACTAAGAGATGGCGTTGGCTGTATGATGTATTACAATAGGTTTTAGTTTTGAAACTTTATACCAAAGTTTTAAAACTAAAACCTATGTTTTCCATGGTTTCTGAAAAACGGATTAACTCTATAATTAGTAAATCTTTATATTAACTTAATATAAAGTTTGCTATCTAATTAAATGCGTACAGCTCTTGAGTCTTTCCTGGTGGCTGTAACCTGGGGGGGCCTTTAAGTCAAGAGTGAATAGGTTACATCTAGGCAAGCGTGCTTCACCGTCGACTACATCATCGCTTATTATGAGGTGAGATATTGGTCTTATGAGATCCGAAGAGGATCCTATCAATTGAGAAGAGCATTTTGTCTTCAACACTATTTTGTTTAGAGACTGCATCTGGTAAGACTGAAATCTGAGACACATGTAGGTACCTATTTTATTACCAGACTGCCGAAGGAAGGTAATTGTGTTTATCAGTCTATGTAAGTATGCATGCATGTTTGTTCCTATGTGGCGTTCTAGAAACCAAACGCGTTGGCCGATTTTGATGATTCTTGCGTCAATCGATTCGTCTTACTTTGCGAGTATCATTGGCTACATTAAAATCAAAAATGGCGGATTTTGGGGGCTATATTGTGGAGCCCAATATTTCTTTCTTCCAAACCCATCGTGGGGGGTGTCAAAATAAAGGGCTTAAGAGGTGATTTTAAAACTATATAATACTTATATGTTTAAATGTACATAATTCGATAAAAAAACCTAAAAAGTTACAAATTTAAAAAGTTTATTAAAAAAATACATATTCGCGAGCTGACTGAACAAAACCAGATGTTTCCTCCGACAGCACAGCATGATTTTCTTCTTGTTTAAGTCTTTTTAGTTCGCTCCATAAGCAGTCGGGTGTTTTGTTTTTAACCCCCGAAGGAAAAAGAGGGGTGTTATAAGTTTTAGGTGTGCTGCTGTGTATCTGTGTATCCGTGTATCTGTGTGTCTGTGTATCTGTGTGTCTGTGTATCTGTGTGTCTGTGTATCTGTGTGTCTGTCTGTGGCATCATAGCGCCTTAACGGATGAAGCGATTTTGATTTAGTTTTTTTGTTTGAAAGGTTATTGTATCGAGAGTGTTCTTAGCTATGTTTGAATAAAATCGGTTCAGCCGTTCAAAAGTTAAGCGCGTTTTACTGTTTAGATCGTGATGTTTTCGCAAGATAAATGTGTCGGGGGTTTTTTAAATTTTGAAATTTTACTTGTATATTGTAGAAAAGACCATTTACTTTCATAATTATAAAACATTTTTTGAATTAACTTTTTCTACATAGTACATAGAGCCTGCCCTTTAAAAAGAAGATATATGTACTTATCTTCTTGTGACCTTACTGAGAACAATACATACTAGCAACTCTGCCTACTCTATCTGTATCACAACACCGTGATTCAATTATCTATTCATTATCGTACTGTTTTTAAACAATTACTCATCAAAAACATTATTGCTAAACTAAAATATACCTTAACGGCCTCGTCTTAAAGTACAATTTACTTTAATAAAACATAAAAATGTTGCAACGACTGTCATTGCAAAACGAACTGTAACTGTAAAGAAATTAAGAGCAAAATTGTTTGTTGAAGCTTAACAATGTAGAACAATGTGTGTCATTGCATAATAAACTTTTAGTACCAAGAAATTAAGTGCAAAATTGATTGACAAAGTTGAACTGTAGTTCATTGTTCACAGAGCGAACGAGTTAGGTATAGTTTTTTCTTGTAATAGAAAGAGAGGGGTGATAGTATGTACAGACGAAGATAAAAGTGTTAGTATATATTATATTTATTTGTTAGGCTTTTTAATGTTGAAGTAAATTTATGATGACAGTTATTATAATTGAGTGGTCTTTATGAAACAATGATATTATACTACACTGTAATTATATTGAGAAATGGGTAATTTATAGTGGTGGGTCGTTGTCGTATTTTTGACGAACGAAACGCAACCGTTTTGCCGACGACGAAAACGGTTGCAGAAAACGGTCTTCGTCGCAACTGCTTTGAAAACGTCTTGGAGAACGAAACTTGGATGACGGAACGAACGTGGAACGATACGCGACATTCGCGACGTGTCGACGTTTGTGTGTAGTTGAATCAATTCACTTTCGACTGTATTTTCTTAGCCGTAAAATACAAAATTGCACCAATTTAATTTATTCGAAGACTGGTTTGTGCAACGAAGACGGACTTAAAAACTGTTTCACCGTCGCAAGAACTATTTTGTGAACGAACGTGGAACGATAAAGGACGACGCGACGTCTGCGACGACCGACGTGTGTCGTAGTTGAATCAGTACGCTTTCGAATCTCGACTGTATTTTCTGAGGCGTAAAATAAAAAATCCCACGAAGTTAGAATCGCAAGAACAATACAGTAAATTCTAATTTACTGTATTGTTCTTGGTCTCCAAGAGCATCTTATTATCTAATCTACTAGTTGTGCCCGCGGCTTCGCCCCCCGTCAACTGACTGCCTAGTGCCTACCCTACCCTATTTCCCGTCCTGCCTACCCTACCTACAAATTTTTTTCTAGGTTCATTCTCTCGCGAAGAATCTTAACACCGCCATTTAGAAAATGACTTCAGATGCACAACGCCATCTATCGAATATCGAGTTCAACTGTACGAGTATCTGAATTGCGTGTGTTGTGATATTTTACTTCTTGAACACTTTAAATTCATCTAACTTTTGAAGTGTGAACCAATTGCGATTAAACAAAAACTAAGTAGTACTTCAAGTTTTATGTATAAAAGTACAAAAAGTGCACAACTAAACAGACAAAAATTCAAAAAATGCTGGAAATCGGTTCTGTTGGTTATCCTTTTTTAACACCCTAATATCTTTTTTATATTTTCGATGTAAAAAAACAACTTATGTACAGATTTATTACATGTTTTGATTAAAATATGTCAGATTGATATAAAGCCAAGAAATAAGGCAATTTTGAAACGCTTTTCGTATCCATTCAAATTTCAGTTCTACTGAAAACTTGCTTCAAAATGATTTCTGCTCATTTGTATAACCTACTTACAAATGAACTTCTCTGCGTCCAACAACAATATTGCCAAAGCGGAACACATCAATTGTATGCGCAATCAGTTAAAAATAAACCATGGTTTAGTTTACTTTGCTGACGATTTCGTACGTAGGTTTCTATCTACGTCAATGTACTACGGTCTAGTAGATGAGTTGCAAACATTTTGGGGATTTCGACGGTATCCCTTACAGCAAGGTGAAGCATGAAGCTCAAGACCGTTTGCGATGGTGGAGTAATGTGGACGCCCTCTGCTGCATCTAGGGGTCATAGAACATTAAGTCTAGTTATTTTAGCTTAAAGTCCTTTTCAGAATTGGAGCAAGTACACTTTGTGGCAGAAAAATTTACCTTACTTCCAGGTTATTGAATAAAAACTTGATAAAGTTTTCATTTCTCTATTTTTTGATTTAGTACACTATCACTAAAAAGTGAGCAAGTTCCATAGTAAGGTACCTATTGGATGGACAAAATACCCATAATAACTCAATTTATACATTCGTGCTGTTTGTCTTTAAGGAGTTCGGTTGTATGTTCCATTATCTTGAAAACTACTGATCCGATTTTGATAAAACTTGCACTATTTCATAAGTTGAGAGATATCTAATCCAATAAAAAAGTTTCGTTGAAATGCGTGGACAAACAAACATACAAACAGACACTTATGAAATTTGGCACACGTGTTTTAGAAGCCCACCGGCCCACATAGAGTAACATATTATGTGAATATGGTGCAATTCCAACAATATTACTTACATACGTGTGGAATTGATTACCTCCGTTTTTTTGAATTCGGTAAAAATAAAAATACTTTTCAAGTACATATCGAATCGTTTTAAAAGTGGTGCAAGGTTCCAATAAAATCGATTCGTGATCTTCATATTAACTAGCATAATAAGTTGCAATTAACATGACTAAAAGTTAATATAAGCCCAGTGATAAAAGTTAATTAATAATAACACTTTTGCCCTCACATACACAGACGGACACAGTGTCGTTGTGTAATAGTTTTTATCTCTGATTCACGTGGATGTAACACGGAATGACGTAGCAGGTTTACATGGCGATTCTGGACCCGTACCGTATATATATTTGGCAGATGAGCTCCTCCGTAGTACGGAAATTTAAAAGCATGCGAGGCCAGCTTATACTGGTTTTGTTATGAGAAGCCTTCTGTCCAGGGAAGCCACATGTATAGAATGAATTAAGAACACTATCGAAGGTCTACCACAAGGTGGACCGATGACCTGGTGAAGGCTGCGGGAATCCGCTGGATAACAAACACAGGACCGGTCATTGTGGCGATGCTTGGAGGAGGCTTATGTCCAGCAAAGTATGTACTTCGGCTAAAATGACAATGATATATACTTACATACATAAACTCACGCCATGGGGGTAGGCAGAAACTACAGAACGTCACCTGATATAATTGCCGGCACGTAATTTGGCAAAGGTCGTTACGGCAAAAGTCGTTTTAAGGCCTCTTTGGTTACCAATCGGGACGCGGGGTACGTTTAGCACCGTTCCGAGCGCGCGATTGGTTGGTCAGTTGACACAAGGATCGACTGACCAATGGCATCGCGTCCAAGTTCCATTCGCTCTATATGGTGGTAGGTCTGTCTGCGAATTTACCCCCAATGCGTCAAAACCTTGCAGAGTTACATGCCGAAGATTTATACTGAAGACGATTATTATTTGTAGCACTTTTGTTCCCACATACACAGACAGACACAGTATATGTTGTGCAATAGTTTTTATCTCTGATTCAGGTTGCGATTCTGGGCCCATACCCAAAGACGAAGTCGTTAAATTCGCCCGACCGCGTCTAAAGATGATTACGTTTCCCACGTTTATGTTTCGTTGACAATGCAAAGCCATATTCTAAGTAGTAGTAGAGTTTTGAGGATGTCCATGTACAACTTCAGGACGGCCCAGAATATTGGCGAGAACTATACCTTTTTTTTTCAATTCAAAATTTACAACTGTTAGTGGAATGGCGAACAATAGTTTTCTCTTTACATTTTCAATTAGTCAAACGATCATTATCTAAACAAAGATACTAATAGAGACTTCATTAGACTTTAAATTGAAGTCTTCAATTTGGCCGTTAACTTAATGAGTATATTCTACACTCGTACACACAAAGTTATCTGTTGTATAACAATAATTATCTGCACTCGGCTGACTCACGTGTTAACGAATCGTGGTATGTAAATGAAGATCAGTTCACATGGAGATATGATTTACTATTTATTTATTGAGCAGTGGTGGCTCAGTGGTGGCGGCCGCGCCTTACAAGTTGTAGCTCGTGAGTTCTCGATCCCAGGCGTTTGTGTAAATTATTTCATCACCACTGCTCTTAAAATGGTGAAGGAAAACATCGTGAGGAAACCGGCATGTCTTAGAACCAAACATTCGTAGACATGTGACATCCACCAACCCACATGTGTGATGTGATTTATTTATTCCCATTTCTCTCCGCACTAAAAGATCCAACACGTGCAGAGAGACAATAATTATAATTACAACATTAGATGTTAATAATTTACCTTTCACACATACCAGACATTTACTATGAATAAAAGACTCACTAAAGAACGGCAGCGTTATGTTGTGATTCGTGAGGTCTTCTGAGAATCATGATTTATCGTGTACTAGCTGTCCCACGTGGCTTCGCTCCCGTCAGCTGGCTACATACCCATCCTACCCTACCTACATGAATGTTGTGTAACTTTAACCGCTTACGCAGCGCACGCAACGGAAGCTCTCAAAATAAAATATTTTTTTCTGTTTCTGCAACATTTTTCATTTATGCTCCGTTCCTATTTATAACCTTCCTCGATGAATGGGCTATCCAACACAAAAATATTTTTCAATTCCAACCAGTAGTTCTTGAGATTAGCGCGTTAAACAAACAAACTCTTCAGCTTTATAATATTAGTAAAGATTTCACGATAAATGTATACACATCGTGCAATTTCCGGGGCACATCAGAACAAAAAAATACTTACTCAACTAAACCATACATAGGTACTTTTGAATTGTCAAACAAAATTTGAATTTAGTTGCACTTTCGCAAGCGTCAGTAGATCTCTATGGAAAAGAACGTGCAAGAATCTCCACGGACACTCTTTTCCATCAGTTTTAATTACAATTATTTGTTTACATCATTCTTGTTGGAAAAATACATATAAGAGAATAAAGTAAAAAGACGTGCACGGAAAAGCGTCTAGAGTAAAACAAAAAATTAATAAATAATTAGTTCGAGTAGATGCATTGCAATACCTGAGAGAATTATATCATTCTCTCTGATGGGGCAGACGAACATAGCATATCATAATCAGCTTACAAAATTCCCCTTGCTGAGACACAGGCCTCTTCTTTGAGAAGGAATGGGCTGAAATCTCTCTTGCGAGCCTAAATTCTGTTTTTTTTTATCTTGGAGACTAGATTGACATACGCAACATTTGAGACTACAAGAGCTATATAAATCATACCTCAGGAGGAAGGCCAAAGCCCTAAAAAAGTAATTTGACATTTGCATGTGTCAATTTTATTTCAGAGATAAAAACGGACCTTATTGCGGATTTCAAATCTCTTAGAATTTTTGGTCGTTGGACATGCCTATTTCATCATATTTTTTTGTAAATTAATGTTTGCTGTTCCAAGGAACATAATAAAAATATAGAATAACTTATTTTTATTTAAACTTAATGCACAAATAAACGTGCAAACTACTTATTACAGAAATTTAAACAAAAGGCGTTAAAATACCCCTAAAATCAAAATAATCAACAAACCAAACTTACAATTACAACACACCGCCATGTAAACCCCGCTTTACACTGCCGCATGCTTCACCACGTTTCATTTCGCTAGACCGCCACCAGTGCGCGTCTGAATCACGTAAACTCACTACCCTTTTTATGTTAAATCGGTTAAAAAAATACCTAACGTCCAAAAAAAAAATGTAATCGTAAAACATTTTGAAGGACGGTAGTTCTGAAAGTAGTGTCACTATTTTTGACACGAAGTGTAATTTTTTTTAACAAAATGTAAATAGTGTTTTGTTCTGTTTTAATTCGGTTATCTAAATAATATGTGGAAGTGTAATTTTTATGTGCATTTTGACCCATAGGTCAATTTTGAAAGTTTTAAAAAAGTGATTGCGTTCGCCGAATTTAGCACAAAGCGATTAGTGTTAAAATGCGTCGAAATATCAAAAATGTAAATAAGACAAAATGTGAGTTTACACAAAAAAGAACAACTTAGTGATCTGTGCAATAGTAAACAAAAAGATTAATATTTTCAACACTTTTGGAACTAAAAAAGTGATTTGAAAATATTTTGGTGTGCTACAAAGTTGGATATTTTCTTCTAATTAGCTGATTATTTTATCATAATCAGTTCTATTGTATAAAACGTTCTTATGAGCGTTTATTCCCGTGATGAATGGATTCAACTAAAGGTAATAATCATAGTTCTTATAAAACAAAATCCTACTTCTTTATTTTTAAACAAACTCTTCAGTGATACTAAAAGCCAGGTAATGTCTCTGACAGGGGCGTAGCTACCGCGGTATCAGCCGTATCAATGATAGAGGGCCCCTAATCCACAGGGGCCCCAACATGTGGAAGCATCAATTCGTAAAATGTTGTCCAAAACCTTCTATTTTAAAAGATAAGAGGGCTGTAATGGATACATTAAAATTATGAAAGTTGTTTGTTATGATGACAGCTTAATCTATGCGAGTAGGGTTATTCCAATTTTCTAGTTTCCTTTGCTCGCTCTAAATTTTTGCTTATTTAAAACAGATAGATTTTGATTCAAGAATCCTGACTTGGATATCATAAGCTTTCATTATGCTTTAATAAATATATAAATATTTGTAAAAAAAAATTGCCTTTGTTTTGCTGTATTCGGGTAAGAAGGGCCCACAATAAAATCTGATACAGGGCCCCTTTTAAGACTAGCTACGCCACTTGTCTCTGACCTCTAGACAATTGACATTCTATATACGAAACAATAACGGGTGAAAAGTAAAATTTAAAAACCCCTGACACATTTATTTAATCCTAAATAAAAAAAAAAAAATGGTCTATCCAACGATACCCCACACGCCCATACCATGGGATAAACGAGAACGAGAACAAAAATACATCCCCTCTTTACGTGTACAATAGGTACCCTAAAAAAACAATAAGGGTTGTTGACTACGGAATCCTGAAAATGGAACGGAAAATCCTTAGTAAAAAAAACTAACAATAACAAACAGTCATAATTGACATGATTTGACAACAAATTGTACTAGGCTTTGTACTAGGCTTACAGAAATCAGAGGTGCTTCACATAACTTAGTTCCCAGTACGGAAGACACTTGCGTCACCTTTTGTAATTTTCCTAAAAGTCGATTAAAGCGGTTATGACAAGAGAATACTTAGTCGTTACATGTAAAATATTGGTAAGTATTCTGCATACGGTAAGCCGTTACCGTTATCATAACATAGTTGGCGGGAGGCTAGGCAGATGATGAAGCTCAGCAGCACCCTTCACCTTTCTGCTAATTACAACACACCTACCTAAAGTTCCCGCCACGAGAAGCTATAAATTTTGTAAATAAAGAACTTCTACCAAGTTACGCTGCGACAATTCTTTCAACGATAAAAATAATACCAAATTAAAAAAAAAGCGCTGTCGTCCAATGTTTTTTTTTATACGTTGCGTCTCACAGTAAAATCCTACTATCTACTAACTGCTTAACCGGTTTTCCCTGTGGAGACTAAACTATAGCCTCCAGCCAGGCTCTAAAAACCTTGACCTAAGCGACCACGCTGAGGGCTACCCCCTATGGGGTCGGACCTTGGCTAAGGGTGTCTCGGGGGGCACCAAAGACTGGATCGTGATTCTACAATTTGTTCGGCAAAAAAAATCCTACGTGGAGAAGAACGGAAAAGCCACAAAACATTACACGACAGCGCTTTATATCGCCAAAATATAACCAGACCAAGTAAAATTACTCGTTAGTTTCGTACACGTATGTTACTTTGAGTTGATTGGATTTGGGATTATTTGTTGTTAATTGTATTGTCGAATTGTCGCTACGTAACTTGGTAGAAGTTCTTTATTAACCTACAAAATTTATAGCTTCTCGTGGCGGGGACGTTTTTTTTTTATCTAGTATAGGCTTGCGCTTGACCACTATCTCACCTGATAGTAAGCGATGATGTGGTCGACGGTGGTGCACGCTTGCCTAGAAGTAACCTATTCACTCTTGACTTAAAGACCCCTAGATTGTAGCTATCGGGAAACACAGACTCCGGCAGGGAGTTAGGACTTTACAAAATTGACTGAAATCTTCTATTGTCATTTCATCCTGTCTTCTCTGATAGAATAATGTTCACCACAGTACGAGCTTATTATTTAGACTCCTATTAATCATTATATCAGCATCTTCTTGTCCTTGTCCCATGATGATTGGGGTTGCTAATAAATCTTGATTGTCAATCTCATGTCTGTGTTTGTCTAGTTTGCAAACACGACTAATGAGAGGTCCTGATCTCAATTCCCAGGTCAGAGTGCGTTAGATTATTTCTCTTAGAAATTCTCTGTACCTAACAACTTGTAGTCTAATTTGTGCCGGATTCATAAGCAATTGGTTTAGTCTTCCAATTACATAATATATGATTATGACATAACTATACCAAAATTATAAAGAGGAAAGATTTTTTTGTTTGTTTGTTTGAACCAAATAGGCTCCGAAACTACCGGATCGATTAAAAAAAAAAAATCACATATGGAAAGCTACATTATTCCCGAGTAAATTTGTATTCAAAAATATTAGAGATCCTTATGAAAATTGCAATAATGTAATCCAAAGTAGCAAAATTTTGCCTATAAAATTCATTATTTGACGTGCGCTGAGAAAACTGTTGATGATACATAAAAATTATGTACTACATGATTAAAGTACTCATTATTACCTACATGAAAATCTACGAGAGAATATATCTCACTATCATAGTTAAGTCACAATAGCAGCTTTTGTGTTCAAAAATTTAATTAGATCGCCAGTAGAAACAAAAGTTGGTTACAGTATTGCAGTATAGTATTCATTCTTATTCAAATAAATAGTTGGTAGATAGGGTAGGGTAGGAAAGGTATGTTAATCGGTAGGGCAGGTGAGTGGGTTGGTAGGTACCAGATAAGTGGGTTGGTAGATAGGTAGGTGGTAGGTAGGTAGATAACCAGTTGACGGGAGCGAAGCCGCGGGGTCAGCTAGTTGAATTATAAAACTCTGTCTGTCATTCAAGGAATACATACGTGGTATTACACTCTGCCCTCTGAAATGACGTACATATGTGTACCTAACTGCCTCATTGGTATAACTGAATATGAGGCCCTACACTTATGTACTTTCTAAGTTTATCTTAGACATCACAGACAACGGTGAAGGGAATCATCGTGATTAAACCTGGACTAGTATAGTTAATGTAAGTTTGAAACAGCCAAGTCAGAGGCCTGTGGGGTTTCCCAGAGGCGGCTTAATTAACTCTGACACCAGAGATGGCCGGACACGAAAAGAAGAAGGTCCTACTTTCCCACTTCAGTCAATGTATTGTACCTGTAGTCTGAATGTTGGTTGGTGGCAATTGGCTCGTCTTCTTATCTCATAAGACCTTGCCAGTGATCACCTATGAGACCGAGACGTGGTCGATTACAATGGGCCTTATCAGAAAGCTTTAAGTCACCCAAAGGACAATGGAGAGGGCTATTCTCGGCGTTTCCTTGCGTGATCGCATCAGAAATGAGGATATCCACAGGAGAACCAAAGTTACCGACATAGCCCGAAGAATTGCGTAACTTAAGTGGCAGTTGGCAGGGCACATTGCTCGCAGAACTCTATGATGGGTGAAGGAGCCGAACAGTTCTGGAATGGCGACTGTGAACCGGAAGTCGATGCGTTGGAAGTTCTCCCTCTAGGTGGACCAATGACCTGGTTAAGGTTGCGGGAATGCGCTTGATGCGAGACGTAAGGGATCGGTCAATATGGCTACGCCTGGGGGAAGACTAACTACTCTTTCGGCAGACATCATGAATTACATGAGTCCCTTTAAACGTGGTTGAACTTTACACCTCTGCGGCCCCTGCCTGCCCTTCAAAGAGCACAAACTTGATGTTACATTCTGACGTACAAACATGACGTACCTATGTTTACCTCTGTTATCTCTTCTCTATAGAACTTTATCTCTTTTGTATATTGTTATAAATTGCGCTTTAGTATTGGACCGGAACGACTGCGTAGCGTCTTTGTAGCAAAATATGTATTGTGATTGTAATGTTCAATGTTAACTTAGTAAATATTTGTATTAGTTAGGCTTTCAAATAATGTCTGTTCCTTCTCTGTATAGGAAAGAGAATTGGCAAAAATCAATCAAACCTATACTAATTTTTCGCCTTGTCCTTTTTGACTAGGGACGCGGTGGGGCCGCAGGGGAGGAGGAGTGCCGGTATAGCGTTGACAGCTCTTCCTATCCCTTGCGGCCGAAAAGTGTTAGGTGGTGGGGCCACTGACCAATGTGTTCTGTGCGCCGGTGATGGGGGGTGGGTACTCCCCAGAGAAGGGTCAGCGGATGAGTGCTTACGCGTGACCGTGTTCCCGCCATCAGCGGCACAGAGGAGGACACCGTGGAGTTTTAGTGGATTGTAGTTCCACATAACTGCACTATCTCTCCGTGGTAGCGCAGTGTGCATGAGCAGTTCTCCACACAAGTGTCCTTATTAGGTAGGATAACTTTCATAGATGAGAGAGATTATCATGGTGCTCAAAAACTACTTGCAGTCTACTTTCGCTAGCTCATCCAAAGATTAAAGAAATTCCCAAGCTTGTGAAATCATCAGCATCATCATTTTAGTCGAAAGACATCCACTATTGGATGTCAACCTCTCAATCGTCGCTACATCGACAAGTCCAAATCATACTTACACAGGGTGTTTGGAAGGGAGCTGTACATACGCCTAGGGTAGAAACTAGGGATAGTCTGCTACCTACCCCCGCCCATTATATTGACCTTGGCCTCAAGGTTTTTTTTTAATTTATTATTATTTTTTATTTGACTTTTTTATGATTTTTTGACTAAAACTACCTGTAGCTCAAAATCTATCCATGGGACCGGTCGGCTAATGGTCTTGTTTTAATCGTTAGAGCCTTAGGGTCCTGCAAAAAATTATTTTACACCAGAAAATTGTGGAGAAGAAAAGTTATGGGGCCTGAAGTACCGTAGTAAGGTAAAGAAATAATTTTAAGGGCAACTTTCTATGGGGTTTAAAAAAAAACTAACAGGGTTGGAGTTCTTCTGATTTTTTTAAAACATCCTCAGTCCATGCCCTTTCTAACGATATGCTAAAAGTGTAATTATCACTTTTAGTTTTAAAGTTATTAATTAATTTCCGCAACTAGGGCACTTCAAGCAAAAATTTCAACTAATGAAAATTAAATGTGTTCGATCGTAAAAGGATGGCAAATGAAACAAAAAATTTGGTAATGACTAATGTCATTAAATTACAAATTTTAATTAATTACTAATTTTAATTAATTACAAATTTTGTTCAAATTGATGACCATTGACCTGTAAACATGCTCGGCACCTCTTCCTCATCTCCACGGTCACCGTTCTAAGCAGCAGTTCCTCGCGCATTGTATCGAATGCGGCGTGGATCCTGTTAATTAGAACCTCCCTTGTTGGTACTTCTTCTGCGTACACCAACTCTTTCGCCCTTCCCCAGACGTAGAAGTCGAGTGGGGTAAGGTCAGGCGACCTTGGGGGCCAGGGAATTGGCCCACCCCGACCAATCCAAGAATTAGGAAAGCAGTTGTCCAGAAGCTCCCTCACTGCTAGGCTCCAATGAGCAGGACAGCCGTCGTGCTGGAAGACTATGGGCCGATCTTCGTCAAACACTTCTTCCGCTAAATCAGGCAAATCGTTTTCGAGGAAATCTAAGTAGTTTTGCCCGTTTAGGTTGTCTGGCAAAAAGTGCGGCCCTATCAACCGATTACCGATGACGCCTGCCCATACGTTCACGGAGAACCTTCGTTGAAAACCTCTGTGCCTCTTGACTCTCGGGTTTGGATCTCTGGGTGCCCAGTGATGGAGATTGTGGTAATTTACAATTCCTTCCTTGTCAAACTTGGACTCGTCAGTCCAGAGAATACTCCGTAAAAAATTAATATCTTCCACGTCCGTATGGAGCAAGTGGCGGCAAAACTCCACCCTTCTTGCATAGTCGTTATCCTCTAAGCCTAAAACAATAAAAATATCAACGTTAGCGGTTTCCTTATGAATTAGTAGCTATGTAACATTGATTGCTATCTCTGTCTTTCCATTTCTCTCTCTCTCACACACATGCTCATGTTAATTTAAAAATTGCCTATGAAATTCACATGCTAGTTCATTACATAAGAGCTAAAAACAAAAACTTTATGTAAAAAATTACCTTGAACAGGGGTGTAGTGGAAAGGATGACGTCCATTTTCGCGAAGAACCGACCAGACTTTCCACACGCTTAAACCAAGCGTCCGGGCTACGGTTCTTACGCTTCTGGTCGGATCTTCCTCAAATTCAGCCAATATGCGTTCTTCCGCAGCCAAATTTGGTTGAAATCTGTTCACGGCTGGTTCCCGGAAATTTAAATTTCCGGTTTCTCGCAGACGCCGATAAGTTGAGCCAAACGTTTGGTGGTTAGGCACTCGCCGGTTAGGATACCGTTCTTGATAAATCCTCCGTGCCTCGCGCCCATTGCAATCAGCCATTCCATACACCACCAGCATGTCGGTGTACTCTTCACTGGTAAATCCAGCCATTTTGCCAACAACAAGGTAACAAATAACAAAACTTAACAAAAACGAAGTAATAACAAACTCAACAAAATTAACGAAAACAGTGGAGCGTCGTAACGGCAAGTACGTAAGTTAGCTAAGATGGGTAAATCTCGACTGACTAACAAAGACCCCAACGAGTTACCTGCCCGGCCCCGTCGACCCAAGAGCGAAAGAGACATGACATGACATGTTTTGTCTCTTACATGTTGCTCTCGTGTAAGAGTGAGACAACAAATTTGCCAACTGTAGGCCAAACTGGTTTAAATTCTGGAAATTACATTTGTCTTACAAATGTCGACTCGTGGTGGTAAAAGTGCCCTAGTTGCGGAAATTAATTAATAACTTTAAAACTAAAAGTGATAAATACACTTTTAGCATATCGTTAGAAAGGGCATGGACTGAGGATGTTTTAAAAAAATCAGAAGAACTCCAACCCTGTTAGTTTTTTTTAAACCCCATAGAAAGTTGCCCTTAAAATTATTTCTTTACCTTACTATGGTACTTCAGGCCCCATAACTTTTCTTCTCCACAATTTTCTGGTGTAAAATAATTTTTTACAGGACCCTAAGACTCTAACGATTAAAACAAGACCATTAGCCGACCGGTCCCATGGATAGATTTTGAGCTACAGGTAGTTTTAGTCAAAAAATCACAAAAAAGTCAAATAAAAAATAAAAATAAATTAAAAAAAAACCTTGAGGCCAAGGTCAATATAATGGGCGGGGGTAGGTAGCAGACTATCCCTAGTTTCTACCCTAGGCGTATGTACAGCTCCCTTCCAAACACCCTGTATAAACCCACACGTTTTTCCATGGGGTTAGGCAGAAACTACAGAAAGCCATCTGGTACGATAATTACATACTTCTTTTGCTTCACTCAGGTCCATACATCATTCATTCGTTCATCTAGTCATACACGCACGTCGGTCACCAAAGGTCTATGACGTATGTCTTTCTAGGGCGTCCCGTCCCGGCGTTTACGTCTGCCTTGTAAATACCTTTCGTTAGTCGCCTTTCATTCATCCTCTCAACATGGGCAAACCATCTTAGCATACTCTTTTTAATTTTAATTATAAAATTTATAACTTGTATGGTGCATGCGGCGCTAACCTTTAAAGTTTTTATAATCAAGTGTTACACTAGCGGAAGCCTCGCGGTTTCACCCGCGTAGTTCCCGTTCCCGTGAGAATTCAGGGATAAAAAGTAGCCTTTGTCACCCGGGGATAGTGTAGCATCCCAACGATGAAATAATTTTTGAAATCGGTCTAGTAGTTTTTAAGTTTATTCGTTACATACAAAAATACAAATCTTTCCTCTTTATAATATTAGTATAGATGTACATTGTATATAATTGTAGTTTGGCCAGTAATAATGTTAATGAATGTCCTATAAAATCAGACCATAGGGTGTACAAAAATAGACCCCACTTTCACAAGGCGTGGAATGACCTTTACAGGCCCCATGGCCAAGCCCGGTAGGAGTGGAGTGTTATCGTGATTGATCGCCATTCCCCATAGACGCCATTTGCCATGAGTCATGGTGTGTCTCTATGGTGTATTTTTAGCTATGGTTTTTAGTATGGCAGTTGTTGTGAAGCTTTAGTGTTTCAGGTTAGTGAAATCAGTGGAATGTTTGGTTAGTGTGTAGCGTACATTGTGCGGAAGCTAGCTGACACGAGGTCAGTCCAATATAGTTGTCAATATTGCTTATAATTTGTGTAGACCATTTGTTAGTTATTGCCGATAGTCGCACCAAAGTCGGTTATCAATGCGTCTCATAGAGTTGTCAGCAAAAACTGACGGGGTCCGCTAGGGCCGATGCCTGTCTGGGTCGCGGATAAATTTGAAAAAGAGTTACCGCGGCCCTGGCTCAAGCAACTGAAGGAACACGGGTGGGTTTTAGTCAGTAAAAGTCTGACACATCCTCCTGCTTCACCCAGAGCTGGAGAAGTCATTGGATGATTCCACAAACAAACAAAAATCTATATATATATGCATATTTATTAGATACTTTGAAGGTTATCTATCAGTTTATAATTAAATAAACATACCAGACTGAAATATGCCTCGTATTGATTCTGTAGTCGGCAGTCACTGCCGACTCCCATGTATAATTATGATATTCAACTGCATCAGCCGGGCGAGCACGGTCTCTGTGATAGGATGAGTCAAGCACTATCATTTTATCACGGTTTTTGCTCCCAAACTGTGATGAAAATGTGTGACTCAAGCCTTTCACAGAGGCCGTGCTCGCCCGGCTGGTTAGACTGCATAGCAAGCCAACCCCGACATAGTTTGGAAAAGGCTTGGCAGATGCATTGATCACCTAGTCCAAGTGTATATCAGTTGGTAGATACTTAGTATTTTTATTTACAATGCTGCATCCGTCGCAAAAAAGATTATTTTACGCCCACACACTTACACAGTTTTATTTTGATTCATGCTGACAATTTTATTGTATATCTAACCAGTGCTTAGCGACAGTCTCTTTCGGTTTAGTTTAAACTAGATAAACCCCGCGGCTGCACTCCCGTCAACTGGCTACCTACCACCTACCTACCTACCTACCCTACCCATCTACCCTACCCTACATACCTACCAATTTGTTAAACTAATTATTTGAATAAGAATTAATCCTCATCCGTCGATGAACAAGTTCAAATCTTGACTTCCACCCTAATTCAGCTTTACGACAAACATGCACCTATTCGAGCCGTGAGAGTTAAACATCTTCCAGCGCCTTGGTTGACTGAGGAAATTAAACTTTTACTAAGTAAAAAAGCAGCTGCGAAATTTAAGTTCAAAATTAGGCCCAATGACGTCAACAGGGAAAAATACGTCTCAATAAGAAACCACTGCAGCAAGGTGTGTAGAATCGCAAACCGCCAACATATCCATAGTAAAGTTCAGAATGGTGATCCAGCTAAGGTCTGGAATTTTCTCAAATCATTAGGTATCGGGAAAAAGTCTCATAACACGATTCCTAAAGACTTGGATTTCAACTTACTTAATAGTCATTTTTCTACTTCACCCGTATTGGATAGGGCCACCAAAGCTACTACGCTAAGTAATCTTTCGAACCTTCCGGTACCTGATTTTCCCCCTTTTGTCTTAAGTCAATTCACTGCTTGTGATGTTAAAAAGAGTATTGTATCAATTACTTCCAATGCTGTTGGTAGTGACTGTGTCAGCCGTAAAATGATTATCCCCATCCTTGATGATATTCTTCCTGTTATCCTTTACATCCTCAACTTCTCTGTTTCCAGTGGTGTCTTCCCACAAGCCTGGAAAGATGCCCAAGTTATTCCTCTACCCAAAAAATCTAATCCTGCTTCTTTCTCTGACTATCGTCCCATTTCTATTCTTCCTTTCCTATCCAAAGTCCTTGAAAAACTTGTCCACCATCAACTTAGCTCATTCCTTTCCAAACAAAAACTGCTAAATCCCTTCCAATCTGGTTTTCGTCCAGGACACAGCACTACCTCAGCACTTGTGCACATTACGGATGATATCAGGTCAGGCATGGAAATGGGCAAGTTAACTGTACTTGCTTTGCTTGACTTTAGCAATGCTTTCAACACGGTTGATTTCGACATTTTGCTGGGCGTCCTATGCTCTTTTAACATATCTCCTTCGGTAATTGACTGGTTTCATAGTTATCTGTTTGGCCGCCGGCAGCGTATTTGCATTGAGGAATATTTCTCTTCTTGGTGCCACACCTCTGCCGGTGTGCCGCAGGGCGGCGTTTTATCTCCTCTACTTTTCGCACTCTTTATTAATGCTATCACTCAACGACTATCTTCTTTCTACCACCTGTATGCTGATGATCTGCAAATTTATACCCAAGCCCCTCTCGGTGAGTTATCTGACGCTATTGAGACTATTAATATGGACCTGGCTCGAATAGGTGACTGGAGCACTGAGTTTGGGTTGAAGATCAATCCGACTAAGACTCAAGTGGCTGTTGTGGGTAGTTCTCGAACCGTTTCTAGGATTGATTGGGCGTCACTTCCCCAGATTTCTTTCAACAATACTATTATTCCTATAACTCACACTGTGAAGAACCTGGGGATATATATCGACGGCACTCTTTCCTGGACCAAACAGCTGCAGGAGGTTAGTCGTAAACTATTTGCTTCTGCTGGTTCCCTGAGACGCCTTCGTAATTTTCTTCCCATGACCACTAGAATTGCGATAGCACAATCTCTACTTCTCCCTATCCTGGACTATGCTGATGCCAGCTATCTTGATCTCACCCAAGACCAATTGGACAAGCTTGAGCGACTTCAAAATCTCTGTGTCAGGTTCATATTTGGCTTGCGCAAGTATGATCATGTTTCTGAATTTCGAACCAAGCTCAAATGGCTTCCTATTCGCCTTCGCCGGAATGCCCACATACTTTCTTTGCTATATAACGTGCTCTTTAATCCATCAAGTCCTTTTTATCTTAAAGAACGCTTTCAGTTCCTTTGTGACACACATTCTAAGTCCTTGAGATCATCGGAGAATCTAAAATTAAGTATACGTATGCATTCCACATCCTTCTTCGACAAATCTTTTACAGTTCAAGCAGCTCGTTTGTGGAATGCATTACCTATTGAAGTGAGGCGTGCTCAATCCTTACCAACATTCAAAAAAATGGTGAAGGAGCATTTCCTTTCACTATAATTAGTATTATCCTTTCTCTATGATATTTTTGTTATATATTAGTATATTATGTATTATTTTACGTATGTATTTTATGTTATTATGTCTAAGTATTATTATTTAAGATATGTTGTACACTGACAACCCTAAATTCCTCTCCTCTCGTTCAGTCCATCCAAAGGTTGTCTGTAAGAGATTGCCCTGTGCGATAAGACCGCCCATTGTACACTTGCTTTTATGATTTTTTATCCTGTATATATATTTGTGTGGTGTACAATAAAGAATATAATAAATAAATAAATAATACTACAATACGAATGTAAAGAACTTTTGTTTCTACCGGCGATCTAATTAAATTTTAGAACACAAAAGCTGTTATTGTGACTTAACTGTGATAGTGAGATATATTCTCACGTAGTCTTTTTTGTAGTTAATCATGTAGTACATATCTTTTATGAATCATCAATAGTTTTCTCAGCGCACGTCAAATAATGACTTTTATAACTTGATTTTGCTACTTTGGGTTACATTATTGCAATTTTTATAAGAATCTTTAATATTTTTCAAAATAAATTATAGCCTATGTCACTCAGGTATAATGTAGCTTTATACTGGTGATAGAATTTTCAAAATCGGTTCAGTAGATCCAGAGATTACCCCCTACAACCTCATAAACTCACAAACTTTACCGCTTTATAATATTATATTATAGATAAGTGGTAAAATAAAATGTAGAAGTCTTCACTTGTGGTTATACTTATATGCCACATTTCCGACTGGATAATATTTTTGCCTCGTTATGAGCTAATATTTGCTTAAGACCCTTATGGCGGGCTGTTGGTGTTGACCAAAGTCTCTAGACAACGCTAGAAGATTTTATCGGCAAAATCTTTGGGACTGACTGGCCACATGATATTTCAATAGCGCATATATGTTTTTACTTTTCAAAAATCGTTATCGGTAATAAAATATAATTTCTAGTAAATTTTGCTGATTGACTGTTTTCGATCGATGGGAGACGACCAGCTGCAGTGCAGCAGCTGTAGTGATGAAGATAAGATGGTCCTTCGAATCGTGTATCCTGCTGATGCCCGATTCGAAGGACCATAATTCAAAATCATCCATGCCATATTCTCGATCTACACGCTAGATGATTAGGTGAGAGAGATAGTGGTCAAGCGCGAGACTACCGGAAAAAAAATTTAGATTGGGGCATTACGTAAAATTCGTGCCGACTCGAGAAAGGAGAATATAATATGTAACTCAAGCACGAGCATACGCACATGTAAGAACCACACGCTTGTTATAATAAGTCTAATAAGATGACATCATAAAGATTCTTTGTTCTGTTCGCCGGAGATAAGGAAGTAGGTACCTACCGCGTTATCAGGCCGAATTGTAATAAAACAGCTGGGCCTGGGAGATGAGAATTATCTGAAGTGACATAAGTTTGTTGCGTGTCGTTGTCCGAAGGTTTATGGACCCTGGCTGAAATGACGTAAGGATGATAATTTTTAGGATCCGTCAAAGTTTCAGGATAGGCATTATTTTGCAGGTACAAAACCGCCCAAAAATGAGGAAATTTCAAATAAAAATATGATTTTGCAATATATTGTTAGAAGAATATATGTAATAATAGACATTAGGTATCACCAAATTTGAAGTTCAGAGGTCAACATTATTCGTAACAAAATTTTGTAAAAAAGCTGACTTTGGTGGCTTCTAGCGAGCTCTAAACAACGATATCACTCAAGGTATTGTTATATTCTGGGTAAGCTCACTCCATCGTCGACTTTGTCTCTATCACCTCTGACCGAGACTAGAATCAAGAGCAAACCAATTCAAAACAAAAAAAAAATATCCTACTCGATGGGGTAGTTCAAATTTTCATTTAAAAAGATTTTTTGAGAAGATTTATGGCTTTGGGTCAACAAGACAGACTGGCAGACTGACGGACACGTAAGTGACAACAATAGGGTTCCGTATGGACCCTTCGGGAAAACGACAACATTGTATGAGAATGTCAAGCGATATCGAAATGCCAATGATCAATCCCTTCGTCATTATCATTTCAGCCGAAAGATAACCACTGCTGAAAGGTTCTTTTTTTATTGTTATTTATAGGCTTGCCCTTGACCACTATCTCACCTGATGGTAAGCGATTGTGAGGTCGACGATGAAGCACGCTTGCCTAGAAGTAACCTATTCACTCTTGAGTCTTGACTGAATGACTCCCCAAGTTGTAGCCATTAGGAAATAGAGACTCCGGCACGGAATTTCTCTCCTTTGCTGTACGCATAATAAAAGTATTCCCAAAACGTTTGGTGCTTATGGGTGGGATGTCCACCATGTACCGATGACTGGACCATGTACTGGTCGAATCAAGGCTCTTGAACCTAGATTCGGTCAGTATCTCATTGCCGATGAGCCTCTGTGCCCGTTTTTCCATTGACTCAAGTGCATCCAGCTGGTACTTGGCAGAACCGTACCAGATATGAGAGGTGTACTCCATGCATGATCGAAGTTGCGCTTGATACAAGTTGAGCAACTGTTCTTGCGTGAAGTACCGTCTCACATTTGGAGCCAGCGTATACGTAGGACTCCCCGAAGTTTCGCAACATTTTGGCGTCAAAGCAATTGCTTATGGGATGTAATTTTGTTTGGAGCCTCAGTTCTGATCGTGAGGCAGGTCTCTTACCAGAAGTTAGCTGCTTGCACCGCACGAACAGTTGTGCTACCTTCATCAAGCAGATTACCGCGACCTTCACCAGGTTATCAGTTCTTTTGTTTCTAAGGCACATCCAGCCACTTATCCTAACACAATATGGATGTAGGATATTGTGACTGACAGATATGGTGACCAATGCTAGTGCCTTTAATTTCAGCCAATTACAGTTCTCAGTTGAAACAAAATAAACTTGACTAACATCGACAAAATACATATCTTAATATATATAAATCTCGTGTCACAATGTTTGTCCTCAATGGACTCCTAAACCACTTAATCGATTATAATAAAATTCGCACACCATGTGCAGTTCGATCCAACTTGAGAGATAGGATAGTATAAATCTCAAAGGGTAGGGTAGGTAGGGTAGGGTAGGTAGGGTAGGTAGGGTAGGGTAGGTAGGGTAGGGTAGGTAGGGTAGGGTAGGTAGGGTAGGGTAGGTAGGGTAGGGTAGGTAGGGTAGGGTAGGTAGGGTAGGGTAGGTAGGGTAGGGTAGGTAGGGTAGGGTAGGTAGGGTAGGGTAGGTAGGGTAGGGTAGGTAGGGTAGGGTAGGTAGGGTAGGTAGGGTAGGGTAGGTAGGGTAGGGTAGGTAGGGTAGGGTAGGTAGGGTAGGGTAGGGTAGGTAGGGTAGGTAGGGTAGGGTAGGTAGGGTAGGGTAGGTAGGGTAGGGTAGGGTAGGTAGGGTAGGGTAGGTAGGGTAGGGTAGGTAGGGTAGGGTAGGTAGGGTAGGGTAGGTAGGGTAGGGTAGGTAGGATATTTAGTAGATGAATGTTTGGTGTTTTTATGGCAAAACAAAGTTTGCCGGGTCAGCTAGTATTTCTATAAAAATTGCTATGAATTTACTGATAATTTTAATGAGAAGAGCGTGCAGTTTTAATGAATGCGAAATGAAAATGGAACGAGGACATACCGAATGCTTGCCTTTTTATAAAATTACTAAGTTTTTGTTAAACAATTTCATCAAATTCTTCGTTGTTCGTCAGTCGATCGAAACTAAAAGTTTAGTAAAAATAATTTTCGTAGCGTACCATTTCCGAAGATGTAGTTGTATGTCCAAAGTATGAACAAAACAAACTGGCGTCACAATAAAAACTTTTTTTACAAAAAATAAATACAAGCGAATTCCAAATAAAAATATTACAAAGTCAATAATAGCTTCAATTTTGGAAGTCGGTGTCAAGAAGCGAAGTAACAAAAACAGGAAACCCACTTCCGAAATTGAAGTTATTTTTCACTTTATAGTGTTTTTACTTGGTGGTCGGTTGGATTTTTTTGTAAAATGTTTTTATTGTGACGCCAATTTGTTTTGTGTTGTGATTGATGACGCCAAAATGTTTTTATTAACCCCCGACGGAAAAAGAGGGGTGTTATAAGTTTGAGGTGTGTTGCTGTGTATCTGTGTATCTGTATGTCTGTGTATCTGTGTGTCTGTCTGTGGCATCATAGCGCCTCAACGGATGAACCGATTTTGATTTAGTTTTTTTTGTTTGAAAGTTGATTGTGTTGAGAGTGTTCTTAGCTATGTTTGAATAAGATCGGTTGAGCCGTTCAAAAGTTATGGGCGTTTTACTGTTTGAATCGGGATGTTTTCGCAAGATAAATGTGTCGGGGTGTTTTTTAAATTTAGAAATTTTACTTGTTTTGTAAAATGTTTTTATTGTGACGCCAATTTGTTTTGTGTTGTGATTGATGACGCCAAAATGTTTTTATTTTACACTATTTAGTTGTCTTACATATCTATAATGTCCACAGTTATGTCAGAATAGATTGCCCGTATAACGTGAAACTTGAACACAACCGGTGTAATTAGAGTGTACCAGGGTGAACTGTACACATCTGCGTACCCCTTTAGAGCGTACTGGCGTGTTGTTATGTTATGAAATGGTGTAAATAATAAACATACAAACGATTGTAGCAATCCCGAGAGATTTGCCGTCATTTATTAAAGAGTTGTGTGCTTCATCAAATTTAAATGGGACCAGCACCAGCTTTCAGATAAAAAATATTCGTCAAAATCGGTTTATCTAGTAAAAAATTCTGAGGTAACTAACACACATAAAAAATACATTCAAATTAAGAACCTCTTCCTTTTTGAAGTCTGTTAAAATGTGCAGAGTGCAGTACTTGTTTGGTAAGGGGATTCCCAAAAGATGGAAATCTGGTAATTGCGGATGGTGACTTCCGCTAGCTGTAATTATTGCACCTAAGGGAAGTCAGTGTCCGCAGTTGTCTGTTTATTTAAAGAAACAAATCATTTATTCGACACAGATAACACAAACAGCAACGAACAAAAGTAAAAGAGACTAATTGCAAATAAATTATTCATTAAAAGTCTTGTTTATAAACAAGCTTTTTTCGTATTGTTCTCAGCAAACCCTTTTCATTTGACAGCCATATCCATTGCAGTACACAAAAATAACTAGCCTGACATCTTGGGCCGTGCGCCATATTGGATTTAGAATGACGTCGCTTAGCTAACCATGAATTGTCAACCAAACTAAACGTGTATGTAAAATTTCATCTTAATCGGTGGAGGATAACTGCTTTAAAATTCAGTTGCAAGATTTGACCCGAACACACTTATATACATACACATACATTGCAATTTAAATAAAAGCATGTAAAATCGCTAAGCATGCCCATACCGAAAAGGTTACCAACTCAGCATTTGCTGGGCGTCAGACAGGTCAGACCCAACGCTGTTTTTCAACTGGCACTTGGCACTCGTCAGTGACACAAGCAATTACCGTGTGTTACTACTATTTTTGATATTTTCAGTACTTTAAGAAAACCTAGACGACTCCGAGGAGTGGATCTGAAATGTAGGGTGCATTCTGCATTAGGAACATTGGTTTGGTTTGGTCAAAAGTGATTATCGTGAAGTGCCCTACTGCTTTTAAGTATAACTAAAATGTACAGTTGAGAGCGATTTATCGTGAAGTGCCCTACTGCTTTTAAGTATAACTAAAATGTACAGTTGAGAGCCTAAGTGGTAACGGCCGTGACTTACAAGTTGTGGGCCATGGGATTGAATTCGAACCCAGACAGGCGCTTTACTTTGTGTAAATTATTTCATCACCACTGCTCTCAAAATGGTGAAGGAAAACATCGTGTCCAAACCGGCATGTCCTAGAAACAAAAATGCGAAGACATGTGACATCTACCAACCCGCACTGGGCCCGCGTGGTGGGTTATAGCCAATTCCCTCTCAATAGAGGAGGCCTGTGGCCCAGCAGTGGGAACATTAAAAAGGCTGAAAAATGAGGAATATCTTTTTTAGAAAAACCCAGACATAATTATTTGACTCCGGAATGTAGGTAACCATAACGAAACAGATGTGAATTATCAGTTACTGCACCAATTGTGAGTTGTGTTGTGTCACTCATTACGGCAGATATGTGATTTCTTAGGTAGTAAAATTCTTTATTTTACCTGTATGTTCATCGGGATCTCCTTTGGAATCATTGCACTTATTATGTGTTATTGCTCTGTGGTCATTCAGTAGCCAGCGAACTTCAGTTGCGTTTGGAAGCCAATAGAGGTAGTACGGGTCTATCTTTTTCATCTGGTCCTACGTCTGCTGGTACCAAAAAAATGCCTGTGAAAACGCGAGTGAATGTTTTTGAAGCATGTGTGTGTTAGAGCCAACATGTAAGGTATGAAACCTCTTTTTAACCGACCGACTTTCAAAAAGGAGGTTTTTTATATTTTCACCGATATATAAAAAAACCTCCTTGTGCGTCAATTGTAGACCGATTTTGAAAATTATTTTTTTGTTTGAAAGAGTATGTTCCGGAATTGGTCCCATTTTAATTTGGTGAAGATCTGAAGAAGAACTTCGGAGATATACAACAGAACCATAACAGAACTCTTCAATAAATGACGGCAAATCTCTCGGGATTGCTGCAATCGCATGTTTGTTTATTGTTTATACCATTTTATAACATAAAATCACGCCAGTACGCTCTAAAGGGGTACGCAGATGTGTACAGTTCCCTTGGCACACTCTCATTCCACCGGTTATGTTGAAGTTTCATGATATTCGGGTAATCTATTCTGACATTATAGGTCCCTTACTAAACAACTTGCCTATTAACTACCAGAGCTAAAAAGTGTAAAATAAAAAACTTTTTTATAAAAAAATACAACAGACTTAAAAAAAAAAAAAAACTACAAAATGAAAAATAACTTCTTTTTCGGCAGTCGGTCTCAAAAAACGAGAAAAAGAACAGACTTCCGAAAAATAAGTTATTTTTCACTTTGTAGTGTTTTTATTTGAAAGTTGGTTGTAATTTTTAACCGTCTTTTCGACTGTACGTAATTTTTATTTTTTTGGCAATAAGTTTTTTTATAAAAAAGACTTTTTTTTCTAAAAATGTTGTAAAACGTTTTTTTATGCAATTTAGATTTATCATCAATATCTCAAGAGACAACCACCTTTCTCAAATGAGTAGTACTCATTGCAACGTAACAACGATTTTAAAAACAAAAACATAACCGACATTAACACAAAACCTACAAAAACTTTAGTAGTTTTCCATATTTCGAATAACAAAATAAACATATTGAATCAAGCGCTTATCAGACGGACAAATATGAGTCAACTGGGATGTGGGTTAATTGCTCCTAGAAATGTTTAATTGTCAGTTCATATGCACTTTGTTAATTATTGAGAGCTTAAAAGTTAAATTAGTATAGCTCTTGTCAAAGAATTGAACATAGCATTTTTGTGTGGCTACTAATAAGTCATAGACTTATAGTCACTAGCTGACCCCCGGGGCTTCGCTCCCGTCAACTGGCTACCTACCACAGAACAGAAAAAACGCCTTCTGTCTTCTCTGTTCTGTGCTACCTACCTGCCTACCCTGACTACCCTATCTACTACCTACCTACAAATTTTTATCTATCATCAATAGTTTTCTCAGCGCACGCCAAAGAATGAATTTTATAGGCAACATTTTACTACCTTGGGTTACATTATTGCAATTATCATAAGGATCTCTAATTTATTTGAAAATATATTATAGCCTATGACACTCAGGATTAATATAGCTTTCTACTGGTGAAAGAATTTTCACCAGTAGAATCAGTAGATCCAGAGATTACCCCTTACAACGTCACAAACTCACAAACTTTACCTCTATAAAATATTAGTATAGGTAGTAAATGATTTTATTTCTGTCATACTACATGTGAATCATATTTTAAAACTAGATGAGGTCGGCGTTTACTATCTGACTACTCTGAGAAGATAGGCCAAAACAAACTCAGAGCTGCAGAGGTCACAGTCTCTTTTAAAAGTCCAGACAAAATCTTGGTTAGATCATGTGACGAATTAGATCATGTGAAGACCATGTAGATTGATGTCTGAAATGTTCTTTTGAGGAAAGAACCAGGCAGATTAAGTGGACCTGTCCAGTTAGTGCACGCATTTGTCAATAACCGTGAAGCTTAAATCAGAATTTAAGGAGCTCAACGATACGACGAACAATACCAAAGAAAGTACATTTATTCATTTGTTAACATAGGTACAAAAAACATTGTTGTTATAAAAATTACAAGCCGCTATGTAATGCCAGAAATCGTACAAATATTCATAGATTTCATTGATATCAACATTGATAACATAATTACATTAATGGAATGCAATACTATTAATTGATTTTCTTAAAAAAAAACAATAAAGAGAAACAAAAAAAAAATTACAAAATGTCAAAAGGAAAAATATAAAATAATGTCAATAAAAAAAAAAGTCTATCAAGCCTGAATTTTCGAAATTTTAGTGGGTGGTACGGTGGACCGTTTTTCCCAGCATCCGAAAATGTATATAGGTATCCTAACGGTAACAACGGGACCCCCTTTAAGTATCTACAAATATTACGTAAACATTTAAAATATTGCAAAAAAAAACATACATATTCCCAAAGACCTTTGATAACAGAGCAATTTGTAAATATTTTGGTCAAGCGATAAAAATTTCTGCGTCTCAGCGAAATGGGCGCAAAGTAATTATAAGATGTGTTCAAATGTGGCGTCGGGCCGTCTGATGTCAGTGCGAAATTGTTATAAACTAATTAGCGGAGATTTAGAGAGGGGCTGTGGTACTTTGGTACTATCTATCGATAGTTTTCGGAAACTATTTGAAAATAGATTGCCAAAAGTGTCGATAAAATTTGACAAAATTCGAATGTCATAAGAATTTGAATTTGGAACGTAAGAATGTTGCGTACACGTACAGTTAAGCGAAGAAGTCATTTTTTGACTATAACTATTGGTTATAGTTATAGTCACAAACTCTTTAAATATAAATTGAAAGAAAATGCTTATTCTTTGCCAAAACCGTTATGCAAACAACTTGATCCACAGTCAATTAATTAATTTTCTGTTTACAATATTCATAACTAATCACTCATTTCCGTATATTTCTGTTATATCAGCAAAGCAAGGACTGAAGAACCGTTACAAACTTATCTTAGGATATTTAAAAAGACCCCCAACTGTAACGGCTTTTGCAATATTTGTAAATATAAAATGCGGATATCCTGACCCCAGGTCAACCTTATCTATATCATGGATGCCGTATTATTAATCTTTTTGACTATAATAATCCCGGAAAAAAATCCGCAACGGCAGAACTACGGCCTTCATTTGCTTCTTGGTGTCGATGGTTCCTTTTTCTAAATTTAAATTGTTTTCGACCAATACTCAGCAACGTCGATAGCCTTAGCGCTGTCCTCGCAAGGCCTCACGTGGTTATAGGTGGTTTTAAATAAGGAGGAGGACAGGATATGAGGCATCATCTGTGGAGTGGTTTTGCAGTCATTACGGCCTTAAGGTTGCACTAGTCGATAATTGATCCATACAAACGTAGTCTAGCGATTACTCCATTGTATGACGACGTACGTTGAAAATAAAAACTGATATCAATTTGTCTCATCATTATCTAGCCCTGTATGGAAGCATAAAAGTAAAATATTTAAAAGTTATGAGCGTCGAAAGTTCTATATTTCAACACTTATTTTAACGCATCCGTGGGCGAAAATAAATACCATAAAAATAAGGAAAATCGCAAAACAGGGAACCATACAGGGATAGATTAGTAGTTCAACAATGCAATTAATTTTATTTCGACCAGATACATTTAGAATTTTTTTCATGATTTCCATACTCCCATAGGTCTGTTTATAAAATATCGCGCGTTCGTTTTCGTCCTAAATCATCATATATTTTGCTACAAATTTGCAAAAGTGTGTATTCGTACGCGAACTAGCTTCTTACTGCTCATCACAGCATCTATCTCTTTCGCACGTGTTGTCGGATGAGATAGCATGCATTTTAACCCCGCGCACAAAATAGTTCGTGCCGTCGACTAGGGCAACCTTAAGTATATCTATCGATCTCCGTAGCATCTTCTCAACTATGTTATTAGGGTCGGCTGCCAGAATAGTTTTTATTTAAGGAAAGAACTTCTCCAATGATCCTCCATCATCTTCATGTCCTTATCCCGAGTTACTTGAGATCGGCGCAACACGTTTTCTTCTTCAATATCGTACTGACAACCGTCACGCTTTTCTTTGGCTTGTCCCTTCCTCTCCATCCATCCACATTTTGTAGTACTGGCCAAGCTTCTTGGCCGCCCTGAAGTTTTCTTTTAGCGCAGCTGTTGTACCCATCTTCAGCACCCGTATCCAAGTTGAGAATCTACAATAGATAACGCTAGTAGAAAACGAATCAATGTATGGGAATGACACATCTGAACGTTAAGTCACGTGGTCAGACCATACAAATAGAAGGCGTTAACGATTGTAGAAAGAGATTGGATATAAAACATTTGTAACTTGGCTAGGGCTGGGCGGCCAAGATGATTGGCGAGTACTGTATATTCATAGCTCCAAAGTCATAGCGTTAAATTTATCGATATCGATAAATGTTACAGTACATCACTAGCGCAATAAATCATTATCGCTAACGTCATAATAATACTAGTAATGACCTAGCCTCATTTGTAAGTACATCCACTATGTAAGAGGGGACCAAGAAATTAATAACTTAATTTTTGAGGTTAGATAAAAATACTCTCCACTCCTTTAGAGGCTCTAGTATCTCTCTGGAAAGTCCCCAGTACCACTTTGTTGACTTAATAACACTATTTTTTTTTTTACCTAGGAATCAGATATTTATTATTTAAAAGTTCGTGCATATTAAAGAAGAATATAATATTTCTAATAATAAAGGAAAATGGCTAAGGCCTTGTCTGATTGGAGAACTTCGTGATTTAATAAGTTTATACTTTTATCTTGTAAGACTAGTATGGTTCATTCACCAGTTGTATAGAATCTTATGAATAATAAAATAAAAAATTAATTTGAAATCAAAAACCCGACTGCTTATGAAACGAACTAAACAGATGTAAATAAAACGAAAATCGTGCTGTGCAGTCGGAGGATCAGGTTCAACTTGCGAACATGTATCCTCCGACTACCCGCATAATTTTCTTTTTGGTTACAATCTTTTTAGTTCGTTTAAGCAGACGAATGTTTGATTTTTAAAATTTATTTATTTAGTTATCATTTTTGTTTCGAATTCCTTTTTAACACATAAGTGGTATATATTTTTTAACCACTTCTTAAAATCCTTCATTTTGATGAACCACTCGATGTTATTGGAAAAAAAAAAATTGAGATCCGCACAATATGGCGCCCAAAATCCGCCATGATTGTTTTTTTTTAACGTCTTAGAACACTTGGGCTGTCAAGACGCATCTAACGATGTCTTAATTAAATAAATCCGTCTAGCGGTTTAAAAGATATGAGGTAATAAAGAATATTACATACAAGATACGCGCGAAAAACATAACCCTCTCCTTGCAGCTGGGTAAAAAGGTAAAGTTAATTACAAAAAAACTGGGTCTGGTCTGGACTGGTATACGTTATTTGGTACCCAACTAAGCCCAAAAGGAGAGTTACGTTTTAGGATGATATGTTTTATTCCGCGGGTTTTTGAGCCAAGAGTGTACCACATCATCGCTTACCATCAGGTGGGATAGTGGTCAAGCGCGAGCCTCATTAACAAAATCATGATGTAGTTGTGCCCATTCATTAACACATCGATTTATTAATTCCTTTGTCACACAATTAAAATATAAGCAATGAGTAACACTCTTGCACAATTGACGGGGCGAAGTGTACTTTTTATCGGTTCTCAAACATGTGAATATATGTCCCAATGATATCAAATAAAATATAATATTCAACAATTGTGCCTATGCATGAACAAAACTAGTTATCTTATCAATATGCCGCGTTTTACAGGCTAAGAGTTTCAATGGCGTCGTTGAACTGGTGGATGACAAGCTTCACAGCTTGGCTCATCGCTGCAAAGTTGGCTGCTTGTAGGTCTTCTTCATGTTCTCAATTAAGGACTCCACAGCCTCATCGCACCGCCCCCTTTCTAACATCGGACATCTAGACCCATCCTTACCTAGTTGCCATTCCACAGTTTGGCTCATTGTCGCAAAGTTGGCTGCTTGTCGGTCTTCTTCAGACTGTACTTCGGTGAATGTGCTCAATTAAGGACTCCACAGTCTCATCGCACCGCCCCCTTTCTACCATCGGACATGTAGACCTATACTTACCTAGTTGCCATTCCACCAATCCGCACCAAGCGCTTCCAAACATCCTTCATAATGCGCACAGCAAAAGAGTTGAACTCACTACCTGCGTCTGTGTTTCCGAACGCATTCAACCTGAATTTCTTCAAAGTTAGGTTGAACAGGCTTCTTCTGGATAAGCTCAATCCATCGCCGACTTTGTCTCTGTCATCTCTGACCTGGACTAAAGTCAAGAGCAAACCCAATTCAAATCGTTTATTACAATTAAAGCATTTACAGGCACATTTTAATTATCAAGGAGTCAAAAAGATGAAGCGCACATAATTGTACATTCTAAAGCTTAGATCTCTTTGTAGAATAACTGGCCAATCAACTTATTGGACACTCTTTTTACCCGACTGCCGAAGGAGGTAATGTGTTTATCAGTCTATGTATGTATGTATGTTTGTTCCTATGTGGCGTTCCAGAGACCAAAAGCGTTGGCCGATTTTGATGATTCGTACGTCAATCGATTCGTCTTAATCTTGCGAGTGTCACTGGCTGCATTAAAATTGGAAAACAGTTTTTTTTTTTGGGCGGCATATTGTGGGGGCCCAATATATTTTTTTCTTCCTATCCCATCGTGTGAGGTATCAAAATAAAGGGTTTTAAGAGGAGATACCAAAAATATATAACGCTGATATGTTTAAATGTATCTGATGCGAATAATATGTTAACTAAAAAGTGTTAAATAAAAAAATATATTCAAAAAATCATAAAAACCCGACTGCTTAAAAAGTGAACTAAAAAGACGTAAACTAAAAATAAAATATGCTGTGCAGTCGGAGGATACATCTGGTTTTGGTCAGCCAGCTCGCGAATATGTAGCCTCCGACTGCACAGCATAAATGCGGGTTTTTTGTTTTTTTTTATTAATTCTTTTTGTAGCGGTCACCAGAAAAGCGCCGAGGCAAAGAATCTCGACTAAGTCCCGGCAAATGAATTTAAGTGTCTTGAATCCCGCAAAGAAATTAATCAGAACAGAAAAACTGAAGAGTAGGGAAAAAAACTCCGCATCCCTCCATATCAAGCAGGAGACAGAACAAACAAGGCCAATAGGCACAAAGGGTCGTATACAACTGGGATAAGCCCAGTTGCCTAGCGCCACGGATATAAATTATCATTATCATTTAAAAAATCCTTATTAGTAAAGTCACCTTTGTACTACTTTACTAAATGATTGTCGTCTGTTAAAATGCATTTAATTCATCACTATATTATAACATGAACAACCTACTTATCTCGCAATTCAATGTTTTTTCCCCAGACATTGACCCTACTTTGTCTGCCATACTGTACAGTTCCATTTCATGAGAATTCGCGTCAAAACAAATAAAAATAAATGCTTCCTCACATAATTTGATGCGGTTCCAAATAATTTTGGCATCTCAAATCCTAATGCAAGAAAATACTGAAAGTTTTGGTGGTATTTCTATTTTCTTTTATGACAAATATAGTTTTACTAACTTCTGCCAGCGGCTTCGCCCGCGGACAGTCTAACATTATCAGTGCCTCAGAAATTTAAAACAGCGCCATCTATTGGAATCAATTTTAAATGATCCATTAAAATAATTTTCAAAATGTGAATTAGGTGCCCAATATTCCATAATTTTGTGTTTTAGAGAGTTGATTAAAAAATAACATACAATTTTTATGATCAATTCTGAAAATGTTAATTTTACACACAGTTCAATAACGAATCGATGCATTTCGCGCCATCTAGCGATATTTATTTGAACTAAATTTTCTTTGTTAGCGCTGGGACCCCGTGACCGGGGAAAACCTAAACAACCAAGATGATCTCAATCATCAGCATAAAATATCTCTAGAAATATGCGTCACCGATCAAAAAGATAAATAATAGACAAACAAAATTCGAAAATGATTCACCTCATCTGTCAATCTAAATGAAGTATAACGCATTTTATTTACCTATAGAATGCAGTGATTCAATCCTCTCCACGTACTTACAAACGCCAGTTCTATTAATAATTTCGTTGCCATTATTTTCCTTGTACTTTTATCAAATAACGACGAGGAAATATGTTACATGAATTGTGCCATTCCACATATGTCTTGCCCGCGGTGTTACATACGAGACGTTATCAGTACGAGAAACATCGTGTTCTCTTGATTATTACAAATTAGATCATCGAGCATGTAAGTGCTTCGAACGCTTGTAACGGAGAAAAAACATTGACTAAATTACAGAAAAACTATTTATTTTTCGATTTGAAAATCGAATGTTGTGGATGGACAAAGTGTGTGACGAAAAAGGAAAAAAAATGTGATGAAATTGTTGTGGCCAGGATTTCGTTTCTTGTGTTTAAAAAAGTTTTTAGTCTATGGATAAATTGTTAAAGTGTGGTGTTGGAATTCAATTTTGTTTTAAACTAGAGTAATCGTGGATAGTAGTGTTAGTAGGCACAAAAAATAAATGTGACAAAATAATTGAATATAAATTTTGTGTTGTAAATAGTTAGCTGTGTTTGGATAAAGTGTGGTGCAAATAAAGACAAACATCCTGTGGTGGAAATAAAGGATTAATTGAGTGCATTGTCAGTGTTGCATTAAGTACCCTATTCAAAATGGCGGAACAAGGTAATTTTATTTTGCATGCAGTCTATAGTGGTGCGTTTCAAACGCTTTTTTTATTATTATTTATAGGCTCGCGCTTGACCACTATCTCACCTGATGGTATGCGATGATGTGGTCGACGATGTAACACGCTTGCCTAGAAGTAACCTATTCACTCTTGACTTAAAAAACCCGAGGTTGTAGCTATCGGGAAACACAGAATCCGGCTTTCGGTTCGGACTTCCATCATGTTTAACTTTCTATTGTACTTAATCTATCGAGAAAGTTACATTCATTATTTACAACAGAATTCAACTCACAAGTAAAAAATCAAAATTTTAGAAACCCCCCGACACATTTATCTTGCGAAAACACCCCGATTCAAACAGTAAAACGCCCATAACTTTTGAACGGCTCAACCGATTTTATATTCAAACATAGCTAAGAACCCTCTCGACACAATCACCTTTCAAACCAAAAAATCGGTTCTTCCGTTGAGGCGCTATGTTGCCACAGACAGACACACAGATACACAACCATACACGTCAAACTTATAACACCCCTCTTTTTCCGTCGGGGGTTAAAAATTAGTTTAATGAATATATACCTACCTATATACGCGCGTATAAAAAGAGGGGGGAGAGCAGTGGTGGCCCAGTGGTATCGGCCGCGACTTACGTGTCGTAGGTCGTGTGTTCGAACCTAGGCATGCGCTTTACTTTGTGTAAATTATTTCATCACCACTGCTCTCAAAACGGTGAAGGAAAACATCGTGAGGAAACCGGCATGTCCTAGAACCAAAAATTCGAAGGCATGTGACATCTACCAACCCGCACTGGGCCCGCGTGGTGGAGTTCTGCCCATTCCCTCTCACAGAGAGGTGGCCTGTGTCCCAACAGTGGGAACATTAAAAGGATGATGATGATGTAAAGGGAAGAGGGAACGGGACATCCATCGATGTTTTCATAGCTAGACTATTAGGTAGTTCTTCCACGTAAGGTATAATACTCACAACGGATCTTTGTGTCTCTGAATTGGCTGCAAGAGCCTGCGCAGTAGCTATTTTTAACCGACTTCCCAAAAAGGAGGAGGTTCTATGTTCGACTTCATGTTTGTTTTTTTTTTTTTTTTGTGTATGTTCACCGATTACTCCATCAATTGTGGACCGATTTTGAAAATCCTTTTTATGTTTGAAAAAGTATGTTCCGAAATTGGTCCCATTTTAATTTGGTGAAGATCTGATGAAGAACGCATGTCTGTTTGTTGTTTATAACATTTCATAACATAACATCACGCCAGTTCGCTCTTAAGGGGTAAGCAGACCTCTCATTTCACCGGTTATGTTCAAGTTTCATGAAATCTATTCTGGCGAAATAGTTCCCTTACTAACTTGCCTATTAGGTACGTACAACTAAAAAGTGAAAAATAAAAAAACTTTTTGCAAAAAAATACTACCGACTTCCAAATACAAAACTACAAAGTGAAAAATAACTTAATTTTTTGAAGTCGGTGTCCATAACGCAAAAAAATGGTACCTACGAAAGACACCGACTTCAAAAAATTAAGTTATTTTTCACTTTGTAGTTTTGTATTTGGAAGTCGGTAGTATTTTTTTGCAAAAAGTTTTTTTATTGTGTCAGTATTGAAAGTGAAGTTATCATTGTATAACTGTCTCTTTCACTCGCTTACGTTTGTCGCATCATCCTATCTCGCTTACTCTATGCAGTTAAATTGTTTCTTGCGCGTTAAGTATCAAAACCAACTTCAGAGACACAAAGATCCACTGTGAATATTATAGTAGTGTTTAGCTGTTCAGCATCCCGCAGCTGTTTACCAGTACTTGAATCCCTGCATCAGCAGTTAGACTGGAAGCCTGTATTTGTGTATCCTGTCTGACAATACACGTTCTTTCCATATTTATTCATGTCTTCTTGAGTGATCATAAAGAAAGAGAAGCGGGTCTCAAATATTTTATCCTAACTATACAAGCTTTATGCCGCAGCTTCACTCCGGGGGGTCCCACAATAATCGTGATACTTCACGGTATAGTTCTCGCCAGACTTCTTGGCCGCCTTGAAGTTGGCTACAATGGCTGCGCAGTAGTAGATTAGATAAATTTCATACAGTAAAAAAAGTTATTTAAAAAATCAAAAATTCCGACTGCTTAAGAAGCGAACTAAAAATACGTACGGCTTTTTGATTTTTTATCTCTTTATGTTGACAATGTTGTTACAAAATAGTTGTTTACGAGACGCTTGGTCGCCACACGTTGACGGCAAGACACTTCCTTTATTTACAAACTTATCTGTAATTTATTGATAAACGCTTACAAATAAAAGATGCGTTTCTGGTATTTACCAGAAAATTATAACAATTGATTAAAAGTAGAATGAATGAGCTTGATTATCGCCAGCATCCATTGGTAATTCACTGGATGGCGAGCAGTGGTGACCCAGTGGTAACGGCTGCGACTTACAAATTGTAGGTCATGGGTTCAAAGCAGGTTCAAACCCAGGCAGGCGCTTTACTTTGTGTAAATTACTTCATCACCACTTGTAGTGACCGGTTCTATAGAGCAATTCACAGGCTCGTACACGCATTAAATGACCAAATTTCAAAATGTCTACTCTCGCCAAAGGCTCTCGTAATAATAACGCGGTGCGCACTGAGATTGTGTATGCTGTGTTGGGGAGAGTGGGAATGACAAAGCGAACTTGCGAGTGAGATAGATACACTACACCACTGCTCTCGAAACGGTGAAAGACAATATCGTCCTAGAACCAAAAATTCGAAGACACGTGACATCCACCAACCCGAATTGACTTCCAAATACCAAAACTACAAAGTGAAAATAACTTGATTTTTGGAAGTCTGTGTTTTTGGTAGGTACCAGTTTTTTGCGTTATGGACACCGACTTCCAAAAATATTGTTATTTGGAAGTCGGTAATATTTTTTTGTAAAAAAGCTTTTTTATTTTTCACTTTTTAGTTGTACCTACTTAATAGGCAAGTAGTTACGTAAGGTACTAATGGTAGGGTTAGGTAATAATGGCAGTATAGAATACACAAATATCATGAAACTGAACATAACCGGTGAAATGAGAGTGTACCGAGATGAACTGTACACATCTGTGCCCCTTTAGAGCGTACTGTCGTGATGTTATGTTATGAAATGGTATAAACAATAAACAGACATGCTATTACAGCAATCCCGAGAGATTTGCCGTTATTTATTGAAGAGTTCTGTTGTATATCGCCGAAAATCAAAATCAGATCTTCACCAAATTAAAATGGGACCAATTTCGGAACATACTCTTTCAAACAAAAAAAATAATATTCAAAATCGGTCTGCAATTGACGGAGATATCGGTGAACAAAAAATAAAAAAACACACGTGAGGTCGAACATAGAACCTCCTCGTTTTTGGTAATTCGCTTAAAAAAGGCTAATTATGATGAAGAGTCACAGGGAAGCGATGAAGCCTTGAAGTTAATGTCCTATGTACCCTTAAAACTTCTACCAAATCTAATCTCCTAGTTGCTTAGTCAGCCAAAACTCAATTATGTGCAACAAGGCCACAGTATACCGGTAAATCTCGTACTGTAATATTTTCAAACAATCCGTTTTCGGACTCAATTGCAGAGAAAATTGGTCTGCTTTAGTCATAGACGGACGTTGCAATAGTGTACAAGTTTTTTGTGCGGGTGTAATTTTGACGAATATTTTGGTGGTAAATGTTGAGTATTGTTACAAGTGAAAGTTGTTTTGAAATTAGGTACTAATACTACACAAAAATAATATGTTTCCTGGTAGGTACTCATCTGAGGCCGGTATTCCAGCTGCTCATGCTCAACTCAACTCAAACTGGAAATGGACAGTTGTGATTTATTGGCTTGTTTTTTTGACGTTAACGTGCTTAAGTGAAAGTCAAACTCTTTAAACACAAAATCAGTGGAATTGAGTAGTGTTAGCATGTTCTTGGAACGTACCCGTTCTTGATAACTTGAACTTTGATTTTCATTCAATACCTACCACACATTTTGTGTAGAAAGAATTCAGTAACGTCCGTCTGGGCTCCTGCTTTATTGAGTACACATATGTCAAGCTGAAGAAACATATGCCAAACTCGAAAGTTGTGATTGGTAGGTGTGGCCAATTTTGAGTTTGAGTCGCGTATGAGCATCCTGAATACGGACCTGAGCATCAATGTTAGTTTTTAGGGTTTATATTACTAAGACTCCGCGGTCCGTCTGTCTGTATGTCTGTCTGTCTGTCTGTCTGTCACCAGGCTGTATCTTAAGAACCGTGATAGCTAGAGAGTCGAAATTTTCACAGATAATGTATTTCTGTTGCCGCTATAACAACAAATACTAAAAACAGAATAAAATAAATATTTAAGGGGCTCCCATACAAAAAAAGTGTTTTTTATGCCGTTTTTTGCTATAATGGTACGGAACCCTCCGTGCGCGAGTCCGACTCGCACTTGGCCGGTTTTTAATTTTTTGACTAGTAGAAAGTTCACAATTTTTATTTTCTGTCAGCCGAAAGTGATTAAGAAGATATATTGGAAATATACATACCTCTTCTTAGCTTAGACTACTTATTCTGAACGTCGGTTTCTTAAAGATTACTTAATTAATTGAGTCTCTTGTCCAATCAATCTTGAAATCTTGTCAGACAATCAAATCAATTTTTAAGACTAAAAAGCGATTTGCTTGGCTGTTGTAAGTAATAGGTACTATTAACCAATCACAAAGTAACCTTGATATTAAGAGCATATTAGTTAATCAGGGTTGCCAGAAATTATGTGCACTAGGTGGCAGCACTTGGACGTTAGATCCAGGCACCTGTCAAACCGCTTACGTTTTCCGACATTAGTTAAATTGACCGCAACTACTTGTTGATGTCATAAGTTACGTTTTTCAAGTGGAAAGGACTCTCGCTAAAATGGCGTTAACTGGTGGCGAGCATTAAAAAAAAGAATGAATGGTTTACGATTTATTTAGTTTACTTTTTTTATTTATAACTTTTTAGTCAACATATAAGTGTTACATATTTTTGAAACCCTACACGATCGATTTGGAAGAAAATAAATTGGGCTCCCACAATATGGCGCCCAAAAACCGCCATTTTTAACTCCCGACGGAAAAAGAGGAGTGTTATAAGTTTGAGGTGTGTTGCTGTGTATCTGTGTGTCTGTCTGTGGCATCATAGCGCCTCAACGGATGAACCGATTTTGATTTAGTTTTTTTTTGTTTGAAAGGTGATTGTATCGAGAGTGTTCTTAGCTGTTGTGTTTGAATAAATTTGTTCAGCCGTTCAAAAGTTATGCGCGTTTTACTGTTTAGATCGTGATGTTTTCGCAAGATAAATGTGTCGGGGTTTTTTTAAATTTTGAAATTTTACTTGTTCCATTTTAATGAAGCCAGTGACACTCGCAAGGTTGATACGAATTGATTGACGTAAGAATCATCAAAATCTGCAAGCTTGTTTGGTCTTAGAACTGGCATATTCAACGGAACATAGGAACAAACATACATACAAACATAGACTGATAAACACATTACCTTCCTTCGGCAGTCGGGTAAAAAAGCCCTCATAGTAACATTAAAAAAAAAAAAATTGATCGCAGGCTTGCGTTTGACCACTATCTCACCTGATGGTAAGCGATGATGTGGGCGATGATGAGGCCCGCTTGCCTAGAAGTAACCTATTCACTCTTGACTTGAAGATGCCCAGGTTGTAACTATCAGGAAATACAGACTCCGGCAGAGAATTCCACTCCTTAGCTGTACGCACATTTAACGTATTCCGAAACCGTTTATGTGCGAATGTTTGGTATGTCAACATTATACTTAATTCTTTATATATCTTTATCTTTCATTCTTTCCAGCTAAACGACCTGATGAACGAACTCTTCGAGACTGTCACAGCGGTATGCAATATGGACGACAACAATAAGCCCAGCAGTTTTCCTACAGAGCACTCAGATGGCAGCACTAGCGAAGGTAAAGACTTTTTCTTTCTACCCTCTTTTATGGCGAAAGTGTACCGACGAAGCGTAAGGCGAAAACGTCCACCGCTGGACATAGGCCTCCTGCAAGTGTTGCCGATTCTGTGCCTCTCGCATCCTGCGGATTGCCGCAGTCTTCACCAGGTTATCAGTCCACTTAGGGGGAGGCCTCCTAAATCGCGTCGTCACTCCAGAACTTTTCGCCCACATCGACCATCCGTTGCGAACTATGTCGCACTATGTCGGTAATCCTGGTTCTTCTACAGATGTCTTCATTTCTGGACGTAAGGAAACGCCAAACATAGCCCCCTCAATTCCCCTTTGGGTGAATCAAAGCCTTCTGATGAGGCCCAGCTAGAGAGACGAGAAAGTAATTTAAAACACATGTCTGAGTGTATCCACGAACCAAATATGCAAAACATAAAATAACATAATTCTTTCTCCTTCCACAGAATCAGTAAAACTAACAAGGAGCCTGACAGAGAAGCGCAAGAACTACGTCAGAAGAGTTTCAACCAGAGTCGCGTACTTAGACCCGAAGAACATCAAACGATTCAGGCATCAGACCTCCGTGTGTTCGTACAAGTCTGAAGTACTTGACAATCCTTATTCTACCTTTAGGTAAGTCATCTTTTTAGGGTTCCGTACCCAAAGGGTAAAAACAGGATCCTATTACTAAGACTCCCCTGACCGCTCGTCTGTCTGTCACCAGGCTGTTTCTTAGGAACCGTGATAGCTAGACAGTTGAAATTTTCACAGATGATGTATTTCTGTTAAAATAAATATTTAAGTGGGGCTCCCATACAACAAACGTGATTTTTTTGTCGGTTTTTATTATTTGCTTGCGCTTGACCACTATCTCACCTGATGGTAAGCGATGATGTGGTCGACGGTGAAGCATGCTTGCCTAGAAGTAACCTATTCACTCTTGACTTAAAGACTCTCCGGTTGTAGCCATCAGGATTGTTTAAAAGCAATTGGAAGCAAAGGATTGAAATTCATACTAATATTATAAATTCGAAAGTAACTCTGTCTGTGTCTGTCTGTCTGTTACCTTTTCATGCCTAAACCATTGAACAGAGTTTAATGAAATTTCGAGGATGGCATCCCCAGGAAGGACATAGGCTACTTTTAGTATAATAAAAAACTATGTAGGTAGAGTAGGGTAGGTAGGTGGGTAGGAAAGGTAGGGTAGGATAGGTAGGTGGGTAGGGGAAGGTAGATATGTAGGGTGGGTAGAGAGGTGGATAGGTGGGTAGGATAGGGTATGGTAGGGTACGTAGGTAGCCAGTTGACGGGAGCGAAGCCGCGGTGGACAGCTAGTCTGGAATATGTGATTTGTTTTTGGAAAAAATCTTTAAACCCCTTACTTCAAGTTCAGTTTGCGCTACAACTTCAAAACTGTTCTGTTATGACGTTTACCAAAGTACTGGCCATTCTGAAATCAACTTAATTCACTCTAATTTAAGTTGATATTTGTTTAAATGTAATTGGAGGCAAGGATTTAAATTTAGAATAAGTGATAATCGAACTCAACGGATGCAGTGACGCATATTATTTTATTCTAACTTTATGAGCATTTGTCATGTGAGTGCCAGTGTTAGTAGACTTCTTTGTGAAAGAGCTTGTCCGGGGAAATTCTACCTCTATGCTTAGTTCTGCAACCAAGCAGCGTTGCTGTATTCTAGTTTGAAAGGTATGGGTGCCAGAGTAATAGGGTAGATGCATGAAAAAATCTATTTAGCCTGTCAGTTAGATAACCAAGAAATATTGGTCACTGTATTTTTCTTTTGTCACGGAACAAGAAATTACGACGATACAATACGTAGAAATTTCGCGTGATGCCACGCCTTGGTACAGTTTTTACCGACTTCTAAACAAAGGAGGTTATCAATTCGACATAGATGTAATATTGTTGGAATTGCACAATATTCACATATGTTACTCTATGTGGGCTTCTAAACAAGTGAGTCAAATTTCATAAGTGTATGTTTGTTTGTATGTATGTATGTCCATGCATTTCTCCAAAACTAGTAATCGGATGGTGATCATTCTTGAATGAGGTACCTCTCAACTTAGGGAGTAGTACAAGTTTCATCAAAATAGGTTCAGCAGTTGTCAATATATCGAACATATAACCGAACTCCTTAACGACAAACAGCAAAAATGTGTTAATTGAGTTATTTATTTATTTATTATATACTTTATTGTACACCACAAAAAAAACATACAGGACAAACGTACGTACGTATTATGGGTTTTTTGTCAATCCTATAAGTATCTTACTATAGAACTTGCTCACTTCTTAGTGATGGCAAACCAAAACATAAAAAAAAACTTTTTCACGGAATAAATACATAATTATAATAATTTTTATGCCTTATTTGAATAAAAGATTTTTCTCTGAGATGGCCATGTTTACTGCAGATTCCATAGGCAGTCGTGGTGAC
This sequence comes from Orthosia cruda, assembly GCA_964057195.1. Taxonomy (NCBI): domain Eukaryota; kingdom Metazoa; phylum Arthropoda; class Insecta; order Lepidoptera; family Noctuidae; genus Orthosia; species Orthosia cruda. The sequence goes on along the minus strand of OZ059852.1, from coordinate 2,923,465 downwards.
CACCAGTTTATTTTGGCGTACAATTATATTATTATTTATCTTTTTTTTTATTCCAGGTCCTGGAAAAGTTTCAGAACTTCACAAGGCAACATAACAAAGATGGACACCGACTCAAAGTTCAACCTAACCGACTCACACGGGAACTTCCTCTCAATGAAAGACGTATTAGCCGCGAGTTCGGACAGTTTCGACGCGCAGAGTATCGACGAGAAGGCCGGCTGTATCGAGCTGCCGTTTGAGCCGAGAGAAAGGGGGCTTTTCAACCTGTGTCTGTTGGTTGGACTCAACCATATGACGGGGCAGGCGTACGTCAAGACTGTCTTCCCTAGCCAGGTGGGTGGATTTTGTTCTTAACTTGCTTTTGCCCCTAGCTTCCTCTGCCTTGAAGACGGTAATCCTGGACAAGAATGTAAGTACAAGTCGCTAATCTTGGGACAGGATAGTGGGCTAGGATAGTGATATAGGACAGTGGAAAAAGATTGTGAGACAGGATAGTGGGCTAGGATAGTAACTTAGGATAGTGGAAAAGGTTAGTGAGACAGGATAGTGGGCTAGGATAGTGAGATAAGATAGTGGGCTAGGATAATGCGACAGGATAGTGGAAAAGGATAGTGAGACACGATAGTGGGCTAGGTTAGTCAGTTAGTATAGTAGTCTCAATAAAAGACATATTAGACGCGAGTTCGGACAGTTTCGACGCGCTGAGTACAGAGGTCGGCTGTATCAAGCTGCCGTTTGAGCCGAGAGAAAGAGGGCTTTTCAACCTGTGTCTGCTGGTCGGATTCAACCATATGACGGGGCAAGCGTACGTCAAGACTGTCTTCCTTAGCCAGGTGGTAGATTTTGTTCTTAACTTGCTTTTGCCCCTAGCTTCCCCTGCCTTAAAGACGCTAATCCTGGACAAGAACATAAGTACTAGTCTCTAATCCTGGGAAAGGATAGTGGGCTAGGATAGTACAGGTTAGTGGAAAAAGATAGTGAGACAGGATAGTGGGCTAGGATAGTAGGTTAGGATAGTGGAAAAGAATAGTGAGTTTGGATAGTGGGCTAGGATTGTGGGCTAGGATAGTGGGTTAAGGTTAAACTAGTCGACGGCACGAACTATTTTGTGCGCGAGGTTAAAATGCATGCTATCTCATCCCACAACACTTGCGAAATATATAGATGCTGTGATGAGCAATAAGAAGCTAGTTCGCGTACGAATTAGCACTTCTGCAATCTTTTATCGAAATGGATGATGATTTAGGACGAAAACGAGCGCGCGAAATTTTATAAACAGACCTTTGCGAGTCTAGATTTCATGAAAAAACTACTGAATGTATCTGATCAAAATAAAATTATTTGGATTGTTGAATTACTAATCTATCCCTGTATGGAGGCCGTTTTTTAATTTTCCTTCTTCTTATGGTATTTATTTGCGCCCAAAGATACGTTAAAATTAGTGTTGAAATATGGAACTTTCGACGCTCATAACTTTCAAATATTTTATTTTTTTATTTTTTCGGTTCCATACAGGGCTAGATAATGATGAGACAAATTGATATCTTTTTTTATTTTGAAAGTACATCGTCAAATAGTGGAGTAATCTCTAGACTACGTTTGTATGGAAGAATTTTTGACTTGTTTACCCTTAAGATGGTGATTTATTTATTTATTAACAAGGCACACCAACGACTCAATTACACATCAATACTATAAAGGAACATCTAGAAAAGATCCTGTGTAAACAAGTCACTTACAGGCATGCACATCATTCACAGCATTAGTCGCATGTATTGTAGAAGATATATAAAACAAAAATAATATCAAAAAATAAATTGAAATTGGTTATAAAATTCTTGTAAATACATTGTTAAATTAAATTTAAAGGAGAGAAAAAAAAAAAAAAAAAAAAGTGATGTAAGATAGTGGGCTAGGATAATGCTACAGGATAGTGGAAAAGTATAGTGAGACACGATAGTGGGCTAGGATAGTGAGCAAAGATAGTGGGCTAGGATAGTGAGCAAAGATAGTTGGCTAGGATAGTGAGCAAAGATAGTGGGCTAGGATAGTCAGTTAGTATAGTAGTCTCAATGAAAGACATATTAGACGCGAGTTCGGACAGTTTCGACGCGCTGAGTATCGAGGTCGGCTGTATCAAGCTGCCGTTTGAGCCGAGAGATAGGGGGCTTTTTAACCTGTGTCTGTTGGTTGGATTCAACCATATGACGGGGCAAGCGTACGTCAAGACTGTCGTCCCCAGTCAGGTGTGTGGATTTTGTTCTTAACTTGCTTTTTCCGATAGCTTCCCCTGCTTTAAATACGCTAATCCTGGACAAGAACGTAAGTACTATTCGCTAATCCTAGGACAGGATAGTGGGTTAGGATAGTGAGATAGGATACTGCGACAGGGTAGTGGAAAAGGATAGTGAGACAAGATAGTGGGCTAGGATAGTGAGCCAGGATAGTGGGCTAAAATAGACAGTTAATATAGTAGTCTCAATGAAAGACAGAAAACCTCTTTCTACGACGACTCCATTTTAAACTGCGTTTCGTGCATCATAGAGTATATTGCAATTAAGACAATTGTCACTCATATGAGAACACAATAAATAGTAATTGATAGATACCTACTAAAATTAAACAGGAAAATATTATGGTTACGTGTCAACAAGTTTATTTTTCAGTGAATTCTTTTTTATTTACAACATAACAAAATTATAATTTTGACTTTGACAATCTCGGGACCCTGGGGTCCCGGTCCTTTGAAAGGCGTGTGAGGGTTCGAAGCAAACTCGCAGAGGACTTGTTAGGCATGTATCAGGCAATGTGACACCAACCGACGATTATCCCCGTATGCACTACGCAAGTGCACCCAAGGACAATTCACGGTTGGTGCAGGACTATTGCAAAATATGAAGAAAAAAAGCATTGGGCTATAGGTTCGGTAGGTTTAGTGGATCGATTGCCTAAAACTATAGGAGGACTACTGGCCCCTGCCTGACCACTGTCGAACTACACAACTATAAAATGGCAGGGGGTGACTGGCACACTCAATTAATGGGCCCCCATAAAGGGTCACTTGCTCTTTAGCTTGAGGAGTGGAGAGGTATACCACGGCTATCAGAACAATCCCAGATGTCAAGCCAGCCAATTAAGGCAAGAGACAGGTGGGAGGTCTGATCCCCGTCAGTGTTCACTCCGACCGGCCAATAAAGGCAAGCTGGAGATGCGGGACAAGACTTCTCCTTGGAGATCCAGGTCCGCGGGATCGCCACTGCCCACCAGCTCGCCACAATGCTGCCCTGCGGATAAAAAATATTATATTGTAATTATTGTTATATGGGCTACAAATTTGTATATACTAATTTAATGTATTATTAAATTAGTATATACAAATTTGTATAAAAACGTATAAAAATTGTCCACATTGTTATCAATGGCAAAAATGGTCTGAACATTATAAGTTACCACGTTGAATGGCCGAAGAAAAGCCTAGCCCTTTGCCCACAAAGTTAAAACCTACTAAGTTATATTATCTCTCATTACAGGTGCAAGTCCCACCCCACATAGAGAACCTAGTCTTCCCAGAGACCATGAGTTCGTCGCCGCGCAGCGAATGGTCCGTGGACGCGCGCAGTCTACAGTGCTACTCGCTGGTACTAACTGATGAGAGAGGCGAGAGGGCTTATGGGTAAGTCAATAATAATTTTTTTTAGAAATCTGACAACGGATGGCCCAGAATGAAACCCTGCGGGACACATACGCATTTCAAAGAAATTCTATTGTTAAGAACATAGTTTTAAGCACCATTGAGCCTTTATAAAGACTACTATCCAAACCAAAAATAGTCAATTCTTGTAAAGTACAACTTTCATCGTCTTTCTAAAAGAATTGACATGTCAGACTCATTCGAAAGCCTTTGTAAAATCAAAGCCTTGTCTTATTTCAAAGCTAAGGCTTTTAGTACAAAAAATCTTGTGTAGCTGATCCTATACTTTAAGAAGGAGCAGTGTCAGACTATTAAAACCAAATTCTCTTCACAATGTTTTACTTTACAAATATTTTATTAATTCCAGTTACTGTCGTCGAGTACTTCCAGAGGGTGCTACCACGTGTCTTCCACTCTGCTACTGTCTCATAGGACGGTACAGAGCTCCAGGATTTTATTATAAGGTATGTAATCAAACCATACATTTTACTACAGAATTATTTTTTGTTTTTCTCTCGCGGAATTCGATTACTGGTTTTTGTCATGCTACGAAAGTTAGCTTGTCTGGTTTCTGAAAGTCTTATCAAGTGTCCAGCACAAGTGTTATTCCATGAGCTGCCATTGATAGCGATTGTAAATTTAGTAGCACCACAACCACCAATTTACATGTATCATAAGTTCAGAATCTAGACTTCCAGACGTAAAGGAATTCCAATAAATATTCTCCCATAGACATTTAATACCCACATTTACTTATCATAAGTTATAAATCATTCACTAATTGTCACTGGAGGAATTTATTAGTCTTATCAATTTGATTTTAGTAAATTTTGCCGCTATAAATTATACAATTGTTATAGTATTTCTAATTTATTTTGATAAATAAATAAACATGTCGAAGCCTCCGATGGTCTAGTGATTGCTAGCAAACCTGCTATTGGTGTCTAGGGTTCTAAAAAAAGGTGAGTATTATTTAGTATGGAGTCTACAGTCAGTATAAAAACGGGTCCCAGCGCTAAGAAAAAAAATAGTATAAATAAATCTCACTAGATGGCGCGATATGCACCGATTTTTTATTGAACTGTGTGTAAAATTAACATTTTCTGGAATTGAACTTAAAATTGTATGTTCTTGTTTAATCAACTCTCCTAAGCACAAAATTAAGGAATATTGTGCTCTTAATTCCCATTTTATACATTATTTAAATGGATCATTTAAAATTGAATCCAATAGATGGCGGGGTTTTAAGTTTCTGAAGCAACCACTCGTTTTTTTAATTTGTTTTTTATTTTAACGCATTTTGGTACAATAAAACTGTAAAAACGTGCAAAAAAATACTATAAAACAAATCATCACTTATTTAAAAAAAAAGTTTTCGCGATCCGAGTAAAGCCTTTTACTTGAAAGTCGCTGCTAACACCATCTATATTCGTGGAAAGGAACATAACGCGATCGATGTTGTTACCGAAAAACGCTAGTTAAGACGGCACGGTTTCTTTGTGTGGGATGAGGCATCTGTATGCTACTATTATATTATCTATGCCTTAGTCAAAATATATGGCTTGGCCGTTTCGTTACCGTCATGGACGTAAGGGGAAAAATGTATTCACTGTTCATCAATTGTCTGTTATACAATAGTTTTTGTAGTAACGAAACATGGCGACGAGGAGTTGCGCTTACGAAATTGGGCCCACACCAAATTGTAATTCTATTTTACAATTTTAATGTAGCCACACTTGCAAGGTTAACACGAATCGATTGACGTAAGAATCATCAAAATCGGCCAACGCGATTGGTCTCTAGAACACCACATAGAAACAAATTTACATACATAGATTTATATACACATTACCCTCCTTCGGCAGTCGGGTAAAAAGGTTTTCCTCCAAGCAGTGTCTCCTTTGCTGTATATGTAAAATACACAATAACTTATCCCCTCATCTCTACCATTCCAGGTCCTGGAAGAAATCGAATCTCACCACGGCAGCTCAGACGTGGAAATACACTCCCTCCTCCAGCAACTCTTCGAAACTGACTTCCCGAACCCCGGCGAAGAAATCACCATACAATATTCGAAGAATCACCACCACGACTATGATATCCCAAATGTTGATTACGATAGAAGTGGCGATTACTGTCTACCAGGTAATACATATACTTACGCCGTTTTGCCCATGGGGGTAGGCAGAAACAATCTCAAAGTCAAATTTCTTTATTTCTATCAGGCTATTAAGCGGCACTTTTGAACGTCAAATATTTAAATTAATTCTACAGTCTATATGGAAAAGTAGCTTATTATGGAGAAGAACTAACAAGAAACCTCACACTTACTCTTTAAAAATAAAAGAGTTTTCAATACGTGACGACGATGCACCCAGACTAACACTACTATACTGCATATAGATATAAAGTATTTCAAACAATAACAGGTAAATTCATTCATTTGATACATAGGAACATGGTACTCACATAGTTACAAACTTCAGAAGGCCACCGGCTAGGACGCTTACATACGTCTTTTGCTTCACTCACATTCATACATCTAGTCATACAGACACGCCAGTTATGAGTACTGCGCACCTGGCCTTTCTGAATAACATCACCAATAAGGTTTATGTTTGTCCTTCTAGGGCGTCCCCTTCCGGTTTTTCCATTCACGTCTGCCTTTCCAGCTAGAAATTTACATATGTCAGCTCAAAAACTTATCATTTAGTGTAGTGGTTGAGCGATTAACTGCTGCGCTGCGTGTCGCGGGTTTGATGCCCGCACGTGACAAATTTTTGTATGACCTACAGATAGTTGTTCCGGATGTATGTGAGTTCAAATGTTTGTAAACGCACCCACGATACAGTATGAAATTCATAGTGTGGGGAAAGGAACAAAAAATAATCTCTGAATGGCCTTGTTGCAACTACCTATTTATTTATATTCATAGTTATTATATTCATTTTGCAATTTTTTATAAGAATTTGTCTCACACACTGTTCCGTTGTTGTTGAATTAGGTATTTTACCTATGTTTGCAATATTTGTAACTATGTGAGAACCATGTTCCTATTTATAAAATTAATGAATTTACCTGTTAATACATTATACCTGCACGTAGTATAGTGTGTAGTGCTATTCTGAGTGCATGGTCCTCACATATATGAATTTATTAATGTATATACTTATGTAAATATTGTAAGACACCTATTTTTTTTAAAAGAGTGAGTATGGAACTTCTTGTCTCTTCCGAATGCACGGTAGAATCAACTTTTTACTTGTAAATTTTAATTTATGTTTGAAGTTCGAAAGTGCCGCTTAATTGCCTAGTTGATTAAATATATTTGACTTTGACTACCCAAGCATACTTTTTTCAATTTTTGTCACTATAAATAAATAAAAAAATATTATAAATAAATAAATTATTATTTAAATTACAGGTGGTGATTACGACAAGTGTAGCGGTTACGAGGTCTCTCCAAAGAGTAAGACAATGCCGGACTTGAGAAGGGAGATGTCCAATGAGAGTGGGGTCCATGATTATTATGAGTTGGAGAATAATAACAATGCTGTGAAGAATATCGTTGCGGGCTTTGATATGCCTAGGTGAGTGATTTGAACCTTTTTCTTATTCATAAACATCTATGAACTGTTTTATAACTTATTTTTTGGGTTCCATATCCAAAGGGTAAAAACGGGACCCTATTACTTAGACTCCACGATCCGTCCGTCTGTCTGTCTGTCCCTCCGTCTGTCACCAGGCTGTATCTCATGAACCGTGATAGCTAGACAGTTGAAATTTTAACAGATGTGTTTCTGTTGCTGCTATAACAACAAATACTAAAAACAGAACAAAATAAATATTTAAGAGGGGCTGCCATACAACAAACGTGATTTTTTCGCTGTTTTTGCGAGAATGTTACGGAACCCTTCGTGCGCGAGTCCGACTCGCACTTGGCCGGTTTTTTAGTCTTGAGTTTTAGTAATAGGATCCTGTTTTTACCCTTTGGGTACGGAACCCTAAAAAGTAAACCTTAACCAAACTAATAAAAACCCCTTTTCAATTTATTCCAGGTTAAAAATAATCAAACGTCCCATAGAACCTCGAGTGGACGAAGACAACGTATCAGTCTTATTAGACTTACTAGGAGCTGGACTGGTGATCAAGGTCTTCAGCTCATTACTGCTTGAGAGGAAGGTCATCATCATCGGAGACCAGCTAAAGTAAGTGTCATATATGTAGATACGCTTCATGACTTAGTAATATCACAGATAATATAATACTAGGAGGAGCTCGTGGCTAAATACTAACAGCCGCACTGGTCGATCATCAAAGTTAAGCAACGCTTGACGAGGTCGGTCCGTGGATGGGTGACCATTTCAACATACCGAGTTTCCTCCGTGCCTCGAAAAGCACGTTAAGCCGTTGGTCCCGGCTGTCATTTGAACATCTCTGACAGTCGTTACGAGTAGTCACAAGCTTGAGATCTGACACCAGTCTTGCCAAGGGGTACCGTGTTACCCAGTTACTGGGTTGTGGAGGCCAGATAGGCAGTCGCTCCATGTAAAACACTGGTACTCAGCTGAATCCGGTTAGACTGGAAGCCGACCCCAATATATTTGGGGAAAGGCTAGGCAGATTGATTGATAATATAATAATAGCATACAGATGCCTCATCCCATACAAAGAAACCGTGCCGATGTAACTAGCGTTTTTCGTCTGATTAAGATGATTATTTTTTCGGTTCCGTTCCACGGCTGTAGATGGTGTTAGCAGCGACTTGCAAATAAAAGGGTTTACTCGGTTCGTGAATATTTATTTATTTAAATACAGTGACTATTTGTTTTATAGTATTTTTTTGCACGTTTTTACAGTTCCATTGCACCAAAATGTGTTACAATACAAATTAAAAAATTCGAGTGGCATGCACAGAAATTTACAACTGCGCCATCTATTGGGATCAATTTTAAATGATCCGTTCAAATAATCTTCGAAATGTGAATTATGATTATTGATTATCTATACTTCTATACTAATATTATAAAGAGGTAAAGTTTGTGAGTTTGTGACGTTGTAAGGGGTAATCTCTGGATCTACTGAACCGATTTTGAAAATTCTTTCACCAGTAGAAAGCTACATTATTCCTGAGTGGCTATAATATATTTTCAAAATAATTAGAGATCCTTATGAAAATTGCATTAATGTAACCCTAGGTAACAAAATGTTGCATGTAAAATACATTCTTTGGCGTGCGCTGAGGAAACTATTGATGATAGATAAAAATTTGTAGGTAGGTAGCCAGGGTAGGTAGGTTAGGCAGGGTAGCCAGGCTGGCCAGGGTAGTTAGGGTAGCCATGGTAGCCAGGGTAGGCAGAGTAGGCAAGGTAGGGGCAGGATAGGCAGGGTAGCCAGTATAGCCATGGTAGCCAGGGTAGGGGCAAGGTAGCCAGGGTAGCCAGAGTAGCCATGGTAGGCAGGGTAGGGGCAAGGTAGCCCGGGTAGCCAGGGAAGCCAGGGTAGTCAGGGTGGCCAGGGTAGCCAGGTTTGGGGCAGGATAGCCAGAGTAGCCATTGTAGCCAGGGTAGGGGCAGGCTAGGCAGGGTAGCCATGGTAGGCAGGATAGGGGCAAGGTAGCCAGGGTCCCAGGGTAGCCAGGGTGGCCAGGGTAGCCAGAGTAGCCATGGTAGCCAAGTTAGGCAGGGTAGGGGCAAGGTAGCCAGGGTAGCCAGAGTAGCCAGGGTAGTCAGTCTAGCCATGGTAGGCAGGGTAGGGACAAGGTAGCCAGGGTAGCCAGAGTAGCCAGGGAAGCCAGGGTAGCCAGGTTTGGGGCAGGGTCGCCAGTGTAGCCATGGTAGCCAGGGTAGACAGGGTAGGTAGGTAGGCAGTTGACGAGAGCGAAGCCCCGGGGTCAGCTAGTATTCCATAATGTATGTGCTTAGGTGCTTACATACAATTTTATGATCAATTCTAGAAAATGTTAATTTTACACACAATTTAATAACAAATCGATGCATATCGCGCCACCTAGTGAATTTTTTTCCAACCAAATTTTCTTTGTTAACCCTGGGAGCCTTTCATTTAACTTACACCCCATTTTTCTTATTTACAGATCAGTTTCGTCCTGCATAGAAGCCCTCCAAAGTTCCCTCTACCCGTTCGTATGGCAGCAGCCCCTAATTTCGTCCATACCGTCGGAGATACAACGCGAAGTGCTGGAAGCTCCCCTGCCGATACTTGCCGGCATGCTGCACACGCCGCATGACGGAGACCTCACTGGCGTGGTGTTTGAAGAGGTGAGGAAGATAAAATATTTCGTGTCACCCAGTAACTGGGTATTTTACCCAGTAACTGGATATTTTACCCAGTTACTGGGTTTCTAACACACATTTGTAGTGTTACTTGCACTATACAATAACTGAGTTGTTTCTGAGAAAATGGGTGGTTCCCTAATATTTGGAATTGACCCAGTAACTGGATGTCTAACAAAGATCTGTAGAGTTATGGGTACTACCCAGTAACTGGGTTGTTACTGAGAAAATGGACGGTTACCCAGTAATTGGTATTGATACAGTAACTGGATGTCGATCAAAGATCTGTAGGGTTACCCATACTTGGGTTTTTACTAAGAATTTGAACTGTTACCCAGTAACTGGATTATAGAAGTGTCTGACGCCCAGCAAATGCTGAGTTAGTAACCCTTTTGGTGTGGGCATGCCCAACGCAACTCTTCTTGAACCTTGTTACCCGACTGCCGAAGGAGGGATACATATTTGCGAGCTGGCTGACCAAAACCAGGTGTATCCACCGACTGCACAGCATGATTTTCTTCTTGTTTACGTCTTTTTAGTTCGCTTTTTAAGCAGTCGGTTTTTAGATTTTTTGAATTATTTTTGTTTGTTACTTTGTAATTGTTGCTTTTGTGTTGTGTCTGTGTCGAATAAATGTTATCTATTCGATGCTATAATAATCTTATTTTCTTGTCCCCAGGGCATGCTAATAGACTTGAGCCACCCAGCAAAGGTCCTGTTCTACCAAGGCGACGAGTCCACAATCCTGCCCACCCCGTGCTACAAGACCTTGAAGACTGCGCTACAGATGGAGACCAGCAAGAATAAGGACCGGAGTGAGGACACGAAGACCAGGAATGTTATGATCTCTGAAGCTTTCTTGAGGTACGTGGTCTTAATCTATTATGTCGCTCAGTAACTTGATATTTTCTCAGTAACTGGATATTTACCCAGTAATCGTGGTTCTTAAATGATATGGGAGTATAACTACTACTAGCCAGTATAGTTCTTGCCCAACTTCTTGGCCGCTCTGATGGGTTGTGTTGTAGATGTTATTAAACAGTAGTTCCATAATTGTACTGGTATCTAGCTGTATCAAGCCAGTAACTGGTCTTATACTATGATGTTGCCCAGTAACTTGACGATTGCCCAGTAACTGGGTGTTTACCCAATAATAGAGATTCTTACATGGAATGGGCGTGTAACCAGTGCTAGCCAGTAACTGGGAGTCGTTTCAATAAGGTACTGGTATTTGTATCCGGTTAACTTGGAAGCTGATCACAGCACTGTTGAGATGGTCACCCATCCCCGGCCGGATGGACGTACCCTTTCAAAATTATTTATACAACTATGTTGTGCCAGCGGCTTCGCCCGCGTAAATGTCGAAAATTATCTCGAGGGAACATATTCCCGGCACAAGAAGTATCCAATGTGCAATTCTTGGCTATAATCTATCTCTGTGCCAAATTTAATCCAGATCCGTCCAGCCGTTTGAGCGTGAAGAATTAACAAACATACAAACACACTCACAAACTTCCGCCTTTATAATATTAGTATGATATATAGTGCCATACTCTTTCATGGAGTTGTTCCCTTTGCCCTGCCGAACTCACTTACGTCAATAGGCTGCAGGAATATTATGAAAAAAAAGGTTATTTTTGTGGTCGATACTATAAATGCGTATATATTCATCCAGTCTACGTAAACGAGAAATGTTCGTGGTATTCATATTTACCCTACAGACTGTATTTAATAACAATAAATAATACCTTATTCTCTTCTATTCCAGATTCTTCGTGGACATCTTGGGCGATTTCTGGAGATTCTTTTCAGTTGGAGAAGTCAAGGATGGCTGTTTGGGCAGAGATGGCGTTATCTTTGATGTGAGTATTTGTTTTTATATGATAACCCTTTATCAATACCAGCATTTCAGTCGAAAGACGTCCACAGCTGGACACATAGGTCTCCCGTAAGCGGCGCCAGTTTCATTGGGTTCGAGTGGCATGCTTCAGAAATTTAAAATCGTGCCATCTATTCATATAATTTTTAAATGATCCGTTCTATTAATAATCTTTGAAATGTGATTTAAGAGCCCAACATTCCATAATTTTGTACTTAGGAGAGTTGATTAAACAAGAACATACAATGTTTATGATCAATTCTAGAAAATGTTAATTTTACACACAAATCGCTGCATATCGCGCCATCTAGTCATATTTATTTGAACTAAATTTTCTTTCTTAGCGCTGGGACCCCGTAGTATAGTTACATCTACTTTAAGGAAATCCGGCTCGAAGGACCAAAATGTTGAGGACCTAATTAAAGGCTTATATATGAAACTAAAGTGGATTGTAAACACTTATATTATGGTTCTAAAGGACAGTATACTGTTGGAAATTAACTTGTCTGCGTGAACAGTATGATAAAAGTTATTTACCACAAAAATTTCCCTTTACAGAAAGACTCCTTCATCAAAAACGCCACATCGAAGCAAAACCAGTACTTTTTAGAATGGTTCACGGAAACGGCCATGTTCACCCACTTCATACAAAACATGGCCTCGAGTTACCACCACCATGTCTCACCGGAACCACCCTTAAGACCTCCAGAGTTAGTAGACACACCGTTGCCAAACTTCTACGAGTTGTTTGATGAGAGGGTAAGAAGTAGATCCAAGACTGGTAGCAAAAACGTAGATAGTTCTAAGAATAATTATAGGAATGCTGTTAATAAGAAAGTTAGGTTTTTGAAGAGTAAGCTGAGAGAGTTGGTAGCGTAGGATTTGGTTGAAAATGTATAGGAATTTTGAATTTGAAAATGTCCCAAAAGATGTCTTTGGACACACGACATCAGAATGGGTGATAACGTCAATGTGACTGATTTTGAGATCGAATGATGATGGTATGGGAAAATTTAGTAGTTTTTAGGGTTCCGTACCCAAAGGGTAAAAACGGGACCCTATTACTAAGACTCCGCGGTCCGTCTGTCTGTCTGTCTGTCACCAGGCTGTATCTCATGAACCGTGATAGCTAGACAGTTGAAATTTTCACAGATGATGTATTTCAATTGCCGCTATAACAACAAATACTAAAAACTGAATAAAATAAATATATAAGAGGGGCTCCCATACAACAAACGTGATTTTTTCGCCGTTTTTTGCGATAATGGTACGGAACCCTTCGTGCGCGAGTCCGACTCGCACTTGGCCGGTTTTTACATAGAAGTGACGTCTCAAGCCCCCACCCCTGATCTGTGATGCGCAGTATCTTGGTGATTTTTTTATATATTTGAATAAGCAAAAAAAACTAATACTACTAGGACTAAATAGGATTTGCTGTTTCTGACCCTGTTATCATCCCTATTGAGGGTGCAAGTCATCCCCTGCCATTTTATAGCCGTGTAGATCAACAGTGGTCAGGCAGTGGCCAATAGTCCTTCTATAGTTTTGTATAATCGATCCACGAAACCTCCCAAACCCAGAGTTCAATGTGTTTTGTCGCCATATTTTGTAATAGTTCTGCACCAGCCTTGGGTGCTCACAAGTGCATACAGGTATAATCTCCGGTTTGTGTCACATTTCATCCTACATGTTTAACAAGGCCTCTGCGAGTTGGTTTCGGCCTCTGGTACGCCTTTCAAAGGTCCGAGACCCTAGGGTCCCGAGAATCAAATAAAAACTTAAAGCAAGAAATAATCAAAGAAAAACGGCAAAAATATTGAAATCATGAATATGGTAACGCAATTATTGACCTCTGGATTTATAGACATTTGAATCAAAATTGCTTGGTCTAGTGATGTTTTTAGCAATAACTAAATTCATTAAGAATTGTGTAATTGTTTCTAAACGTTGGAAGCCTTTGAATGTGCCTTTATGACAATTATTTAAAATCTATGTGATGTATTTGTTAGAAACTCAGCTGCTTCGAAACTTAAAAAAGTAGGGTGTGTCCACAGTCGTGGGGTGAGTTTGGACCCGCTAAGAAGTGTCTTTTTTAAACTTAACCCAATGTTACGGGGTATTTTATACCCTAGTGTGCTAGCGAGCATTGAAAACCTGATTATTGTGGTGTTTTCATATGTTAGACACTATCGATTAGTGCCCTTTATTATTCCAGTCATAAAAAGTCCAAAATCATGAAACTAAAAGATAATCTTTCTTTGAAAGATTTGATGAATTAAGACGAAATACCTGAAGTAGTGATATTTAAAAACACTTTTAATCATATGAATTAAGTAATAATTTAATACAAATAAATCCAGTGTTTAGATTGTAGATCATTCCCCACCCTTTTAAAGGTTAAGCCATATTATGTTGTATTACTACAAACTTGCAAAAAAATATAAGAAAAAAGCTTTTTTTATATTGTTCCAAATTAATAAAGTTTTTCAAAAAAGCTTGTACATTTTTTTCATATTCAACACGGAGATCGATTCGTTGGCAATCCTTCATAAAAAATAGAGAAAAGCTTCACCAATTCTGAAATATGAAGAAAATACAGCTGTTCCCTACATTTATCAACTGATGAGATCATCCATTTACTGCACAGCATGTTTTTGCATATTTTAGAAGTTGATCCCATAGTATAAATTCTGTAATATGATTTTTTCCTTACTACTGTCACCCCCTAAAACATTGCCAACAAATTACAAGTTACCTTGTGTAATATCTAGTAACCGGGCGCAAATAGAGAAAACGACGTTTTCTATAAATGAATCCTAGTTAGATCGATTTATCGCCCCCGAAACCCCTTGCATACAAAATTTCCTGAAAATCGTTGGAGCCGTTTCCGAGATTCAAATTAAATATTCATATACACAAGAATTGCTCGTATAAAAATGACAAATCGCATGTCTACCCATATGCACTGTGTCCGTGTGTTGGACTATGGTCCACTCCCGTGTCCCAACAGTGGGAATAGATAGGCCAACAAATTTACTGTTTAAAAACTTTCAAAAATATGCTTATGACTCATTTTATGGCTTTTTCCTTCCTTAAATTGTATTAGTAATCTATTTTATCTAAACTGTTTAATTATTATGTAATCTCATATTTTAAACAAAAACTGTAAATATAGGTTAGTCCTTTTTTTAATTGTATACGAAGTAGCGTATGTGTATAAATGAAATCTATTATGTATAATTTTAAGTTATTACATATGTATTCTGTGGAGATATAGACAAAGCTAGAGTTTTGGCTAATTACGTAGTGATATTGTAAAAAAAAAAACAGCCGGTTACCGGTCTAAATCGGTTTCTAAATTGATAAATTTGAACTTGTCAAACCCTATTTTAAGTGGTAAAATTTGACAACTTCTCAAAATCGAATTCTCTATTCAGAAACGGAAACTATGTCTCGAAAAAAATTGTATCGATAGATACGTTTTTTTGGAAATTGTTAAAATCATCTTAGCCATATTATTCAACTTATGTACTGGCAGTGGTGTCTCATCCCAAACAAAGAAACTGTCCCGACGTATTGTACTGATTATACTGATTATTTGATTTGTCTATCGATACCGATTGATTATCAGATGGTGATCTATCTATCGCCGTGGAACGGAACCGAACGCGATAGATTTACAAAAAAAAAATCGGTATAATCAGATGAAAAACGCTAGTTACGTGGCACGGTTTCTTTGTATGGGATGAGGCATCTGTATGCTAGTATTATATTATCTGTGGTACTGGAAACTCTAGTTTATTGAAAATAACAAGAAATGAACTATGAATAATTTATTTACAGTTCTGTTTATATTCTTCAACAGGTTTAAATATAGTGTGATAGTGTTTAGTCTACATAATATGTGTCATATGAATTTAAAAAAAAAACGATGATTTAAGTATCTCATGAAGATCTTGAATTTGTACTCTGTATCACAATATGCGTAACTGTTTTTTTTTGTTATGATTTAAGTTTATAACTTGTAAATAATGAATAATTATGATTAAACATTAATATAATGTTATATCAAGTTTGTTATTTTAAATAAAAAAATATCTTTTAGCGTTTTTGTTATAATATCTCTCAGTGTCTGAATTAAGAACTTGAAGTTGTCAAAAGTCTTTTTTAGGATGAAAATCGACCCAGAACACAATTAACACGTTCTTAACTTCAAATTCTCAATTCAGAAACTGAGTTAAAACTCATATTTCATTTTTAATCTATTTATTATTTTTGTTTTTAAACAAAAATTCATTGTATCATTTGCAACCAAATCTCTCTTTAGAGCACTGCCTGTTTATTTGTATTTATTTATATTAAAAACACAAATGATTTAAATAGTAAAGATACGGTCGTCCGAAAGTTTGAATCGCGTTCAGCATACAAGAAACACGGCATTTTGTAATGTCTTGCGCACACGATTGCTCCCGAAGATGGCCGACTGTTTCCGAGTTCGCTTCGGGCTAGTATGACCTAACATCAACAGCCTTTTTTCGTTCCCACTGCAGGGACACAGGCTTCCTCTCTGTGAGAGGGAATGGGCAGAAATCCACCACGCAGGCCCAGTGCGGGTTGGTGGATCTCACATGTCTTCGAATTTTTGGTACTAAGACATGCCGGTTTCCTCACGATGTTTTCCTTCACCGTTTTAAGAGCAGTGGTGATGAAATAATTTACATAAAGTAAAGCGCCTACCTGGGTTCGAACCAACTACAAGTCGGGGCCACTGCTCTATGACCAAATTGTGGCGACAGAAAAACGCAAGAACCACCCTATCTTTACTATTTAAGTCGATGGAAAAATGTGTTTTGTTTTAAACATTCCTTTAAAAATATTTGATTTATGGGTCAGGACCAAATAGAATATCCACTTACCTACCTAAAATCTTACACACCATAATAATTATATTGTGCTACATTTATTTTCCAGTGTGACACATTTTCCGTTGTGCGATTACGTCAAAAATTTGGTCGTGGCCCTTATATAGAATCAACATTAATGTCTCGACTGTTTGTAAATATTATTGTTTTAAATTGTATAATAATCGACTCAGTGGTTTTTGACAAAAATGTGTCTTTTTTTGTACCCAGTTGTGAATAAGCTCGTTCCAATAAATATTACATGGGACTTGACCATAATTGGTGACATGTGTTTGTACCTACTATTAATTATAAATACATCTCTGGCTACCCCTTCGAGGGACACAGGCGTGATGGTTATGTTATGTAAACGTTATTATAAATACATAATTTTTAAACTTTAAAATGTCTTTTTGTTTTTCTGGACAAAATTATTTCGCTCCATATATAAATAAAAAAAATTCCTTATTAAGACTGCCACAGACAGACATGACAAGACAATGCGACACCGATCTGATATCCTTTTTCATGCAAATAAAACAATAAAATAACATATGTCTCTAAAGGGGCTAAAAATAGACTGCCAGCTAACTCGACTTACAACATAATTATGTTTTAAAAGACTGCTATATATCCCATCGACTAAAAGAAAAATTAAACAAGCAATCTACTAATTTAGCCACAGATTCTATTGTAAACACAGCTTCACTATAAGCTGCCATTCTGAAAAAGATTATTTATTTCTGCGTGAAACAAGCCTCTACTAAAAAAAACAACAACAAATAATTCTCTCATCTTTTACCCGACTGCGCGAAAGCAAAGATAGGATTATGTTCTATTACGCAAACTTTATAAGTTAATAGTACCTACATTAACCAAACCAACGTTTGTGAGTTTGAAGCAGAGTTTCTCACCTCTAAATTATCGCAGAATTAATGTGACAAATTGACAAGCACGCGTTATCTGCTGTGATTGGTTGAATGAATTTTCAACAGCGAGCAATGAATTTGGAGGTGAGAACCTCGGCCTGAGGATCCTATAGATCACCTAATAAATCCCACTTGCACCTGAAATTCCTAAAAGCGTTTAAATATAATTTTTTGTCTCTGTCATCTTCAAAGTATTTAACACAAATATTTGTGTTCCAAGAGAGTTTAAATCCCAGTGTACTAAATTTTAGTTCAGTTGTCCTAAACCATGGGTGTAACTTAAGTAAACAAGCAATAGTTACTGCAGTTTTAAAGTGTATAAGGTTGTGTAAAAGTTTACCTTATAAGTTGACAATGTGCCTTGATGTTATATTTTAAGCCTATTTACGTTTTGTTTATTAATAAACTTGTTATTTTTAAGTAATAAATTGTATTATACTGAATTTATAATGGTTTTAATGTACGAGCTCTTTTTTTAAAACCTTTAAGGGATATCTAAAGCAAAAAAAAAACTTTTTAACAAAAAATCAAACCGACTTACTGAACAAAAAACTACAAACCAAAAAATAACTTTCTTTTCCGAAGTCGGTGTCTTTGTACCCATTTTTTTTTCAGTTTTTCGACACCGACTTCGGAAAAGAAAGTTATTTTTTGGTTTGTAGTTTTTTGTTCAGGAAGTCGGTTTGATTTTTTGTTAAAAAGTTTTTTTATTTTTCTCTTTTTAGTTTTGATAGGTATCTCCAATTAACATGATAATCATTTATGGCCAAAGTACATCTCATGACGATTCCAATAAGCCCAAGCACGACTAGGATACATTGTTTTATTTCAGAGTTCCAGTGCCTACCTTCCGGCTTCATCATCAGAACAGTTCAATGGTACCATTTTCATCAGTACCATTTTTTTTTTTTTTTTTTTTTAATATCCTATAGGCTCGCGCTTGACCACTATCTCACCTGATGGTAAGCGATGATGTGGTCGACGGTGAAACACGCTTGCCTAGAAATAACCTATTCACTCTTGACTTTAAGACCCCCAGATTGTAGCTGTCGGGAAACACAGACTCCGGCAGGGAATTCCACTCCTTAGCTGTACGCATAATAAAAGTGTTCTCAAAACGTTTTGTGCGTATGGGTGGAATGTCCACCATGTATCGATGGCGCATCGCCGTACGTCTGGTAGTCCGATGATGAAACGGGCTCGGTGGAATTAGATCGTGCAATTCCATCGCACACTCCCCGAAATGTAACCGATAAAAAACTGACAGGCTGGCAACTCGGCGACGATGTTCAAGACTCTGGAGCTTTGACTTGACCAGCGCCTTGTCGCCGATGAGCCTCTTGGCCCGCTTTTCGATCGACTCTAGTGCATCAAGCTGGTATTTGGCAGATCCATCCCAGAGATGAGAACAGTACTCCATGCATGATCGAACTTGCGCTTGATACAAATTGAGGAGCTGCTTCGACGTGAAGTACCTTCTCACCTTCGCAAGGATCCCCAGCTTTTTGGCTGCCAGCTGAGCTTTTGCCTCAATGTATGGGCCAAAATTGAGAGTCGATGTCATCGTAACGCCAAGAAGCTCAAGATGGTCCGTTATTGGCACGGTCACATCTCGGAAAGTTGGAGCCGGTTGAAATTGGCTCTTTTTTGCGGAAAAAAGACACGCCTGGGTTTTAGCAGCGTTAAACCTGACCAGATTGGCATTAATTTATAAGTATTTGCTTAATCATAGTCGGTTAACTATTCGAGATATTTTATACCCGTGACATACTTAGCATTAAGGAGTTTCAGTGGCCATCTGTGGTCTTCTTCATCAGTTCCACTTCACCAAATTATACTTTCTGAGTGCAAGTGATTGGATTGTTGGTGAAAATACCAAAATCACTATATAAATGCCTATAATATTTGAGGAGTTCCCTCGATTTCTCTAGGATCCCATCATCAGATCCTGACCTGATGACTATGGGACCAACTAGGAAGTATACCCTTCAAAACAAAAGAAGATTTTTTGAAATCGGTCGAGGCGTCTTTGAGTAATCGGGGAACATACATAAAAAAAAAATCCTCCTTTTTTTGAAGTCGGTTAAAAAGACTTAAAATTCAATAAATATTTTGGTTTGAAAAGTTTTTTCACAAAATGCAAAAAGCCAACGTCACGCGGTGTTCCCAGGCGGTCACCCATCCAAG
Source organism: Orthosia cruda (assembly GCA_964057195.1). Lineage (NCBI taxonomy): Eukaryota > Metazoa > Arthropoda > Insecta > Lepidoptera > Noctuidae > Orthosia > Orthosia cruda. The sequence goes on along the minus strand of OZ059852.1, from coordinate 2,903,585 downwards.
TACTGACCGCGCCCGATGTTGCTTAACTTCGGTGATCGGACGAGAACCGGTGTATTCAACGTAGTATGGACGTTGGCGATAGCTAAAACAAAATAGCGGTTCTATATAAAAATAACTCGAAGCTTAAATTTTCAAAAATAATATTGTGTATCAAGTTAGAAGCCCGAAAGTAGCAATGGGGTTGTGGAGGTCTATATTGACTTGCATTTGGTAAAACTGAAAGATGACCTGAGAAAAGAGGAAAAATTATGAGAAAATATATTAGATTAGATTAAGACGGGCTGGTGTCCTCAATTCCACGTCTAAGCGCGTATTTTGCGTACGGGAGAAAATATATTAATAAGTTTTAAACAAATAAAAGAAAAACTAGAAAGTAGAATCACGGTTAATCCGTGATTCTACTTTCTAGTTTTTATATATTTTATTTTTTTATTTTATAGTATTTTAAAATAGGCATCTATCGAGGAGTAGCGAAACTTCTTAAAGAGTTATTGTTAGCCAGATTAGGTCAACAGATGGCGGTAAAAGCAGCAAACTTGACATTACAAATTAATTTCTTAAAGCTTGCAGGCAGAGCTATAAAGTTCAGTTAATTATGTATATTAAAATACCTGTTTTAGAAAGATTATTTATGTAAGTTGAATACAATGGTTTGAATTTTATTGAAACAGACATCTAGTGGAGAGTAGCAAAACTGAGAGGTGTTGTTTAACAGATGACGTAGACAGATGGCGGTACCACCATATTTTATAACATTATATTTTCAAATATCACGACTAATTTCTGAAGTTGTAAGTAGAACTAAATAGTTCAGTTAGTTTTAAATCCTATGGAGAGGGATCAAAATTCAGAATTTCTATTTTCTGGGTGCAGTAGGAACACAACAACGGTTTAATTAGGGATTTCTTATAGGTCCGTAGCGTGTGCTGTCCCCTGATAGAGGCAATAGACTCGTCTAATATTATACGGGATTTCGACATAACTGGTGAGATGGTGTACTTTAGGTGTACCACTACCTAGTGTTGACAACCTTACTCTTTTACGCCCTTTTATTACAAGCTTTATATATTACTAGCTTCTGCCAGCGGCTTCGCCCGCTTTAATGTCGAAAATTATCCCAAGAGAACATATTCCGGGGATATTAAGTATCCTATGTTCTTTTCCAGAATATTATCTATCTCTGTGCCAAATTTCACCCAAATCCGTCCAGCCGTTTGTCAGTGAAGAAGTAACAAACACACACACACTCACAAATTTTCGCCGTTATAATATTAGTGTGATTAGGTCTTTACCTATAAAATTGCCGTTTTTTATGAAATAAGTTATTGTACTTTTTTATATTTTTTATTTCTATTAATCAAAGTGATCACCCATCCAATCCGTGCATATTTGCCAACGCAGTGGCATTTTATTGATGGCCTTCTTAAAGAAATCAGCTGGACAAGGCAACAAATTCCCGGTACTGCCTCCCGGGTATTGAATTCTTTTCTCGTCATGAAGTTTCCAAATTCTGGAAAAGTAGAAGTCTGTAGGCGCAAGGTCTGGTGAGTATGGCGGATGACAGTGAGCTTCCAACCCCAGCTCTTGTAATTTGGAGACCATCTGCTGTGCAGTATGAACCTGGCTCTCGTATGTGACGGCAACTCGTTATCGATTTTTCAAGCACTTCCTGGCATCTGAAACTTGGTGTACTTATGTAACTTTGGAAACATTGACATAATATGGTACTATGGAGCTGGTCACATGATGGAGCCGGAACTCCTTAACCAGTCAAGCCAGCACAATCGTGTTTGGGCTCATTGAATATTTATTGACAAGCGACATTACATTTCGTACTTTTTAGTACACTAGCATGCCACTAGCTTCTGCCAGCGGCTTCGCCCGCGTAAAAAGTGTTTTCTTATCCTAACATTATACCTAGCATATGTGCTATTTAAGACTATAATCTATCTCTGTGCCAAATTTCATCCAGATCCGTTCAGCCGTTCTGGCGTGATTGAATAACAAACATACATCCACACTTCTACACACACATCCATCCAAACTTTCACATTTATAAGTATTAGTAAGAATAAAAGCTTGTTTTTTGACTTTTAAATATCTCTGTAATATGTCTGTCTATTTTTCAATAAAAATTATCCTTCCTCTCTTGGGTACCCTTTTGGCACAGATTATCCCCATCTGTGTGTTCTGAAAATACAAGTGGCTTAATCTATGTTATAAGTACCTAGCAATAATAATGAAAAGTCACTAACCACTGAGGCTACAAGAACTGTTCTTATACGTAGTTGTCCTACATAAATACTTATCCTCATTCAATGAGTAGGTAAAGAAATATTTTCTTACAATGATATTCAAATAAACAGATATGTTATGAGCGCGCGCATTTTGAAGACTCGAATAGGTCACAATTGTGACCTTTAGTCTTTAGTTTATGTCACGCATAGCGAAGAGCGATAGGCTTTGTTAAAAAAAAAAAAAAAAATGCCTTTTTTAAAAATTGTACCAATTATGATACCAAAGTACATAAAACAGAAGGGATCGCATATGTAAGAACGCAATACGCCTCAATTTACATTTTTTTTTTCTAATATTCTGATATTTGGAGGTTAGAAAAAGATAACAACATTGGTGGTCAGAATAATGTTTGTTTACATTCACACGCAAGTGACAAACACTAGCTGTCTCTTTTTTTCTTGTTGGTTTTATCAAGGCATCCCTTTCGACTTGTAGTGAAATTTCAGATGAATGAAAATTGTATATGTTTGCTGCCGCGGCTGCGCGGAACCCTTTTTCAATTGTTTTGTGAGTGTATAACGTATCTGTTTATTTGAATATCATTGGTTTCTTACACCATAAAGGGTGGTCAGTTACCTTGTCAACTAAATTAATAGATAAAATTAACATATCTTGCAGGAAATTAAGAAAGATACGCTCAGACCAACTTAACATCGTAACAAAACATGTTACTAATTTAAATTCATTCCGAGTAAAATGTCGTAAAAACGAGATTGAGAAAATAACTGTATCTGACAAAATTATCAATTCAAACCATTGAGCAATTTTTATTAATAATGTTCTTGACAAAAACCTTTTAATTAAAAAAAAAGATTTGACAGATTATTGTAAACTCTATGCATAAATACATTTTTTGCGTCAAAAAAATCAATTTTCATAATGAATTTATTAATTTTTAGTTACTTTATTTTGGTGTTGTCATTTCGTCAAATAAATCTTTGTCGTCTATAATTATTGGCATAATTAGGTATGCTAATAAATATAAGTTTTCGAAATTAATTTTGTTAAAATGCTGTGGCATATTGCATTTTTAAATTAATAGCATGTATTTATCTTCCAAGATTGCAGTTTTTTTGAATGACGTCTCTTTGGTTTTATAAAGTGGAGGTTGATGCGAGCGCGACCTGCGCGACTGCTGAGAACTTGCTGAGAAAAGTCCTGGGTTCGAACTCCGGCGAGAGTAAAGTCTTATTGAGTTTTTCCATATGGGGATATGGAAAATTCCCTCCAATTCATCATCATCATCTTCATATCAGCCGGCAGACGTCCACTGCTGGACATAGGCCTTCCCCAAGCGTCGCCACACGTTGACCGTACCCGTGCGCCCCGCATCCAGCGGCTTCCCGCAACCTTCACCAGGTCATCTGTCCACCTAGTAGGAGGCCTTCCAACGCAACATCTACGTCCCATCCGCCATCCATTCTGCGAGCCATTAAACCCAAATACTTTGGATGAATGTCTGATGAGGCCCATTGTACCATTGCACTTCCAACTACATAGGACTTATATACCGGTTAAACGGGGTTACATTGAGATCTGGGGTAACTTTGATGATCACTTTATTTTTTTAGGTTGTGAAAACGAAACGCACCTCAATTTTCTTTTTAAAATCTGCAACACTGACATGTCAGCTATGTTTTGCATCAAGACCTCATCGCAAGAATAAGTTTACTTGAAGCAGAAAAAAATATTGAATTGTACAGTGTGAATTCATTAAAAATACTTTGTAAATTGGGGTTACCTACTTTATATTACAATGAAAAAACAATGGGAGGGAGGAATTAAAGTAATGGGGTTACTTTGATGCCCCATTATTTTAATTCCTCCCAAACTATGAAAAAAAAATTGTATTAGGGAATATATAATCATTTGCGAAGTCGCCAACACTGCATTTTATTCAATTTTTCAAAATATAATTGATAAAATGATAAATGATTTTATTTCTGTAAGTTGGTTTGTACAAACAGTTTTACATGTCGAACATATTTTTAAAACTAGATGAGGTCGGCGTTTCCTATATGACTACTCTGAGAAGAAAGGCCGAAACAAACTCAGAGGTCACAGTCTCTTTTAAAGTCCAGACAAAATCTTGGTTAGATCATGTGAAGACCATGTAGATTGACGTCTGAAATGGTCTTTTGAGGAAAGAACCAGCCAGATTGAGTGGACCTGTCCAGTCAGTGCACGCATTTGTCAATGACCGAGCAGCTCAACTCAGAACTTAAGGAGCTCAACGATTCGAAGAACAATACGAAAGAAAGGACATTCGGGTAGGCCGCATAAACTACTCAAACTGCCAGACCATGATTAAAAACTAAGATAAATTTAAATTATAACAAAAAAAAAAAGAATGATCCACATAGTCTTCACATTCACAATAATTAAAATAAAATAAAAGTAAATATTCTTGTCATTGCAAGAAAACCAAAAAAATAAATAAAAAAATTATAATAACAAAATTAACGTTGCAAAATATAATAAATAAACAAAATTCATTGGAGCAGCTCAATCCCAAGCCTTTTTGTCCTCAAGGTAATCTTTAATTGTATAAAACGCTCTCTGGCACAACTTACGTTTAATGAAAGATTTGAATTTATTAAGACTTAGATCTTGTACGTGGCTTGGAAGCTTATTATAAAAGCGCACACATTGACATCTAAACGAGCCACCTATTTTCTTGAGCCTTGTTGTAGGTACTACAAATTTGTGTTTGTTCCTAGTATTTATGTTATGGATATCACTGTATTTTCTAAACAATTTTATATTTTTATGGTGGTTATAATTGAAATAGTTATGTCAATATTAATTTTAAAATTAATCAATTTAACGTCATTTTAAGGTACTTTACTTAAAATATAAGTGAAGGTCCTAAATCTTTTCTCTGCGTTTTCACTCCCGTGGTTAATGGCACAGAATCCCGCGACACTAAAACAGACTGCCACAGAAACCAAGGACTCGCCCGGCATAAAAATAATCTACGTATTCAGTGTTAGTGTAATCGGATGAGTAGTCCATTCTATAGAAAACTTTCTTTTAACAAACGAACGATATTACCTCTTTATAACAATAATAGTTTAGACACAAGTCAAATTAAATACACAGACACATTTTTGTTTCATGCTTTTTGAACTACGTAATTTATACACGCGTCGAACGACAATCTATCGAACACACAATTATGCACCCCGATTCAAACAGTAAAACGCCCATAACTTTTGAACGGCTTAACCGACTCTCACCAAACATAGCGAAGAAGTGTAAGAACATTCAAATTAAAATCAGTTCATCAGTTTAGGAGCTATGATGCCAATGTCAGATACACAAACATAAAAACACGTCAAACTTATAACTCCCTTTTTAACCGTCGGGGGATAAAATGTGGTGGCTGGACTTTCCTCTGCAAACCCCTTTAAGGAAAACATCCGTGATGGTATAGTGGACTTGTATTCATTAAAACATTTCTCATAGCTTGAACTTATTGACAGTGTTGTAAAATCGTGACTCAACAAATTACTAAACACTCATTAAAAATAATAGTGTTGTTAGCTCATTAATAAGATTCAGAATAATTAGTAAACCTTTTAGTTGCTTGGCAGATAAATAAATATTGATAACACACGCACACAATGACACATGAAAATATATATCTGATTATTCAACCGGCTTAAGTATGTACATTATATTATTTATTTATTTATTATATTCTTTATTGTACACCACACAAATATATATACAGGACAAAAAAACATAAAAGCAAGTGTACAATGGGCGGTCTTATCGCACAGGGCAATCTCTTACAGACAACCTTTGGATGGACTGAACGAGAGGAGAGGAATTTAGGGTTGTCAGTGTACAACATATCTTAAATAATAATACTTAGACATAATAACATAAAATACATACATACAATAATACATAATATACTAATAAATAACAAAAATATCATAGAGAAAGGAGAAAACTAATTATAGTGAAAGGAAATTATACCAATATACATACGTACATACATATCTTTTTCACACAATAAATAGAAAAATAAAAAGAAAATCATGCTGTGCAGTCGGATGATACATCTGGTTTTGGTCATATTCGATTTGCAAACCCTACTCACTGGCTTATGTGGGTTATGGTGGCAATTTCTTAATTAGGGCAATATAAATTTTGGTTGATTATAACCGTAACTCGAACGACACGATATCTGTGTCAATAGTCGTTTACAAACTACAGTCCACACACATAGAAAACCAAAACATACCATGTCTACCTATTTTAAATATAGATTCAAAACAACTCAACCTAGATACAATTATATCTATTGAAACCTACATTAATTAGTGCCTATTCACGAACACTAACACTTCACAGATAGAATGTTTAACCTACTTCAAGAGTGTGTACAGGCGTCACAGCCTACGCAATGGTTACAAAGTTTCTTAATATCCTGGCTGTGAGAAGGTATTATTTTAACTGCTCTTAAAGTAAGCAAGGTCAAGGGCTCTCCCCTAATGAAGGGGACTCAATCAATACAAAAGTCGTGATGGCCCTAAGGTTTAGGCCTCATATCTCATGCACGAGGTTTTGGGTTCAAATCTGAGCATACCAATGTGACTATTTTAATTCATATGAAGGTATGGCATGTTTTCAAGAGTATGTATGTATGTTCGGGTAAAGTCTTGCAACTGAATTTTAAAGCAGTTATCGTCCACCGATTAATATTAAATTTTGCATACACGTTTAGTTTGCATGACAATGCATGGTTAGCTAAGTGAAGTTCTCCTAAATGCAATATGGCGGACGGCCCAAGATGGCGGACTAGTAATATATTGTGCACTGCCATGATAGAAAGGGCTTGCTGAGAAGAATACGAAAAAGGCTTGTTTTAAAATGTATTTTTGATGAATAATAAATTATTAAGAAACTTTCGACTCTGAAATCAAGCGCCTTGAACAAGAATGCTGATAAAAGGTCGTGATGATGCTTTTGCTGTGGTACAATCACAGACTAGTATTACACAACAAGTGAAATGTTGCACCATCAGTTTCTGCTTACCCTTTTGTGTTGAGGTAAGTATCCTGATTTAGTAGAGATGATAGTTAAAAAAGAGATTAAAACTAAAAGAGGGTAAAATTATACGATTTCGAAAAAAAACATTGGTAAAAAGCTACATATGCGCACCACAAAAGAGTGGAATTCCCTGCCGGAGTCTGTATTTCCTGATAGGTACAACCTTCTAGGCAAGCGTAGTTCATCGTCGACCACATCATCGCTTAGCAACAGGTGAGATAGTGGTTAAGCGCCATCCTATCAAAAGTAAAAAACCGGCCAAGTGCGAGTCGGACTCGCGCACCGAGGGTTCCCTACAAACCTCAGCTTAAAGGTATAATAGACCTGAGTATTTGACATGAATTTCAATTTAATACCTCTACGCGTTCATGAGGAAAGCGTTAGTAAGTTTATAGTACATTATGGTACAAGTGTGTAACGGTGGTGATTACCGCTGAGGCGCCATTGAGACCCGAGCCGTTAGGTGAGGGTCTTAAGAGAGCCGAGGACGGTAATCATCAATACACACGTGTATCATACGACGTTTTTCAACACACTTGTGAAAAAAATAATACTAAAAATGATTTCCAACAGTGAAAACGAGTTGTGATTTTTTTTTCGCAATGGCGGGCAAAATTAATCAGTTTTCCTATGCGCGCGCATCTAACAATGGCGATCGGCCATAGACTAAGAATAATGAGTTATCTTTTTTTTGGCTTTTCGTGGATAGCGGTTTAGCCACGTACAAAATGGGGTATTTCAAGTTTTCTTTATTACAGACGAAAACAAAAGTTATATTTAAGTGAAAGTTTTATTTATTAAACACGTACAAGTTGAAATTATCTATTCAAATACGAAGTTGCATGAAATGTGTTGCATTTGTACTATTGAGCACGATCTTTTTTGTATCGAAACTTTTTTAAGAACAAAGCAACTCAACCAATAAATTAAAAAAAAAACCTCTTTATCTCACTTGTGAATAATAGTAATGAAAAAGTCACAGTTTGATAACAGGTGTCATTATGTGCCTAATTGCGGTGAAATTAGAGCCACTTTATGAGCAAGTGTGTTGAAAAAATTATTGAAAATATTTTTATTATATGATGTAACTAAAAATTTACGGTTTTCGCAGTTATTCTAAAGGAATAACTGCGAAAACCGTAAATTTTAGTTACATCATGTATATAGTTCTGTGCTATAAGACGTTGCTTCGTAACAAATTTCAAGATTCAGAGTTCACGGGAAGTACCCTGTAGGTTTTGATTCCCTTGCGAGTGTCGAAAATTTGCGGAAATTTGCAGCATAAACGGCTGTATCTTTTGATTACGTAAGCTTAGACATTTGTTTTTTCACAGCTTTAAGGGACAGTAGACCTGAGAGTATTTGATATCAATTTCAGCTTGATACCTCCGCGTTCCTGAGAAAAGGGGTCTTGCCAGACAGACAGACGGACGGACGGACAATAAAGTGATCCCATAAGGGTTCCGTTTTTTCCTTTCGAGGTACGGAACCCTAAAAAAAACATGTTGACGACTGATATAAGATTTAACTCGAAAAAACAACACGGTTTTGTAGGATAACTAGGCTACTGGAATGAAGCCACGGGAAAGAGCTACTCAATAATAAAGCTCATAATAAAAAGTACCTAAACGTATTTAAATTGATTAGATAATAATATATGTATATCTATCTATTTCTCACAAAATCGAACTATTTCACAAAACCCGACCATGTCACAAATGTTGAAGTTATGCGCTTGCGCAAGCACACTCCAATTCTGCCGCAGTTTTATGTTAATAATATGTTTTGTTATGTTTGGATTCCAGTCTAACCGGATGCGAATACCAGTATTATTACATGGAGCGAATGATCTGTCGTCCACAACACTAACTGTACCTGGAACATGAAATTGGACTAGAATTGAAAGAATGTAACTTTGCGGAAATAATGAGCGGTAAAAACAGAGACAAATTTCTAAAATATTGTGTTAAAATAGCAAATATTGGTAATAAATAGAAACAAAACGGACGTATAAATCTATGTTTCATAGATATAAGTGTATATTAAATGTAAACATAGAAAAGTAAGTAGAATAAGATACAAAATATTGAAGAAAGTAAATTAAGTTTGTAATTAAAATATAAGTAATTAGTAGTAAAACATGAAAATAAAAACTGCAGTAGATTAAGAAAGAAATAATAATCGAAACTAGTGAAAGAATTATTTCCCTTAAATTGAGAAACAATAAAGAAATAAAGTAGAGACTAGGTAGTAGGTAAAATGGGAGTCCTACCCATTGGACAGGCAGGAGAAGAATGCTAGAAAGATGAGGAATAGAAGTACGAGAGGCATAAAAGCGAGAACTGGTATGAATGAGAACAGATTTGAATAGGCGTCAACTATGTTGACGGAATAAGACCAAAAAAAAAAAAAACCTTTATCTGTGCAACATTTTATAAAACAATATATATTTATATTCATACCTACGTAAGTAACCGAGTATATTGTAGGTAATAATATTTTTTTTTTCCGTCAGGTAGATTAATAAAAAATATTGGACACGTATTTCTTGTTTTGACACTGTTGAAATATCGTGAAAAGCCACGCCGCTAGTACACTTTATACTGCCTTAGTGACGTCACAAGCCGCCACACCTGAAGTTTGATGCGCTTTAACTTTGTACATTTTTATTGATTTGGTAAAGCAAAAAATACGTGTCCAATATTATTTGATAATCTCACTGACGGAATAAATAGAATTATGATATTTCAACCCGGAAAATCCCTATTATGATGTTAATTTTCACACAACACTTAATTGAAAAAGGTTATAAGTACACAAAGAGTAGTAAAGCAAAGTATTCTTAATTATTGAGAGTAAAAACAATATTCAATATAATCACTACATATTATAAAACAAAGTCTCTCGCTGCGTCTGTTCGCGATATACTCAAAAACTACTGAACGGATTTCGGCGAAACGAGGAAGGTTTTTGTATATAATTTACCACGGGCGAAGCCGGGGCGGGTCGCTAGTTTGATTGTATATGTATCTAGGTTATGTTGTTTGAATCTATATTTAAAATAGGTAGACATGGTCAGTCTTACTACAAAAAACGAGATAAACCATGGTTTAAACCTGTACTATCATATCCAGGCTTATCTGCAAAACCATGGTCTGAATTTGTTCGTATTACAAAACTCAAAAAAACCGTGGTCTTCTTAGTACCGTCATTTGAACCATTGTCTATACATCAACCACAGATTAATACAAATATCATTCGTTCACCATAATATCATTCTATTGCAACGTTCCGTATGCCCAGAAAAGAAAACGTTTTGATTGTATGATAAGGATTAAATGATCTTTAGTAGTGTTAAAAATATTGAGACTTTGTTATTTTGCATGGATATAAACATTTATTATTTATCGATTGAAGTTTTGTTTAGATTTAAGCAAATTACTTAAATTCGTATTAATTACCAATAATACATCTACGGACGTGTAACGAAACGTAACATTCTCGCGAGTTATATAAAACCATAAAATTCAACAAACCATCGCAAGCTTTGGAATTTTTAAGTTATCGTAGTCTCTAATAGAACAATTGCCTCTTTCTTAATAATATAGGTATTGTGATGGACCAAAAAAAATGATCTGAGAATTGGAGTACTGAGGAAAAAGTAATAACCTCAATATTAATTAAATCAATCATCATAATATCCATTTTCGGGTAAAAACAACACAACAAAATAAAAAAGATGCTATAACCTAAAAGAGAAACTTTGACAGATACGACTTAGACCATCGTTAAACTAGGGGCCGCCGAAGTTTAGCGTTAGACCATGATTTGGTCTATGGTTTATCGCTAAACCATTGTTTATAATATAATTTTTGTGTAAACCACAGTTTATAGAGATTTAAACCTGGGTTTTCTAGTTAAACCGCTTTTTGTAATAAGACTGGGTATGTTTTAGTTACCGCAAGTCCTAGAACCAAAAATTCGAAGACATGTAACATCCACCAACCCGCACTAGGACCGCCATTCTCTCTCTCGCAGAGAGATGGCATGTGTTCTAACAGTGGAACATTAATAGGCTGATGTTGATGAGTGAATGGCTAAGACCTCGCCTCTTGTACTTGAAAATCAAATCCGGGCGAGTACCAAAATGACTTTTTCAAATTCATATGTACTTTCTAAGATTATTTTGGACATCACAGGCAATGGTGAAGGAAAAAATCGTGAGGGAACCTTTTTTTTTTGGGTGGGAAATCATCAAATGTCTTCTCCCGCTCTGGGTGAAGGGCGTGTCAGACTTTAACTGACTAAAACCCACCCGTGTTCCTTCAGATGCTTGACAGTCTTCAGAGACTTGTCAGGGCCGCGGTAACTCTCTATCAAATTTATCCGCGACCCAGACAGACATCGGCCCTAGCGGGCCCCGTCAGTTTTTGCTAACATCTCTTTGAGGCGCGCGTGGAACACTACGCGCCATCTACTCGGGCCTGGTCCTTATCAGACGGCGAGCTACCCATTACTCGCCGTCCGCAAGCCCGCGCCCAAGTGGCTAGGGGCGTGAGGGCGTCTCCGATGCGTCTCCCTCACGCGTTCCGCCTCCTCCTTTGCGAGCATTACTGCTTCGCAGAAGGAGGTGACAGCTTCCCATGCCCTCTCGCTCCGTACCATGGCCTGAAGCAGAGAGGTCGCCACCGCTGATCGCCTCCACGAGGACACGGCGGTACTCCGCCCAAGCGGGGCAGTATGCTCCACCGTGTCCTCCGGGCGATACATACAATGGTGACACCCGGGCGTTTCCACCCGCATTATCCTGAACAGGAACCTCCCGAAACAGCCATGTCCGGTGAGGACCTGCGTCAAGCATCGTGAGGGAACCTGGACTTATATAGTAAATGTAAGTCTGAAATAGCCAACTCAGAGGTCTGTGGGGTTCCCAGAGGCGGCTTAATTAACTCTGACACCAGAGGCGGCCACATCCTCACACGAAAAGAAGATGAAGACGTTTTTGACTACCTGTAACGACCATCAAAGATCTACAAGTGACAGCGGGATCAACAGCTTAGCTTGTTTTCTGTAACTACTAGCAAATCTTCTTCTACCAGAAAATAACTTCAAACTGTGATTTAAACAGGTAACATTGTTTGACTATTTGTAGACTGAAAGTTCGATCACAATCAAACGTATTAAAAATATTAAAACTGCGGCAGAATTGGATTGTGTTTGCGCAAGCACATAGCATTGATTTTGTGACACACTAAAACACAACGTTTTGTCAATAAGTTCAAGCTCTGACCTGCTCTGACAAACGTTCAACTGAGCGTAATATCACACCTGTACCTTCAAAAGGGGTAGGCAAAGTTGAATCTAACAAGTGTAATGTCTGCGTTCTAAATAACACGGAAAACTTAGTGAAAATGCCCATATTTGGGGCAAAAATGTCACATTTTCCCCTCAAATTATATCAAAGGTCTGTTTATATCAGCACACATAAATAAACAAATCTTTTATTATCATTTTCTGTTACCCTAGGGTTTGCTGTAAGAGAAATCAATATATTGAGATAAGCTCGCCTTTTTAAATGCGGGTCGCTAGTTTGATTATAAAATACCCTAGGTTTAAGCTGTCAGGAAACAAAGTTGCATCCGGTTACACTGGCAATCGAACACAACATGGATGGTAAAAGGTCGATTGATTAAAATCGAACTATTTCACAAAAACCCGACTATGTCACGAACATAACGAAGCTATGTGCTTGCGCAAACACAATCCAATTCTGCCGCAGTTTTATGTAAATCATTTAGATAAAGACGTTCTTCGCGCTGTAGTATTAAGTACTACATTAATATTTTAAAATGGACGCTGCTTGTGGGTATGGTTGGGTGGAAAAGTGGTTTGATTAACAAAAACAAAGCCTCTGTGATGTACAAGCTTCTAAGCAGGTGGGTATTTAGGTAGAGTAGGTACTTATGACATAGGTTTTTTGTTTATTATTCGTTTTGAAGTGTTAATTCGTGATGACCCAGGGAACCGGAAGACGATGCGTTGGAAGACCTCCCACTAGGTGGACCGATGACCTGGTTAAGATTGCGGGAAGGCGCTGGATGCGAGACGCACGGGATCGGTCAATGTGGCGACGCCTGGGGGAGGCCTATGTCCAGCAGTGGACGTCTTTCGGCTGAAATTATGGTTTATTTATTAATCGTTTTGAAGTGTTAATTCGTGATGACCCAGGGGTTGAGGCCTTGACTCTTATGCACGTGTTTGTGGATTCAATTCAGGACAAGTAAACAACTGCCAACATATGAGCTTTCTAAGTTTATTTTAGGAAACATGGACACCAGCAAAGGAAAATAGCGTGAGGACACCTGGACACATAATTTATGTTTCCAAAATTGCAACCCTCCCTTGAGCAAACGGGGTGAGCAATGCTCGTGTCTTCTCTAAACGAGAAGTGGATTTTCATGGCTTAAAACTAACATTACCGATATTCCATAGTATAAATCTAAAACTTCTAAGCCTTAATTGATAACCATAGCCTTGTTTGTCCTCGTCAAACTTGTGTTGACACGGAAGAACGCGTATAAATAAAAATATTAAGTAACTATCATTCATATCACTTGTGTACCCATCGGTACATTCCTTCGCAAAGGTCACGTTTAAAAATATGCGTTCAATATTAATAAATAAACTCTCAGACTTGAAGTACAAGAGTATATAATACTACAGAGTCCACAGATACTCAACTAATTCGTCATTATCCATTCCATGCCATCTACAGGCAGAAATCTGCCTCTTTGCTCTGAAGATCGCGGGCTAACTCCAACTCCAGCCTGAAAACCCATATAAAAATGAATCCTCGATAATTTGGGATGTTGTTCTGAAATGCATTCGAAACAACAACCTCGTTACTAAATAAGATTTTGCTTAGATACTTATGCACTAACACAGTTATAAGTTTTCTCGTTTATTAGCCCAAATGGATGTTACTTGTCCAAAATAAAGATTATAGTAGGCCCTCACAGATAGTCATGTCGCACTGTCGCATTATGACTGTCTGTGACATACAACAAACCTAGAACGCGTTTCCTTACAAATGAAAAGAATTTCTTAACCAACTCCTCACCAACTGGCCTAAAAAACCAGCGTCAAGCACTAGTTATCTGGCATTTAAAATGAACTGGGCCTATTTGGCGCAGCCTTGAGACATTTTTATTTAATTTTTATGTACTATGTTATCATATTGTTTACTTTGTTTGTCCTTAGATAATGTTGTGTGAGATTTGTGCCGAATAAACGTATTTTCTTTCTTTATTTCAAATCCTGAAACAGCGAAAATATCGGCGGTATCTCATAATATGTTGATTTAAAATGGAGTTGATAATTGCCTTTTTTGGAGTTTATAAATAACTTTTATTGAACACCAATCATTTTCTAAATTAATTTGTGGTTTTATTTTATTGGTCGTTTCTTTTAAACAACTTGCACAAATAATGAATAAGTATGGTAAATATTCGACGATCAACACGCTTCTAACAATACCTCATTTGTCAAATAATAATACCACCGATCTCAAAGCAAATGGAATAACAAAGTAATATAATATAATATCTTTATTGAACAAAATACCTTACATGTTTTGCTTAATATCTAGTTCGTGTTCACAATTTTTGAAAGGCGTACTAATTAACTAAACCCTGCCTCCTAAACAAGGATACCCTGTGTCTGTGGCTTAATTAGCAGATTATACACGGAAAATTAAGTATACATAGAAAACAATATAAACAAGAAAAAGAAAAGAGGTGAATGAGGGTAAGCTGTGAGTGAGTGTGAGTGCGTGTGTGTGTGAGAGTGAGTGTGTGTGCGTGTTTGTGTATAATAGTTGTTGAGAATGTTATAATAAATTAAGTCAGTCAGTCTGTAAAGTTAAGTCTCTGTAGCATTATCTACTCTTGAACACCCTTCGCGAAATAACAATAGCGTCATTTTTTAAGCAAAGGTCGGCGTCAACCGTGATAAATTATCTACAATGTATCTCTGTGATGGGTTCCCGTGTATTGTATATAATAGGTCGCAGTGACATCGTCTTTAACTGAAGGTGTCGTGAAAGGTAACTAGGAGGTAACACCTATGTCATGAGGATAGGCAGAGATCTCTGTTTTTTAGGGTTCCGTACCCAAAGGGTAAAAACGGGACCCTATTACTAAGACTTCGCGGTCCGTCTGTCTGTCTGTCACCAGGCTGTATCTCATGAACCGTGATAGCTAGACAGTTGAAATTTTTACAGATGATGTATTTCTGTTGCCGCTATACCAAAAAATACTAAAAATATAATAAAATAAATATTTAAGTGGGGCTCCCATACAACAAACGTTATATTTTGCCGTTTTTTGCGATAATGATACGGAACACTTCGTGCGCGAGTCCAACTCGCACATGGCCGGTTTTTATGAATGTCATGTTTGAGAAACGGATTTGACATCACAATCTGACTCATCATCATCTGCCTAGCCTTTTCCCAACTATGTTGGGGCCGGCTTCCAGTCTAACCGGATTCAGCTGAGTACCAGTGTTTTACATGGAGCGACTGCCTATCTGACCTCAACAACCCAGTAACTGGGTAACACGGTACCCCTTGGCTAGACTGGTGTCAGATCTCAAGCTTCTGACTACTCGTAACGACTCAAAGATCTTCAAATGACAGCCGGGACCAACGGCTTAACGTGCTTTCCGAGGCACGGAGGAAACTCGGTATGTTGAAATGGTCACCCATCCACGGCCCGACCTCGTCAAGCGTTGCTTAACCTTGAAGATCGACCCGCCACGAGCTCCTCTCACATCATAATCTGACTAACATCATAAAATGTGAAGGTATTGGATCTATCAGGGTAAGCAATTCTTTACAATAATAAAAACCGGCCAAGTGCGAGTCGGACTCGCGCACGAAAGGTTCCGTACCATTATCATAAAAATCACGTTTCTTTTATGAGCCCGACTTAAATATTTATTTGATTTTGTTTTAACTATATGTTTATTTATTTATTTACTCATTTATTTTTGTAACACCTTTACAGAGACTTCCAAGGCGATGTTATAACACACATATAAAACATTAAAATACAATACATTAATCGTTACAATAAGACATTCCAATACTTTAATCATTGTTATAGCGGCAACAGAAATACATCATCTGCTTAAATTTCAACTGTCTAGCTATCACGGATCATGAGATACAGTCTGGTGGCAGACAGACGGACGGACAGTGGAGTCTTAGTAATAGGACCTCGTTTTATACACTTTGGGTACGGAACCCTAAAAAGGCACAGGGAAGATATTTATATTAGATCGTTTAGTTTTTATTTTGATTATGCCTAAGCTCTCTCTTGACCACTATCTCGCCTGATGGTAAGCGATGATGTGGTCGACGGTGAAGCACGCTTGCCTTGAAGTACTAAGTACTAGCTTCCTTTCGCGGCTTCACTCACGTGAAAAGTGTTTTTATATCCAAAGGGATCATTATATCTAATTTATAGAGATAAAAAGTGTGTGTCGCCTGTGCTATTCCAGACTATAATATATCTATATCTCTGTGCCAAATTTCATCCATATCCCTTCTGGCTTGACTGAGTACCTAAAAACATCCATCCATCCATTTCAACGTAAGGTTCAGTTGTAAACCAGCGTCAGGCAACTCCTAGTTGTCTGGTATTTTGCTGAAATGGACCTTATTGGCGCAGCCGCGGGGCACACTATGTATGTAATTGTTTTAAAATTAAGTTCCCTTTTATTTGTACCTACATTGTGTGTATCTGTGTGTGCCAAATAAATTAGTTTCTTTCTTTCTGTCTTTCTTTCTTCATTTCATTCTTTCTTTCTCTCTGTCTATCTTTCTATGTTTCTTTCTTTATTTCATTATTTCTTTCTGTCTTTCCGTCTTTCTATGTTTCTTTATTTATTTTATTCTTTCTTTCTGTATTTCTGTCTTTCTATGTATCTTTCATTTATACTCGTAGGATAGTGTGAAGTAGGATTATTTCCAATATATCTCTGTGATGGGTTCCCGTGTATTGATTAATAGGTCGCAGTGACATCATCTTTGAGTTAAGGTGTCATAAAAGATAATTAACAAAAGGATATGAAATGATAATTACGTTTGTAATTCTTTAATAATAAAACATAAAAGCCAGATTCTCCATGATTTGCAACAAGATAACCTGGAAAACTGTTTGGAGTGGGTAAAATGGACGAAAAGTTGGCCAAGCGCGAGTCGGACTCGCGCACGAGCCCGTACCATTATCGCAAAAACCGCCAAAAACACGCGTTTGTTGTTTGGGAGCCCCACTTAAATATTTATTTTATTCTATTTTTAGTATTTTTTGTTATAGCGGCAACAGTAATACATCATCTGTGAAAATTTCAACTGCCTAGCTATCACGGTTCATAAGATACAGCCTCGTGACAGACGGACAGGCAGACAGACGGATCGCGAAGTCTTAGTAATAGGGTCCCGTTTTTACCCTTCGGGTACGGAACCCTAAAAATACCGCGCGGCCGTTCACCTATACACGCTAGTTAAATCAAATCAAAGCGATACTAGAACTCACGGTAACCACTGCCCTGAGAAGACAGTGTCCTGGAAGCATCTCTTTAGTGAATCTTTTAAGGTTTTTATGACCTTCAGCAATGAAGATACTCTCCGATTGATTCTTAGAAGAAATGCCAAAATAAAATTCATAGGTCGCAGACTCTTTTAAAGTTCAAGTTTTGAATAGGGTTCAGACATAACCTATACATGACTGATGACAGTGAGTGTCGAAGATAAATATTTCAAGTATTATAAATACCAGCGTATGTCTAGGTAACTGGCATTGATAAAGACATCTCATTGAAAACAATCTTAATTGAAGGTCCTTGGTTTGATCTACGGGCTTGGTAAAATATTATGGGGTTTTTCCAATATTACGAATCAAAGGCGACTAACGAAATGTATTTACAAGGCAGACGTGAATGGAAACGCCGGGAGGGGACGTCCCTAGAAAGACATACATAGACCTTATAGGTGATGTTCTTCAGGGCGGCCAGGTGCGCAGTACTCATAACCGGCGTGTGTGTATTACTAGATGTATGAATGTGAGTGAAGCAAAATAAGTATGTAAGGATCGTAGCAGGTGGCGTTCTGTAGTTTCTGCCTACCCCCATGGGAAAAAGGCGTGAGTTTATGTATTTATGTACGAATCAAATTCAATTTATTGAATCTATCCGTGGTAGTCCGGTATAAGGATTTGTGCTCAGTAAATTGCTATTTTTTATTTGCTTGATTTTGAAAGGTCTTTATTAAACATAGGTTATACAGTTTTATTTATTTATATATACTTTATTGTACACCAAGATAATAACAAGTATTCATACGGAAACCTTAAAATAAAAACAAACATAGAACAGGCGGCCTTATCGCGTTCTCCGATCTCTTCCAGGCAACCCAGGATGGAGAGAGATAGCCTGGACACGACATGGGGTTGCACTTGTGCACCAAGTTTCAAAAGGTTTTTGCAAACATAGTAAGCACTAAATACAAAATACTAAAATAGATACATAGATACATACATATTTTATACTATAAGCTGAAGAGTTTCTTTGTTTGTTTGAACGCGCTAATCTCAGAAACTACTGGTTGGATTTGAAAAATTCTTTTTGTGTTGTATAGTCCTTTTATCGAGGAAGGCTATAGGCTATATAACATCACGCTACTACCAATACGAGCGGAGCATAAATGAAAAATGTTGCAGAAACGGAAATAAATATTCCTTTTTGAGAGCTTCCGTTGCGTGCGCTGCGTGAACGGTTTAAGTTACGCAAATATCATGTATGATGGAATTGTTCCTCTTTAAAAGTTTAAAAAAAAAGTCCGCGACAGCATATGTATATCTTTTAAGATTGACTCACTATAACCTTTTTTATTGTAATCAAATTTGTTCTTTTGCGAAGGAGTTTTATCAACATCTCTCAGATCAAATAAAAAGTCAAGATGGAACGTTGCAAACAACAAAGTGAAGCCGGTTCAAACTAAGCCTTGCCGTACAAATACACAATTACACCCACTCATGGACAACGAAATTACGCATAAGCTTGTCATTCGAGCTCATAGATCAAATAATAAAGCTCAACTGACAAGCTAAGGGGTAGTTTCGTTGTCCGTGAGTGCGTGTAATTGTGTATTTGTACGACAAGGCTTAGTTTGAACCGGCTTCACTTTGTTGTTTGCAACGTTCCATCTTGACTTTTTATTTGATCTGAGCAACATCTATACTAATATTATAAAGAGTAGTAATATTAGAAGAGTTTGTTTTTAGGGTAAGTAGGGTAGGTAGGTAGTGGTAGGTAGATAGATAGTCAGTTGACGGGAGCAAAGCCGCGGGGGTCAGCTAGTATGTAGATATAATAACAGAAAAATAGTGGGTAGTTGGTGCAAAAATTATGAGTAAACGGCTAGTCAAGCGGTAGCTGGTAAGCGAGCTACCGTCATGATGCGACACGGAGGAAATAGTGATGTGAGTTCATCATCAGATCAGCCGAAAGGCGTCCGCTACTGGACATAGGCCTCCCCCAAGCGACGCCACATTGACCATTCCGATCCTCGCAACCTTCACCAGGTCATCGGTCCACCTGGTGGGAGGCCTTCCAACGCAATGTCTTCCGGTTCGCGGCGTCCAGAACATTTCTGCCCCATCGGCCACCCGTTCTGCGAGCAATGTGCCCTGCCCACTGCCACTTAAGTTTGGTGATTCTTCGGGCTATGTCGGTAACCTTGGTTCTCTTGCGGATCTCTACATTTCTGATTCGATCACGCAAGGAAACTCCGAGCATAGCTCTCTCCATTGCCCTTGGGATGACTGTAAGCTTTCTGATGAGTGTGATGTGGGTTGTGTCCTATTATATGGGAATTAACCATAACTGGTGAAATGTCTACTGATCCTGCTGAACAAGAGGTCCTAGGTTCAGTTCTTGAGTTCGGCAAGTGTAATTTGTTTTTTTTCATCTGGAACTTCTCTGTAGCAACCAGGAGTCAGGACTTATGTCCGGATAGCAATAGGCTCGTCCCCTATTTAAGGGATTAAAAATATAACTGGTAAAATGTGTGTGTACGTACTAATATCTGGGCACCTGTTATTTATTACCTTGGAGAAAGGCTCATGCATACTGCCCCACCACGGGGACATAGCGCAGTTATGTAGGACTCCAACGCTCTAAAACTCCACGGTGTCCTCCAGTGCCGCTTATGGCGGGAACACGGGCACGTGTTAGCACTCACCGCGAACCCGCCGCGGCTATCCTTCACCGGACCCTCCTCTGAGGGGTACTGCCCATCACGGCATGCACCAGAACACATTGTATGCCGTGACCACTCCTGGAACCAAACCGGCACATGGGTGCCTGACGACCCCTTGGTCCGTCTGTGACTGTCAGGGCACCACACAGGGCCCATCACTTTTCGCACCGCGTCCGCAATCAGACGGTGGCGACCCCGTAAAGGCCGCGAAAGGTAGGGAGAGCGGTGCACCGCAATACCGGCACTCCTCTCCCGCCGCAGCCGCGATATCGTTAGAGATACAATCTTGATGTTATGTAAATAACAAAGGCCCAATGTACGAATATGTAACATTTCGTAACGTAACAATGAATTATAATAAGTAATTAAGTTTAATTGGAATAATTATTGTTAATAACTAATCAAGCTATCTTATAACTGAATAGGGCTATAAGATTAGCGGATGAAGAAGCGGTCAGTCTATTCTGTTAAAATGTCTCTAATAAGTAATACGTAGCGAAGTGAGCGGGAAGGGAACCATCATTCCACCTGAAGCTATGGAATAACAGCCCACTTCATATTTTTTTTTATTGGTAGCGGCACCGACGCCGCCACTTTCGGACTAATGGCATGACGTCACACAAATCCTGCATCGTGCAAGCAAAGTTTTTGGCGTGATTTGAACACATACAACAGTCCGAAAACAACCGTTGGGCAGTTGGCCGGACCAGACACAACACCCGTCTGGTCGGAGGATCCTCCCGTTTCTATGTAGGTTTATGGGACTTCACAACCCCACAAATATGTATCTTCCAAGCACTTCTCCCGCTCTGGGTGAAGCGTGTGTCACAATCCAACTCCTGAAAGCCAGAATCAACAGTGGCGACCACCAGAAAAGCGCCGAGGCAATGAAGCTCGACGAAGTCCCGGTGAATGAATTGAAATAATTGAAGCGGGTGTCAGACTTTTATTGACTAAAACCCACCCGTGTTCCTTCAGTTGCCTGAGCCAGGGCCGCGGTAACTCTCTTTCAAATTTATCCGCGACCAAGACAGGCATCGGCCCTAGCGGACTCCGTCAGTTTTTACTGATACTTCTTTGAGGCGCGCGAGGAACACTGGGCGCCATTGACTCTGTCCTGATCCTTATCGGTCGCTGAGCTAGTCTGTCTAGAGCCTAACACGTCAAGCAGAATTGGACTTTGATAGTTTTAACACGTTATAGTATAAGGCCCCTGGTCTTGCCATATTTAATCATTTTCATAATTCCTTGAATAAAATGCATCCATAAAATGATGTGATTTTGCGTCTTCAGTTTCCTACTGCCATATTCTAAATTCTAAGGCAATTAATTATTGTGACGGTTTTATTGACGGAATAAAGTAAGTATGACGAAATTATGGCGTAAATTCACAATTCAACCCAAACCCGCTGTTTTAAACGCCCAACACAAAGTGATCTATCTTTCACTAACAATATTCATTGATTATAGTTTTTCTGCACAAATATAATTATAACATGTATCCATTGCTGTAAGAGGTCATTACAATAATTATATAATTGTTTCAGGATGCAAAATGGATGTTGCATAGTTGTTTCTGATACGGAAATTAATTATTTTAAAATGTTATCAACAAGAGTTCAATAAACAAGAGGCTGCGGCCATTGTATTAACTATAAATAATTTTGTTATGCTTGTGTTTTGAAAAATATATATGGGGAGGTGTGATCTAATGATTGATTTATGTAAAATAGGATGTAAATAAGTAAAAAAAAGATTTTACTTTTTTCTTTCAATCAATTTTTGTAAAATAAACGGGGAAATTTCGCAATTTCGCGTACGCTGACTTTACAATTTTTTTTCCAAAATATTACAAGCCAAAACTGGAATAATTCATTTAAAATCTGAAAGCTTATTTTGTAAAGTTTCCAACAACATAAGTTTCATGTATGGCTCCCATACAAAACTTTCGAGTTATAAGCGTTTTAATCACGCGCGGTGACATCGCGTGACGTCGCCCGGCCGACCCGTCACCCATTTGCGTTTTTGGCAAAATCGCCCGTCACCGCTGAGTGGTTAACGATGGTCTCAGTCCAAAATGTATTACAACCGCTACTGAAAGGAGATCAACCAAATAGGGTAGTTGACAAAAAATATCTATTAAGTCCTTTAGTTAGATAACCTAAAAATATTGGACACGTATTTTTTCTTTTGCCACGTAAACAAAAAATTCCGACGATACATTGCGTTGAAAATATCGTGTGACGTCACGGTGTGCTTCATTTTATACTGACAAAGTGACGTCACAAGCCCCCACTCCTGAACTTTGATGCGCTTTATCTTTGTCAATTTTTATTTATTTGATAAAAGAAAAAATACGGGTCCAATATTATTTGATATTCTCACTGACGGACTAAATAGAATTATGTTTTTTTCTATCCAGAAAAGATTCCTATTGGTACCGCTTTGTACGGTACGGTAGTTTTGTTTTTATTTTTTTTTACCAACTCTAAAAAAAAAGCAGGTAATCAATTCGACATGTATATTATGTATGTAATATTGTTGGAATCGCATAATATGCACATGTTACTCTTAATGGGCTTCTAAACACGTGTGCTAAATTTCATAAGTGTATGTATGTTTGTCCACGCATTTTTTCGCAATCTGAAACCCGAAAAACTGACAACTAGTCTTGCCAGAAGGTATTGACCTCTATAACACGAACACCCAGTTACTGGGTAACACGAATACCCAGTTACTGGGTTGTAGAGATCGACTGGTAGAAAATGCCTAAGGCATTAAGTCCGCCTCTGTACGTTTGTGTGCTTGAAATAGGCCTTCCCTGCTTGTAAAATATTAATTGTATTACAGATGGAGGTTCTGGCCCCATGGGATAAAGCGTGAGTAAGAAGGTATCTATGGCACTTGTTTATACTGTAGGTATAATCATTTAGATATCTTAATTTGTGAAAATGAATCAAATAAAACCTTTTCACAAAAAATAAGCCGTCTTCAAAAGCAAAAGACTAAAAACAAGAACGCGTTTTTAGTGTTTTGCTTTTGAAGTCGGTTCATTTTTTGTGAAATAGTTTTATTTGGCTCTTTTTAGTTTTAGTACACCATTACTAAAAATGAGCAATTTCTATGGTACGGTACCTAAAGGATTGACAAAATACCCCTAATAACTCAATTTACACATTCGTGCTGTTTGTCGCTAAGGAGTTCGGTTGTATGCTCCATATCTTGACAACTGCTGGACCGATTTTAATGCAACTTGGATCATTCCCTAAGTTGAGAGATACTCAATCCAACACAAAAAGAATGATCACGATCCGATAAGTAGTTTCGGTGATACATACAGACATACACTTATAAATTTGGCACATATAATGTGAATATTGTGCAATTCCAACAATACTACATACATACGTGTCGAATTGAATACCTCCTTCTTTTTTTGAAGTCGATAATAAAATACATTTCAACCACCAACTGATTTGACGAATCTTCCAGTGAGTAATGCAAATAGACTGTATGGTCAATTCCTTCATTACGAAAACCGCCCTTACTGCTAAGAGATTAAGGTGTAGGCATGCAAATAAGTATGGTCAATCCCTCACTAGGAAAATCGCTCCTATTGCTAAGATCTTAAGGTGCAGCCAATGCACAGAGTGCACTTATGCATTATTCAACTCCAGTAAAAGCGCAGACTTTCCTGTTAGGGCCTAGTGACGTCACAAGTCCGATACACGTATCCAGTTTCGCCTTAACTTGCGTAGGCTCGTTAGCTCAGCGGTTAGAGCGCCCTTTTCAATGCTAAGATGGAGGTGGTCGGGGGTTCAAATCCCTCACGAGCTGTTGAAGTAATTTTTAATCCTAAATATTTTATTTTTAATTTTTGTGTTGAAGTCTTTATATATATATTTTAACTCCCGTCAACTGCCTACCCTACTCTACCTACCCTAACCTACTTACCCTACCCTACCTTACCTACTCTACCCTACCTATCTACCCAACCTACATACCTACCCTAACTACATACCTACCCTACCTACTTACCCTTACTAAATCTGGACTGGACTCTTCAAGACCTTGCCGGAGAACCCAAACTTGGCAGGTTTTGGCCAACAGGTGCCAATTTTAGACAGACGTCCGCCATTTTGGGTGCCATCTTGGAAAACTTTCACCCGACATAGCTCCGGACTCAGTGGTCCTAGAAAGCTGCCGTTTTCACAGCTACACTTAGTAGCGCAATACCTGTCTTGCCCTTTTAGAATTAAGCGTTTTGGCGTTGGGGGATTTCTGGATCCTGAAAACTGCCTTGCACGCTGGGGTGGGCGGAGCCAAGCCGGAGGAGTCCAAACACGGACGTTCTACGGCCATTGGAAGGAAACTTAGCCCGGGTTTGAGATTGACTTTGACAGTTCTCGTACTGTCAAACGTTTTTTCGGACTCGGATAGCTCCCGAACCGGTTGTCGTGGAACGCTCGGGTTTTCTTTGGGGACGTTTGCTGACCCTTCCCTACCCGGCTTACACCTTTTCAGGTGTTTTCGGGACCTGAAGTTTTTCAGCCTGAAACTTACTCGGGAGGATAGACTGTAACGTGACAGTGAGAGGAATCCAGCTAAAGCGGAGATATCACCTGTCAAAGGTTGACTTTGACAGCTGCCCGACATTTAAAAAAAAAACAAACACTTATATCTCCGCGACGGGTGGGCTGACTTTAAGGCTTTTTCAGAAGGCAATTTTTTTTCAGCCTGTAAAGTTTGTCATTGCATAGATCTCGTTGAGCACATTGAGATTAGGCCAAGCACGGTGTGATTCGGACTAGCGGTTGCGGTGCTGCTAAGCTTTAACCACTTTCTGGCCGCCATCTTGGATTGTAACCAAATTTTTTTTTTGAACCGCGATTGCTCCAGAGCCCCTGGCACTGGGTGCCCCGTGTTTGGTATCGTTAGATTGGTCTCGGCGGGCTCTGTCCATTGACATAAATATATTGACTCTACATAGAGCCGCTCAACCAAAAAAATACTAAATAGGTTTTTACGACCAAATTTGACATCAAGGTCTATTTGTTACCCTTGAGGACTGCCCAAAGTCTCCAGGCCGTGGGTCGTCTTGGTAGAGACGGCTTCTTATTATAAATACCGTAGTTTTAAGGTTTTTGTACGGTTTTGTTCTTTTGAATGCTAGACGCTCTATTTTATTTTTACCTTTTTCTTATTTACTTATCGTCCCTATTGACGACTATATATTATAATTTTAACGCATATCTTCAACATGTTTGGCTTTAGAACGCCCTCAAAGTTGACCGACGGAGAAAAATCGCCGTCAGGACCTGGGCCAGCGGCCCCTCAAAACGTTAGACGCAGTACTCGTATAGGGGAGTGGGAAGCCACAAACACTGGCCCCACTGCAAACCACACTTTCAGCATAGAAAAGACGTCGCAGGCTGGCCCTGCGAAAATTAAAACTAAGGTTGCCTCGACTCAGGAGAGCAAAGTTGTGATCACGACCACGGCGAGAAGGTCCGTCGAAAGATCCCCCACCGCCAAAAGTCAAATATGTGGACCGGACCACGGAGGCTAAGGCCTGCTTGACGAAGACAAAGCTGCACCTGAGCAGCTTCAGAAATACCAAAACAGAGATAAAAACCGCTATCTCTGAAGCCACAGAACGGCTTTACCAATTGGTAAAGGAGACTGAAATGGAGTTTAAGGCTGCCAGACAAAGACTGACTCAGGAAGGGCCGGAAGGGCCGGTAGCGACAGCCCCAATTCCAATAGCCACGAAAACTTTCTTTCCTGAAGAAACAAGTAGACTTCTTCTAAAGATGGAACACCACACAAAACTCCTAGAAGAGAGCAACAAAAAAATGGAGGAGTTCAGCGAGAAAATGGACCATCAGAAAGAATATCTAGAGAAGGGCACCTATGCGAGTGTGGCCGCAACTCGGGTCGCAAAGTCACTGCCAGGGCGCAGTACATTGCACTCAGTTGTGGTCGCCGCCAAGTATGAAACCGAGACGGGCGATGAAGTGTAGAGTGAGGAAAGCCATAAACGCCAAAGATGAGTGGATCGAAGTAGAAAAGGTGAGGAAAGCTAGGGATAGAAAAGTAATAATTGGATTGGAAACAGAGGAAGAAAGGCGAAAAATGAAGACCCGACTCCAAGAAGAAGGTGTTGTCCTGACTGTCGAAAAAGTCAAGAACAAGGACCCGCTTCTTGTTCTCAGAAACGTCCTTGTCGTCAATACCGATGAAGACATTGTCAGGGCGTTGAGAAGCCTGAATAAGGGTGTTTTTGGCGGCCTCGACAGCGGGGAAGACAGAGTGGTAGTAAAATACAGGAGGGGGACAAGCAACCCTCATATTGGCCACGTCATCATCAACGTCTCGCCCACCATCTGGCGACGGGCTCTAGAAATTGGTACCGTGCACATCAAACTTCAGCGAATAAGAGTCGAGGATCAGAGCCCGTTGATCCAATGCACCCGCTGCCTAGGCTTCGGGCACGTTAAGCGGTTCTGCAAAGAGCCTGCGGTCCTATGTGGCCACTGTGGCGGTCCACATGTGAGAGCCCTACCCTACCCGACCTACCCTAGCCTACCTACCCTACCCTACCTACCCTACCCTACCTACCCTACTTACCCTACCCTATCTACCCTACCCTATCTACCCTACCCTACCTACCCTACTTACCCTACCCTATCTACCCTACCCTATCTACCCTACCCTATCTACCCTACCCTACCTACCCTACCCTAACTACCCTACCCTACCTACCCTACCCTACCTACCCTACCTACCCTACTTACCCTACCCTATCTACCCTACCCTATCTACCCTACCCTACCTACCCTATCCTACCCTATCCCACCCTACCTACCCTACCTACCCTACCCTACCCTACCATACCTATGTAGGTGTGGTAGGGTAGGGTAGTTTTTCATAAGAACTTTCTCCTAACAATAACAAACACAAAAAAAAAGAATAAGCGTAATCGTTCCAGCCGTTCACGCGTGATGCCGTGACCAAGGGAAGTAGGGATTCATTTTTAACCGACTTCAAAAAAAGGAGGAGGTTCTCAATTCGTCGGAATCTTTTTTTTATTTTTTTTATGTATGTTCCCCGATTACTCAAAGACGCCTGGACCGATTTCAAAAATTCTTCTTTTGTTTGAAAGGGTATACTACCTAGTTGGTCCCATAATCATCAGGTCAGGATCTGATGATGGAATCCTAGAGAAATCGAGGGAACTCCTCAAATATTATAGGCAAATATATAGCGATTTTGGTATTTTCATTAACAATGCAATCATTTGCACTCAAAAAGTATCATTTGGTGAAGTGGAACTGATGAAGAAGACGACAGATGGCCACTGTAACTCCTAAATGCTAAATATGTCACGGGCATAAGATATCTCGAATATTTAACCGACTATAATGAAGCAAATACTTATAAATAAAAGGTACTGATAAAAATGGCACCATCGAACTGATCTGATGATGAAGCCAGAAGGTAGCCACTGGAACTCTAATATAAAACAATGTATCCTAGTCGTGTTTGGGCTTATTGAAATCGCCATGAGATGTACTTTGGCTATAAATGATCATCATGTTAATTGCAGGTACGTACCATAACTAAAAAGAGAAAAATAAAAACTTTTTAACAAAAAATCAAACCGACTTCCAGAACAAAAAAACTACAAACCAAAAAATAACTTTCTTTTCCGAAGTCGGTGTCGAAAAACTGAAAAAAAATGGGTACAAAAGACACCGACTTCGGAAAAGAAAGTTATTTTTTGGTTTGTAGTTTTTTTGTTCTGGAAGTCGGTTTGATTTTTTGTTAAAAAGTTTTTTATATATATAGATTATAAAGAAGAAAGATTTGTATTTTTATATTTTACATACAGTAATGAATAAACATAAAAAGTACAGGACCGATTTCAAAAATTCTTTCATCGTTGGGAAGCTACATTATGCCCGGTATAAAAAGTAACCTATGTCACATAGGCTACTTTTTATCCCTGTATTTACACGGGAACGGGAACTACGCGGGTGAAACTGCGTGGCGTTCGCAAGTGTATTAATATAATTACATTGAGATTTGTTTATTGTGTCTATAGGAAAAATTGTAATTAATTTATCTTCATTGGCACAATCCTTCAGGGGCTGGAACTCAGTATTCATGAACAGTTTTTACTATGGTACCAACATAGAATAGTGTGAAAAGGAAAATCTGCGGTGTGTTCCATTTTCCAATGAAAATGACAAAAATTTATAATGATAAATGATTTTATTTCTGTAAGTTGGTTTGTACAAACACTTTTACATGTCGAACATATTTTTAATACTAGATGAGGTCGGCGTTTCCTATCTGACTACTCTGAGAAGAAAGGCCGAAACAAACTCAGAGGTCACAGTCTCTTTTAAAGTCCAGACAAAATCTTGATTAGATCATGTGAAGACCATGTAGACTGATGTCTGTAATGGTCTTTTGAGGAAAGAACTAGCCAGATTGAGTGGACCTGTCCAGTCAGTGCACGCATTTGTCAATAACCGAGCAGCTCAACTCAGAATTTAAGGAGCTCAACGATTCGACGAACAATACCAAAGAAAGGACATTTGGGTAGGCCGCATAAACTACTCAAACTGCCAGACCATGATTAAAAACTAAGATTAATTTAAATAAAAACAAAAAAAAAAATATCCACATAGTCTTCACATTCACAATAATTAAAATAAAATAATATAATACTTTAAAAAGTAAATATTCTTGTCATTGCAAGAAAACCAAAAAAAAATATAATAACATAATGCATAGTGCAAAATATAA
Source organism: Orthosia cruda (assembly GCA_964057195.1). Classification (NCBI taxonomy): domain Eukaryota; kingdom Metazoa; phylum Arthropoda; class Insecta; order Lepidoptera; family Noctuidae; genus Orthosia; species Orthosia cruda. The sequence continues at coordinate 2,874,082 of OZ059852.1, read as the reverse complement.
TAAAAAAAACAAAATTAATTGGAGCAGCTCAATCCCAAGCCTTTTTGTCCTCAATGTAATCTTTTGTTGTATAAAACGCTTTCTGGCACAACTTACGTTTAATGAAAGATTTGAATTTATTAAGACTTAGATGTTGTACGTGGCTTGGAAGCTTATTATAAAAGCGTACACAATGACATCTAAACGAGCCACCTATTTTCTTGAGCCTTGTTGTAGGTACTACAAATTTGTGTTTATTCCTAGTATTTATGTTATGGATATCACTGTATTTTTTAAACAATTTTATATTTTTATGGGCATATAAAAGATTTTCATAAATATACTGAGAAGGCTATAGGAATATAGTTTTTTTTCATTACGTACTTTCTTAGTTGTAACATACATACACTTATGAAATGTAAACACGTGTTTAGAAGCCCACATAGAGTAACTTATGTGAATATTGTGCAATTCCAACAATATTACATACATACGTGTCGAATTGATAATCTTTTTTTTTTTAAAGTCGGTATAAATAAATAGTTCATAGTAATATTTATAGTTTTAGTTTAATAGTGGATGGGTGACCATTTCAACATACCGAGTTTCCTCCGTGCCTCGGAAAGCATGTTAAGCCGTTGGTCCCGGCTGTCATTTGAAGATCTTTGACAGTCGTTACGAGTAGTCAGAAGCTTGAGATCTGACACCAGTCTAGCCAAGGGGTACCGTGTTACCCAGTTACTGGGTTGTGGAGGTCAGAGAGGCAGTCGCTCCATGTAAAACACTGGTACTCAGCTAAATCTGGTTAGACTGGAAGCCGACACCAACATAGTTGGGAAAAGGCTAGGCAAATTGATTGATAAAAATAAATAGTTCGTAATTAGGCGTCAAATAACACGAAAAACTTAAGCAAGTCATCGCTTTAAGAATAGAACTTTGCTCTTTGCCTCGAGATCATAAATAAACGTATATTATCTCTACATTGCCATTTTTGGTAAGAAACACTTAAAGAAATATTACTTTGGAATGTAGATATCGATAAATCTTATATTTATGAGTAACCTATAAAAGTTAATAGATATATTGTTATTTTGTGATATACGATGTAAAATATGAGGTTTCCAATTATCGAGATTGTTAAGCGTCTGTTACGCAAAAAGATATATCTTGTAAACATTATAGAAAATTTTGGCAACATGATTTTCTGGAAAAACTGCTGCATGCTCTTAAGGTTACACTAGTCGCTCATTCTTCCATACAAACGTAGTCTGGCGATTACTGCACTGTTTGACGAAGTACGTTAAAAATAAAAAAAATATATCTATTTGTCTCATCATTATCTAGCCCTGTATGGAAACAAAAAGTAAAAAAGAAAAATGTTTGAAAGTTATGAGCGTCGAAAGTTCCATATATCAACACTTATTTTATGCCACCTTTGGGCGGAAATAAATACCATAAGAAGAAGGAAAATTGCGAAATTTTATAAACAGACCTTTGGAAGTCTAGATATCATGAAAAAACGACTAAACGTATCTGTTCAAAATAAAATTATTTGAATTGTTGAACTACTAATCTATCCCTGTATGGTGGCCGTTTTGCAATTTTCCTTCTTCTTATGGTATTTATTTCCGCCCAAAGATGCTTTAAATTTAGTGTTGAAATATGGAACATTCGACGCTCATAACTTTAAATATTTTATATTATTACTTTTTTGTTTCGATACAGGGCTAGATAATGATGAGACAAATTGATATCATTTTTTTATTTTGAACGTACATCGTCAAGCAGTGGAGCAGTGTCGTTTGTATGGAAGAATAATCGACTAGTGTAACCTTAAGGCGGAAATGTGTGCTGGGAAGTTTGTTCCATTGTTTCTTCTTACCATCTGATACACTAGGAAATGATGAAGGGCTGGACGTTTTTGGTGTTGTCGGTAGGTTAACAAGAGAGTTGATTTAATCAACTCCAGTTACTTCTTGAGCTAAGACTCCCTACCATATTAGCTTTTAGTATTTGTATTATAATTGAATTTATATTCACTATCTACGACCATTATTCGGTCTTTGACCTAATACCCTTGCATTAGTGTGGGTTTCTCACACAAGTTTTGACTTAATTATAACAATTTAGTTGATACTCCTTTAGTTATATTTTATCCTTTATCCAGTTATAATTATTATAACTGTGAATTTCCAAAACAAAATCAAAATTTCGAATACACTTATAGTCGGTGGACAGGTGACCATGCCCCTATTAGTCTACTGAGATTTTCTATAGTGGCCACCTTCACCAACTTTACGTTATATAAGGCGGCACACTATACCAGGCAACCCCTTACGAGGCGTCTGGGACCATCTTCGGTAGGTCACGCCACCAGAGTACTCGCCCCTGCTACTCCAGAGAAAATGTGAGTCGCATCGTGATTACTCACTACCATTTATCCGGAATGGTACCGGAGCTGTAAAGCCGCTCACAACACGCACCCCAGCACGCCAGCACTAGCGCAAGCACCGGCACCAGCGCACCTTGTTGGTGCTAGCGGATTCAATCCCCGCTAGGGACGCCAGAGAAGCTGGCTCCCATTTCTCCAGAATGGTCCCGGAGCTGTCAAGCACGCTCACCTCTCAATACGAATCAACGCATCTACCCAATGCCTACTGCTGGGTTGCCGGAAGACTAATCCAACGGGTCCTCTACTTTCTATCCAGGAAAGTGCCGGAGATGCAGCTCGCTCACAGGAGCTCACTTGCTTGAGGGTTACTCACGAACCCCGCGTCTGACCACCAGGTGGCCCTTTGCCTTAGGCCGGTAACTTCAGACACTTGTTGCGCGCGAGGAATGACGCTCGAACCACATGTAGCCGAGCAGACAACATGCCACTCCTCTGCAACCACCACATAGACCACCGCGAGTCCAAACCCAATGTCAGGTTCCACCTTTGCGCTTGCAATGGTGGAGGGCCTACCTGACCCCGCGTACCCTTATCCAAACAGCCGGACCCGTAGTTCCAGCTGCGAGCCCCATCTGTTCGGGTCGTACAGATAGGGACAGGTGACCAGTCAAGAACAGACGAGCCTTATAAATCTGTGCGGTATATTCAGTTTAAGAATTTAGAAGTTGTAACGTAACGTAAGCTCCGGAGAGCTAACGTTAGCTACGTTAATAAAAGTAAAAGTTAATATAAATTTAAATTAAGAAAAAGGATATAGATAATAAAACTATGGTCCGGCTTCACACGAAGTGGGATGCTGGAGTTGGCAGCTAACAGGGCAGCTGGACGGGCAGGAAGCCGTGGTATGCCCGAGGTAGGCGGGTGAGCGGCCACCACGACGGACAAGCAGGCAATCGGGCAGGTAGAAGCTGGTCAGACTGGAACTCTTCAAAAGTCGTTCAAAACTCGAGAGAGACAAGGGAGCTGACACCACGACGATCTATCAGGCTCACGGTTTGGTATGCAGTTATGTAGGCATACAGTAGGCAGGAAGGCAGGCAGCCAGGAGTGAATCGGCTAATAGTCAGATACGTAGGTAAATCATACGCAGTATAACACTCACAATATATATTTTAGTGCACTTCAGATTTTTATTACTCTTACACAAGCTGGATTTTAAGATTTACAGAGTTTTTAGATATAAAGTCCACTTCGTAATCCTAAGTAGGAAAACCGACTTTCAGCGTTCGCTCCAGATTCAAAACTAAAAAGCTGACGCCCGTTTTTCATCGTTCTGTTTCATATCGTCTAAATTTTAAATTCAATTTTCAATTAAGGAATAAAGACCAGAACGAATAAAAACGGTTCACAAAGGTGTCAGTCTACGCTACCTTTATATTAATGTACACCTAGATTAAAGCAGGTTTAGTCCATGGTACCTATGTTACGGTCAATGGTTTAAGAAAATAAAATAGACAGACAGATGTCATGTCAGATGAAAATGTCACAGTAGAAAAATATTGCAAGAATTACAATTTAGCACTATAATTTAAGTTTTAAATATTAAAACAATCAGAGATAACTAAAACTATGCTTTTCAGATGATAACAGTAGAAAGAAAACATAAAAATGAATTACAAAAGTTGATACATTATCAAAAGAAATGAAGGTATGGTTTGTATAGTGTTATGAATTGTAAATAGAGTTAAAAATGTGGATCTGTAAATCAGAACACCACAAAGTAGAATATGTCAACTAATCTCTCAAATGTAGAATCTGTCGTAAGTAGAATCTGTCATATGTAGAATCTGTCACATGTAGAATCTGACATATTTAGAATTTGTCAAAAATAGAATCTGTCAAATGTAGACTAAACGGGCTTGAGGTATACTGGTTCTTTTACATCAGAAGAGCCGACGTTAACACAAAATGTAGGGTAATTTAGGAAAAAAGAAAGGTTTATCAGCCTAGGGTTATTTAGGAACAGTCACACCCGCGAATACTCTTCGTGATTCTGGCCTCCTGGTAGTTTGGGTATAAATGCTTATAATGTTCAACATCTAACTAAATAATTTATTCATTAAAATATTTTTTGAAACAAGCTTTTTTCGTATTTTTCACGGCAAACCCTTTCATTTGATAGCCATATCATGGCAGTGCACAAAAAATAACTAGTCCACCATCTTGGGCCGTCCGCCATATTGGATTTACAATGATGTCACTTATATAAACATGCATTGTCTTCCAGACTAAACGTGTAAGCAAAATTTGATCATAATCTTTGGAGGATAACTGCTTTAAAATTCAGTTGCTAGATTTGACCCGAACACACTTACATACATACATTGCAAGTTAATGAAAGGCTTGTAAAAAGCAATAGAGTAACATATATTTTTATCATGTTATAACTCTACTGGTTTTAATCGAATTTTTGATTTTGGCGTCCTAAAAAAAAATAAACGTACCAACACTGGTACCTACTGATCCGTAGGCGCCAAATGTGGAAAAAAATAATTAAATAATAAATTATTCCACTAATGGCACCTAAAACATCAAATCATAAACATCCATCTAAAACTCAGTCATGCTCAATCCACCTGAGAAACCGCCACGCCACTAGAAAACTGAACATCAAATGGTGGGGTGCTGACATAGACCACAATGATAACCCTGTGTACTTGGGTGCCACCTTGGACCGATCACTGACATACAAGCAGCACTGTATTAAAACTAAATTTAAAGTCAGCACTCACGATAATCTGCTTCGCAGTCTGACATCTACTGCCTGAGGTGTCTCTCCACATGTACTTCGTACATCGGGCTTAGCGCTTTGCTTCTCAGCTGGCGATCGATCCGTCCATGCCCGACAAGTTGATGTAGCCCTCAATGAGACATGCACCATAATAAAGGGCTGCCTAAAACCAACACCACTCGCAGCACTGTACCCGCTTGCAGGAATAGCCCCTCCGGAGATCCGAAGAGAAGTGGCCTTTTCTTCCGAAAAACACAAGCAGGAGACAGATGGACGACACTCTTTATAAAATGTGGACAAGCCAAGGGGCAGATTGAAGAGTCGGGAAAGCTTTCTGAGGTTAAACAAAACAATTAATGACAGCAGATCTAGTGAGGCAAAGAAGAGACTGTGGCTCCTCATACATCCTCCTCCAACTGACTATGTTGAGCCTGCAGAAAAGCTCCCTGCTGGGCTACCAACTTCCATGGCCCTCCTGGAAATCTTTAAACCGCCTCCAAAGCTAAGTTGGTCGCTGCAGGCACAACTTAGTTAGATCGGGGTACTCCAATGACCCGCAGTGCGATTGCGGAGCTACGTCCCAAACAATTCCCCACCTCCTGTCGTGCTCTCTGTGCAACTAAACCTGCACAAAAAAATGAAAACTATATTTGAGTAATCATCGATACGTCGAAGAAGAAGAAGAATGGCACCTGCGAAAAGTATCGATAGTTGCCGTATGTGGAATACCTCAGGTGCCATTCACTCATGTCCCGTTAAAGCGGGTGCCCAATGTGGAATACGTCGATCGGAAATGACGATGAACGTTAAAGTCTAAAAAGAATGAGTAATTCCCCAGACGAGCTCATTCATAAAGAATAACAACTAAATACTTAACATTTTCTATGAAAATCAACACAATACTACTCAAGTTCATTATTTACATATTTGGTAACAGCACAAAAAATGTTATATAATGGGCAAAGCCAAGTATTTAGGAAAACACACTTAAGCGTAGTCGGAAACTGCCGAAAAACAAACATACAATTGCTCATAAAACTTTAAGAGATCGGATTATTTCACACCTCGATAATTATGGGTATTACAGCGCATATACTTAAGATATTACCGAGTGAATCATGTGGCCATTTAAAAGAAACCCAAAAAGTTTAAACAGAATACTTGAGTTGCGGTATTTCCTAATTCCTGAATGTGTAATAGAATTTGGGTGATAGAATGTTAGATTTAATTAATAAAATCATGCCTGTATAATATTCGCAGCGGATCTTTGTGTCTCTGAAGTTGGCTCTGTCAACCATTTGTGCAAGAAAAAGTTTTTCATCGAGAGTAAGCGAGATAGGATGATGCGACAAACATAAGCTAGTGAAAGAGACAGTTATACAATGCTATCTTCATTTTCAATCTTCTTGGTCGTGTTCTTCATTACTGAAGGTCGTGTCCCTGAAAGGTTCTCGTGGCTTTATGCTTGATGTTCTTCCACTTCAATCGGTCCTCAGCTTCTCTCAGGGCGGTTGCAACAGAGAGTCCAGTGACCGGCCGCGGGGTCATTTCCCATCCACCTTGCCCATTACCACCAACTTCTGTAGATTGTCTGGTTCCCGACGGGCAATGTGACCAAAGTAGCTGAGAATCCTTCGGTAGCAGAGCGTGGTCAGTCTGTCTTTTATGCCTAGTTGCTCAAGGACCGATTTGTTCGTTCTCTTGGCGGTCCATGGTATGCGGAGCATTCTTCGCCAACACCACATCTCAAAAGTTTCTATCTTTTTTCGTTCTATTGCCCGAATCGTCCACAACTCCGATCCGTAAAGGAATATCGAAAAGACCAGTGTCCGGGCTAGTCTCATTTTGGTGACATTGGAGACCTTTCTGTCCTGCCAAATACGTGTCAGCTTACTCATCGCAGCTTTGGCCATTTGAGTCCTTCTCCTGATCTCTCTTTCGGTTCCTCCCTGATCAGTAAGTATCGATCCGAGGTATATAAACTTGCTGACAAATTCTAGGTCCGCGAGTTCCTTCGTTCTAGAGAGTTGACCGGTTCTGTCGATCAGCTTGACTTTTGTCTTCGACTTATTAATGCTGAGTCCAACCAGTCCACTCTCATATTCTACTCTGCGAAACAGATCAGCTAGCTCCTTTTCTGAAGCCGCAAAGAGTGTAGTGTCATCCGCATATCTCAGGTTGCTGATCTTTATTCCCCCGACAGATACGCCTCCCTCCCATTCTTCTAAGGCTTTCCTCATAATGTATTCACCATATATATTGAAGAGAATAGGAGAAAGAATACACCCATGTCTTACCCCTTTTTCTGGCTTGAAAGGGCCTGAGATGACATCATTAACCCTTACCATGTGTTATAGCGGTTTGAGAAACCTCTTCATCCTTGTGTCTATCATGAAAAGTGGACTGTATTTGAAGGGTTCTGGCAAAAGTGCGTTGAAAATAAGCGGGAAAATATTCACGGATCAATTCGGGCGATCTAGTATGGAAATGAGGGAAGTAGTACGCCTTACCTTGTAGTGGTCGATGCCAGCCCACGTGTGGCAGCGAGCTGGTGTTTTTCTACTCCAAAATGGCTCCTTCAGGATCCACACACTTCACACAATTGTTTTATATCCGCGAGGCGGGTTAATAGACACGGTTCACAAGGTTCTCTGCAATCTAACTAATTAGATGCATCAGTCTCCAGCCAGGTGGCTTGGAAAGCTGGCGGTTGAGATACGAGGCCCGTTCACGTTGAAGTTTCGGTTCGTTCTGGCGACCTGTCATTAAGGCGTACATAAAGGGAAAAGGAATGAGGAAGGAACGAGATAATTAGGATATCGATCGCCCGCGAAATCTCAAATGCGTTTGTCTATGTGTTTTTGGTCATTGATTTATGACATTTACAAGAGATGGCGCTACCACCATGAATACCCTCATTTTCAATACTGACACAAAAATAGCTACTGCGCAGGCTCTTGCAGCCAATTCAGAGACACAAAGATCCGTTGTGAATTATTATACCTATTGTAAAGAGGTAAACAGAAAGGAAAAGAGATGTAGTTATCTACTTATCTCTTATATACGGAGATTAGTGATTTTCAATCGGACATAAATCCAGACTTTGAGTTCCAACTAAGTTATTACGTAATGAAAAAAAGGTATTAATTTTTGCTCGGCCAGGGAGAAAATGGAACACACCGCTGATTTTTTTTTCACGCTTCGGTGTTTGTACCATAGTAAAATCTGTTTATATTCATAATTACTAAGTTTCAATCCCTGAAGGATTGTGGTAGTGAAGATAAGGTAATTATAATTTTTTCATATAGACACAATAAACAAATCTCAATGTCATTAATCATCATCAACAGCTTTTTATTGTCCCCACTGCTGGGACACTTACTCCTCTCTGTGAGAGGGAATGGGCCGTAATCCACCACGCGGGCCCAGTGCGTGTTTGTGGCTGTCACATGTCTTCGAATGTTTGGTTCTAGGACATGCCGGTTTCCTCACGATGTTTTCCTTCACCGTTTTGAGAGCAGTGGTGATGAAATAATTTACACAAAGTCTTTACTTTGCGCTTTCTCTGTAAGTCGCGGCCGCTACCACTTGGCCACCACTGCTCTCCGTGTAATCAATCAAAAGTCAATGTAATTAATAGCTCTCATTAGTCTATGCCTATGGAACACTATCTTTTCGGAAGTCGGTGTCTTTATAGTACCTATTGGTTTTCGTTTTTCGACACCGACTTCCGAAAAGAAAGTTAGTTGTCTCTTTCGGTTGTTTTTTTTTTTTTGTTAAACAGTTTTTATGCTATTCATTCAATTTTCTGCCTTTGTGGGAAGTCCTTTAAAAACTAATCGCTTGATAGGTAAACTACTGCGCCCACGACGCCTTTTTGTTTTGTTTACGTTACTTGACAATCGTTTGAAACCACACTATAATGTCAGTTTTCCTAGAATACCCTCCATCCCACACTCATTTGTAGGTACTTGAGTATGACAAAGATCTGACTCATTTTCTACTCGGCTAGCTTTTAAACGAATATAAATCTTTTCATTAAAACTGTTAATTGCTTTAACAAACTATCCGTTCCTAATTGGGTATTATAAATTGCTTCATATATGTTTAAAAAATTAAAAGAAACAAACACTTTTGAGTATGCAAAATGAAAGAGTTTGCGATCGATTCCATAAATATGATGTGACCCATAGAAGTGAAGTATGCCTTAGTATAAAATACAATGAAATAAAAAAATATTTTTGTTTTGCAGGTGATGAAATACAACATTAATTAAAAAAAAAACAATTTTTTTTCTATATGCTCGAGCTTGACCACTATCTCACCTGCTGGTAAGCGAAGATGTGGTCGACGGTAAAACACGCTTGCCTAAAAATAACCTATTCACTCTTGACTTAAAGAACCCTAGATTGTAGATATTAGGAAACACAGACTCTGGCAGGGATTCCACTCCTTAGCTGTACGCATAATAAAAGTATTCCCAAAATGTATTGTGCGTATGGATGGGACGTCCACCATGAACCGTTGGCGCATCGCCGTACGTCTTGTAGTCCGATGATGGAACGGGCTGGGCGGAATTAGATCATGCAATTCCATCGCACACTCACCGAAATGTAACCGATAAAAACCGACAAGCTGGCAACTCGGCGACGATGTTCAAGGCTCTGGAGCTTTGACGTAACCAGTGTCTCATTACCGATGAGCCTCTTGGCCCACTTTTCGATCGACTCTAGTGCATCAAGCTGGTATTTGGCAGATCCGTCCCAGAGATGAGAACAGTACTCCATGCACGATCGAAATTGCGCTTGATACAAGTTGAACAGCTGTTCCGGCGTGAAGTACCTACCTTCTCACCTTTTTGGCAGCCAGCTGAGCCTTTGCCTCAATGTATGGGCCAAAATTGAGAGTCGATGTCAACGTAACGCCAAGAAGCTCAAGATGGTCAGCTATTGGCACGGTCACATCTCGGAAAGTTGGAGCCGGGTGAAATTGGCTCTTTTTAGCGGAAAACAGACACGCCTGGGTTTTAGCAGCATTAAACCTGAGAGCTTGGCATCGCCCCATTCGCAGACTGCCTATAAGGACAGGACACTTAATTATGTTTAAAACATTCTTATTATTCATTTATTTAATGCTACTGCCGAGCTTAAGCCGGATTCGATGCCCGGGTCGGACATTGCGTTCTGTCTGAAATTTCTAAGTAGCATCCTGAATTATGGATTTGTTCCCGGTTGACGGCAATTGGGTCGCTCCTTATTACATGGGGTTTATGGCAATTAGGGCTGAATTATTCTTAGAACATTGCTCAAGTCCCTAATAATAAAAAAAATCGTATTCTTCTCATCAAACCCTTTCATTTGATAGCCATATCATGGCAGTGCACAAAAACCAAACTAGTCCGCCATCTTGGGCCGTCCTCCATATTGGATTAAAAATGACGTCACTTACCAAACCATGCATTGTAATCTAAACTAAACGTGTATGCAAAGTTTCATCTCAATCGGTGGAGGATAACTGCTTTAAAATTTTGTTGCAAGATTGGACCCGAACACACATACATATATACATCGCAAGATAAATAAAAGCTTGTAAAAATAAACATTCTTAGAAGGCAGTCCTTATTTTTTTATTGCACAATTAGCAAGAAAATGGTCAAATTTAAAATAATACCGGTCAAACTGTGGTCGCCCCTGTCAATTATAAAGGTTGCCCTGCCCTAGTCGATGGCACGAAAATTTTTTGTGCGCGGGGTTAAAATGCATGCCATCTCATCCGACAACACGTGCGAAAGAGATAGATGCTGTCATGAGCAGTAAGAAGCTAGATCGCGTACGAATTTGCACTTTTGCGAGGTTTTAACGAAATGGATGATGATTTAGGACGAAAACGAGCGCGTGAAATTTTATAAACAGACCTAAAATAAAATTATTTGCATTGTTGAACTATTAATCTATGATGCCATGTATGGTGACTCTTTTGCAATTTTCCTTCTTCTTATTTATGGTATTTTTTTCCGCCCAAAGATGCATTAAAATTAGTGTTGAAATATGGAACTTTGGACGCTCATAACATTCAAATATTTTTTTATTTTACTTTTTGTTTCCATACAGGGCTAGATAATGATGAGACAAACTGATATCATTTTTTATTTTGATAGTACATCGTCAAACAGTGGAGTAATCGCCAGACTACGTTTGTATGGAAGAATGATCGACTAGCTGGGGCAACCTTAAGTATAGCAGTTGCAATGGCACCCAAAAAAATATAGGCCGGTACTTTAATATGCCAAAGATTAGACTCATTGTCTACTCTGCTAGAGTTAAAAACAAATGCCTATAAATCTTCTCATTAAAACTGTTAATTGCTTCAACAAAGACGTGGTGTCGATGAACTCATTACTGATGTCCGTTTACTGTTTTCAGGGTTAATGTGATTTCACATAGATTTCAAGACAATGAATTTATAACGTTTTGAAAAAAGACGGTTTTCTTTATTTTTGGGAAGATAATATGAATTATCTTCTTGATATTACCTACCTACCTACTAGCCTTTACTCACGGCTTCAACCGCATGCATTCTTGGGATAATTTTCGACGTGGTTTTATCATTTTCCTGCCCTTATTCCATGTTACTTGTGGTCGGCGCAACACGTTTTCTTCTTCCATACCGTCCTGTCCCCCGGCACGATATCACTGACTCCCTTTTCTTTCATATCACTCCTCACACAGTCCATCCATCATTGCTTTGGCCTTCCCCTGCCTCTCCATCCATCCACATTTATATTCATAACTCTTTTAGTAACATGCGTTTCATCCCTCCTCATCACATGACCGTACCAGGACCAACGGTTTACCTTCTGCTTTTTTGTCACTGTCGCCACTTTCAAACTGCCTCTAATATACTCATTTTAACCATTCTCGTCACTCCGCACATCCATCTCAACATTCTCATCTCTGCTACATGCAATCTCTTTTCATCCATCTTTTTCACAGCCCAACATTCTGCTCCATACAGTATGACAGGTCTAATCACGGATTTCCGACGTGATCAAAAAAATATATAATAACGTTTTAAAAAGTCATGTGTGTGTGTCTAACCGTGTTCGAAATCCATCAAATATCTAAACAATACGAAACTGCAGAGCTTCACATTTTTAACCGACTTATAAAAGGAGGAGGTTCTCAATCAACTGTATTTTCTTTTTATGTGTGATACCCACGAGTGTTAACTCAGAACTAATTAATAGGTAAACTTAGCGATATTTTATTTGAAAGCTGGTGCTTCTCATGTGGTCCTATTTAAATTTGGTGAAGATCTGATGAAGAACTTCGGAGATATACAACAGAACTCTTCAATAAATAACGGCAAATCTCCCGGGATTGCTGCAATCTCATGTCTGTTTATTGTTTACGCCATTTCATAACATTACATCACGCCGGTACGCTCTAAAGTGGTACGCAGGGGTATGTACATTGCACCCTAGTACACTCTCATTTCACCAGCTATGTTTAAGTTTTATGTTATTCGGGTAATCTATTCTGGCATAACTTTGTGTATTATAGGAGAGTACCTATAGAACTTGCTCATTTTGTACCAACTACTAAAAATTGAAAATAAAAACTAATTTACAAAAAAAAAAAAACAACTGACTGCCAAAAAAACACTAAAAAGAGAAAAATAACTTCAATTTCGGCAGTCAGTGTCAAAAAGTGAAGAAACAAAAATAGGAACACTGACTATCGAAGTTGAAGTTATTTTTCTCTTTGTAGTGTTTTATTGCAAGTCGGTTGTGTTGGATGGCTTCCCAGCAGGTGGACCGATGACCTGGTTAAGGTTGCGGGAAGGCGCTGGATTCGAGACGCACGGGACCGGTCAGTGTGGCGACGCCTGGGGGAGGCTTATGTCCAGCAGTGGACGACTTTCGGCTGATATGATGATGAAGCATTTAAAATTAAATGTCTCCCAATGACACTTTGCCACGACTCGGGAATCGAATCCGTCCTGGATTCGATTCCCGAGTCGTGGCAAAGTGTCATTTATAGTTATAGTTAGCAGTAGTGATTGCGACCAACGGAACAACGAGGAAGTCACACATATGTAGTATTATAGATCTTTCAAAATATCTTGCGAAACGGTGTATTATATACCTCTACCTACACCTTTAAGGATAACAGTCGTTATGTTATGTTATAATCACCACGGTAGCTTAAAACTAAGTCACGTGTAGAGATGACCACGTTTTTGACATTTAACTAATAGCTCTGATGTACAGGATGTGGTCGTATAGTCGACGTGAAGGTAGGTATAATTTTAATATTCCTTGGAAGATATGTCGAATCAGTTTGATGAATCATTTATTATTTTAATTTGAAATAAATATGGGTATTTAAAACTGGTAAAAAATAACAATAGGACTTATGATTGATTAGAAATCAGTATCATAATAAATAAATAAACTGGTTCATGATTTGCATTAGGCGCTGTCCTAAGACACGATTCGAACGCGTCGTCCCGCCGACAGAGGGCGTTTTTGGATGTTTCCATACAAATGAACGCGACGGACGCGTGTTCGTGCAATAATCGCGTTGTATTTTATTTATTTTTTGTTTATCTCGGGACCTTAGGGCCCCGGTTATTTGACCATGGGTCGTGGAGGCCCCGTTAGGCATGTATCAGGAAATGTGACACATACCAACGATTATCCCTGCATGTACTACGCAACTGCACCCGAGGACAATCCCCGGTTGGTGCAGGAATATTGCAAATTATGGGGAAAAATGTATTGGGCTATAGATGTATGATCTATACCAATATTATAAAGAGGAAAGATTTTTTTATTTGTTTGTTTTTTTGTACCGAATAGGCTCCAAAACTACTGGACCGATTTAAAAATTCTTGCACCGTTGGGAAGCTACTCTATCCCCGGGTGACATAGGCTACTTTTTAGCCCTGTATCCCCACGGGAACGGGAACTACGCGGGTGAAACCGCGACGCGTCCTCTAGTATATTATAATTTGTAGGTTTAGTGGATCGATTGCCCAAAACTATGGGAGGACTACCACTTATTTATTTCATTATTATTGCCTATAATATTTGTATCGCCAGGATCCCATTATAAGATCTTGACCTGATAACTATGGGACCACTTGAGGTGTTTATATCCAATAAAAAAAAAAGAGATTTCCAAATCAGTCCAGGCGTCTTTGAGTAATAGGGAAAAAGTAATAAAAATTTGCGATGAATTGAGAACCTCCTCCTTTTTTTAAAGTCGGTTAAAAATACCTCTTACTTCACTAAATTTTAACATGTTTTTGACATTGATGGTTGTTGACTTGAATTGCCTTTTACTTTGCAGCTGAAAATTAAGCAAAGCATTAAGCATTATTGCAAAGTTCCATTTTCGCCGAGTGATTGTGCTTTTCTCGAAAGAATGCGTGGAAATAATAGTACATTATGGTACAAGTGTGTAATGTTGGTGATTACCGCTGAGGCGCCATTGGAGGACCGGACCGAGGACGGTAATCATCAATACACACGTGTATCATACGACGTTTTTCAACACACTTGTGAAGAAAATACTACAAAGAAATGATTTCCAACAGTGAAAACGAGTTATGACAATTTTATCGCAATGGCGGGCAAAATTAATCAGTTTTCCTATGCGCGCGCATCTAACAATGGCGATCGGCCATAGACTAAAAATAATTAGTTTTATTTTTTTTTGACTTTTCGCGGATAGCGTTTTAGCCACGTACAAAAGGGGGAATTTCAAGTTTTCTTTATTACAGACCAAAACAAAAGTTATATTTGAGTGAAAGTTTTATTTATTAAACACGTACAAGTTGAAATTATCTATTTAAATTTGAAGTTGCATGACATGTATTGCATTTGTACTATTGAGCACATTTTTTTTTGTATCGAAACTTTTTTAAGAACAAAGCAACTCATCCAATAAATAAAAAAAGAACTCTATAACTTACTTGTGAGTAATAGCAATGAAAAAGTCACAGTTTGATAACAGGTGTCATTATGTTCCTAATTGCGGTGAAATTAGAGCCACTTTATGAGCAAGTGTGTTGAAAAACATATTTTTTATATTATAAATTTAATTTATTAAAAGTTACAACAACATTGCTGGAGCGTTGTTCAAAAGACGCTCCTGCAATGTACTTGATCAACATTGCTGGAGCATTGTAATGTTCCAAATTCAAAAAACGCTCCTGCAATGGATTTGATTTTCTTTGTCCGTAAATTCGGTACTTCGCAGCATGTTCTTCTTTCGAAAATAGTGACAATATTTCCATGCATGTTTGAGACCATGTAATACTTACAGCGAATAAACAAGACTGCCACGTTTTCAAATAATAATATCTTTAATAATAATATCTTTATTTACATAAGAAAAAAGAATACAATTCAGTGAAGTCCCTGACTCCTGTGCTAGGTGATTAACCTGTGTTACAGGAGCCAGTGCCCACTCCCGGTAACAAATACAGTTCAATCTTATGCAATAAATATTAAAATGAAATTAAAACCAAAGTTGGAAAGAGAAACACAGAAAAACAAAAAGGTTTGTTAGTAATAAACTGTAATGGTAAGTGTGTGTGCGTGTGTTGTGTATGTGTGGAGTGTACCTACATCAATTGTATGTACTGAGGAAAGGATTGGTGTCACAAGAGCGTTATTAAAATCTGCTCAGTTTCTTCGTATCTGAGAGATATTAGCCATGACTTAAGGTTCTGTTTGACACTATGCGCAGTGAGTTTATATATTGCTAACTAGTTGCCTTTCTTTCTTCGTTCTATACCTTCTTATTTCGTAACGATTAACACAAATAATATAGTCTCAATTATTCAGATTATATCCAAAAAAAGTATCACCTCTTATTCAAATCCTTAAAATTGCAGGCGGTTAGCCATGAAGGGCAGAGAAGGGGGCCATATTTGTGGGTCACACTGGTCTCCACACTGGCACTGTATTTTTGATGGGCCTATAATAATAATAATATCAGTTTGTAACACCCTGTATACAACTCGGCTTTAAATCTTCATAAGAATTGTGTTAAAACGCTCATCTTTTAAACTCTATTAAGAAAGAATTATATTATATTATAATATCGAAACGCTTGTCTATTATCTAACAATATCTAAGAAAGAATGTCGCGGGTAAACTGAAAATATAAATATTCTACAAAAAGTCTAGACATTTTTTCTCTAGGCTTTTGGCCCTCGTTTCTCGACTTTCTATCAATGGCAAGATTTTTTTTTTTAATGAAAATCGTCATTGAATGTCCTCTACCCTATGGCGGCGAAGGAGTCTGTCAGACTCCTACTGACTAAAAACTACTCTGGTGTACCATCTCACACCTACGCCAGAGGTCGCGGGAAACCCCGGCTGGTGCCAATTTCGACCTCGGGTCGTGTTGGGTGAGTTGATGAGATATCCCTCTCCCTTTTCGCAGCTGCTGAAGGATACTACCGCGTCATAGGATACCTCGCTGCCAGGGGCGGCTGTACTTTAAGTTCACTCGTGCGCTGAACTGCCAGATTTTAACAGATTTAGAAAAAAAAAATCTTATTAATATCTGATTAACGATCTATTCAATATTAACGAAATTATGACGAACCAATTTAAGCTCTTTGCTAAAGCAATAAAAAATATTCCCCGTGCGGTAGGTTAAAGCGCACGGCGAGTGCTCATACAATTTCTACGAGATACGAGCGAAAACGCTTGGCGCGTGAGACTGAGATAGTTCAATTGAAAATGTACGGCGAAATATGATCAGTCTCGTGCGCCGCCCCAGCGAACCGAAGATTACCGAGAGAGGGCGAGGTTTGACGAACGAAATTTTCTTTTCGGGTCGAGTACCAACATTACGTGGGTGGGAAGAGAAGTGAGGCGGGCGCGGGGCTTCTTTACTTTTTGGACACAGTGCGCGGCTTGCAATTTTGCAGTTGATCGCGGCTTTTAGTTACTTCTATATTCTAATTTCTACTGTTTTTTAATATACTTACTGAGTTGTGTAACAGTGTGTGTAAGATTTAAAAAAAAGGTGAACGTGCATTCCGCTGCGGAAAAAATCGGCGTATCGATTTAATTTATAACATATAAAAATACCTAGTATAGACAAAATTTATTTATAATACAAGTTGTGAATGCTCAATAGTCGCTCACCAGGTCAACAAAATGTTGAATTTTTGGTCAAGTTGCACATCGACATACTCTCACAACAATCTCATTGACATCTGTCTTCAATCGATTCGTCTTAACTTTGAGTGTCACTGGCTATATTAAAATTGCAAGATGGCGGCTTTTGGGCGCAAAATTGTGGAGATAAATCCAACACATCAAAGATCACGAAAATTGATCCAGCCGTTCTCGAGTTATAAATGGTGTAACTAACACGACTTTACTTTATATATAAAGATTATTAACTTTATAGACTTTTTGAGAATAATTTTAGATAAAATACTCATTATCTACTTCCCTATTCCCAACTATGTTGTGGTTAGCTTCCAGTCTAACTGGATCCAACCGGATACAGCTGAAAACCATCGATTTAATTAAAACAATAGACAATAATCAAATTTCCCGAATTCAAACCCTACCAACAACATATTATGAAGATCCGCATAAGGAAAAACATATCTATAACAATGAATCACTCCTTTTGGGAATTACCAAACTATTTGGACCAAGATAAATATGCGAGAGCCACTGAGAGCCTACCTATTATTATAAATGGGTTTTTAGATATGTAAGCGGAACCGCAGGATGGAACGTGTATATGGTTTGATCCGGGTGGAAGATTAGAAACGGCAGTAGCTTAGTATATTATTTATTAGCTTGCTTTCGTAACGTGTGTCCTAATAATTGTCTTTTAAAACACTTCGAAAAGAGGAAATGTGGTCGCAGACATTCAACTGAATATCCTAAGTGAAAAGTCGTAATTCGAGGTTTTGATGAAACATTATCTTTAGAAGCACTTGAACCCTCAAAAAATACTCACAATTGCGCTGTGAACAGAGGCTTAGTGTACAAATTTGACAACTTTAAATGAAAAAATAAACACACAGGGACATAGTTAGTATATATCTTTCTATTCCAGTTTATGGAATATCTTTTAAATTAGAGCAAAATTGGAGGAGGACATAAGCGAGAGCCAAACATCGAATTATGACTTTTTACCCGACTGCCGAAGGAGGGTAATGTGTTTATCAGTCTTTGTATGTATGTTTGTTCCTATGTGGCGTTCTAGAGATCAAACGCGTTGGCCGATTTTGATGATTCTTACGTTAATCGATTTATCTTAACCCTGCGAGGGTCACTGGCTACATTCAAATTGGAAAATAGAAATATGGCGGATTTTGGGCGCCTTAATGTGGGGTACCAATTTTTTTTTCTTCCATGACGATCGCATATCAAAATAAAGGGTTTTAAGAGGTGATTATAAAACTACTATAATACTTATATGTTTAAATATACCTAATTCGAAAAAAAAATGTTAATTAAAAATTTTTGGTAATTCAAAAATTAAAAAAACCCGACTGCTTACGGAGCGAACTAAAAAGACGTAAACACGAAGAAAATCATGCTGTGCAGTCGGAGGATACATATTCGCGAGCTGGCTGACCAAAACCAGATGTACCCCCGACTGCACAGCATGATTTTCTTCAAGTTTACGTCTTTTTAGTTTGCTTCTTAAACAGACGGAATTTTAGATTTTTTTAATTAACTTTTTTTCATCTGGACTTTCTGACAACTCGAGGTTGATAGCAATATTAGTATTAATAGCTTCGCTTGTACGTGAAATTTCAACTAACCTGCTGCCGAAATGAGTGGGGGTCAACTAAACATACAACTCTGCCTAAACCTCCTGGCAATACAGGTGTGCGTGATGTGTTCTTTCTTTTAATTTGTCCTTAATTCAGTACTAGGTTTTCCCAAAGAAAAGTTCAATTAGATTGGGTAACTAGTCTTACTCTTGAACGGGAGAGTCAATGATTTAATATTTATAGTGGGTATAATATAAAATATCAGTATTTTATCGTAAACTAAAATATTGTCATAGCTGTTGGCAGGCAGGGTCCGCGCCCACTCGGCCCGCTTAAACTCGACCCGACGAATAATACCAGATGTTTTACTACCAATTCAGTGTCCTTTGTACAGTCAGGCAAAGTGATATTTTAGTTTTAAATAACTTATTAAGTTACATACATAGAATATTTAATATTTTGTTATTGATTATACTTATAATATTTTGTACTAAATTTTAGATCTTTTAATTGTTTTGTTCTTACTTGAATGTTGATTAAGTATAGAAAATAGTTTATCTTTTAATTGTTGATTTTGTATTGCTGAAAACTTTAATATTTTTATTGTGTTATTCCTTACTAGTTCTATATTCTTTAAGATGCCTAATCTTTATTTTTTAAAGATAATTTAGTCAATTATGTTTTTTTATATTTTATCCCTATTTTTTTTATCTACCTCCTTATAATTATAATCACGTATAAAGATTGATTCAATAAATACCACCGTGTCACTAGTTATAAGATTGTAATGATAATTAAAAATAATCTGTGATTTTTACTTCAAAGTACAAAGAGTATACTATATTAAAAAGAATTAATATTTGTTTCGGGATATTTACCATGTATATTTAGTTTTTTGTTGAGAACTCGATATTAAAAAAAAAAAAAAAAAAATCAATCAATCATTTATTTTGTAAAACACATTAATGTTTAATAAAATAAACACATAAATTTATGGTTACAGTTGGTATATTGTTAAAATATGTGCACTATGTTTTGCCAAAATCTGGCGTACAAAATTAACATAAGCAAACAACAACAAATAATAAATACAATAATACAATTAAGGTGGCATGTCAATCGATCACATTAAAAAATAAATCAATTTAAAATATGTCGATTAGGTAAAGTCATTACAATTTTAGATAAATAAACACATTCACTCATAATCAATAAATAAAATCAAAAGTGTTGAATTGGCAAGTCGGAATCGTCATACCTCTGTTTATCAGTAGTAAACTCAGTGATGGAGTAGTAACATCTATCTACAAGGAATTTAAACAAAGACCTCTTAAATGATCCCAGGCACTCTTTATTTCTAATAGCTGCTGGTAGACTATTATATATTTTTGGGGCCATACCTAGCACACTTTTGCCGAAAAATGCGGTTTTATGAGAAGTAACATGAATGGTATTCTGGTAACGGCGAGAACGCAGTTTTTCAAATAAATGCAGGTTACAGCGAACAAACACTCCCATTTCATATACGTACATAGACGGTAGGGTGAGCAAACTAAGTTCCTTAAATAATGGTTTACAACTATCAATCGATTGTAATTTGGTAAATGATCGCAAGCATTTCTTTTGAGCTTTAAAAATAATGTCTCTGTCAGTGGAGTTGCCCCAGAAAATGATTCCGTACCTAATGCCAGAAGACACATAAGCATTGTAAGCTATTTGCACTGTAATGATTAAATGATTTATAATAATAATGATTGTGACCATGTCAGCTTAAAAACTTATATATTAAAAAGGATAAGTACTTCTTTAATTATTGCGTAATTTATACAAACATTATTTCAATTTTACATTCTCTGTGGTGCAAGCGTAAATTGACACTTTTCTGTCCGACTATAAAATCAAAATCATTTATTCGCATAGACCGTAGGTATTGTACAATAAAGTTGTTATAAAATATAGTGAGCCGGGTACATTCTGCCCGAGTTTAGGCATGCAAAATTCAACAATAATATCATTATCTATAAGCTTATGGGTAAAATTATGAAATAGTGTTGATTAAGATACCAATAAATAATTCTAACAAGTCCAGAATTGTACCAAATAATGTCAATAATATTAAAATGTTAAGATTTCACACATAGGGTCATCTATCGAATAATAACATCACTGTATCAAAAAAGCCTTGAGTTTATTCTTAAACTGTCGAAGGGTGTCACTTTTTATGCTGTCCGGTAGTTTATTAAATATTGTATACATCGACGTTTTCAAAACAGAAATATCCCGGTATTATTCTTCGGGTCGAGTCTAAACGGGTCGAGTGGGAACCGGCAGGCACGAGGCAGGAACTCTAAATCTTGAAGGCGCTTTGCTCCTAATATAACCTCTTGCTTCGTCAAAATTCATTATCTATGACTTATTTAAAACAAGTATAATTTATGACAAACAATAACCATCTGTTAGCGAACTCATAACTCGTGAAATATTGTATTTTTTACTGGCTACCATACAAAATGATTAATGTCCTAAAAATCCTTGGCTCCGTCGATTTCAAATGTCAGGTTGATACTTTCGTTATTTTATTGTTTGATCTAGATCTAAATATCATAAGGATGTAATAGGTATAATAGATTTGCACCATCAACCTGATTTTTCAATTCATTTATACTTTCTAAGTTTATCTTGGACATTGCTGACAGCGGTGAAGGAAAACTTCGTGGGGAAACCTGCACCCTAGTTGTGTAAGTTCCAAGAGTAGGGTACGGACTGTTTCCCTTGCATTAATTGCTTCATATGTTCAAAAGTTCATCTACTCTTCAGCGTAAAACACGCAATGAATATTGTTAAAACAGATATGCAATTAGTGTGTTAGTTAATGTAAGTTTGCAATCGTTTACCCACCTTAAGCTTGGTCACAGATAATATAATACTAGCATACAGATGCCTCATCCCATATAAATAAACCGTGCCGACGTAAATAGCGTTTTTGTCTGATTATTTTTATAAGTAATCACGTTCGGTGCCGCTCCACAGCTGTAGATGGTGTTGGCAGCAACTTACAAGTAAAACGGTTATCTCGGTTCATGACCACCCCGGTGGCAGATGGGACTAATGGAAGGTGGCAGATTTCACCAAATAATTCCCATCGACCACCGGGGTGGCAAATCGAGGGTGGCCGTTGGGAATAAACCTTTTTTTGCAAATGGCTTGTGTGTGTCTTTGCAAATGTTTTTACAGTTTCATTGTACCAAAATGTGTTACAATACAAATTAAATAAGAAATGACACCCAGGACCAATGACTTAACGTGCAGACCGAGGCACGGAAGAATCTCGCTATGTCGCAGTAAAAATCTTTCGCAACAACGTACGTCGCAATGGTAAACTTTCGCAGTAACGTACATCGCAGTAAAGAACTTTCGCGACAACGAACGTCGCAATGGTAAACTTTCGCAGTGACATACATCGCAGTAAAGAACTTTCGCGACAACGTACGTCACAATGGTAAAATTTCTCAGTAAAGAACTTTCGCGACAACCTATGTCACAATGGTAAACTTTCGCAGTGACATACATCGCGGTAATTAATTTCGCAACAATGATTTACACTCGTTAAGATCCACGGACCAACTCGGCAAGTGTTGCGTAACCTTGAAGATGGAGCCATGTGGTTGTTATTATTTAGACAAGCTCCTCTACTATTCCTAGTTAGCTGGCGAGCTATTGTGAAATTATATGATTAATATTTAGTAGAAAATTATTTAATCTTAATTTACTGATTATATCTGATTGATAGATGAATCTAGACATATCATTTTTGATCTATGGATCTTTTTGATTAATAGTGACATAAACGGCTACTATGTTTAGTGACGTAAAAAAGGTTGATATGATGAATTTGTAATAATATGTTGTGATCTTTAAAACTGTTTGGCAAATGGGTCATTCATTTTCAATCTTCTTACTAATAATATTAATGTGAAGCTTTGGATAGATGTGTGTATGTTTGTTACTCAATCACGCAAGAAATGCTGAACGGATCTGGACGAAATTTGGCACAGAGATAGATTATAGTCTGAAATAGCACATAGGCTACCTAACACTTTTCACGCGGGCGAAGCCGCTGGCAGAAGGTAATTTATCATAAACTCTTTTTTTAGGGTTCCGTACCCAAAGGGTAAAAACGGGACCCTATTACTAAGACTCCGCGGTCTGTCGATATGTCTATCTGTCACCAGGCTGTATCTCATGAACAGCGATAGCTAAACAGTTGGAATTCACAGATGATATATTTCTGTTGCCGCTATAACAACAAATACTAAAAACAGAATAAAATAAATATTTAAGTGGGGGGCTCTCTTACAAAAAACATGATATTTTTGCCGTTTTTTGCGATAATGTTACGGAACCCTTCGTGCGCGAGTCCGACTCACACTTGGCCGGTTTTTAAATGAAATATTAGACTACACCTACAACTACAGGGCCATAAGTTTAATTTCCTATATATTTAAGGTAGATTAGATTAAGACGGGCTGGTGTCCGCAACTCCACGTCTAAGCGCGTATTTTGCGTACGGTATATTTAAGGTATTAAAGACTATCCACAATCACATGGACACAATACTTGACTAGCACCAAACACCAAAACAAACTAGATTTCTTCCAGGGTCCTCCACCATATTTTATATATACGTGGCGTCTCGCAGTTCGGCCAAAGTAGCCGTCCACTGCTTAACCGGACTAACCTGTGGAGACTAAGCTATGTAGCCTCCGGCCAGGCTTAAAATTTCTAAACCTAAAGCGACAGCACTAAGGGCTACCCCAGTTGGGGTCGGACCTCGGCTCAGGGCGTCGCTTGGGGGATGGCAAAGGCCGGATCTGATAAAGTGATTCTACCATCCGTTCGGAAAAGCCTACGTGGAGAAGAACGGACAAGGTTCTCCACCATAGATCACCGCTTCTTTTTATTGGGAAATCATCCAATGACTTCTTCCGCTCTGGGTGAAGCGGGAGGGCGTGTCAGACTTTTACTGACTAAAACCCACCCGTGTCCTTCAGTTGCTTGTGCCAGGGCCGCGGTAACTCTTTTTTAAATTTATCCAAGACCCAGACAGGCATCCGCCCTAGCGTACCCCGTCAGTTTTTGCTGACATCTCTTTGAGATGCGCGTGAAACACTACGTGCCGTCGACTCGGGTCTGGTCCTTATCGGACGGCGAGCTACCCATTACTTGCCGTCCGCTAGCCCGCGCCTACGGTGGCCGGGAATCGGCTTGCGACTCCCGACGCCCAGGGCGTCTCCTGCGGTGGCTAGGGGCGTGAGGGCATATCCGTTGCGTCTCCCTCACGCGTTCCGCCTCCTCCTTCGGTAACTATTTTTCAAATTTATCCGCGACGAAAACTAGTTGTATAATAAGCCATAGAACGTTTTGGGTCTGTTTTCTGGTTGGGGTCTGTGAACTGTTTTTGGTCTTATAAAACCCCAAAGAAGGTGTATTTTATTCGAAAGTGGCGCATTTATTTCTCCATTCAGTGTTAAAACGAACCAACAGCAATGTTACACATGACAAATCAGTCATATAAACGCAATGTAATAGTGCACGAGTCACAAAATAGTGATGTACTGGTTAATAAACACCTTTAAGGATCTTTTATAGTACTTTTTCATGCCATACGAGAGTTTATGTTTCCTTTACCTCACATTATTCACTCACCATGTATTCTTCTATCATGAGAGTGTAAAGACTTAACAAAATATATTTATTTAATATTTATAAAGGGACTGAAGCAATTTGTATAGTATAACTTTTTATTTTATTATTGTATTTGTTTATAGTGTCAAATGATGTGCGACCGCAATTATACGGATAAACTATGGTTAGGTTTACCATAAAATTTACGTGCCCGCCTAGAATTGTCGAGTAATAACAAAAAAAAAACAATTAAAGGGTCTTCGAGTTTTAAGCGCCATTATAGCATCATATAAAAAATGTCTGAAAGTGGTTTTAAAAGTGAGATAAAAAAATCTTTTTCAGGACATTATTGTTATTTAATAGCAACATTTATCCACTTTTACGTGTCGTTTTTGTGTTATTAAAGAAACATATACTCTATCATGTTACTAACAAGCATATTATAGGAACTGAAAAGTCATTACACAACAATTTTGCTCTAAAAAAGTGTTTGTGTGATATGCTTATTAATCAAATATTACTTGGATCGTAAGACGCCTGTGTATGCGTGTTTCCTCGACTTGTCCAAGGCTTTTGACCTTGTTGTATATGCCCAGCTGTGGGACAAGTTGAAAAGTATAGACTTGCCACAGGAGATAATTAGTGTGTTCCAATACTGGTATGCGCACCAGTCCAATAGTGTCAGGTGGGCGGGGGCAATGTCGGATCCGTATCAGCTCGAGTGTGGAGTAAGACAGGGTGGCTTAACATCCCTACCTTGTTTAATCTATATTTGAACGGTCTGATCGCGGCGCTCAGCAGTCGGCATGTCGGCTGCCACATTGACGGTGTGTGCGTCAACAATTTGAGTTATGCTGACGATATGGTGCTGTTGAGTGCGTCGGTCTGTGGTCTGAGGAAATTGTTGCGAACTTGCGAGGACTGTGCCTGTGGCCACGGATTATTATATAATGTAAAAAAGAGCCAATGGATGGTCTTTGGAACCGCCAGTGCAAAATATCCCGAGAACTTACCTCCAGTTAAATTGAATGGTACTCCTCTGGAAAGAGTTGAGCAGTTCAAATATCTTGGGCATATATTGACTGGCGACCTCAAGGACGATGCAGATATGGAACGGGAGCGAAGGGCGTTATCTGTGAGAGCCAATATGGTTGCTCGCAGATTCGCCCGATGCTCGAACGAAGTAAAGGTTACGCTATTTAGAGCCTTTTGCACATCACTGTATTCGTGTAGTCTTTGGGCTCACTACACCAAAAGAAGCTTAAATGCCATACGGGTGCAATATAATAATGCGTTTAGGGCGGTGATGGGGCTGCCCCGACATTGTAGCGCCTCAGGTATGTTCGCAGAGGCACACACCGATGGTTTTCACGCGGTTATACGCAAGCGCGCTGCTTCTATGGTGTGCAGGGTACGGGCCAGTACCAACACCGTCCTGGCGATGATCGCGGATAGGTAGGATTGCCCTTTCCTCCGGCATTGTTCTGACAGACATGTCACTGTGCCAATGCCGGAGAGAAGGTACTAATACTTTTTAAATTATTTAATTTTGATTTTATTTTTGTAACGAATGTAATTTATTCTGTTTTGACTTGACATTACTTTACTTTATTTTACTTGTGACTTGATTTGACATTACTTTTTGTTTTGAACGTTATTTATCTGTTATTATTTTTATTTTTATTATTCTGATGTTTTTATTTAATGTAAAATGGGTTTTGAAAGTTACCTGAATAAAGTTTTTTTTTTTTTTTATTTTTTTTATTTTTATTAAAACTATAATAGTCATCTCTAAACCAATAAAGTACAGTTACATTACATAGTAATAATCTGGAACTAAGCTACATCACAAAATCGCTCTATTGCAGAGTTTTTGGTAGCTACTAACGTACTAAGTACTATGGCAACGATCTGAATATCCTCAATACGACAAGGTCGCCTTATAGTTGAGTGTTCATCACTGCTAAAACGACACGATTATAGCAGTTCGTTTGTAACCTTTATTACGCAAATCAGATGAATAAAGGCATTTTTTAACAATTTTATAGAGCAGTATTATTCTGTACTAGTGATATTAGCACATACTACAAAAGTTGTATAAAATGGTATGGTAATGTAGTAAACGTTTACATCCTTTATTTATGGGTCATTTTTGTCCTATAAGCTTATAGAGCAAAATTGTGTTGTCGAACGCTTTTATACAACACGCTGTCACCGCTAAAACCTTTATATAATATATCTCATTTACATGTCTTTTTCGAGATATAGGCTTAGATTATAGGACTACTTTGCTAACTGTTGAAAAAGATTAGGCATTTCAAAATCCTCTGTACCTAGTTTTCGTAGACTACGCAAAGGCTTTTCACAGCACCAAACACAGCTTAATATTTTCAAACCTGCGAAATCAAGTGATAGAGGAAAAATACATAGAGCTGAAAATAATTAACAGCAATAGGAAGGCTTAAATTAAACTAGACTCGTTAGGCATTACCTTAATTTGACCAGGTAATTAAAAAATTCAACACACTTGCTCATAAAGTGGCTCTAATTTCACCGCAATTAGGCACATAATGACAACTGTTATTAAATTGTGACTTTTTCATTGCTATTATTCACAAGTGAGTTATAGAGTTTTTTTTTAATTTATTGGATGAGTTGCTTTGTTCTTAAAAAAGTTTTGATACAAAAAAGATCGTGCTCAATAGTACAAATGCAACACATTTCATGCAACTTCAAATTTAAATAGATAATTTCAACTTGTACGTGTTTAATAAATAAAACTTTCACTCAAATATAACTTTTGTTTTGGTCTGTAATAAAGAAAACTTGAAATTCCCAATTTTGTACGTGGCTAAAACGCTATCCGCGAAAACACAAAAAAAATAAAACTCATTCTTTTTAGTCTATGGCCGATCGCCATTATTAGATGCGCGCGCATAGGAAATCTGATTAATTTTGCCAGCCATTACGAAAAAATTTTCAGAACTCGTTTTCACTTTTGGAAATGATTTTTTTGTAGTATTTTCTTCACAAGTGTGTTGTTGTCGTATGAAACACGTGTGTATTGATGATTACCTTCCTCGGCCCTAACGGCTCGGGTCTCAATGGCGCCTCAGCGGTTATCACCAACATTACACACTTGTACCATAATGTACTACTAAGAAAAAAAAACAAACCGACTTCCAAAAAAAACACTACAAAGTGAAAATATTATTTTTTTGCCGATGTCGGTGTCGCAACGCGGAAACAATAGGTACCAAAGACATTAAGGAATTCTATTGGCCTTCTGTGGTCTTCTGCACGAGTTCCACTTCACCAAATGTTACTTTCTGAGTGCAAATGATTGCATTGTTGATGAAAATGCCAAAATCGCTATATGTATGCCTATAATATTTGAGGAGTTCCCTCGATTTTTCCAAGATCCCATCATCGCATCCTGACCTGATGACAATGGGACCAA
Organism: Orthosia cruda; assembly: GCA_964057195.1. NCBI lineage: Eukaryota > Metazoa > Arthropoda > Insecta > Lepidoptera > Noctuidae > Orthosia > Orthosia cruda. Next base: position 2,845,999 of record OZ059852.1, on the reverse strand, counting down.
ATGGGAAGTATGCCCTTTCAAGCAAAAGAAGAATTTTCCAAATCGGTCCAGGCGTCTTTGAGAAATCGGTGTACATACATTAAAAAAAAATACCAATCGTATTGAGAACCTCCTCCTTTTTGGGAAGACGGTTAAAAATTATTAACAAGAATAGGTAGGTAGGCTTATATTAAACTAGACTCGTTAGCCATTAATTTAATTGTACCTTGTAAAATGCATGTCTTTTCTGCCATTCATAAAAAAGGCCTTAAAGTCATCACAATCTAAGAAGTCCGTTGACGTTTCTCATTTTATATGCCGCGATAACTTTCTACGTAACAAATTGAAAAATCTATTTCATAATCTTAATTAATTAATATATGTCGTGGTGGCCCAGTGGCTGCCCTCGGCCCTCGCCTGTCGTGCTTGAGGTTGTGGGTTCAAATCCGGGCAAGTACCAATGTGACTTTTTCAAATTCATATGTACTTTCTAAGTTTATCTTGGACATCACAGGCAACGGTGAAGGAAAACATCGTGAGGAAACCTGGACTTATATAGTTAATGTAAGTCTGAAATAGCCAAGCCAGAGGTCTGTGGGTTTCCCAGAGGCGGCTTAATTAACACTGACACCAGAGGTGGCAACACCTCACACGAAAAGAAGAAGAAGATTACTATGTTACCCATACACTCAATCAAGTTTAATTATTATTAAAGTAAATTGAGAAACGTCAACGGACTTCTTAGATTGTGACGACTTTAGTTTATATATTTAAACGGATCTAAGTGACTTTTCAATAACTTTAACTCCGCAGGTGCGGCCGAACTCACGACCTCAGTCACATTCGACGCCTGTATGTTCTACCTATTATGGAAAGCTGCATCAGCCTGTTATGGCCACCTATTCATCATGGCACAGTTAACAAATAACGCTAAAGGACTATTAATTTTGTAAGGTGACATTTTGTTAGTCATAGGACTTCGTAAAGGCTTGTTTCAATGCGAGTGAGCAAAATTTACGTCAAGATTTTAAATGGAAAATCCGGCCAAGTGCGAGTCGGACGCGCACGAAGAGTTCCATACCATCATCGCAAAAAACGGCAAAAAAAACACGTTTGTTGTATGGGAGCCCCACTTAAATATTTAATTATTCTGTTTTTAGTATTTGTTGTTATAGCGGCAACAGAAATACTTCATCTGTGAAAATTTTAACTGTCTAGCTATCACGGTTCACGAGATACAGCCTGGTGGTGGTGATAGACAGACGGATCGCGGAGTCTTAGTAATAGGGTCCCGTTTTTACCCTTGGGATACGGAACCCTAAAAACTGCCAAGAACTCTAATGCCTTTTCTTAGGTCACGTGACGCTGCCAGCGTTCTGGGCACTTTTCCCTTTGACAGCGATGTGGACGGATTTTTTGGTGCTCAATGAGTTCTTTCTCTCTCCCGTTTTTATATGCGTTTTAACATTATTATTAGTTTGTATATTAGTTATTTATTTAATCATTATAAACTAGCTTTCAAAAATGAATCAGAAAATCTGCAAGAAAACTAGGATTACCGATATAGCCCGAAGAATTGCCAAACTGAAGTGGCAGTGGGCAGGGCACATTGCTCGCAGAGCGGATTGTTGATGGGGCCGAAAAGTTCTGGAGTAGCGACCGCGTACCGGAAGACGCTGCGTTGGAAGGCCTCCCACCAGGTGGACAGATGATCTGGTGAGGGTGGCAGGAGCCCGCTGGATGCGAGACGCATAGGACCGCGTAATTTGACGATGCTTGGGGGAGGCCTATTGTCCATCAGTGTACTTCTTTCGGATGATACGATGGTGAGAAGTAGCCTATGCCATTCAGTTATAGTATAAATTTTTGTACGTGAAAGATCAATCAGTACTTCCAGAGACTACCTCCTACCATATAGACATACAAGAGAGAAATGGTTGCCCAGTGGTAACGGCCGCGACTTACAAGTCGTGGGTTCAAACACAGGCAGGCGCTTTACTTTGTGTGAATTATTTCAACACCACTGCTCTCAAAACGGTGAAGGAAAACATCGTGAGGAAACCGGCATGTTCCAGAACCAAAAATTCGAAGACATGTGACATCCACCAACAGGCGGTGGATTACGGCCCATTACCTCTCACAGAGATGGTAGTCAAAGTGTGGCAAAGGTAAGGTTACATTATTCTTGTTGGATAAATACATATATGTGAGAACGATTTAAAAAAACGTGCACGTAAAAGCGTCTAGAGTAAAAAAAACAATTTAAAATACAATAAATAGGTAATCAAAACCAGGTGGAGGCAGCTAAGTTATGGCCAATCCCAACTGATGGCGCCCATTCACGAATATGACACATGGATCGGCACCACTCAGCTCAACCATCATGAAGGGAACCGAATGATCCAACACATGTACCACCATCAGAGAGAGCATGACACACTTTCAACTGCCAGGGCAATTCATCCAGTTGCCATGATGTTTCATGATGTACGAGTACCTATATGAGTACACCCGAAGTATTCAAACACTGTTTACTTTGCATAACTCGTCATAATAAGTATGAACAGAGCTTTACAAAATAAGCTTGAAACGCAATGTCACGCTCAAATCGGTGTGTAATTTATTTAAAATAGCTGAGATCATCTGATTCTTGATTGTTTAACAGATTGTATCAGCTCACTATAGGTCGCCGCTTTAGGCCCATTTTGTGAGTAAGGTCGAGAACAAAGGTGGTTTGGTACATCCTGTAAGGCTGTGCGCACACTGTGGAGATTGTATTAAGAGAGGTGCACACTGAGCGATTGTCTTTTGTTTATAAACAACTTTTACAAATGTAGGATGTTCTACAAGCAAGTGACAAACACTAGCTGTCTCTTTTTTTCTTGTTGGTTTTATCAAGCCATCCCTTTCGACTTGTAGTGTAATGTCAGATGAATGAAAAGTGTGTATGTGTGCTGCCGCTGCTGCGCGGAACACTTTTTTCTATTGTTTTGTGAGTGTATAACGTCGTATATTATCTGTTTATTTGAATATCATTGGCTTATGCACTTTATAATCTCAAAAAAAAAGTTAATATCTAAACAGTATTACAAACATATCATAGTCTTGTCGTTTCTATTTTAAGGTTTGGTATTATATATTGGGGCAATTGTACCGAAAGCGAGAATATCTTTAAGGCCTAAACACGCTGCCTACGAGCAATTTGGTTTGAGAGTTACTGACAGCTGTGTCCCAATTTTTAGAAGTCATAATTTGTTGACATTTCCGTGCCTTTACATTTTAGAAATTGCTCTTTTTGTTAAATGCAACATCAATTTTTGACTTTATCGGAAAGCAGATGGCGAAATGTAACTTTACGATCTCAATACAACATTTTTTTACGCACAGGTGGATATAGGACTGCTTTGTTGAGGAAAAGTTTTTTTTGGTATGGCACCGGTTATTTTTAACCACATTCCAAATTCTATAAAAGAGGAATCAGTAACAACTTTCAAAAAGAAACTAACTATATTTCTATTAAATAAATGTTACTATTCCGTGTCGGATTTTAAAGCTGATAAATTTTAGTTGTGTTGTGTATCAATGTGTCTATGTTTTATGATAAATTGCATCAATGTTTGCATGCCAAAATGGTAGAATGTACAAGGATTATTAATATGATTGTAACCACCTTATTGTAAATACCTACTTTCTGAGCAAATAAATAATATTCTATTCTATTCTACACCGATTAAACTTCAAAGTCAAAGTTCGCGAACACATTCGTAAGAAGTTGGCAGTAATATCGCCACAGCGCTAATTTTTTCCTATTGTCTATATCAACCAATTGTTAAAATACTAAAATAAATAAACTAAACAGGTGCTACACCTATTAAGTTTATTTGTTTTAGTATTTATTGTATAATTAATTTGTATTTATTTATAGTTTATATTCAGTCCTTGTATTCAAATCCATTTTACTATCGTTATTGCACCTACCACTATTTGTATCTCCATCACCTGGTTGACTGGTAGAAAATTCCTAAGGCATTAATTCTGCCTCTGTAAGTTTATTTGCTTAAATAAATAATTACTTATGCAATAAGACAGGAATGTAGTCCATCGCTTATCTCCTTTACTGAAAGTTTCATTCAATACCTATTATCTGCTGTTAAATCTCGTGTTGTAATCTATATTAATGATTGTTGTCATATCTGTCAGCATACCGATCATACAAAGTAACATGCAGCTGGTTTAAAAATCAGGAATTTGTTTTACAAAAGTAAAAATTTGGTAACGGGGTTTAGAGGTCATATACAGGCTGAGTTTTTTGAGTGGGCGTGGATGGCTAAAATGGCATCATTGGAATTTTGAAAAATCTATATATATATATATTCGTTTTTAGTGGCAACAATGATGCAACGACACTTGAGAGAGTGATAAACCACTGTCTCCAAGTATTAGTAGAATGGATGGGCGCGAATAATTTGAAAATAAATATTGACAAAACAAAAATAATGACTTTTGAGCAAATGACAAATCATAAAAAACCGGATATAAAATATAAAGACAAAATAATTTCAGATACGAACAATACAATCTTTTTAGGACTAGAGCTAGATAGAGTAATGTCGTGGAAAACTCACAGTGACAGTGTGTGTAAACGCCTGAGCCAGCATTCATATGCTTTATGCAATCTCGCAATGCATATGTTACATCTACGTTACGCTACGGGATCATATTTTGGGGTAACTCCACGAATATGGAGACGGTATTTAGAGCGCAAAAAAGATATGTTAGGGCAATATGCGGTATACAAAGAACGGAAAGCTGTAAACCGTTCTTTGCGTATTTTCGCATTTTAACAGTACCATGTCTGTACATATCCGAAGTGGCTATCTTAGGTTAGGTAGACAGCACAAAAAAGCAGTGTTTCATAAAAACTTCACATGGCTCCACAAGTTTATAATAAACTACCAAATTCTTTGTTAAATATTAATGACATCAATTTATTTAATAAACAATTGAATAATTTACTGCTAAGCAAGACATACTACACTATACAGGAGTACCTGCCAAACAGAAATTTCTCTGTTGAAGTGGTGTGATTGGGGTGGATACTTGAGTCCGACTTGTTTACTTATTATTTTATTAAATACTAAGACATTGTATAATCTGACATTACTTATCAATTATAATTTATGACATTGTTTACGTTTTAGAGTTTTAATTTTCAATTCACTTCCACAAGGGACAACAGCTAAGTACATCGGGCTACATCTCGACAGGGAACAAACGTGGAGACACCACATAGAAAAAAAAACGGGACGAGCTAAACATCCTGCTCCGAAAACTGAACTGGCTCTTAGGAAGATCATCACATGTGTCACTGGAGAACAAAGTACTCATTTACAAGGCCCGTCTGGACATATGGGAGCTCGCAGAGCCCCCTGCGAGAAATTCAAATGTGGAGATTCACCAGCGATTTCAAAACAAGGCTTTCAAAATAATATCAAATGCTCTATGGTTTATGAAAATCTCAGAAATACACGAGCATCTTCAAATAACAACAATAAAAGAGGAAATAGAACACAGAATACAGACATACAAGCAACGAGTAACATCACATACCAACACCTTAGCCATAGCCCTAAGCGAACCGATTACCATGAAAAGGCTCAAACGCCACCACATATGGGACTTTATTAAATAAAATGGAAACAATTTTGAGAGCAGATTCTTCGCTGGAAGAATGGACCTCAGCAGTCAACGTCCGCACAAAAAATCTTCTAAAGGTTGATAATCGATTGCAAGATAAAAAGGGAAAAAATTAAAAAATATGACATTGTATACGTTCAAATGTTATCTATGACATAGCATACATCTGATTTCTTTAATATAAGACATCCTATAGTATTTTAATTTATGATATTGGATATGTTTTAAGTTTTGACATTGTAATCGTTTTAAGTTGTGACATTGGATGTGTTTTATTTTTATGACATATTATACCATTTTAAATTTAAAAAATTATAAAAAAAAGAAAATACGTTGAATTCGTTTTAGATTTATTTATTTATGACCTAAACGTTCTAATTGTAATTTTAATTTAATGTATAATATTGTTTTATTTTAATTATTGTTGTTACTACAATTTTGCAAGCCTAAATTGGTGGAACACGGTTGACTGCGCATTCTCTTGCCATCTGGAAGTGTATTTTTATGTACTGTGTTGAGCAATAAATGAATTTGAATTTGAGATCACACACAGAGTCACAAAAAAAATTATCAATACTGTATTCCTAGCCAGAAATCGAGTCCGATGATTTTGAAAAAAAAAACACTATTTGCATTATTACACCATTCAACAGTGTCGCTAATAAGGAACAAATTCTGGGAAGTAATAGCATATGGCAAAATTAAGGAAAAAGCTAATTTTTAACAAAGTACATTTTTTGTATGAAATCTATGAAGACTCGTATCATGCAATTGATGACATGAAAAAGTCATTGGAGAATATTCTAAACGGAATCAAAATTAGTGTAATGCTGAATATAGTATAATGATTGAGTTGTCGAGTTTGGATATTTATTGAAAATAATGGCCAAAATTTCATCATTTAAGGTTTATTAACCTCTTGTTCGAAACCAATGGGGCTTCGTTCTTTTTTTTTTGTTATTTTGATGCAACACTATGTCAAGTCGCTGTCATATTGACAGTTGTTGGTTGGGTTGACGTTGATAACACTTGAATAATTGTCATTGATATCTCGAGACGTAAACGTGGGCCTTGGTACTGTGAGTCGCCCGTGCATTTCTTTGTGTGTATATTTCGCGCGCAGCAAGGTATTTTTGGTGGGAACGTGTCTAGGTGTCTGCCGAGAATCTCGACGCAGACCACGTCGGTTACCCCAAACTAATATATATAATTTCCCTCTATAAACATTTTTTACTTACGAGTTTCCACACGAATTTGACGTTCCAAATTCAAATCTCCCTTTATACTCCCTTGGGAGTTATAACTTTAAAAGGTAATGCTTTACTTGAGATTGGATGATATGTAATTGGACATTGTCGAGCTGGTGGTGTGAAAATATATATTTTGATCAACGCACAGACGAAGATATTATTTTACGATTCCAAAAACTAGTATCATCCAAATGTTATTAGGACTGGTTGTTACGAAACGGTACCTATCAAAATACTAAATACAAAAGGTCAGATCAACTGTGTAAAAGAACTTTAATTTCGGTCATGATATTAATAACATTTTAACCTTTAGGAATGGCGACCTAACTAAAAATGCATTTCGATTATATGCACAATGATTTTCAGATTATCAGCAATTGAAATTTTTTTTCTGGTAGTGTTAATTTACACCTTGAGACGAATAAGTAGCTTTTAAGGTCGATAATAACAATAGTATGAATAGTATAAAATGACAGGACAAAGGCCTCTTCTCATATATAGAAGGAAAGACGAGAAGTGGTGATCACAGACAATATAATACAAGCATCAGCCTCATCCCATAAAAAGAAACTGAGCCGAGAAGAAAAATTACATCGATCGCCTTCGGTTCCGTTCCACGGCTATAGATGGTGTTAGCAGCGACTTACAAGTAAAAGAGTTTACTCGGTTCGTGTAATCTTTTTTCTTAAAATACAGTGACGATTTGTTTTATAGTTTTTTTACACGTTTTTACAGTTTCATTGTACCAAAATGAAAACAAATAAAAAAAAACTGAGTGGCATGCCTCAGAAATTAAAAACTGCGCCATCTATTGGAATCAATTGTAAATGATCCGTTCTAATAATTTTTGAAATGTGAACTAAGATTCAATAATTCTCAGTATTCCATAATTTTGTGCTTGAAAGAGTTGATTAAACAAGATCATACAAAGCTTGTTTATTATATCTATGAAACAATGATAATGATCAATTCTAGAAAATGTTAATTTTACACACAATTTAATAACAAATCGATGCATATCTTGCCATCTAGTGATATTTAATTTAACCAAACGTGACCACGGTTCCTCTCTGCAAGCGCTACCGAAAAGTCACGTGGTCAATCCCAAATATTTTGACATTTCGACATTATATATAATTTTTAGGGTTCCGTACCCAAAGGGTAAAAACGGGACCCTATTACTAAGACTCCGAGGTCCGTCTGTCTGTCTGTCTGTATGTCTGTCACCAGGCTGTATCGTATCTCATGAACCGTGATAGCTAGACAGTTGAAATTATTACAGATGACGTATTTATGTTGCCGCTATAACAACAAATAAAATAAATATTTAAGTTTGTCTCACAAGGCGTTTTTTCTGTTCTGTGGGGCTCACATACAACAAAGGTGGTTTTTTTTTGCCGTCTTTTGCGATAATGGTACGGAACCCAACTTGCGAGTTCGACTCGCAAGTGCCCGTTTTTTTGCCAATTTCTATGGCGACGTTTTCATTGATAGAATGTATTTTTTGTTAGAGGTCAGGTGTAGCTGAACACCACTACCTATGTTTTTACATGGAGCGATCGCCTAATCTGATCATTCATCATCATTCATCATTTCAGCCGAAAGACGTCCACTGCTGGACATAGGCCTCCCCCAGGCGTCGCCACATTGACCGATCCCGTGCGTCTCGCATCCAGCGCCTTCCCGCAACCTTAACCAGGTCATCAGTCCACCTAGTGGGAGGCCTTCCAACGTATCGTCTTCCGGTTCGCGGTCGCCATTACAGAACTTTTCGGCCCCATCGGCCATCCGTTCTGCGAGCAATGTGCCCTGCCCACTGCCACTTAAGTTTGGCAATTCTTCGGGCTATGTCGGTAACTTTGGTTCTCCTGCGGATATCATCATTTCTGACGTGATCACGCAAGGAAATTCCGAGCATAGCCCTCTCCATTGCCCTTTGGGTGACTTTGGGCTTTCTGATAAGGCCCATTGTGAGCGACCACGTCTCGGTCCCATAGGTGATCACTGGCAACACACACTGGTCATAGACTTTTATCTTGAGACACTGCGGTAAATTGGACGAGAAGATACCACGCAACTTCCCGAACGCCGCCCAGCCGAGTCGGATTCGACGGTTGACCTCTTTCTCGAAATTGGACCTACCCAACTGGACCGTTTGTACCAGGTAGACATAATCGTCTACAACTTCGAGAGTCGAGTCTCCGACCTTGATAGGAGTGGGTGTTACATGGGCATTCACCATGATCTTGGTTTTGTCCATGTTCATTTTAAGACCCACTCTTTCGGAAGTTCACTCTACTGAGATCATCTAGCATTTTACTGAGGCTCTCCATGGTCTCAGCCATGACCACTATGTCGTCGGCAAACCGAAGGTGAGTAATGTACTCGCCATTAACGTTAATGCCAAGCGCCCTCCAGTCCAGAACCTTGAAGACATCCTCCAGCGCAGCAGTGAACAGTTTCGGCGAAATGACGTCTCCCTGTCTCACGCCGCGCTGGAGAAGGATTGGTTTCGAAGTCTGATCCTGAAGACGGACTGACATGGTGGCGTTTTTGTACAAACACTAATCTGATCGCCACACCCAATTACTAGGAAACAAGATAACCTATGATATTTGAACAGTGTTTCCATCCAACATAAAAACATTTTGACAAAACAAAATAAACCGATTTCCGAAACAAAACACTACAACTGAAAAAAAACTTTCTTTTCGGAAGTCGGTGTCTTTGGTACCCATATTTTCCTCTTTTCTGTTTTGGTACCATAAATTACCATGAAAATACTCATTATTAAGGATAATTCAAAAATTTGAATGGGAGTACATGAGAAGCACCAGATTTCATATAAAAAAGAATATAATAAGATATCAATATCGGTTCATCTAGTAAAAATTTACATAAAAAATAGAGTTAAATTGAGAACTTCCCCCTCTTTGAATTCGGTTCAAAACAAATGAGCTTCTCTGTCAGTAGTAGCTAATGTCATGGTTGTAACATATTACAAGTCGGAACTTGACTCATCAAACAACTTAATCGATATAATATGTAAATCATATCGTAATAAGTTACCATCAATACTTATTTTTAACTTAAGGTCAACGGGTGTTACTAGTTGATGAGAACCGGGTCGCTATCGGTCGATAAGATGTGTTAAATAACTTTGTTCATTTACAACTTTGTCATTTTTTAGGGTTCCGTAGTCAACAAGGAAACCTTATAGTTTCGCCATGTCCGTCTGTCCGTCCGCCGTCCTCAGCTTAGATCAGAGACTGAGGCAGCTATAATTTGACATGGATATTTAGCAAAATATTTGAAGTATCGCTGTTTCGCTGTTGGTTACCTAAATAAATAAATAAATAAATAAATAAATAAATAAATAAATAAATAAATAAATAAATAAATAAATAAATAAATAAATAAATAAATAAATAAATAAATAAATAAATAAATAAATAAATAAATAAATAAATAAATAAATAAATAAATAAATAAATAAATAAATAAATAAATAAATAAATAAATAAATAAATAAATAAATAAATAAATAAATAAATAAATTAATAAATAAATAAATAAATAAATAAATAAATTAATAAATAAATAAATTAATAAATAAATAAATAAATAAATAAATAAATAAATAAATAAATAAATAAATAAATAAATAAATAAATAAATAAATAAATAAATAAATAAATAAATAAATAAATAAATAAATAAATAAATAAATAAATAAATAAATAAATAAATAAATAAATACGGTACCCCTTGGCTAGACTGGTGTCAGATCGCAAGCTTCTGACTACTCGTAACGACTGTCAAAGATCTTCAAATGACAGCCGGGACCAACAGCTTAACGTGCTTTCCGAGGCACGGAGGAAACCCGATATGTTGAAATGGTCACCCATCCACGGCCCGACCTCGTTAAGCGTTGCTTAACCTTAAGATCGACCCGTACGGCTGTTATTATTTAGCCACGAACTCCTCAAATAAATAAATAAATAAATAAATAAATAAATAAATAAATAAATAAATAAATAAATAAATAAATAAATAAATAAATAAATAAATAAATAAATAAATATATATATAAATAAATAAATAAATCACAAATATTTTTTTGTTTACCTCCTATTCACGTAAAGTGGGGATATTTTTTTCTCTTCTTTCCCATGGTATGGGGTATCTTTGGATTGGCCATTTTAAAATATTACGGTTCTGTGAAACCTATTTTTCGATTCAGAAATCCGTTTGCGTAAAATTAAGCTTTAAATGGCAATTTTTTGTTAAACAAGTGTGTGTGTGTTTTCGAATGTCAAAGTAAATTTTGTCCCTTCGTTAGAGTATGCTAGTATTATATTATCTGTGGTTAGAGCAATTTTCGGATCTTTAATGCTTATGAACGTTAGTAATGTTACCTATTTATGTTGGTGAATGTAGCTGTTTATACGGAACCCTCTGTGCGCGAGTCAGACATTGAAAAAAATGCTATTCCTACTTTTTGGATAAAGTATTAATATCCTCCTTGGTGTTGTTTTCCAATAGGATTTCGATGAAATCTAAACTTGAAAACCATTGTGGTCAAGAGCGAGCGATATGAGCTCGAACATTTTAGGACTTAATTTATCCAAGATTTAGCTCAGGTTTTGAACATTCTTCAGAAGATCAGAATGTCAAACCACTTCTGTTGCCAGAGCAAACGTAGCGAGCTCGAAAATTGTAGTGTCCTGCATCGGAGATAAATTTTCCGTTGACCATACATACTACTAGTTTGGTTGAGGCCCAGGCTCCCGTTGCACCCTCCCTGCATACCAAAGCCTTTTCCGTTGTCAGGTAGATTGTACATACAAGGGTCACCCTTATTTTAACTGTCACATCTTATTTATTGTACGTACAATCTATGCAAATAAAGTCAAGATTTTACATGAGCGATGTAGCCAATTTCGAAAGCTACATGCGAGAGTTAAAATAAAGCCTTTTTATGCAAGACACGAATGATTCTTTTTTCCATTACCTGATGAGCTTACTTAATTAACTGCAAATACATACTATATACACATACCACATACTATATACACACAATCAACGCGCGCTTTTTCGAGAGGTAACAGGTTCAGTATCATTCTGCCGGATGGGGCGGTGGAAGAAGCGCAGGCGTGGCGGCAGAATGCGCACCAACAGTAACCTATTCAGTTAAGAAAAATAATTACGTTGTAGTTACGTAATGATATCAAAACTCCATACAAAAGTCATTTCGTAATTATTATTATGTAATTTTGTTTTTTTTTTTAATTTTAATTTTATAATCTTGTGTCTAAATGTTCAAATTTGAAGCTATTTTTTTAGGCAATGTGTTACATAATAGACAAGGTAGTGGCAAATAGTACATTGTGATACAAGGGTGGAAAGTAGGTTATTGCAAACGAGCTGTCATTAACAAGCCCGAGCCGAAGGCGAGAGTTTCTAATGACACGAGTTTGCAATACCCTACACACCCGTGTATCACACGACGTTTTTCAATACAGTTGTGGTAAATAGTAAAAACAAATCAAAGATTTAAATTTGTTTTGTTCGTAAAATTAAATTTTATTATCTTAAGTCGCCATATCTTTCTCGATATTTTGGGGGCAAAATTACATCTTGCGCAGTTTTCGCCTCAGATAAAATATCGGGCGGAGTTAATTTTATTTCATTACTTCTACTTGAACTCATATTATAAAAAAAAAACAATTTATCACACAAGAAATTAAAATTTTCAGAAAATGGCGCGTTTTTGCAACTGGACTTTTTTTTTTACAACTAAGTCGGCCTATACAGCCTATTAGATTTTTGACAAATATGAAAACAATTAAATTAAAGCTGTAAATTAAATATATTAAACAACCATCTAAAATACTTTTGAGAATTCAATGCGTGAGTCCATACGTCTTATGTATGGACTCACGCATTGAATTCTCAAATCTATCCCATTTTATTCTATGTATGAAAACTCCTTGCTACTAAACTTTTTTAAATTGACTAATACATTTAAAACTCAACTTCAAAACTAATGATCGAGCTCGTAAACAAAAGTCACGACCGCGTAATAGAAAGATGCCTGTGCAAAAGATTTAATTTTCGATTCATAATTATAGCTTCTGAAAGTACGCCATATTTAACAACTCTATTGAAAACGTTTATTTTCCTTTAAGTATATTTTTCCATCTTCTTATTTTCAAGTCGATGGAAAGCTTTTTAGATATTTTGAGACCAGTGGGCAGCAACACCAACAGCAGCGTCAGTGGCGTTCATTAGGTCCTCTGAAGTGCAAGTGTATGGCCACTTAGACATTTTTCCATAATAATAGGATTCTATTTCTAAACCCGAGATTTCTATTTACTACTAAGAATTTCTTAATAGCACAACTAATGATATGCAATTAATTACCCATTGTTGTAAGACAATAACAATTTGTCATATCAAGGATCGAATCTAGGACACCAGTCGCGTCAGCCACTCTTTCAGCTAAACCCATGACACATTGTTATAATTGGTTAATTGAGATACCTTTACTCAAGCCTGTAGTTTCCAAAGGGTTATGCAGAGCTGTACCACACATTCACATATTGCCCAACCTTTTTTTCGGGACAATCCCACCGCACCACAGCAACTCCTTCCCAAACCACAGCAACTCCTGAAAGCCAGAATCAACAGTGGCGATCAACAGAAAAGCGTCGAGGCAATGTAGCTCGACGAAGTCCCGGAGAATGAATTTAATTGCCTGGGATCGGGCAAAAAAAAAAATACAAATTTCCACTTCCCTCCATATCAAGCAGGAGACAGAACAAACAAGGCCAATAGGCACAAAGGGTGGTTTACAACTCGGATAAGCCCAGTTGTCTAGGAACCATGGATAAAAATTATCATTAATATTAATGGGTCCTAACATTGTGAGCTGATATTTGATTCCAATAATAGGTATAGCAAAAACTCTTGAACTCACGGCAATTTGTTCTAGTTTCCACAAGGTCCGTATAGTAAACAACTCTAGATGCAGCCTGTACATTATCCAACATAGTATTGTGTTAATTCTGCCAAAGAATACACTTCCATAAGATATGATGTGCAGATTGTACATATTCGCAGTCAGATGCAGAACATTGACATAAAGGCGAGGCTGCGAGCTTGAAGGAAAACAATTTACTTTTAAAGTTACCATTTCCTGTGAGAAATTGATCCACCTCCAGCCACGTCCTGGCACGTGAGAAATTCCAGACGACCAAATACAATAGCACTTTGCCCGTAAGCTCCTGCCGAATCTAATCCAGAACGTCCTGCTCAACAATAACGCTTGTGATCACTACACCAAAGATATCAAATGAGACGTAACTTTATTAAAACACTAGCTGATCCCTACGGCTTTGTTCCCGTCAACTGGCTACCTACCTAAATACTACCTACCTACCCTGCCTATCTACTCAATAGTATCCTCAGCGCACGCCACATAATAAATTTTATAGGCGAAATTTTGCTACTTCTCTGTATTTTTTTAAATAGGTTATAGCCTATGTAACTCGCGAATAATGTAGCTTTCCATAAGTGAAAGAATATTCAAAATCGGTCCAGTAGTTTCGGAGCCTAGTCGGTAAAAACAAACATAAAAAAATCCTCTTTATAATATTGGTATAGATTATTTAGGTAGATACATTCCATTTCAATTGGAAAAAATCAACATTACAAGGTCGAAAAACATCAACAAATTACGCCCGAAACCAGGTCACATAACTAGTGAATGTTTGCTCCGTGTAACATTCAATTAACATTTGCAATAACTATGCAAATTATTGGCTGCTTCATTTAATCTAGGTGTTCGTAAATTAAGTTTGAAATTTTATTACTGATACCGTTTTGTACCGTGTAATTATTTATGTGTCGTCAATAATATCATCACTTTTAGCTAGAGATTCTTATGAAACAGTATCTCTGAGGTAGTACTAAAAACGTGACTAACCGACTTCTATAAAGGAGGAGGTTCTCAATACGTCGGAATCTTTTTTTTAAATGTTTGTTACCCGATTACTCAAACACGCCTGAACCGATTTGGAATATTCTTCTTTTGTTGGACAGGGTATACTTCCCGGGTGATCCCATGGTCATCAAGTTAGGATCTGATGATAAGATCCGGGAAAAATCGAGGGAACTCCTCAAATATTATAGGCATATGTATAGCGATTTTGGAATTTTCATCAATAATGCAAGTATTTGCACTCAGAAAGTATCATTTGGTGAAGTGGAACTGATGAAGAAGACTACAGAGGGTCGCTGGAACTCCTAAGTGATAAGTATGTCTCAGGTATAAGTATCTCCCTCCCCGGTGGATTCCCGCATTGTCGAGGCGGGGGGGCTCAGTAGCCGTGGCTTGGACTCCACGGTGAAGCGAAGAGGAACCCGAGAAGGAGACACTCGTCAGGGCTTTTGCCAATTAAGCCAACTACGTCACGGCCAACTAGTAGGTTGCGGTGCCGCTTGGTAACCGGCGACATCGCAACTGAGGCGGGCCGCGATTACTTATGGTGCGTCCCAGGTCCCATACGATGTCGCGGCTGAGGGTTGGAGGCCGCGGCGGGAGGGGTGTGCCGGTATTGCAGTGCGCCGCTCTCCCTATTTTCCGCGGCCTTGACGGGGTCGCCACCGTCTGATGGCGGACGCGGTGGGCCGCAGGGGAGGAAGAGTGTCGGTATTGAGTTAGCCGCTCTCCCTGTCCCCTGCGGCCGAAAAATGAAGCCATTGACCTGGACCCGTCACGGGGGACCAAGGGTGCTCATGTGCTGGTTTGGTCACTGGGGTGGTCACGGCGTACAGAGTGTGCTGGTGCGTCGGTGATGGGGGTACTCCCCCGATGATGGTCCGGTGACGGACATCGGTTCACGGTGAGTGCTAACGCGTGCCCGTGTTCCCGCCATAAGCGGCACAGGAGGACACCGTGGAGTTTTAGTGGGTTAGAGTCCCACATAACTGCAACATCTCCCCGTGGTAGTGCAGTATGCATGAGCATTTACGAAAAATAAATAAAAAATGTATTAGATATATCTAATATAAATAATTTGTACTTATGAAAATGGTAGGTACCATCGAACTGAGTAAAGCCGGAAAGTAGGCACTGGAACTCGGAAATAAAAACAATGTATCCTAATCGTGTTAGTGCGTATCGGAATCGTTGTGAGATGTACTTTGTCAATAAAATGATTTTCATGGTAATTTGAGGTACATACAAAAACTAAAAAGAGAAAAATAAATTAATTGATAATAATTTTCCGAAGTCGGTGTCAAAAACAATAGGTACCAAAGACACCAACATTGGATAAGAAAGTTATTTTTCGCTTTGTAGTGTTTTGCTTTGGAAGTCGGTTTTTTTTTGTTAAAAGATTTTTTCTTCATTCATAACATATCATCTCCTAGCCTTTTTCGCAACTATATTGGGGTCAGCTTCCAGTCTAACCGGATTCAGCTGATGCTCCATGTAAAACACTGGTATGTTTTACATGGAGCGACTGCCTATCTGAACTCCACAACCCAGTAACTGGGTAACAGCGGTACCCCTTGGCTAGACTTCTGACTACTCGTAACGACTGTCAATGATCGTCAAATGACAGCCGGGACCAACGGCTTAACATGCTTTCTGAGGCAAGTTTTTTTTTTTTTTAATTTTGGCAATTATTAGTTTTCTATTTTGTCATAGCTTAGTTCCATCAACCAAACTATCAGAGTATTTCTGCATTGGTGTCTGGAAACTGCTGTCTGATGGAGATAGTAGGGTGTTGAATTGGTGGGAAAACAATATCAGCATGGCGGTAATAGAACTTATTTAGCAGGATTGGATGCGGATGCGAGAATTCGACGAGATTTCGACGTGTTACCAGAGGTAGAGGTGGACCTGAAAAAATAGAAAAACAAAGAAAAATTAAAAGACATATCAGCCTATTAGTAATCGAGGTGATTTATAAGTGGTTTGTAATACAAAGTCCGCTAAAAACTTGCGGGAAACCGCATTGGAGGAGGCAGAGATAAAGTTCCATAATTTATCTCACCACTCATACACTAACACATACATAGGCTCACTCACTCACACATACTCTTACACTCAAATACATTTTCACACCGGCACGCAATTGTATTACTTAACCACCGTTGCGATATTCACCCTGGCTGCAGCTATACCTACATGACTAACCGCCCTGTATGGCCTAATCACTGTCTCCTAAGTTACAGGACTACCTAGTTTAGGAGACAGGGTTACATGATCAGTGTAGATATCTTATAATATGTTATTTTGTACATTCTGCTCTTGTGTATCATGAATCTTGTGTGTATCATAATACAGATTATTATTTATTAGATCTATTTATTTTAGTAATCCTTTCTTTGTCATTAGGTAACGACTCTGAAGACTCCATAAGGTTCCAAAAAAGGCGGCAGTAATCATAGGACAGGATAGATGGACCCCTTTTCCATACTTGGACTCCAATTTGGTCCATTGCGCGTGCAGGCATCCTCTCGGTAAGAGGAAATGGGCCGTGATCCACCACGCGGGCCCAGTGCGTGTTGGTGGATGTCACATGTCATCGAATTTTTGGTTCTAAGACGTACATATTTTTCATCACCGTTTTGAGAGCAGTGGTTATGAAACAATTTACACAAAGTCAAGTGCCTGCCTGGGTTCGAACCCACGACCTACAACTTGTAAGTCGCTGCACCACTGGGCCACCACTGCTCTTGGCAGTTATCATATAAAATGAATTGGCTACACGCATCCATTTCATACTCTTCAAACTGGAACACAGCAACGTTGATTGGCGACATATATAAGTTTGGAGGCATATACTTCCCCAGACGAGCTTCTTCACAAAGATCTCTACTACTATGTAGATTTGTATTGCACATCGTCTAAGAATCTCGGTCGCAAATGAACTTGCTTTAATTAAAAGAATAATTTAAAACTTGCCAACATTTGTATTAAATATCATAAGTCAGTATATATCCATTTCTGATACAATTAGCAACTTGTTTGTGGGGGAAGCAACTGTCTTAATATGTCGTAAGCAATCATTATTTACTACTGTAAATAACACTAGTTATTTATGTAAAAACAATCTCGAAACCGGTTAAAAAGGTCTGTTACTTTATTTAGAAACTATTAGTGATTACGTATTTTATCACCGACATAATGTTTTTGTACCAATTGTAATCAGGTTTGTTTTAAATTGTGCTAACATAATTTGGAATCTGTATCCATGCTGGAATCTGTATTTCCTGATAGCACATATGAATTTATTAATGTATGTACTTATGTACCTAAATATTGTAATTTTTTTTTATTTTTTTTTAAAGTGTTAGTATGGAGTTTCTTGTGCGTTCTTCTCCATAACAAGCTACTTTCCGAATGCACGTTAGAATCAATTTTTATTCCTTTTAAATTTTAATGTATAACGTTCAAAAGTGCCGCATGGTGACCTAGTTGAAATAAAATATCTTTGTCTTTGCTACAACCTGAATGTCTTTAAGTCAAGAGTGAATAGCTTACTTCTAGGCAAGCGTGCTTCACCGTCGACCACATCATCGCTTACCATCATAGATATAAAAAAAAAGAAAGAAATAAAAAAATATTTAATCATCAGGTGAGATAGTGGTCTGACACGAGCCTCTCAATAGTTATAAAAAACCAGCCAAGTGCGAGTCTGCCTCGCGCGCAGATGGTTCAGTATAAACAGCTACATTCACCAAAACAAATAGGTAAAAATTACTAACGTTCATAAACAATGAAAGCACCAAACATTGCTCTACAAAGAGACACAATTAACTTTGCCTTTCGAAAACTGTTGTCTCTACAATTCAATATTCATAATTTTACTTTTCCAATTACATTTTATAAGTTGGTCGACTATTACTCGTAAACTTGTGAAGCCTACTTAGCTGTGATAGTTTTCCTTTTGGATATGTGAAAAATTTCCATGAATTTTTTCACATATCCATAAGCAACCATTTAGCTGGCAGAGGGGGAGGGGGGAAGGGGGACATTTGACTCTACAAAAATTTTAAATCTAAAGCTTAATTTTACGCAAATGGATCTCTGAATCGAATAATGGTTTTCACAGACCCGTAATATTATTAAATGCAAAAGGTGCGCATCCATGGTGCACAGGGTGTGGGGCAGCTCCAACAGTATCCTAAGTATGATTTCGTGTCGCCTAGACTGTGTTTTCGTGGGTCGCTGTTGTGCCATCTCACATGGCTTGTCGCAGCGGTGATTCACTGTTGTTTTGTAGTGTCAGTTTGCTAATATATGTATTACTAATGTAGTTGTAAGTTTTACTAACCATCTTTTGAGTCATGGTTACTTGAATAAAGAGAAATTCTATTCTATTCTAATTGCCTATCCAACGATACCACACACCATGGCATACGTGGCATACCTACCAGGAGGTCCTGTACTCGTAAAGTGGGGTATTGTCAGCAAAAACATGAAACAAAATGTACGTACCTACGTCCCTTTTTTTTCATGATTTTGTTTTACCACTTTATCGACGTGATTATTATGTATATCCATGCCAAATTATAGCTTTCTAGTACTAACATCTCTGAGCTAAGCCGCGGACGGACGGACGTACATGGCGAAACTATAAGGGTTCCTTGTTGACTACGGAACCCTAAAAACCGAAATTCTATCAGCGATGGTGATCGCCAAAATGTAAGGAATTAATCGCGTGACATTTTTTAAAGCTTGACAATCCTATTAATTTTTGACGCCACTGTTTCTTTGATATATTGTCAACTAGCTGACCCCCGGGGCTACGCTCCCTTCAATTGGCTACCTACCTACCATACCTACTCTACCCACCTACCCTATCCTACCTACCCTACCCACCTACCCTATCCTACCTACCCTACCCTACCCTAATCTACCTACCCTACCCAACCTACCCAACCGTTCCTACCCTACCCTACCTAATCATGTAGTACATATTTGTTATGTATCATCAATAGTTTTCTCAGCGCACGCCAAAGAATTAATTTTATAGTCAACATTTTGCTACCTTGGGTTACATTATTTCGATTTTTATAAGAATCTCTATTTTTTTGGTCATAGTGGCTTCCACATAAAAGGTATATAAGATATATGCTGTCGAGGACTTTTATTTAGAACTATTTAAGACAAAAAATCGTACGTTACATTATATTTGTGTATCTCCAACGGTTCAGGCAGCGCACGCGAAGATAGCTGTCAGAGGGCAGATTTTTTTCCGACTTACTTGATATTTATCGTTATATTATGACCAAATTACAAAAAATAATTATAAATTGTAGCCTATGTGTTATTACCTATATTAATGTAAAGTTTCATCCAAATCCGTTTAGTAGTTTTTGCGTGAAAGAGTAACAAACATACATACATCCATCCATCCTCACAAACTTTCGCATTTATAATATTATAGTAGGATAGGATTGTAAAGAGCCTCTAGTTGGTCTACTGTTGCCAAGGTCCAGCACCTGTCTCTAAGTTGACAATCTACAATTGATAACTCTAGTAGAAAAAGAATAAATGTATGTAAATGACACATCTGAACGTTAAGTCACGTGGTCAGACCATACAAATAGAAGGCGTTAACGATTGTAGACAGAGATTCGATACGAAACGTTTGTAACTTGGCTAGGGGGGCTGGTTTCGTTTTCTGCGTCGTGCAAAAGTTCTACTGGGAAATCCCATCAGGAGGTCTTCAGTAGCAGGCCGTAATCAAGATTCATGGCTGGTTGATGGCAGTAGCCTCGTCCCCATGGAACTTCAACAAGCTGGTAATGGTATGCGAAATGTGGGTTTACCTCATCTCGAATCATTTGGGGAATGCAGGTGTGATGTTATAATATGTCATGCCTTTTGAAGTGCCCACTGCTGTGAACTTTTATAATCCACCACGCGGACCCAGTGCGGGTTGGTGGATGTCACATGTCTTCGAATTTTTGGTTCTTGGACATGCCACAGTTTTCTCACGATGTTTTCCTTCACCATTTGTAGAGCAGTGGTGATGAAATAATTTATACAAAGTAAAGTGCCTGCCTGGGTTCGAACCCACGACCTACACCTTACACGCCCGGAGGACACGGTAGAGCATACAGTGGAGTTCTGCCCCATTTGGGCAGAGCAATGCCGTGTCCTCGTGGAGGCAATTGAACGCGTGAGGGAGACGCAACGGAGACGCCCTCACGCCCCAAGCCAACGCAGGTGACGCCCTGGGCGTCGGGAGTCACAAGCCGATTCCCGGTCACCGTAGGCACGGGCTTGCGGACGGCGAGTAACGTACCTGGCCATCCACGAGCGCCTGAAAGAGATGTCAGCAAAAACAGACAAGGGTCCGCTAGGGCCGAAAACTGGCTCAAGCAACTGAAGGAACACGGGTGAGTTTTTTAATCAGTAAAAGCCTGCCACGCCCATGATATCAGAATTAAAAAAAACTACAAACCAAAAAATAACTTTCTTTTCCGAAGTCGGTGTCTTTAGTACCCATTTTTTTTCAGTTTTTCGACACCGACTTCGGAAAAGAAAGTTATTTTTTGGTTTGTAGTTTTTTGTTCTGGAAGTCGGTTTGATTTTTTGTTAAAAAGTTTTTTATTTTTCTCTATTTAGTTTTGCTAGGTATCTCCAATTAACATGATAATCATTTATGGCCAAAGTACATCTCATGACGATTCCAATAAGCCCAAGCACGATTAGGATACATTGTTCTATTTCAGAGTGCCAGTGTCTACCTTCCGACTTCATCATCAGAACAGTTCAATGGTACCATTTTCATCAGTACCATTCATTTATAAGTATTTGCTTAATCATAGTCGGTTAACTATTCGAGATATGTTATACCCGTGACATACTTAGCATTAAGGAGTTTCAGTGGCCATCTGTGGTCTTCTTCATCAGTTCCACTTCACCAAATTATACTTTCTGAGTGCAAGTGATTGCATTGTTGGTGAAAATACCAAAATCACTATATAAATGCCTATAATATTTGAGGAGTTACCTCGATTTCTCTAGGATCCCATCATCAGATCCTGACCTGATGACTATGGGACCAACTAGGAAGTATACCCTTCAAAACAAAAGAAGATTGTTTGAAATCGGTCCAGGCGTCTTTGAGTAATGGGGGAACATATATAAAAAAAAAGATTCCGACGAATTGAGAACCTCCTCCTTTTTTTGAAGTCGGTTAAAAAGGGTTCGAACCCACGACACGTAAGTTCGGGCCATTACCTCTGGGCCATCACTGCTTTATGCTATATTAAGTCATAGTATTTTTTATTTCCGGTGCTTATGTTTTTGTGATCAGATTAGCATCATCAGATCAAGATGATTGATTACTTTATGATTTGATTGATAAAAAATATTGATTCATTCTTAATAATATATCAATCAATAGAAAGAAATTAGCACTGTTACATAACAGGTAAGTTTACAGAAGTATCTTATTATTCGTCTATACCAATATTATAAAGAGGAAAGATTTTTTTGTTTGTTTGCACCGAATAGGCTCCAAAACTACTGGACCGATTTCAAAAATTCTTTCACCGTTGGGAAGCTACTCTATCCCCGGGTGACATAGGATACTTTTTATCTCTATATTCCCACGGTAACGGGAACTACGCGGGTGAAACCGCGAGGCGTCCTCTAGTATTATTATAAATGCGAAAAAAATTATGGATGGATGTTTGTTACTCATATCACGCCAGAACGGCTGATCGTATCTAGATGAAATATGGTATAGAGATAGATTATAGTTTGGAATAGCACATCATCATCAGCCTTTTAATGTTCCCACTGCTGGGACACAGACCTCTTCTCAGTGAGTCGTAATCAATGTAGTCAATGGGTCGTAGTTGAATTTTTGGTTCTAGGACATGCCTTCACCGTTTTAAGAGCAGTGGTGATGAAATAATTTACACAAAGTAAAGCGCCTGCCTGGGTTTGAACCCACGACCTACAACTTGTAAGTCGCGACCATTACCACTGGGCTATCACTGCTCTTTAGCACATATGCTACCTTTTATAAATTTATACGCAGACGTCGCAGGTAACAGTTCGTAATGAATATATTTATATATCATCATCATTTCAGCCGTAAGACGTCCACTGCTGGACATGGGCCTCCCCTAAGCGTCGCCACACTGATCAGTCCTGTGTGTTTTGCATCCACCGGACGCCCGCAGCCTTGACTAGGTCATCACTCCACCTAGAGGGAGGCCTTCCAACGCTGCGTCTTCCGGTACCCGGTCGCCATTCTAGAACTTTTCGCTCCAACGGCCATCTGTTCTGCGAGCAATGCCCTGCCCACTGCCACTTAAGTTTGGAAATTCTTCGGGTTATATCGGTAACCCTGGTTCTCTTGCTTATGTCTTCATTTCTTTTTATATATGTACTAGCTTTATTCCTCGGCTGCATTCCTGTTGTCTATTCCGCTTTTCCCCACTGCTCAACTAACTCTACAGGAACCGTGCATATTTTTTTCAGGATAAAGTAACTTAACGCAGGCGACGATAGTGTAGCTTTTTGTATTTACAAAAAGCCTAGCTTTTGTCCGCGACTTCGTTTGCGTAGCTTTACTTGTACTTCGAATAGCATATTAGTTGACAAATTATTGGTTCACCATACAAACTGCCGCCACCTTTTCTACTAAGGATGGTTTCCGGGAAAATGATAACTATGCTATGTCCTTCTCGGGTTTTCAAACTATCGACTGTGTGGACAAAATCAAACTGGTTAATTTGTATTATATTCATAATTATTTTTTTCTTCTCTTTTTTTTAATAAAATTTGACTCGCATACTGTTCCATTGTTGTTGAATTAGGTAATTTACCTATGTTTGCAATATTTGTAAGTATGTGAGAACCATGTTCCTAATTATCAAGTGAAGGAATTTACCATTTAGTGCTTGTAATACTTTATACCTATATATAGTAAGTATAATAGTTCTAGGTGCATCGTTCTCATGTATATGAATTTATTAATGCTTGTACTTATGTAAATATTGTAATAAACTATTACTATAAGTTTCTTGTGCGTTCTTCTCCATAACAAGCTACTTTTCCGAATGTACGTAAGAATCAATTTTTATTACTTGATAATTGTTAACGTTCAAAAGTGCCGTTTAATGGCACAGTTGAAATAAATACATTTGAATTTGACTTTTATCTCAATTCCAAATTTCATCTTAATCGGTTCAGCGGTAACAGACAGACAGACATACATGCTGTCACCTAGTATGAATGCAAGGATAGATACATCGTGAATCGGAACAGTAATTCCAGAGATTACCTTGTAAAAAAGTTTTAACAAACAACAAAAGTATTATAGTTGAGTATTGAATAGGCTTTGGAAAACCTTCACATTTATACCATAATATTATTTATGAATGACAGACATACAAATATGTAAACCTTTTGTTTATTATATTTACAATGATACGTATGAATGGACGAATAGTTCCGCATTCTTATATTTTTACCCAATTATATGATATGTATAGTTTATTATTAAATTACAAATGCTAGGGTTTTCTACAAGGATGACGTTGATGTTGGCGATTTAATGACTTGAACGATTAAAAGATGACCATTGACCATAGATTACTGGAAATAATCATAAAATACCATCACGCCTATATTTTTTTGGGGAAAAAAGACACAGGGGTCTTAGCAGCATTGAAACTGAACAGATTGGCATCGCCCCGTTCGGAAACTTCCTCTAGGACAGGTTCAAGCGATCAACCATGGCCTCCCGGAGAGACCCGGTCTGAGGCCCTGTAATGCACGATACGGGAAGAAATTCCCAGTGTGGGGCAACGTTTTAAAAAAAACAAAAAAAAAAAACAAAACAAATCAAAAAAAAAATGCACCGGACTCTTATCTCTCAGCAACTGTGGTGTTGACTGCATAACCAAAGGTTCCGGGTGTTGGCAGGTCATTCTGTACAGCAAGAACAGTGTTGCCCCAGCACCGACCCCTGAGCGACGCCGGTGTTAATACCTAACTGATCGGACGAGCAGCCATTGATAACCGCTCGGATGGACTGATCCCTCAGAAAGTTTGCAATTCAGTCACACAGACCACTGGGCAGAAAGAAAGGAGGAAGCTTACTAATAAGGCTTTCGTGCCAGACCCTGTCGAAAGCCATCGAAACGTCAAGGAAGACGGCAAGCGCCTCCCCGTGTCTCTCGATGGTCTCACTCAAGATGTGAATGGCATACGCACTAGAAGTACCCCAGTTGACAGATTTTGGCGAAAGCCTCATTGGCGGGTTTGCTTTTATTTATGACTATCTTATTTTAATAGACGTCATACAATACCAAGAGACTCTAGACAAGTGACAGACATCTTGTACCTAATGAGCTAGAGTACAGCTAAGGGATAGAATTCCCTGCCGAAGTCTGTATTTTCCGACAATTACTGCTTATGGGTCTTTAAGAGTGCATATGTTTCTTCTAGGCAAGCCTGCCTCACCGTTGACAACATGCGGAGACGGTGGTCAAACGCGAGCCTTTATTTTTTGGTCCAGTCAGGTCAGTGGCCCCGCCACGTACCACTTTCGGCTACGGAAGCGCATCCCCTAGGGAGCTGCGCTATACCGACACATCTCCTCCCCTGCGGCCCATCGCGTACGCCATCAGACGGAGGCCGCGAAAGGTAGGGAGAGTGGCGCACCGCAATACCGGCACTCCTCTCCAGCCGCGATGCCTCCCATACGACATCGTGGCCCGCCTCAGTTGCGATGTCACCTCTGTTGCCAAACGGCACCGCAACCTACTTGTTGGCCGCTACGCCTCAACAATGCGGGACCCCACCGGTGGACCTAACGTTAATAAAAAAACCTAAAGCTTAGTTAAGTTGCCTATATAGCGCATAATTAATATTTTTCCTGTTTATTGCGAATAATGTTCTTGTTTATATTACCTACGTAATTGTTAATTGTAAGTTTTATTGTATATATTTTCTTTTAGGTATTTAATTGTTTGTTGTTCCAAATATAAACAACTAGCTGTCCGTCGCGGCTTCGCTCCCGTCAACTGGCTACCTATCCTACCCTACCTACCTACATACCCTACCTAACTACCTACCTACCTACTTACCTACTCTACCCTGCCTGCCTACCTACCCTAGCCACCCACCTACCCTACTCTACCTACCCTACACTACCTAACTAAACTTTTTTTATTGATACTAAAAGTAGGCTATATCCTTTCTCAGGATGCACTCTATCCCCTTGCCAAATTTCATTGAATTCCGTTCAGCGGTTTAGGCGTGCAAAGATAACAGACAGACAGACAGAGTTACTTTCGAATTTATAATATTAGTTTGGATTATAATTAAAGAATAGACAATACTGTAGAGGCTCTAGAAAGTGTCATTCTAAAGAGATTGATTATGTGAAATTTCGATAGCTTTTTTTTCTGCCAAACCCATCTAGTGGGGTATCAAGAGGTGATTACAAAAATATTACCACTTTAAAGGTAATTGGAAAAAGAAATGTGAAATAAAAAGTTGTAAATAAAAAAAGGTAATTCAAAAAATCAAACACCGAAGCGAACTAAAAAGACGTAAACAAGAAGAAAATCATGCTGTGCAGTGCAGCAGCAGAAAGATACATCTGGATTAGGCCAGCCAGCTCGCGGATAAGTATCCTCCGACTACACAGCATGATTTTCTTCTTGTTTACTTCTTTTTAGTTCGCTTCTTAAGCAGTCGGGTTTTTTGATTTTTTTACTTAACTTTTTTTTTCGTTAGAAGAACTGCGCCGCGTGATATTTGTGTTTTTTACATGTTGTGTTTTGATGGGATGTCACATAGGGCCTCAGGTGGCCACATTCCATTCGGCCAAAATTTGAATCAACTCGACACGTAAAGAAGAAGGTACATAGTTTATTATTAGACATGTTTATGTACATGAAATAATAGGACTTTTCCTGTTTGTTGCAATTTTGTAGGCATCCTTTGTGCCAAAGGCAACGGTTATTTTTAGTTTCTTCGTTTCGAATTGATGGAAACTCTTCAAATCGAGAAGATATTAAGAGTTCTATTTGACTGACGGTTGCGTAGATGGAAATCACAGGACTGTATTTTGGATGTGTTTGACCGTAGGACATTTTCAACATAGTTATGAATATTATTTGTACTGGCATTCAAGGATAATTAGCGAATTTACCTGATATTGCTAGTGTGACCATGAAACACGACTGTACTAGGATATTTTTACAAGCTCTTAATTAACTTGCAATGTATGTATGCAAGTGTGTTCAGGTCAAATCTTGCAACTGAATTTTAAAGCAGTTATCCCCCACCATAAGATGAAATTTTGCATACACGTTTAGTTTGGATGACAATGCATGGTTAGCTAAGTGACATGATTCTAAATCCAATATGGCGGACGGCCCAAGATGTCGGACTAGTTATTTTTTGTGCACTGCCATTTAATGGGTATCAAATGAAAGGGCTTGCTGAGGAGAATAAGAAAAAAGCTTGTTTAGGCCTCCTACCAGTTGGACCGATGACCTGGTAAAGTTTGCGGGGATCCACTAGATACGAGATCCACGGGACGGGTCAATGTGGTGACGCTTATGGAAAGCCTATGTCAAGCAGTGGACGTCTCTCAGCTGACGTGATGATGATGGCCAGACTGAAGTCAGATTTCGAGGCTTCTGACTCTCCATAAGAACTGTCAAAAATATACAAATGACTGCCGGCACCAACGGCTTGAAGATCTTTCCGAGCCCATCCACGTACTGACCGTGGCAACCGTTGCTTAACCTTGTTGATCGACCTGTGCGGTTGTTGTTATTAGCGTCCTACCGAAACACGATTTTTAGGCGAATCCGAAACCGTAACCGAAAACGTTACGAGAACGACGGAGTCAGTTTTTAATGGATTATGTAACATATATCATCTCAAGAACGCTAGATTCGGTTGGGCCAAATATTTGGCCACTTTTTGGTCCAATCCGAAACTCCGGCCAAAACCTACCGAAACCGACAATTAGGTCTCTCTCTAGTTGTTATGTAGCTGTCACAGCCATCTGGTTAAATTAGCCAGCTAATTGAACGCCTAGGCCGTTCATTGAACGGCATCCAATTAAATGGCTGAAGAACAACTAGCCAAATCATTGAGTGCAACGTTTAACCAGATGGCCGAATGTCGTGTAGTCATTTAGTTAAATTGGATATTGATGAATTTGTAATGCTTAGTTATAGTGACTATAGTTTAGATGCAAATATTTCGCGAAGACTAGCAGAAGACATAGTATTATTTGGCACCTCCATGTTTTCATACTATTTTGACAATATCACACTTAAAATTGCACACAAGAACGAAAAATAATTTTGCAAGCGCAAATCGCTGTTGACGCCATATTTGTTTTGGTGACTACTAGCGCCGCAGTGGGAAAAACCTGTACTACATTTGAATCACTTGGCTGAGTCTTGGTCAGTCATCTTCAAAGGGCTGACTTTCAATACGCCAACTTGTTAAAAGTTTGAATGATCTAGGCATTCAATTGGATGCCGGCGTGTGATGAACGGCCTAGGCGTCCTATTCGCTGGCTAATTTAACAAGATGGCTGTGACACATTCACTCGCTTCTCACTCGCCTCTCAGATCATCACGTGCGCAACTAGCAAAGTATTAAACATAACATACCACAACATCACGCCAATTTTCCCCGAAGGGAAGCAGAGGTGAGGTGAGATGAGGTGTTTAAGTCAGTATTAGGGGCGAGCCTATTTCTTTTTTGGGACAATCCCACCGCACTATTCCCAAACCGCTGCAACTCCCGAAAGCCAGAATCAACAGTGGCGACCACCAGAAAAGCGCCGAGGCAATGAAGCTCGACGAAGTCCTGGAGAATGTGTTTAACTGTCTTGGATCCCGCAACGAAATTAATCAGAAAATAATAAACGAGAAGTAGGCAAACAAAAAAACGAATTCCACTTCCCTCCATACCAAGCATGAGACAGAACAAAAAAGGCCAATAGGCACAAAGGGTCGTTTACAACTGGGATACGCCCAGTTGCCTAGAGAGGAGAGCCTATTGCGTCAAACGGGCATAAATCCAGATTCCGCGCTGCTATTGTGGAATTGCAAATGAAAAAATCTAATAAAACTTTGCTTGATACGAGATTCGAACCCAGGATTTTATGCTCAACAGTAGTGTTTGCGAGCACTACACCAACGAGGCAATAATAAATAGTATTCTGAGAAATATAAAAAATATGGTCACCCTTATTTATCACAAGTTATAAGTCACTTGTGGCAAAGTTTTCCTTCATTTATTATAGAACATTTATAACAATTAGTACAAATACAATATCCTAACAAAATGTTTAATTTAATTATATTTTTAGTAATTTTAGTTTATAGTGGTGAAGCAACAAACCCGGACAACGGTAAGCACTTTTTTTAGTATTATCTTACTTTCGTAATCCAATTTTCAATTACTTCCTGGCAATCGATTAAGATGAAACTTGGCGTACTTATGTAACTTTGGAAACATTAAAATAATATGGTCTTATGTTATCTTGTGAAAGAGCTGAGAAATACCTCGGACACTTCGTCCCATTGGGATATATTGTGGTTCCTTAGATAACCTACTCCTACCCAATCTCTGAAAACTCTCTTCATGAGTTTTACAAAGAGACTAGGAGACATGAGCCTTTAGTCTTCTGGTATTGGATATCCAAACCCTAGGAGACTTATTCGCTTACTTCGGTAAGCGAAGCTTGAAGAAGCGAGTGTTCCATCCGTTCCCTTCGGCTCAGACACCAGCATCCCATCATTCTCCCGTACGGGTTCCCGCGCACGGCATGAATACGCGGATGATTTCAGTCGATACTTATATGGGTTTTAACATTCATTAGTATGCATTAGAATGCGGATGTAACAGATTCTAATGGTTTTTGGAGTATTTGGCAGCAAATTGTATCGAGTCAGCCTTCCCAGCAAGCTTTGCGGTGGTAGTCAATACTACAATACAATTCTCCGCTCCACTATCCCGAGATCGCTTCTGTCAATGATTTCACATATATTGTCCAGTTGCGTAGCAATTTTCTACCTGTTGTGTAAAGAAGCAAGTTCGTTCCCTATTCGGCCAATGTGGTCGCTCTCTCAACACCATCTTGAAGGACTTGGCAGCCCTTGTGAAGATCTTCTTCTTCTGATCCACGTCACTTGATTTGCGTGATCGAATGTCGACCCAAGCCAGGGCGCCAAACCATGGCTGGTCAACGCTCGACATTGCTACGTCAGAGAAATGCAGTACACCATTCCCTGACGCAGCACATCCGTCACGGCTTCCGGGCATGACTTAGGATCAGCTGCTGCCAAGGATAGATAGATAGATAAATCATTTATTTTTATTATTCAGGATAGCATGCGAAGAAAGATCGCATGCCATCCCAATCTGCTGACCTGTACCGCCATACCCGCCAGGTGCCGCCAAGCTTACGCATCTCCCGTCAAGCATGGTCAGTGCACTGGTATGGGAAGAGCCACTGCTGGTGGTGGGCATTAAAGTCCCCAGTAACACTAATTGGGGGAAGCCTACCGCTGCTGTGCCGCATCTGTCGCCTCACTGAGGTACTCTGTGAGCCTGGATGTCTCCTGATCTTTGCAGTGCGAACGGTAGACACAGGCGTAGACAATTTTATCTAGACCTGTCTCCACCAGAGCCCACAGCGTTGTGAATCTGGAGTCCTAAAGGTTACAGAGACGCCGATGATTCTTGCGGTGGGATCTCGTACTGTACGTAACAGATTATATCTGTGTTATGTTAAAAATACTCACAGTGATTTTATTATTTATTCCCATTGCGTTTTCATAAGTAAAAATATCTTTATTTTTTAAGTTGTCTTGACATCTGAAAAATTATAAAAAAGTACCAGTTAACATTTTGCACAAAATAGGGAAAATAGTTTGCTTTGTAGGTAAAATATTGGTCACGTATTTTTTTTTTACCGTCTGCCCAAAATGGGGGAAGTTCTATGTCGTCACCGATTTCTCCATCAATTGTGGACCGATTTTAAAAATGATTTTTTCATCGGTCCACAATTTCTCTTTGTGTTTGAAAGTGTACTTTTTAGAGGTCCCTTAAAAATTCGGTGAAGATCTAATGAAGAACTTTGTCAAAACTCTTCAATAAATGACAGAAAATCTATATATATATATATTGTACTTTATTATAGAACTTGCCCACTGAAAAATATTAAATTTTACAAATAATTTACAACCGGCTTCCAAATAAAAACACTAAATGGTAAAAAAAAGTCGGTAATATCTCCAATTTTGGAAGTTAGTGCCAAAAAGTCGAAGAAAACAAACCATAATAAACACCGACTTCCGAAATTTAAGTAACATTTTTGTAAAAAAAATTGTCGCTTATACAAAAAATAACAACAAAACAATGCGTTAAAATTTCGTGTCATGTCACGTTTTACTCACAAGTGACGTCACCACAAATCCCCAATCCTGAATGACATGACAAAGCAGCAAATACATGTCTAATATTTTTGTAATAAACGTTATTTCAAGTGATATTATACTATCTGTTATTGTACCATACATTTATACACCCGAGACAAGGAGACTTCATTACTCCGAAACTGTGAACTGCTGCACTTCTTCTTCTTAACGTGTCGATGACAAACAGACTCTTTTTAGTTAAATGCCTTGCCTGGCCCAGAATTCAGCCACGGCAACGCCCTCCGCCAACGCAGTCATAAGGTCCTCACGTGAACAGACAACAGGACATGCGGCACAAGACGAAAGGTGGGCCATGGTCTGTGGGGAGACACCGCACAAGCACCGAAGATCGGAACCATCCGAGAACCTCCATCTATTGAGATTGTCTTTGCTGCGTGTGATTTATTTTGCTAAAAGTGGTATTTTCTATCGAAAGAGGCCGAAACCAAAGCCCAAGCTTCGATTTGACGATATTTGTATGTCTACCCCATAGATGAATTAGAGGAACCCTGTGTTAAAAGACAACCTGTAACTAATTATTATTTATTAAATCTTAAATTTTGATATTTATTATAGATAAGCATGTATGTTAGGCTCAAAAACCGAAAACGCTCATTGAGCGATAAAATTGCTCAGAACATGTTCTGGCTGTTTTTCATTGCCACAACGCGTTGTGGCCAGTTTTAAAAGTGCCACAACGCGAAATTCGCGTATAGTTGTCAAAGCCTATTTTTATTTTATTTTTAATCCCACAGCCTCACCTCAGACGATCCTCGTGAACAACATGGTATTGCCATCTATCCGCACAGGCATGTCGGAGAAACACGTCGATTTCTTTGCCGAGTACCAATTCGCTGACGGCGATGTGGTCGACGTCACTTGCGCCAACTTCTTGAACGAGTCATTGCTTACTATGGAGTATGAGTTGGCAGGCACAATGAGCGGTATGTTTTTTATTACGAATATGCTCGCGTTTGATCACTATTTCACCTGATTGTAAGCGATGATGTGGTCGAAGACGAAGACACCCCTAGCCCATACGCACTGGATGCTCACCATGCGCCAATGGATTTAGTACCCCATATGACATTCCTATGATAGCTCGTGGCTGAGTTATAACAGCCGCACGGGTCGATCTTAAAGGTTAAGCAACACTTGCCGAGGTCGATCTGTGGATGGGTGACCATCAATTACATACAGAGACTGGTGTCAGATCTCAAGCTTCTGACTACCCGTAACGACTGTCAAAGATCTTCAAATGACAGCCGGTACCAACGGCTTAACGTGCTTTCCGAGGCACGGAGGAAACTCGGTATGTTGAAATGGTCACCCATCCACGGACCGACCTCGTCAAGCGTTGCTTAACCTTGATGATCGATCAATGCAGCTGTTATAATTTAGCCACGAGTTCCCGAGAAAGAGTAATAGTTTGTATAATTTCAGATAAGTCTATCATGAAAGATCTGCCATCACAAAAATCTATTGGTTTTGTAACAAAATTACATTCTGGACACAACAACAGTTACATGATATGTACTAGTACAGAACAAAATGACTACACCAAGGCTATGGTGAGATTTGTTAAGCGGACTAAATTCAGTAAGTTTGAATCGATTATTTTTTATTATATTTCTGACATAGGCCGTTTTGGTCTCCCGCGGTGTTTAAAAAAATAAACAAAATATTTTTTTTTTTTATTACTTTTATTTATCGTGTCTGTATTAAAAATTATACAGCAAAATACGATAAAATATTTTCTCTTTCCCTTTCTTTCTCACTTTGTTTTCTTTCTATCTTTCAAAACTAATCTTAAGATTGAGTTTTTGGTCTTTTATTTTTATTTGTTTCTCAATGAGAGAGAACCTGCCACGATAAATTCACAAAAATAAATTATATTATGTATTATTATTGTCTTGCCGTTCCCAAGTGAATTTAAAGAAAGAATGAAAAAATATTGAAAGAAAAAGCATTTATTGACACAGAAATCGACAAACCGTACATTATTTTAATTATCATGTTATCAATTTATTCAATACAATTTATTTAATAATTGCAACGTTGTGGTACATATTGATAACACTTGAAATAAACAAACAATATTAAAAATATATAGCATAACCTAAATATAAATTGGCCAAAAAAATAATCAAAACGACGCTTGACATGTTTTTGACGCAATAACATTGGTTTGTTTACAGTCTGACTTTTAAAAATACCATACCAATTTTTTTTAAACCCTAATTTTCAAGATGCTTTTGCTCCCAATTTCTTCCATATAGTACATATAAAAATAATAACTACATACACAAAGGACTGGTCTACACTTGGACAAAACCATGCAAAATGGAAAAATAATGAGTTGTCCCACTGTCCCACCCTTGCTCTAACTCAAGCTGAAATCAAAATCACTGTTCGCGTCTGTCGACGTCATTTCTGTGCCTCCACTAATTTCTTGTAGATCACGCAAAGGATTTTGATACGATACTGTTTTTACAAGCTTTTATTTAACTAGAAATGTAGGTAAGTGTATTTAGGTCAAATCTGCCAACTGAATTTTAAAGCAGTTATCCGCCACCGATTAAGATGAAATTTTGTATACACGTTTAGTTTGGATGACAATGCATGGTTAGTTAAGTGACGTCATTCTAAATCCAATATGGCGGACGGCCCAAATGGCGGACTAGTTATTTTTTGTGCACTGTCATGATATTTGTATCAAAAGAAAGGTATTGCTGAAAAGAATAAAAAAAAAAATTAAAAAAATATTTTTCAACTAATATTACAATTAATATTTTTATAGGTATGATAACCGTTAAAATTAACGGGCTAAATATACGACCGGAACCCATCAATGATATTCAAAATAATCATTATCATATTGAATATAAATATGAAAGTCACCAACATATAAACGTGATATGCGATGTGGATCGAACTGACGTTAAGTTATCGGTGACGGATGATGACTTCGTTAGACCTAGGAGTGAAGTGAGCAGTTACAAAAAGACAGGTAAATAAATCATATTTTATTTTTATGCAACGTATTTTAATGCAGTTCCCAGCTATAGATAGAGTGATTCAAGAGGACGGTTTATATGTAGTATATATGCATATTATAATAGAGAAAAGCTGAGAAATTCAAAGATTTGTGTTGTGATGAATATTTTTGTGCGCTTATATTGCAAAGGCTGACTAAACCTTAGAAGATATATCAAATCAATGTACTGCGGAATTGTATATCTTAAAATGATCCATAAAAAAGTTCGGGATGGTATATGTTTATCTCCTAAGTATAACCCACAGTATCCATTTATATCTTATACATATTACAAAAAAAAAATGGGTTTTTTTTACCAAAAATGATCTTAGGTGTTACCGGAAAATAAAAACTAACGCGCACGAAAATAAATTTAAGTGGGTGGGCCTCACACCGATGACGGGATCCTACCACAGAAAATAAGTGAAAGAAATAATTTAAAAAAAACTTTATCAGTTTTGTCTTTTTTTTTCTTTAATGTACCTATGCTCTACAACCCGTGCGAAGCCAGAGCGGGTCGCTAGTAATATATGAAACTGCCTCGTTGGGCTACTGGTCACGTGAAGGTGTTGGTCCCGGCTGTCAATTGCAGATCTTTGACAGTTGTTACGGTAGTAAAAAGCCACAAAATCTGACACCAGTCTTGCCAAGTCAGTCAATCACTACCCGAGGTGGTGGCGCGTAGTGTTCCACGCGCACCCCTCTTAGACGTCGCGTGGGGAGTCAAACACCTCAACCCGAGGTCGAGGCCCGCAGATGCGGGCCAGCATTAGCCGGGGGTTGCGGAAGTAAGTTTGTTTTAAAGTTTTTCCCCACACTAGGAATCTCTCATGTATCGTGGGTGCAATTACAAACATACTAACTCACATAACACATAACCAGACCAGAAAAACTATCTGTAGTCCACACAAATATGTTGTCCGTGCGAGATTCTAAACCACGACACACACCACAGCAGCCGATTGCTCAACCACTGGGCCAACCGTATCAACAACTAATTATTGAAGAATACTAGGGTTTGAAATTAGAATATTCAATTAATCGAATATTCAATTATTCGAATATCCGTTCCAATTTCAAATTCGAATAGTTAATAAAGTTATAAATAAAAGTACAAATAGGGATATTTAGTGCTATTAATTAAGTACAAACCAATAATCCTAACTATGTTACTTAAGCATGCCAGAATTGAAGATAACTTACCATAATTACTTAGTCTGTTTACAAATGTTGATTGTGATAATTTATAATTATAAATAAACCTAAACTAACTCCTACTTAAAATATTACTTACCCTCGTTACTAATTAATAATGTTGATTGTGATTTAAAATAGTTACCTATATCTGAAGTCCTGAACTGAACCCTAATTTAAATATTACTTACCCTAGCTGTAGCATAAGTAGCTAAACTACTACTTTTTACTAGTTTCAGTTACTTTTCTGATTACTTATCCTACTCATTTATATCCCTAAAGCTAAGACTTACTTATCTAAGCTTACTCTGTAAAACTATAAAAAAGTGATTTTTTGATAAATTAATAAACAATCATCATCATCATCATTTCAGCTGAAAGACAGCCACTGATGGACATAGGCCTCCCCCAGGCACATTGACCGATCCCGTGCGTCTCGCATCCAGTGCCTTCCCGCAACCTTAACCAGGTCATCGGTCCACCCAGTGGGAGGCCTTCCAACGTATCGTCTTCCGGTTCAGGGTCGCCATTCCAGAGCTTTTTGAACCCATCGGCCATCCGTTCTGCGAGCAATGTGCCCTGCGCACTGCCACTTAAGCTTGGCAATTCTTCGGGCCATGTCGGTAACTTTGGTTCTCCTGCGGATATCCTCATTTCTGACATGATCACGCAAGGATATACCGAGCATAGCCCTCTCCATTGCCCTTTGGGTGACTAAGCATTCTGATAAGGCATTAAGGCCCATTCTGAACGACCACGTCTCGGTCCCATAGGTGATCACAGGCAACACACACTGGTCATAGACTTTTGTCTTGAGACACTGCGGTAAATTGGACGAGAAGATACCGCGCATCTGCCCGAACGCCGCCCAGCCGAGTCGGATAAACAATAACTAATTAAAATGCTTGATTTTATTTGAAAAAAAAATACTGCAATCAAACCATACCCCCCAGTCTAGACTGAACACAGACAGATAGTCAACACAAACAAGAGAAGCTAGGCTGTTCCTGTTTGTGTTGAATAGAATAGATATTATATTATTTTCAATCAATGTTAAATCTTCGAATATTCGAATATTTAGCTCCAGTGGTATTCATTTTATTCGAATAGTAAAACTAAACGAATAGTGCAAACCCTAACGAATACCTATCGTTTTAAATTACAGATCTAATAAACAAGCAGGTTGTGATGGACTTTTCTCTCAGTTCTCCGGATTACAGAAGTCTAGCGTGTATCACTGAATATCCCAATGGTACAAATGCTGAACTGGTCTCCATTCGTTTTACTGCAGGCATTTCCTCTATTGGTAAGTAAAGTAAAACTACCGTTGAATATATTTAAGAATAAACCCTTTTACTAGCAACTCGCTGCTAACACCATCTATCGCCGTGGAATGGAACCGATCGATGTACAAAAAATAATCAGACAAAAAACGCTAGTTACGTCGGCACGGTTTATTTGTATAGGGTGAGGCATCTGTATGCTAGTATTATATATATATTATTTGTGACATTGGTAAGCAAATTTGCCGAAGAACACGCTTCATAAGATACATAATGTCCTCTAATACCTTTTCTATGAAATTTTACGAAGATAGAATAAACGAAAGAAAAAATTGTGGTATGCACTGTAAATATACTTGTACTTACTTCTATGTAATTATCTATACCAATATTATAAAGAGGAAAGATTTTTTTGTTTGTTTGTATGTTTGTTTATTTGTACCGAATAGGCTCCGAAACTACTGGACCGATTTCGAAAATTCTTTCACCTATGGAAAGCTACATTATGCCCGAGTAACATAGGCTATAATTTTGACGGGAGCGAAGCCGCGGGGGTCAGCTAGTACGGTATATAGTACAAGGTCTCGACAGCCTTTCGTACGTCTGCCGTTGCACTATTTTCACTAAATATGTTACTTCTAGACAAGCGTGCTTTACCGTCGACCACAACTTCGCTTACCATCAGTCGAGATAGTGGTCAAGCGCGAGACTATCAGCAATTTAAAAAAACCGACATTTATTTTCAGATAAATTTCCATTGCACATGAAATTGCAATCAAACGGTCCTATGATGGAACTCTATAGTGATAAGAAGCTCAAGGTTATTATCTATGAGTTTGACGATGGCGAGACATTGAAGTTAACATGTGGACCTTTGCGACGTTTACAACCGGGACCAGTCGTATACCTAGAGCTTAAAGATTCTGGTAAGTTAATCTTTAGTTTACCACAAGCACTAACAAAACAACAGAACAAAAAAAAAACAACAAAATAACAACACAACAAAACAAATAAACAACAAAAAAGCAAAACAACAAAACGACGAAACAACATGTTACGTATGCCTAGGAATCTGCTGACATTGCGGACAATATACATACATAGACCTTGATGACAGTGCAGTTACCGCGAAGTCAACGCACGTAGCTAGACTTTCGCTGACACAGAAACGTACGGAGCATAAACATAGGAAGTTGCTGACTGTGCAATTACCTTGGAACCGATCCAGCCATGACGTCAAGGAATCGATCAATGCCGAACTAATATTTAAGAGCATCTCTCGTAAGAAAGAACCATTCCATATTCCTACATCGTGTAGGACGGATTCTCGTAGGCTAGTTAGTTTTAGTTAGTCTATTTAATTATTGTAACCATTCCATGTCCTAACATCGGCTTGGAATGGACATTCGTAGGTTAACTAGTTGTAGTTAGTAGTTGTAACCATTCCATGATCCAACCTCGACTTGGAATAGACACTTCTAGGATAATTAATTATAATTAACTTTAATAATTAAAAGTTTAGAATCATTTCGGGTTTCTTTCCACTCTCCCGGCTGTGGTAAACGTAATTGGCGCAGTCGGTAGGATGTCCGCGGGAGACGTCGGGACACATCACACATCGATAATCACGTCTCGTGTCACCCGGGTGGCTATCAAGCACCGTTCCGGATATCCTGAACATACGGACCTGCTGCAGACCGAGAGAAGAATCTGGAAATCGATTCGCAGAGAGGAACCGGAAATGAAATAGCTGTAAGTACATTTGAATTATTCTCGTGTTGCTCCCTCCTAAATCCTAACCTTCAGGGTTTACCATCCCAGGAACTCGAGTGCGCGGGGACCTGCATCACGTCAGGCCCACCGACGAACTGTAGATATTAGTAGAAATATATTTTTAGATAAGCTAGAGTTAGGCAACTTGGTTAGTTTAGATATGGATCAGCACAGCCAAATACCATTTCTAAGGCACTTCGCCTTGGCCTTGCTTTTCATAGTAACTCTAACGTGTTTGCGCGGTTTATTAAAATCCTTGATTCATCATCCAAGTGTTGCACGCGAAAGCGAATTTTCTAACTTGTGACCATTAAACAGAATTCTTAATAAGATTTCTGGAACCACTTTGTGTACCAGTAACTCTAATGGGGTACCAGAGAGTTGGTTGGGCAGTCGAACCACCCTGATTAACAACTTTTCAGACCAGCACCATAATTTCAAGGAGCCGGTATCTAATTGACAGCTCCCGTAGGTCCAAATCCTTCGTTTTTAAATTTTCATTTTATTTCTGCTCCCAAGAATAGTTACGACCTATAAAGATTATCATCATCAGCTTCTTTTAATGTTCCCTCTGTGATAGGCAATGGACCGTAATTCATCACACGAGCCCAGCGTGGGTTGGTAAAGATTATCCGTAGTACCTAAAAACACGCATAGGCCCTTATCCTATCCTTCCCAGTCCTAGCAACCAACGAGTTGACATTCACTTACATGGAGGCTGAATGCCCGAAGTCAAACTGGTGCGAGAAGGAAGTTACCCACCAGATCCGCACCAAATCTGATTGCATCCAGAAGTCGATCACCAATCAAGTTCTGCGGGACTCCTGCCATCCCACTACAGTTATCCTGATGAAGAAAACTATGAAGAAACTCGATGACCAACACCACGTCCTGTAATTCCCTCAGCAAACGAAAGTACAAATTATCTGTCACCAACAAGACTACACACCGCTCCAAGGAAGTTATTTCGTTACAACTCCCGATGGATGTCGACTGAAATCTGAAGAGTTCACCATAGCAGATGCCGACGATGAAATCAAAGGCCAACCTCGCAAAATCATGAGGATACCCTTCGATTCTGGGCAACGAGCTACGTCAACTACTCACATCAATTTGTACTCCGTGGATCTTAAGGGACTAGTGCAAATGGGCAACGCGCAAAAGAACACCTGTCATACCACAAGAACCAGCAGCCTCCTACCGTAATCCTGAAAAAAAACTCAGATCCCGAGAAGACTCCGGCAACTTTTTTCACTCAATGTGCTAAAATAGTTGCCGTTCTAAGGGTGGAGGTGTTACGTATGCCTAGGAATCTGCTGACATTGCGGACAATATACATACATAGACCTTGATGACAGTGCAGTTACCGCGAAGTCAACGCACGTAGCTAGACTTTCGCTGACACAGAAACGTACGGAGCATAAACATAGGAAGTTGCTGACTGTGCAATTACCTTGGAACCGATCCAGCCATGACGTCAAGGAATCGATCAATGCCGAACTAATATTTAAGAGCATCTCTCGTAAGAAAGAACCATTCCATATTCCTACATCGTGTAGGACGGATTCTCGTAGGCTAGTTAGTTTTAGTTAGTCTATTTAATTATTGTAACCATTCCATGTCCTAACATCGGCTTGGAATGGACATTCGTAGGTTAACTAGTTGTAGTTAGTAGTTGTAACCATTCCATGATCCAACCTCGACTTGGAATAGACACTTCTAGGATAATTAATTATAATTAACTTTAATAATTAAAAGTTTAGAATCATTTCGGGTTTCTTTCCACTCTCCCGGCTGTAGTAAACGTAATTAACAGAACAACAAAACAAAAAACACAACAAAACAGCAACACATCAAAATAAATAAACAACAAGCACAAATTTTGCATCGAAAAAATTTCCGAACTTAAGTGGCACTGCGCAGGGCACATAAGCGCATTGCTCGCAGAACGGATGGTCGATGGGTCCAAAAAGTTCTGGAGTGGCGACCGTGAACCAGAAGACGTTGCGTTGGAAGGTCTACACTAGGTGGGCCAAAGACCTAGTTACAGGAATCTGGTGGAAGCGAGACGCATGGGACCGGTCAATGTTTTGGCATGGCCAATGTTCAGCAATGGACGTCTTTCGGCTGAAATGATGATGATGATGCTGAAGTGCGTCGATTTAGAAGCATCTCAGTATCGTATCATCGAGGCAAAGCCAAAGTGTAATTACATTCGAATACATAAGTTTCGTACCCGGTGAAGCTTGTGGGGATCCGCTGGAAGCGGGACGCACGGGACCGATCAATGTGGCGACGCTTGGGGAAAGCCTGTGTCCAGCAGTGGACGTCTTTCGGTTGATATGATGTTGATGATGATGACATAAGTTTCTCACTACCTTGACCTCGATCTCGACTGCCTCGTAGGTCCTGTGATCGGAAGCGCTACTGCAGATCATGATTCCCAGGTCAGGCAAGCCAAAGACTGGGCCAGGACAGCCCAAAGTCTTGGCTGTAGCAGTTATTTTTCACTTTGTTTTTGTTTTAATTACGTCCATAAAATGTGTTGTGTGCCAATAAGTTTGTACTTATACCCTATAACTTATTTTCTAAGATACTTTTGAATTGTCAAGCAAAATATGAAGCTATTTGAACATTAGCAAGCGTCAGTAGCTCTCTATGGAGAAAACGTGCAAGAAACTCCTCGGTCACTCTTTGCCATTAAAAAAATATTTACATGCATTTGGTTACATCATTCTTTCCTTCCTTTACAGAATGCAGAACAAATGGTTGCGATGTTTTTAACACGTTGCACGTAACTGGTAAAGACAATAATACTGAAATAGTATGTTACTTAAAAGAGGAAGGAGATCGAGCGAACCCTAGCGGAGTCGACATTGTTCATAGAGAGGTCAGGGTGGTTCTCCGCGAGAGAGGTCTGTATTAAGTGTTAATTAAGTATAAGTGTATCGCTCGCTGTCCATATTGAGATAGAAGCCTTTTTGGCAGGGATGTTATGTTCATGGAATTTTGGATCTTGATACGGTTACGGATAAAGAAATAGTATTATAGCAGTTTCGGATACAGTTACGGATATTTTGCGCGTGAGTAACGCGATGATTTCAATTATCCAACGATGATTTGTGTCTACCCGGGACCAAGTCGTTGCAACACGGCCGAAACATCGGGTGAAATAGGTATATACATAATCGAAATCAACGCGTTAAATTCCCGTGACATATTATTTTCAATTATGAAATTATTACCGAGTATCCGTTAGTTTTGATTACGGTTATTTTTTTTTTTAAATAAACTTAAACAATCATGTAAGTGACGTGCGTGGCTAGTGTGTCGGCTCAGCTAGGCAGAAAAAATCTGTCATAACGAGTCTCATTTAGACTCCACTCCTTTATTCGGTTACGGTTACGGATAGATTTTTATTTCGGATATCTGATAGTTTCTGTTATAGATCTCTTTATCATCCCTACTTTTTAGTGTCGCTCGGGGTTCCTTTTTGTGTTTTTGTTTGTTTTATATTTTATCTCTCGTGACTCTTGTGCGGGTTATAAATAAAAACCTTTTCTTTCTTTCTTACTTCCTTTATTTGTTTTTTTCAAACATAATGAATTGCACCGATTTCATAAAAATTACTTATTTAATTTAAAAAATTAAGTTACATAATTTTAGTATAGACTATAATTATGATCTATAATAATGTAATTGATGACACGGTTTGCGTAGTGGTTAATTGATTGGCTGCTCTGCTGCATGACGCGGGTTCGATT
The DNA here is from genome assembly GCA_964057195.1 of Orthosia cruda. NCBI lineage: Eukaryota > Metazoa > Arthropoda > Insecta > Lepidoptera > Noctuidae > Orthosia > Orthosia cruda. The sequence continues at coordinate 2,803,503 of OZ059852.1, read as the reverse complement.
CCCGCACGGAACAAATATTTGTATGGCCTACAGATAGTTGTTCCGGTCTGGATGTTTGTGTGTTTGTAAATGCACCTGCGATACAGGAGAAATTACTAGTGCGGGCTTCATTAAAAAATAACAAAATACGTTATTATATTTAAATTAATAAAAAAAACTTAGGTAAAATTCTAATGAATAAAATCATCATTATAATTTCAGTTGAAGGACGTCCACTGCTGGACATAGGCCACCCCGAATTGTCGCCAAATCGATCTGTCCTGAGCGTCTTGCCTCCAGCTTATTCCTTATTAGCTTATATTATATTATGCATAACATTTCATCGATTTAATTAAAATGTAACAGTTAATTAAAAAATAATAATTATATAATTCCAGTATAGATTTCAATTACGATATACAAGAAAGTGTGTTTATATATTACCTAGAGAAAAACTTAATTGTAATTAAGATAATAAAAAGTTATAATTACTTAATTTTATTTTTAATACCTCCATATTATCCATCCATTCCCATATTCTTCTTCTTCAGTCGGTTCCTCATCACTGAGGATCGTGGGCACTGGACCTCTTTAAGCGGACAATCTGTCTCCATCGACTCCGGTCCAAAGTTGCCATCACCACCTGCTGGAATTTGCTTGAGGACGTAGCTTCCTTCACTTGGTCAGACCATCGTGTTGGCGACCGGCCTCGTGCTCTCTTTCCTTCGGTATAACATCCAGAGTATCAATACCGTGGACAGTTTTATTTATCTGGTCTCTAGTATTAATAATGAAGGCAGCTGCGTCCCGGAAATAAAGCGACGGATAGCCTTGGCTACAGATGCTATGACGCGTCTCCAGAATATCTGGAAAAATCGCGGTGTAAGTTTCAAAACCAAAGCCCGTTTGGTCAGAGCACTGGTTTCCCCGATTTTCCTCTATGGAGTTGAGACGTGGACAATCCGAGCAAGAGAAAGACAGAGGATAGACGCATTCGAAATGTGGTGCTGGTGGCAGATGCTCCGAATCCCACGGACAGTCAAACGCACAAATGTGTATGTCCTTTCACAACTCAATATCAAGACCCGATTGTCTACGGTTTGCTTACAGCGTATTTTGACTTACTTTGGCCACATAATGCGAAGAGGAGATAGCAGCCTTGAAAAGCTAGTCATTGTTGGCAATACCGAAGGATACTCATATTATATGTTTGAAAGAACCTATATCAGGCAGGTCCCTACCAAAAATAGAAATTCTTGTATATAATCTTGCAGTTGTAATAAAATATTGTTGTTATAGTTTACATTTAAGCATTATTTATACCATTGTTTTAGAAATAATACTACTGCACCTAATGTACATTTTCGTGAACGTATTTACTTTTTAATAAATTATTCTAATTCTATTCTAATATATGCGAAAGTGACTCTGTCTGTCTGTTACATTTCCACGCTTAAACCGCTGAAAAAATTAAGATGAAATTTGGTTTGTGACCCTGGGAAGGATATAGGACATTTTTTATCCCAGAAATCATCATTCGTGCTGTTTGTCGCTAAGGAGTTCGGTTGTGTATGTTCCATATCTTGACTAACTGCCGCGTGCTGGTCTAGTGGTCGCAAGTGCTGAGCATGAAGAAAGAAATCAAGAATGGAATTAAAGACAGTAAGAAAGAAAGAAAGAAAAGAAAGAAAAGAAAAGAAAGAAAGAAAAGAAAGATAGGAATGAAAGAAAGAAAAGAAAGAAAGGAATGAAAAGAGAGAAAAGAAAGAAAAGAAAGCAAAGAAAGAATAGATAGAAAAGAAAGAAAAGAAAGGAAGAAAGAAAAGAAAAGAAAAGAAAAGAAAAGAAAAGAAAGAAAAGAAAGAAAATAAAGGAAAGAAAGAAAAGCAAGAAAGGAAAGAAAAGAAAGAAAGAAAATAAAGGAAAGAAAGAAAAGCAAGAAAGGAAAGAAAAGCAAGACAAAGGGTTTTTTCTGCCATCTACCAACCCGCGGTCTGTCCATTCCGTCTCACAGAGAGAAGGCCTGTGTCCCAGCAGTGGGAATATTATATGTTGATTATTCTTTATTCTTCTTTCTTTCTTATTCTTTATTTTATGTATTTTTCTCTACAGCGAAATTACAGTTAATGGAGAAGCGTGTCTGAAGTATGGATACTCGTAGTCCCTGTGTCATCTGTGACACAGGGACTACGAGTATCCATACTTTTTCACCCGGTTTTCTTATGAAATCACATCTTTGATTTACAAGTATATTTAATACTAGCTTCTGCCCGCGGCTTCACCCGCGTTAAAAGCGTTTATAAAATCAAACTTTTTTATTTCACATAGGCCTACATGTTTTAACATCCCAAGGGAGATAAAACATGAAAAAACATGAAAACTATCCTAAATCCTTCCCAGGGTCTCAAACTATCTCCATGCCAAATTTCATCTAAACCGGTTCAGTAGATATAGAGATTACAGCCTACAACCTCACAAACTCTTACCTCTTTATAATATTTTAGTAGAGATAAAATATTACAATAACAAAAATACATTTAGGATATTGTTAACTTACGTTAAAATATATAGCTGCCTTCTTTACAAAATCATTACATAAAATTAAATAAAGCCCATTGGTTTGTTCAGTATTGACACATTGTGTTGAGGAAGAATTTTGATGACTGTGACGAATCAATTGTCTATGAGAGTTTTATATGGACCTTGGAAAACCATAAATTGTTTTGTTTAGCAAATCATTTATGCAAATTTTGGACCGAGTTCATTTACTATTTTTATATTGTTGTCAATATTTTGCAAATATGGTAAATTAAGACAGGTACTGGTTTAATTATTGGATGTTTCGGAAAATTCCTTCTTTTTTCGAAAAAAAGGGGCTGCGCAAAACTGTGGCTGTGGATGTTATATTCAATCGCACTTCTACGAAATGATTTTTAACCGACTTCCCAAAAAGGAGGAGGTTATCAATTCAACTGTATATTTTTAAGCTATTGCATAGCTTCTATCGCGGGCCTTGAGCGCGGGGACCGAATCCAGAAATTCCGTAACGAAAAAACCTCACGCTCTCCACTCCGACGGGCACGGCGGTGATAGGTTTTTGAATTCTGTGGAATCTGAGTGGTGAGGGGCAGGGGGGCGGAGGGGGCAGGTTTGTTGCACGTGTTTTCGATTTCCGTGTTGGTATTTTTAGAATGAAAAATTTTTTTGCGGGGGGAGGTAAACGGTTAAGGGGGGGGGGGGGTAAATCCTATCTTGTTCTCCTAAATGAAGTAGCGGGTGGCAGGGGGGCAAATTTTTTGTCAGAAATGCGCTATCTCCAAGCGTTTCTGAGATAATTATGAGGGTTTTAAAAATTTTGTTGGTCGTAATTCTTTTGCCTTTTATCGGTCTCTCTGAGCTGTTTCTGTGACAATGGTGATCAATGTGGACCTTATGCTAATGGGAATAAGGGTCACTTTTGCTTGTCAAAGAAAAGCGACCTTATTTCAATGTGAATAAGGGTATTTTTGTTTTGTTTTTTAGGGTTTTATTAATCGTAAATAAATGCGGGTTTGGCTCGCTACGTTTTCGAGTTTTTAACGTTTTTAATTTTTTTGACGCATTTTCCAGGACTGGATCTAGAATAAATGCTATGTAATAGCTTTACCGCGGCAGTCCCCGAGTGCCACACGACTATTTTTTATGTATGTTACCTCAGAACTGTTTACTAGGTGAATCAATTTGGATGATTTTTTTTAAATTAAAAATCCGGTGCTTGTCATGTGGTCCCATTTAAATTTCATCAATATCTGATGAAGAACTTCGGAAACTCTTTAATATTTTTTTTTTTTTTTTTTTTATTTGAGATGGGTTTGCGACGATGGAGTGAGCTTACCCAGAAGGAGCCTGTTTACTCTAACTTTGAAGAGATTCGGGTTGAATGCGTTCGGAAACACAGACGCAGGTAGTGAGTTCCATTCATTCGCTGTGCGCATTATGAAGGATGTTTGGAAGCGCTTGGTGCGAATTGGTGGAATGGCAACAAGGTAAGGATGGTAACTTGCAGTGCGTCTAGATGTCCGATGGTAGAAGGGGGCTGGTGGTATGAGGTCGTGGAGTTCTTGAGCACACTCACCGAAATACAGTCTGTAGAAGACCGATAAGCAGGCAACCTTGCGGCGATGAGCCAAGCTGTGAAGCTTGGTATCCACCAGTTCAATGTCGCCGATGAGCCTCTTAGCTCTGCGTTCCACCGAGTCAAGCGCGGCAAGCTGATACTTTGCTGAGCCATCCCAAAGGTGGCTGCAATACTCCATGCAGGATCGGACTTGCGCTTTGTACAGGGTTAGAAGCTGTCCAGGCGTAAAGTATCGCTTCACCTTATTTAGGATGCCCAGTTTTTTGGCCGCAATTTGGGCTTTGTGCTCAATGGAGGCGCCGAAGTTAAGACTGGATGTCAACTCCATGCCCAGGAGCTCAATCCGATCAGTCACTGGAACTGGAAATGACGGCAAATCACTCGGAATAGCTGCAAACGCATGTCTGTTTATTGATTACACTATTTCATAACAACACACACTGGTAAGCTCTAAAGGGGTACGCAGGTGTGATCAGTTCACCCTGGTATACTCTTATTCCACCGGTTTTGTTTAAGTTTCATGTAATTGGGTTAATCTGTTCTGGCATCAGTTTGGGCTTTATAGGTACCTAGCCTATAGAACTGGTCCATTAGGTATGTACCACAACTAAAAAGTGAAAAATAAAAGAGAGAAGTCGATGTCAAAAACCGAAGAAACTAAAACAGGAACACCGACTACCGAAATTGATGTAATTTTTCACTTTTTTAGTGTTTTTATTTGGAAGTCGTTTTTTTTTTGGAAGTTTTTTTTAATTCGAATTTGCTTCCGTGCGCAAAATAACAACGTTTCACAGTTATATTTGAGGACCTTACTCGCCAGTGGCGCCAATTGGTGGGCACAAAAACGGTAGCCTACATTCAGACTTTGTGTTATATTATGTGACGAATCAATAGTTTCTGAGAGGGTCTGCAAGGTCCGTTACCTTGGCAAACCATAAGTCGTTTTTTAGCAAATCCTTTGTGCATATTTGATATTATGTATTTAAATAATAATTAAGCCCTATAGTTTTGCATTTTGACCTCAAACGTTTCCTAGTTAAGAACGATGGAATAATTACTTACTTTAGCCGTCGCAATGGTTCGTGAACTTTACGTTAGTGTAGCTATGATTTCGAAATTATTTGGGACTCCTGAGGCCCTAGACACATTACATTATATCAACAAAAGCGTGTCGATAGCGATTGGAACAAGTAACATTTTAAAGTTTAAAAAACCCTTGACACATTTTTATTTCATGCTACATAATTTATCTAGTACATATTAGATACGCTTCGATCGGCAATCTATTGAACACGTAATTATGACACGATATCTTGCGAAAACACCCAGATACAAACAGTAAAACGTCATAACTTTTGAACGGCTGAACCGATTTTATTCAAACATAGCTAAGAACACTCTCGATAAAATCACCTTACAAACAAAAACAACTAAATCAAAATCGGTACCTCCGTTTAGGTGCTATGATGCCACAGACAGACACACAGATACACAGCAACACACGTCAAACTTATAACACCCCTCTTTTTCCGTCGGGGGATAAAATTGTCAAATATGTGTAGGAATGTCAAACGCTATCAAAATGTCTCGTGACCAATCCCTAACATTTGGCATTTCGAACATTCACAATTGCTGACATGACATAGGCGCGGGCTTGACCACTATCTCGCCTGATGGTAAGCGATGATGTGGTCGACGGTGAAGCACGCTTGTCTAGAAGTAACCTATTCACTCTTGACTTAAAGACCCTCAGGTTGTAGCTATCAGGAAACAAAGACTCCAGCAGAGATAGCCACTCCTTAGCTGTACGCACAATGAAAGTATTCCCAAACGTTTAGGGCATATGGGTGGGATGTCCACCATGTAACGATAGCGCATCACTGTACGTCTTGGTTTATGGTGGAACGGGCCTGGCGACCGCTAACCGGAAGACGTTGCGTTGGAAGGCCTCCCACTAGGTGGATAGATGACTTGGTGAAGGTTGCGGGGATCTGCTGGATGCCGGACGCACGGGACCGGTCAATGTGGTGACGCTTGTGGGAGGCCTATGTCCAGCAGTGGACGTCTTTCACGGTCCTGGCGGCATTATTTAACTGCCTGTCCTTCTCCCATGTTACTTGTGGTCGGCGTAACACGTTTTCTTCTTCCATACCGTCCTGTTCCCCGTCACGGTATCACTGACTTCCTTTTCTTTCATATCTCTCTCAACACATTTCATCCATCTTTTCTGGTCTTTATTGAACTGTTCAATTTCAACACACGCTCCCCTAAATGAAACCGACTGACCGATTTTTTTTTGCCGTTTGAATCAAAATCTAATTTATTTACTGACATTCTATCTAGTATTTTATAATTTTTCTAATTTATTATCCTAATGATATTTCGAAGATAAACAGTAGCAAATCGAAAAAATAACATTTATTTGCGGATCTAATCTATATTAATGTTAAAATAATTGGATTTATTAATCATACATCATACATTTTTATGTTATCACTTATGATTATCAATTTATATATCTATTAACTTTAATGGATGAACCATAAATTTTATATTTTATTGATTTCCTTTGTACATTTAGTATTTCTATTTAAAGCAGCCTTTACTAAACTGGACAGACCATAAAGAAACTTACTACACTCCAATTGATTCAGTCGTCATGGCAACGAAAAAACAACGGTATAATTAAAAAAAAGCTAACAGGTCTGACAATTTGATTGAGTTGAGTGGAGGAAATGACTCCAAACTCGTTGTACGTTTAGTGCACCCTGATCAATCGTCCGTGTGTCATTGTACTTTTAGTGCACCCTGAACAATCGTTCGTGTGTCATTGTACGTTTAGTGCACCCTGAACAATCGTCCGTGTGTCATTGTACGTTTAGTACACCCTGAACAATCGTCCGTGTGTCATTGTACGTTTAGTGCACCCTGAACAATCGTCCGTGTGTCATTGTACGTTTAGTGCACCCAGAACAATCGTCCGTGTGTCATTGTACGTTTAGTGCACCCTGAATAATCGTCCGTGTGTCATTGCGGGATGCCAACTGAATACTAGCGCTGGGTGTCTGACGCAAATGCAGATTATTAAAACATATAATAAATCTTCATCTTCTGTAGAGAAGTCATTTTTGTACATCGATAATATGTCAAAAATAATTGCCAGGGTAGCATTGCAGGGTAAAAAGGATAATCAACTTGAGCCGTTTCCAGCATTTTTGAAATTTTTGTCTGTTTAGTTGTGAACGCATCAAGTAAAATGTACAAAACCAATATATATAACTTTTATATATAAAAACTGTGCGTAACTTTAAGAAATACTTACTTTTTATTTCATCGCAATCGGTTCACTCTATCAAAAGTTATATGAATTTAAAGTGTTCAAGAAATAAAAGTGATATTTTATTTCTCCCACGAAATTCAGATTTTTGCACCGGTGGCATTCTATCACCGTTGGCAAGCTACACTATCCCCGGGTGACATAGTCTATTGTATTGCCACGGGAACGGGAACTACGCGGGTGAAACCGCGAGGCGTCCGCTAGTTTATTATTTTATAAATATTTCTTGATTACGTAACAAAGTCAACCTTTATGAGAGAAAATAAACAAATTTAGATTAAGAAAAAAAAAATACGAAAATTTATTCATCACCAAATTACTAACTCATTAGCAATAAAAAATATTATACGATAAAATATAGCAAAAAATAAATCTCATATTTGTTTCCGTTAATCCTAAACTCATGGTCACAGTACAAATTAGCATTACTATACGAAATCAATTCGTCAGAGGCCAAGCATTGTTTTGTCCAAATTATCAATGATTTCATCTCTATACAATGCTATTTAGATAACCATAACATCACGCTTGTTATTCTCCAGGGCAGGGGTCACCAATTATATTCAAATGGACCGTTTAAAAAAATAAATGGCCGTCGCGGTCCGTAAGGTTTAAAGGCTGCCCAATAGAGCAACACGGACCAGATCCTCCGGTGGTCCGTGTTGCTCTGTGGGCTGCCCCTGCGGCCTTTAAATCGCAAAATAATATTAAAAAAACTTTTTGATAAAAAATACTACCGACTTCCAAATACAAAACTATAAAGTGAAAAATAACTTAATTTTTTGAAGTCGGTGTTTTTCGTAGGTACCATTTTTTTTGCGTTATGGACACCGACTTCAAAAAATTAAGTTATTTTTCACTTTATAGTTTTGTATTTGGAAGTCGGTAGAATTTTTTGCAAAAAGTTTTTTTATTTTTCACTTTTTAGTTGTACGTACCTAATAGGCAAGTTAGTATGGGAACTATTTCGCCAGAATAGATTTCATGAAACTTGAACATAACCGGTGAAATGAGAGATCTGCTTACCCCTTAAGAGCGAACTGGCGTGATGTTATGTTATGAAATGTTATAAACAACAAACAGACATGCAATTGCAGCAATCCGAAGTTCTTCATCAGATCTTCACCAAATTAAAATGGGATCAATTTCGGAACATACCTTTTCAAACAAAAAAAAATATTTCAAAATCGGTCCACGATTGACGGAGTAATCGGTGAACATACAAAAAAAAAAACAAAGTTGAAGTCGAACATAGAACCTCCTCCTTTTTGGGAAGTCGGTTAAAAATGAAACAATATGACTATCTGATACGGATACCTGAATATATTTTAAAGAAAATTTTCAAATATTGATGTTATTTTTAACCGACTTCCCAGAAAGGCGTTAAAAATTACATCAATACGTCATAGACGTTATCAATTCGACTGTATTTTTTTAATGTTTTGCCTCAGAACTTGTTACTGGGTGAACCGATTTTTATTTGAAAGCTGGTGCTTGTCATGTGGTCCCATTTAATTTTCATCAAGATCTGATGAAGCACTTTGGAGATATACATCAGAACTCTTCAATAAATGACGGCAAATCACTCGGGATAGCTGCAATCGCATTTCTGTTTATTGTTTACACCATTTCATAATATAACATCACACTAGTACGCTCTAAAGGGGTACGCAGGTGTTAAAAGTTCTCCTTGGTATACTCTTATTCCACCGGTTTTGTTTAAGTTTCATGTTATTGGGGTAATCTATTCTGGCTTCACTTTGGGCATTATTGGTACCTAACCTATATAGCTGGTCCTCTATGTACCACAACTAAAAAGTGAAAAATAAAATAAAATTTCCAAAAAAAAAACAACCGACTTCCAAATAAAAACACTACAAAGTGAGAAATAACTTCAATTTCGGCAGTCGGTGTCAAAAAACTAAGAAACGAAAACAAGAACACCGCATTCCGAAATTGAAGTTATTTTTCACTTTGTAGTGTTTTTATTTGAAAGTCGGTTGTTTTTTTTTTGCCTTGAACTATCCGTCCGAAGTTTGGATTAAAGTTAGTGCAGGCTACTGTCTAAATCTTGGAGATGAGCATCGGTAAGTCTGCCTACTCCGAAAATATATTTTTCACCGCGACGACTGACGATCTCGCACTCAACTCTCTTTCGTTCTTGTATTGAAGGCAGTGGAGACAAAGCGTGGAATAAATTTATTAAATTACGTACTCAAGGAACATAGGTAAATTATATTGTACTGTTTACTTATTGTCCTTACAAAATACGTCGGCAGTCTGGTTGCGAACCGCGGTCCGCCATTTGATGACCCCGTGGGTGACCCCTGTTCTAGGAGTTCGGTAGAAGGGTGTATACATGGTGTCTAATATTTCGTTGGGAATCTTTCAGGGAGAAAAAGATTTTTTTATAACAGTACCGACCCTGAAATCGTAAGTCAGTTTTTGGCATTAAAATTTCGCCAGTTTTGGTCAAGTTACATGTCATAAAGGTTGAGCCTATTGTTGCTGGGTTCGAATTCAGACTCCGGCAGATTCAAATTCAGATATATTTATTTGCATAAACATGTGTATACATACAACAAATAATAATAAGTGCATGCAGGATAACATTAACAGAAATGGCTCAAACATGTTTGCCACATACTATGGCGTGCAAATCTTGATTCTCTCTTTCTTGACTCATTTAGGCTTATTACATATCTATATGAATGTGTAAAATGTAACTGTAAAAACGTGCATTAAAATACTAGTAGATTTTTAAAGCACGTTATATGTAATAAAAAGATTTAATGAAAAAATAGTCACGATCTGAGAAAAACTTGCAAGTCGCTACTAACACCATATATAGCCGTCGAACGAAACTGAACGCTATCTATGTAATTTTAGTAAATAATCCGTATATTCAGTCGAAAAGCTCTGGTTACGTCGGCACGGTTTCTTTGTATGGGATTGGATGAGGCATCTGTATCATCATCATCATCATATCAGCCGAAAGACGTCTACTGCTAGACATAGGCCTACCCAAAGCATCACCACGGTCATCAGTCCTTCTGGTGGGAGGCCTTCCAACGCAAAGTCTTCCGGTTCGCGATCGCCACTCCAGAACCTTTCTGCCCCATCGGCCATCCGTTCTGCGAGCAATGTGCCCTGCCCACTGTCACTTAAGTCTGGTAATTCTTCGGGCTATGTCGGTAACCCTGGTTCTCTTGCGGATCTCTACATTTCTGATTCGATCACGCAAGGAAACTCCGAGCATAGCCCTCTCCATTGCCCTTTGGGTGACTGTAAGCTTTCTGATGAGGCCCAATGTAACGACAACATCTCAGAGCCGTATATCGTTGGCATCTGTATGCTACTATTATATTATCTGTGCCTTTGGTAAGACTATTTGTCATACTTTCGGATTTCTGACTACCCGTAAAAACTGTCGAAGATCTTGAAATGATAGCCAGGACCGGCGCCACTTTATAGCTAACCTAACTCTGTTCTGTCTCTTGAGAGCAGTGGTGGTCAGTGGTAATGGCCGCGACTTACGAGTTGTAGGTCGTGGGTCCGAACCTAGGCAGGCGCTTTACCTTGTGTAAATCACATATATTAACTAATATTATAAAGGCCATTGTTCCTATAGCTGAAACTGTGAAGGACCTGGGAATTTACATCGACAGCACCCTTTCCTGGACTAAACAACTGCAAGAGGTCAGTCGTAAACTGTTTGCTTCTGCGGGTTCCCTGAGACGCCTTCGTAACTTTCTTCCCATCACCACTAAAATTGCGTTAGCACAATCTTTTCTTCTCCCTATCCTGAACTATGCTGATGCCAGCTATCTCGATCTCACCCAAGACCAATTGGACAAGCTTGAGCGACTTCAAAATCTCTGTATCAGGTTCATATTTGGCTTGCGCAAGTATGACCATGTTTCTGAATTTCGAACCAAGCTCAAATGGCTTCCTATTCAGCGTGAGACGTGAGACATTGTGTTAAGTATCAAGCGGTGAAACTATTTAACTGCTTGCCTAAGGATCTAAGATGTATATTATATAGAACAACCTTGTTTAAAAAGAGGCTCAGGGAATTTCTATTGAAAAAATGTTTTTATTCCGTTAATGAACTTATGATAAATGATTAATATGACTTAGGTAACCATGTAGATTATGTGAATTTCTAATGACATGTTTTAGACTATTTGAATTATTTTCGTTAGGACCTTTTTAGATTATTTATTGACATTTTATTTTTTATTGATATGTATTACATTATTAAATTTATTTGTTTGACATTATTAGATTCTCTATTGAAATTTTAACTGAATATTTTTATGACATGTATTAGATTATTTAAATGATTTTGGCTATGACATTTTTAGATTATTTATTGACATTTTATTAGATTATTTAATTATTTTGTTGGACATGTTTACATTATTTATTTGAATGGTTATGACATGTATTAGATTATTTTAATTAATTTTGGTAGTGACATTTTTGGACTATTTATTGAAGCTATGTGCAATTATCGGATGAGTTTTAATTTCTGTGGTTTGGTTTTGAAATTAGATTATATAATAAGTGGCATTTTTACGACATGTATTGTATTTAAATATATTTTGTGATGACATTTTAAGATTGTTATCGTTTTATTTTTATGATTTTTTTTTGATTGAGTTGTTTGACATTTGTAGAGTGTTTATTGAAATGGTTTAGATTATCATTATATTGGATGTGTGTTTGTTTTTGATGTATCGGATTGGTTTGATTTATTGTGGTTTTGACATGTTTTAGATTATTATTTGAAATTTGCTATGACATTTTTAGAGTATTTATTGAATTTTGTTGACATGTATTAGATTTTATTATATTGAATTAAGTAATCAATTTTTGTATATGACATGTCTAGACTATTATTATTGTTGTTCTCGATTTTTATTATTTTGGATGAAAATGTTTTTAATTGTGACAATGGATGTACTTGAATTTGATTAATATTATAAATGTAATGGTTATATTTTTGGTCCGCAGTTGAGAATTTGTTTAGGCTTGTTTTTTAATTATTTTTTGTAAACATTCAGACACAGTGTAAAATTGTTAATGAATAAATGAAATGAAAATGAAAAAAAAAATTAAAAAATGAAAATTCGCATTCGCCGGAATGCCCACATCCTTTCATTACTATATAATGTGCTCTTTAATTCTTCTAGTCCTTTATATCTTAAAGAACGCTTTCAGTTCCTCTGTGACACACATTCTCGGTCCTTGAGATCATCGGAAAACCTAAAATTAAGCATTCGTATGCATTCCACATCCTTCTTCGACAAATCTTTTACGGTTCAAGCAGCTCGTTTGTGGAATGCATTACCTATTGAGGTAAGGCGTGCGCAAACATTACCTTCATTTAAAAAAATGGTGAAGGAGCATTTCCTTTCTCTGTAACTATTCTTCTCCTTTCTCTGTTCTATATTTGATATTTATTAGTATATTATTTTATTTGTATGTATGTATTTTATGTTATAACTAAGTAATATTATTTAGTATAGTTTTTGTACACTGACAGCCCTATGTCTATCTTCTCTCGTTCAGTCCACCCAAAGGTTGTCTGTAAGAGATTGCCCTGTGCAATAAGACCGCCCATTGTACACTTATCTTTATAAATGTTTTGTCCTGTAATTATTTCAGTGGTGTACAATAAAGTTTATAATAAATAAATAAAGGCGAAAGTTTATGTGTGTTTGTATGTTAGTTACTTTTTCACGCTCAAACGGCTGGATGGATATTTATGAAATTTCGCACAGAGAACGATTATAGTCTGGAATAGCGCATAGGCTACTTTTTATTCCGGTCATATACGGGCCGAGCCTACTACGTCCTGCGCGTACAATACAACAACGCTTTCAGGATGCTATTGCGGTTGCCGCGACGTTGCAGTGCATCGGGAATGTTTGCTGCAGCTCGTACGGACAGCTTTCATGCTATCATGCGTAAGAAAACGGCTTCCTTACTGCAACGCTTGCGTGGCACTCGGAACGGCATCCTGAAAATGATTGTTGGCAGAGTAGACTGTCCCATCCAAAGACACTGGGTGGAAATAGGTATAGGTTTATTTTAAACAGAATTAAGTACTAATAACACTAACAAAGCATTTAAGCACAATCTGTTACTAACCACTAACAACTTATGGACTGTGATATAGGTCTGAAATAAAGATATTTTATTTCATTTATTTATTTTATAATGTTCCGTTCGGATAAGAAAAATTGGCAAAGCGAAGCCGCTGGCAGAAGCTTGTTATTTCATCACCACTGCTCTCAAAACGGGGAAGGAAAACATTGTGAGGAAACCGGCATGTCTTAGAACCAAAAATTCAAAGACACGTGACATCCACCTACGAGCACTGGTTACGGCCCATTCCCTCTCACGTGCAGGCCGCACGCACAACGGCCGAAAAGAGGGTCCATCTATCCTATCCACTGTCTTTTGCTTGAAAAGGAGGATAATAGAAATTATGTTCTTACTCCTCTGCCGTTCTTATAAGCTTGTCCTCATATAAATAAAAAACAAGCTGAGACCGATGACTTACTTATATTTCGTTCCGAGGCACGAAAATATTCAAACTTTTAGATGTTTAAACCATCGTTTATTTAATATTTATTACAGCCATAAAAGTTTCGCGTAACAATAAAGGTAGGCAGTTCATTGTACTAATCTCTACCTTGACATTTTGACGAGATTTGTTTTAGATAGCCATGTCAGACATATTTGATTTGAGCTTCAAATTCGTGCGATGTGTATCAATGTTTTTAGGATTCCGTAATTTCATTGCGATGGGCAGACGAGATTGTTGTCATCCCGGGTAGAACCTGGATGAGGCCCGCACAGGAACGCCCGCGCTGTCGTCTCTACATGACACTGAAAGAATAGGCGGAATTAATGTTTTATTTGCTTCCGTTTCCTTTTACGATTATAAATTCCTTATTTTCGTTACAGCAATGTTCGGTGCTTTCATAGTTTATATGCAATTTAGTAATGTTACCTAATTATTTTGTTGAATGTAGCTGTTTGAACGGAACCCTCAGTCCGTGAGACCGACTCGCACTCTGCTTGTTTTTTTGAATAGTTTAAAATATCAATCTTTCGGAATATTGGAAGACGTGGGAGAATCACAAGCCTGTAAATTAGTTTGCATATAAGTACCATTATTTTCAGCAGTTAAAGGAAATAAAAAATATATAATCATCAGCCTATTAATGTGCCCACTGCTGGGACACAGGCCTCCTCTCTGGAAGAGGGGATGGGCCGTAATCCACCACGCGGGCCCAGTGCGGGTTGGTGGTTGTCACATGTCTTCGAATTTTAAGCTTCTTTCGCGGGCCTTGAGCGCGGGGACCGAATCCAGAAATTCCGTAACGAAAAAACCTCACGCTCCCCACTGTCCATCAATGTGGACCTTATGCTAATGAGAATATGGGTCACTTTTGCTTGTCATAGAAAAGCGACCTTATTTCAATGTGAATAAGGGTATTTTTGTTTTGTTTTTAATAAGGTTTTTGAATTCTGTGGAATCTGAGTGGTGAGGGGCAGGGGGCCGGGGGGGGCTAGGTTTGTTGCACGTGTTTTCGATTTCCGTGTTGGTATTTTTAGAATGAAATTTTTTTTTGCGGGGGGAGGTAAACGTTTAAGGGGGGGGGGGTAAATCCTATCTTGTTCTCCTGGATGAAGTAGCGGAGGGCAGGGGGGCAATTTTTTGGCAGAAATGCGCTAACTCCAACCGTTTCTGAGATATGAGGGTTTTAAAATTTTTGTTGGTCGTAATTTTTTGGCCTTTTATCGGTCTCTCTGAGCTGTTTCTGTGACAATGTTGATCAATGTGGACCTTATTTCAATGTGAATAAGGGTATTTTTGTTTTAATTTTTAGAATTTTATTAATCGTAAATAAATGCGGGTTTGGCTCGCTACGTTTTTTGTTTTTTAGAGTTTTATTAATCGTAAATAAATGCGGGTTTGGCTCGCTACGTTTTCGAGTTTATAACGTTTTTAATTTTTTTGACGCATTTTCCAGGACTGGATCTAGAATAAATGCTATGCAATAGCTTTACCGCGGCAGTCCCCGAGTGCCACACGACTTTTTTTATATTTTGTTCTAGGACATGCCGGTTTCCTCACGATGTTTTCCTTCACCGTTTTGAGAGCAGTGGTGATGAAATAATTTACACTAAGTAAAGCGCCTGCCTGGGCTCGAACCCACAACCTACAACTTGTAAGTCGCGACCGATACCACTGGGCCACCACTGCTCTCCTTTACATAGATACATACATACATTGCAAGTTACATAAAAGCTTGTGAAATCGACTCCGATGGTATTACAACAAATGCTACTTGGGATGGCCACATCCAGAGACGGGCAGAACAACTCAAAAGTGTCCTCCTATCAACGTTGCATAGCATAACATAAGCATTTCACTTTTATTAGCTTGGTATGTATGTATCTATGTAACGGAAACATTGAACGTGATTTTCACCTCCTTCAAAAAGTAGTTTTTTTTTTAAATTCCTGGTGCTTCTGGATCAAGATCTGATGAGTAGTTTTTGAGTTATCCATAATATTGACTACATTGATGATGTTCTCATGTTATGTACTTTGTACATTACTATAGAACTTGCTTACTACGTACCACAAAATAAATTTAAAAAATAAAAGAGAATGCCCATGGACAGTACTTTCAAAAAAAGAATTGTGTCACAATCATTTCTGGACAATAAATTAAAGAAAAATATTTCAAGTATTTTGACTTCTTTTCTAAAAGATTCCTAGTGGGGTTCATTATCTTGAATTAATAGGTATTTAACTTCCGTTTCTCAGCTCAAACATATTCCGCCATTTATTTTAGGGTTGAGGCATGTTGACGTGATCTGACATCGTTTAATCGAACAATCGTTTTTTTGTAATCCATCTGAAACACTGAATCGATCCAAGAATCTCCTGTATCGAACCGGTTCACCTCTATAATGTTAAGAACTAATTGATTTTGAAATTGGTTTGATTTACTAGTTTAATGCAAACCAAGATAATAAATGAATCATGTTTATATAGAAATCCATTATATTAACGATTTGGTAACATGCCAATTACTGTCAGTCATTTCATTTGACAGTGACAGTCATGTGACAGTAGCCGTCTTTTCATTTGTTTTATTTGTATGTTTTGTTGCGTCGAGTTGCGTTACTTAATACTTATCTTTTATCAATACAACACCGCCGTGTGTTTGTGAAAATAGTGCTTAATAAGACAGGACTATATATTTGTGATTTCCGACATGGCTACGGCTCGAAGTTGGTGTCTCAAATGTTCTTTGATGTTGGCGCCATATATGCACAGACAAAATATTTTGCTGCATTTTAGTTCCTGATTTATATTGACCATAGTACGGGCTTGGATCTACACCGGTAAGTAAGAATAACATTGTATTGTGCTCGTAGTCGCAGCGGAAAAATATCTAATATCTTAATTTCAGTTTAGCAGATAGTTAGTGTATGACGTCGTGTAATTGTGTATGGTAACTACAAATTTGTGTATCCAACTATTGGGGAGCTAATCAATAAAAACTGTTTCCGCTGGAACTACGTCATCCCAGCAGAACCTTTTTTTTCCTATGCACGTAGAAGAAAAAAAAACATCCAATAATTAGTTTGTAACGAGAGGTAAATGTGTATGCTTGAATGAAATTTGTGTGACATAAAACTGCGGCAATAATCAAGTTTCCGCTGCGCTGACGTTTGGCAATTTGATGAAAATCATATAAAACGGCTTAGTGCAGAGTTGATTTTTTTTACGTACGTTGCTTTGAATTTGTCTGTAATGATTGATAACACAGAATTAGAAAAAAACATACCGTTCAGAAGATATACACGTAAAAGTAAAATAAGGTTATTAGGTCCAAGAACTTAAAATAGGAACACTAGAGCATAACTTATTACTTTTATTTGTATCTTTTAAGGGACTACAATGCCTTGCCAAGTTTCATTTATGTGGTCTTAATAATTAATGAGCAATGACATAATTTACTACGGCTTGAGTACTATATTGTATGACATCCGATTGCAGGACTTTTTAATGGAAAATCAAAATATAACTTATTTCGATGATTAGTTTATTAACGCAACTATTCACATCTAAAATTTCAGCTCAATACACTAAATAATTAAAGAGATATAATAAAAATACCAGAACAACCGCAATACATGGATAAACCGACCAAGTTTGAATGGCTATAAAAAAGCGGCCGTGCAGTATAAAGAGCTAACCTTCTGAAATTTCCAGTATAGCTCGTTATTGTGTTTAATAGTTTCGTACAGGTGCGTACACAATAGTTTAACAGAAAATAAAACAACTGCATTAACTTTGTATTCTTAAAAGTATTTATTAGTTAATGTTAATATAATACTTAAAAAAAAAACAATATTATTAACAAAGTAATAATAACAGAGATAGGTTCGCAGGGCAGCTTTGTGGTGAGCTGCTGGGCAGTGGCGGCCCCACGGACCAGATCTCCTGGGAGAAGTTTTGCCAGTTGACCCTCATCTTCCGCTTGCCTTTATTGGCCTGCCGGAAAGAACACTGATGGGGAACAGAGCTCCCATCTCTCGTTTGCCTTAATTGGTTGGCTTGAATGAGGATTCACAAGAGCAAAAGTGCTCGGTGGGAAGAAGTATAATCTTACTGGATGATGCTGGTAGGGATCTTTACCGTATTTCCGGGATTGGACTGATAGCCTTGGTATACCTCTCCACTCCTCAAGCACCTCCAGATATGTTTGCCCCCATGGCGCTACGTCACTCAAGTACTAAAAAGACCCTCGTCCATTAATTGAGTGTGCAAGTCACCCCCTGCCATTTTATAGCCGTGTAATTCAACAGTGGTCAGTCAGGGGCTAATAGTCATTCTATAGTTTTAGGAAATCGATCCACTAAACCTGCCAAACCCATAGCCCAATATCTTTGTCTCCATATTAACAATAGTCCTGCACCAACCGGGGATTGTCCTTGGGTGCTCTTACGTAGTGCATCTACGAATAATCATCGTTTGGTGTCACATATCATGATACATAGTTAACAGGGCCTCTGCGAGTTAGCTTCGGCCCCTGGCACGCCTTTCAAAGGTTCGGGACCCCAGTGTCCCGAGATTGTTAAAAACATTGATATAATGAATCAGTTTTTTTTATTATATATAAATAAAAAAAATATTACCTGCTGAAGCCCATATAGATTGTAAATCTTAAGTTCTACTATGTAAATTTTAGGGAGTTGGTTGTGACTGATAAACAAAAAAGAAGAGGAAGCGCGTGCTAAGAAAATACCTACCTACTTTAAATTATTCCATAGTATACTGTTGACTTTTTAAATTCGACATTTGAAATGACTACTGGTGTAAGTTTTTTTTTAATTATTACTAGCTTAATATTAAGGACATAATAATTACCTACAGTAATAACTTTTTGTAATATAAGTAATGGTAAATAAATGCATTTGTTACAGATGCAAATATTTTTTAAAGTTTAAGAAAAAAACTTTGTTACATAAAAATACAACCGACTTACTAATAAAAACACTAAAAAGTAAAAAATTACTTCAATTTAGGCAGTACTGTTGTACTGTTTTTATTTGAAAGCCAATTGTATTTTTATGGTAAATAATTTAATGAGCAAGTTCTATAGTAAGGTACCCACAATGCCCAAAGTTATGCCGGAATAGATGAACCGAATAAATGACGATGAAAAACCCGAAATGAGAGTGTGCCATGCAATGCAATTGCAGCAATCCCGAGAGATTTGCTGTTGTTTATTTAAGTGTTCTGTTATATATCTCCGAAGTTCTTTATCAGATCTTCAACAAATTTAAATGGGACCAATTCAGGAACCTACTCTTTCAAACAAAAATAATCTTCAAAATCGGTCCACAATTGACTGAGAAATCAGTACATACATATACTGCCAACGATAGAACCTCCTCCTTTTTGGAAAGTCGGTTAAAAAACAAGTGACCTACTATTTTTATCACGAAAATTATTATTTTATTTATTTATTAAGGACCTCCAACGAAAGATGTACACAAAAAACACAATGAATCGTCAATATGAAGTAATGACAAGTGCACTCCAAAACTATTAAAAAATAGTATACTAGTATTAGTTAATTGTTCAAAACTTGTGTGCACAGCTGTACCAGTCCAATAATGGCACAACACTGGACATTTTAGAACGTTAGCTCTTTATACTGCACGGCTGCTTTTTTGTAGCCATTCAAACTTGGTCGGTTTATCCATGTATTGTGGTTGTTCTGGTATTTTTATTATATCTCTTTAATTATTTAGTGTATTGAGCTGAAATTTTAGATGTGAATAGTTGCGTTAATAAACTAATCATCGAAATAAGTTATATTTTGATTTTCCATTAAAAAGTCCTGCAATCGGATGTCATACAATATAGTACTCAAGCCGTAGTAAATTATGCCATTGCTCATTAATTATTAAGACCACATAAATGAAACTTGGCAAGGCATTGTAGTCCCTTAAAAGATACAAATAAAAGTTATAAGTTATGCTCTAGTGTTCCTATTTTAAGTTCTTGGACCTAATAACCTTATTTTACTTTTACGTGTATATCTTCTGAACGGTATGTTTTTTTCTAATTCTGTGTTATCAATCATTACAGACAAATTCAAGGCAACGTACGTAAAAAAAATCAACTCTGCACTAAGCCGTTTTATATGATTTTCATCAAATTGCCAAACGTCAGCGCAGCGGAAACTTGATTATTGCCGCAGTTTTATGTCACACAAATTTCATTCAAGCATACACATTTACCTCTCGTTACAAACTAATTATTGGCTGTTTTTTTTTTCTTCTACGTGCATAGGAAAAAAAAAGTTCCGCTGGGATGACGTAGTTCCAGCGGAAACATTTTTTATTGATTAGCTCCCCAATGGTTGGATACACAAATTTGTAGTTACCATACACAATTACACGACGTCATACACTAACTATCTGCTAAACTGAAATAAAGATATTCGACATTTTTTCGCTGCGACTACGAACACCATTGTATTTCTTACCAGCACTTGAACAAATGTCTAACGAATGCAAATCTTAAATATGCTGGCATAGAGTCCATATTGCTGTGAATCTACTATAACCTAAAAAGGAACACATTTTGTTAAATATCTCTTAACTCCCGCAATGAAAATTGACTAAAGTTGGTACGTGTAATTAATTAAGGTAACATAATCAAAAAAAGGTGTTTTTATCAGGACATGCAAATGTTTCGGTCAGTACATTTCTCCAAACAAAATGGGCATTCTCCTTTGCCAAATAAAACACAACCGGCTTCCAAATAAAAACACAACAAAGTGAAAAACTTTTTCACAAAAAAATTACGGCCTTCAAAAGCGAAACACTGAAAAGTGCAAAATAACTGTCGTTTCGGAAGTCGGTGCCTCTGGTACCTCTTGTTATTTTTATCGTGTTGCGACACCTACTTCCAAAACGAAAGTTTCAGTGTTTTGCGTTTGAAGTCGTCGGTAATTTTTTTGTAAAAATGTTTTATTTACTTCATAGTACATGGGCGACCGAGCTCGGGTCAAAAAAGAGAAAAAGAATTTTTCTAAAAATGAAAGCTAGATCGATTTATCGGCTTCGAAACACCCTGCATACAAAATTTCATGAAAATCGTTGGAGCCGTTTCCGAGATTCAGATTATATATACATACAAGAATTGCTCGTTTAGGTATTATATTACATTATAACATGGTTAAACCGCAACTGCTTAGCAGCTTTTGTGACCATAAGATCAACAAGTCAATAAATATGAATGTGTAATAAGGCTAGTCATGCCTTCATTACTTTGACCTTTTCCACTACACCTTACTCACAAAGCAACCTTCTAATCTCTGACGCATGCAAAGCTATTCTAATAGAGTTAGTTCGAAGAATTTCACCTTGGATGAGTGCTTAAATTATGACAACGGTATATCGGCATGTATGATTCTCAAAGTAAGGTAAAGTCCTCTTCTCATATGGAGAAGGAAAGATCAATCACCATGCTTAGCCGATATCTGAATAACGAATATGAAATTGAGGATTTGTTAAATTCTAACACGTTATATACCTACTCCAAATTCTTAATTCAGAAACGGCCATTAGTATTATATTATAACTTGTCTCGCGATATTTTATATGTATTTTAAAGAAATAAATCAGTTGGTAAATTTTTATCTGGTTCCGAAAATTCTCTCACATGAAGACACACTATCGCTGAGTGTCAGCTATTTATCACGAAAGAAACGCGGTTTCTAAGGTGTAGGCTCGGGAACGAAGCTTTTAATCACGAAAGAAACGCGGTTTCTAAGGTGTAGGCTCGGGTACGAAGTTTTTAATCACGAAAGAAACGCGGTTTCTAAGGTGTAGGCTCGGAAACGAAGCTTTTAATCACGAAAGAAACGCTGTTTCTAAGGTGTAGGCTCGGGAACGAAGCTTTTAATCACGAAAGAAACGCGGTTTCTAAGGCGTAGGCTCGGGAACGAAGCTTTTTATCACGTAAAAAACGCGGTTTCTGAGGTGTAAGCTCGGGAACGAAGCTTTTAATCACGAAATAAACGCAGTTTCTAAGGCGTAGGCTTGGCAACGAAGCTTTTTATCACGAAAGAAACGGGGTTTCTGAGGTGTAAGCTCGGGAACGAAGCTTTTAATCACGAAATAAACGCGGTTTCTAAGGCGTAGGCTTGGCAACGAAGCTTTTTATCACGAAAGAAACGGGGTTTCTGAGGTGTAAGCTCGAAAACGAAGCTTTTGTCTTTTATTTTTTATAGCTTGAAGAGTTAGCAAGCTGAAGTAGCAATGGGCCGATAGCCATTGAAGTAAATGTGTCCTTGAAAATTGGCTAACTTTGCGTGGGACGTCCCTTAACGTGCAAAACAAATATTTTTTAACCGACTTTCCAAAATGTGTTTTTTTTTTGTGTTTGTTCACTGATTACTCCGTAGATTATGGACCGATTTTGGCAATTCTTCTTTTGTTTGAAAGGGTATACTCTCGAGGAGGTCCCATTGTCACCAGAACAGGATCTGATGAAGGGATCCCATGGAAACCGAGAGAACTCCTCACTTTTAGGTTTAAAGGTTACTTTAGATCTTGCAGACAGAAATAGGAGCCCCTTTACTTCTGAGTCAACGCAAGTGACGTTCCACCAACGAAAGCGTTAATAATGTAAAGGATTGCCAAACACAATGGAAAAGAAAGAAAAAAGAAAGAAAAAAAATATTTATTTATGACCCGCACAGGAGACAAATACGAAGCGAGAAATATGCATAAAATTAAAAAGTAATAAAAAAAAACCAAGTGCGAGACCAAAAAGGCTATCTTAGCATGTACAGCGATATCCAAAAAAGAAAATAACGCCGCGCTGATATTCTGATAGGACCCACTGTTGATGCCACGGATACACTTACGGAAACCGAAAATACTTAAATAATAAAATAAAATAACAAAGTTGAATAAACACAGAAGGTGGGTCAAAGTATGTATATATGTATATATATATATATATATAATTAAAATCTATAAATAAAACATATTAAATGTAGGTAGACCTATGTACAAAGTCCGCGATGCTCAATCCGTGATCAATCGTTTACATTTTGGCATTTCAACTATAGCCATTGCTGACAGCATGACACCTGCCTAGAGCCTCTGGTGCTGTTAGAAACAACGCCCTGAACCTTTTACCACGAATTCAATATTAAATCGTCAACATTACCATAATAATGAAATCATCAGCTAGCTGACAATTGACACGGCACACCCATCCTATTATTATGTGACTTAACCTTAACGCCCTACGCCTACAGACACGCCGCGAGCTAAATATAATGACTACATACATATTGTTAAACATAGATATTAACATATGTTTGAATATGACTGTCTGTGAATTTGTAGATTTGAAATAGTACTGCTCTCATCTGTGGGACGGATCTGCTGAATACCAAAGCTTAAAGCACTTGCGTGGATTATAAAAAAAACTTTTACAAAAAAATACTACCGACTTCCAAATAAGAAAACTACAAAGTGTAAAATAACTTTATTTTTTGAAGTCGGTGTCTTTGGTAGGTACCAATTTTTGCATTATGGACACTGACTTCCAAAAATAAAGTTATTGTTCACTTTGTAGTTTTCTTATTTGGAAGTCGGTAGTATTTTTTGCAAATGTTTTTTTTTATTTTCACTTTTTGGTTGTATGTACCTAATAGGCAAGTAGTTAAGTAAGATACTTATAATGCCAGAATAGATTACCCGAATATCATGAAACTGAACATAACCGGTGAAATGACAGTGTACCAAGGTGAACTGTACATCTGCGTACCCCTTTAGAGCGTGCTGGCGTAATGTTATGTTATGAAATAGTATAAACAATAAACAGACGAGAAACAAACAAGAGATTGCAGTGATCCCGAGAGATTTGCCGTTATTTATTGAAGAGTTATGTTGTATATCTCCGAGGTTCATCATCAGATCTTCACCAAATTAAAATGGGACCAATTTCGGAACATACAATTTAAAAAAAAAAAACAAAATCGGCCCACAATTGACGGAGTTATAGGTGAACAAAAAAAAATACGTATACAATGTCGAACATTGAACCTCCTCCTTTTTGGTAAGTAGGTTAACAAAATAGGCCATGAGGCTCATCGGCAATGAGGCACTGGTCGATTCAAAGCTCCAGAACCTTGAACATCGTCGCTGAGTTGCCAGGTTGTCGGTTTTTATCGGTTTCATTTCGGGGAGTGTGCGATGGAACTGCACAATTTAGTTCCGCTTAGCTCGTTTTGTCATCGGACTTCAAGACGTACGGCGATGCGCCATCCTCACCTATGAGATAACATCATGTTTAAAAATTTTCCAATTGTTTGTTTGTCTACTATCTCACTTGATGGTAAGCGATAATAAGGTCGACGGTGAAGCACGCTTGCCTAGAAGTAACCTATTCACTCTTGACTTAAAGACCCCGAGGTTGTAGCTATCATGAAACACAGACTCCGGCAGGGAATTCCACTCCTTAGCTGTACGCATAATGAAAGTATTCCCAAAACGTTTAGTGCGTTTGGGTGGGATGTCCACCATGTACCAATGGCGCATCACCGTACGTCTGGTACCCATATACAGACAGTCTTTTGTTTTTATTTCAAAATATTAGTTTAGATCCATAAGTGAGTCATTTCTAAATGACACACTGACACGCAAGGATTGTAAGCCTCAAGGTTGTTAAGAGAAAATGACACTGGCGTCAAGTTGCCGTTGATTAGGCATAGAATCGGATGGGTGGCTAGATGCTTTGTTGTTTTTTAAAGGTCATTGCTATGGGTTTAAGGATGACTCTTGATTTGTAGGTTTTCCTTTGTGCATACATATTGCCTCGTTCGCGAATTTCTCACAGGGCATGGTAACTTTAACTCGCCTTTATGTCAGTGTTCTACATCTGACTGCGAATATGTAGAAATCTGTATATTATATCTTATGGGAGTGTATTCTTTGGCGTGTGTGTATTAGTGTATTCTTTACTATACGGACCTTCTGGAAACTAGAACAAATTTCCGTGCATTCAAGCGTTTTTGCCATACCTATTATTGGAATCAAATATAACAGCTCGCAATGTTAGGACCCATTAATATTAATGCTAATTTTTGTCCGTAGTGCTAGGCAACGGAGCTTATCCCAGTTGTAAACGATCCTTTGTGCCTATTGGCCTTGTTTGTTCTGTCTCCTGCTTGATATGGAGGGAAGTATAAATTTGTATTTTTCCTAATCCTCCGTTATTCTTTTCTGATTAATTTCGTTGCGAGATCCAAGACAGTTAAATTCATTCTCCGAGACTTCGTCAAGCTTCATTGCTTCGGCGCTTTTCTGGTGGTCGCTACTGTTGATTCTGGCTTTCGGGAGTTGCAGTGGTTTGGGTTTGATTCCTAGTTCAGGCAAAAGGTGATTTTGAGTTTTTCCATTAGGAACTTCTCAGTAGGAGCCCGGAGGTTGGAAGTTCGCCGTGTTACACACCCGTGACTCGGTAAGTACCTCGTTAAGCCGTGGTCCTGCACCTGATCACTCTCCAGTCGTGTCGGATTGCCGTCCCATTGAAGTATGAGAGTGATAACAGAAAGTGCACTTGTGTTAGCGTGTGCGCACACACTTGTATTATAATATCGCCCGCGCCGATGACTAGTCTTATAATCAAATTGGTCGCCGTGGCCAAAATCGGTCTGGATGACTCATAATCATCATCATCAGCATTTTCAATGTGCCCATTGCTGGGACACATGCCTCCACTATGTGAGAGGGAATGCACGGAAACTCCGAGCATAGCCCTCTCCATTGCCCTTTGAGTGACTGTAATCTTTCTGATGAGGCCCATTGTAAGCGAGCACGTCTCAGAGCCATAGGTCATAACTGGCAACACACACTGGTCATAGACTTTCGTCTTGAGACACTATGGTAAGTTGTACGAGAAGATACCGCGCAACGCTGTCCAGCCGAGTCGGATTTGACGGTTGACCTCTTTCTCGAAGATGAAACCAATGTAGATAACTTTTATACATAAAAATTGTGCGTAACTTGAAGTATTACTTAGTTTTTGTTTCATCGCAATTGGTTTACTCTATAAAAAGGTATACGAATTTAAAGTGTTCAAGGATTAAAATATCACAGCACACACAAATCAGATACTCGGACACTTGGACTCCATATTCGATAGATGGCGTTGTGCATTTAATGTCATTTTCTCAATGGCGGTGTTAAGCATCTCCGCGGAAGAATGACCCTAGAAAAAAAATTGGTAGGTAGGTAGGGTAGACAGTTGATGAGATTGAACGAAGCCGCGGGCACCGCTAGTTATTAATAAGTACGAGTAATATAAATGCGAAAGTAACTCAGTCGTCCCGTCTGTTTGTTTGACACGTTTTCATGCCTAAACCGCTGAACCAATTTTGAAGATTTTTGGTATAGAGTTAGACTGGATCTTGGAAAACGACAAAGGATACTTTTAATGCCTAGAGGACGTTGTCTTGGATAAATTTCCAACTTATATATATATATTAATATACCTCATTCTTAAATAGCAGTGAGCAGGGCACATTGTTCGCAAAACGGGTGATCGAGGGGGCCAAAAACTTCTGGAGTGGTGACCACGTACCGTAAGACGCAACGTTGGATGGCCTCCGCGTAAGTGGAGCGACGACCTAGCAAAGGGTCCGGGAATCCTCTGGGTGCGAAACACACAGGACCGGTCAATGTGGTGACAATTGGAGAAGGCAGTTGGAAGTTGAAATAAAATATCTTTGTCTTTGTAATAACAAAGACAAAGATATTTTATTTCAACTAGGCCACCAAGCGGCACTTTTGAACGTTAGATACATTCAAATTTACAGGGAATAAAAAAATATTCTACCGTGCATTCGGAAAGTGGCTTGTAATGGAGAAGAACGCACAAGAAACTCCATACTTACTCTTTTAAAAGAATAATAGTTTTTTTACAATATTTAGGTACAAAAGTACATTTATTAATAAATTCATATGTTTGAGGACAATGCACCCAGAATCACTACACTATATACTATACTACGTACAGGTACAAAGTATTAAAAGTACTCGTAAGTAAGTATATGTATACTTGTACTGTGCAGTTACATAACAGGTACTAGAAAAACATTAGCATCCGAAGCAGTTAAGTTAAGACGAATCCCGACTAACGGCGCCCGTTCACGAACATGACGTATGAATCGGCACCACCCAGCTCAACCATCATGAAGGGAACCGAATGATCCAACATACGCGCCACCATCAGAGAGACATTTGAGAGAGCATGACACACTCAACTGCCAGGGCACACACAAGTCAACGAACGACACCGAGGTACAGCAAATGGTAGATTTACAGTTGGGTACAGAGTACTCACACACGTGCTGCGCAGTTACTAAAAGAAATTGAGTCATATGTTCAGCAGAGGCCGGTTTTCGGCTGAAATGAATATGATGAATATAATAGGGAAGACAGGCGATTCACCATTCATAAGATGACACTTTAGGCAATCTCTTAAATCTACAGTCCTACCTCAACAATGAATTAAGCAATAATAATCCGTCCGCAAATATATGTGGCGCCTCCTCTCTCTCTAAGGCCACAGTGTGGGTGACTCAAATATTGGCCCACCAACGAAAATTAACAGCCGCCATATTGGACCAGCGATAATTTGTCAAATGTTTGCATTTGGGCTCCTAATGAGTAATGTTATCATTGGCTTAACCTTTTTCTAAATATATTGTGCTACCATTTTAAATAGAAGTGGGTGAAATTCAGTTATTTTTAAGCAACCAACTGCTGCTTGAAGTTATAAATCTTGTGCTACCAATTTAACTGGATGTTGCAAGATATCTTTAAAATAAGTATTTAAAAGGAATTGAGGTTTGGCTCTCGCCTATTTCCTCCTCCAATATTAAACCAATTTAAAAGATATTCCATAAACAGAAAAACTTTTTACAAAAAATACAACCGACTTCCAAATAAAAACACTACAAAGTGAAAAATAACTTCAATATCGGAAGCCGGTGTTTGTGTTTTCGTTTCTTTATTTTTTGACACCGACTTCCGAAATAGAAGTTATTTTTCACTTTGTAGTGTTTTTATTTGGAAGTCGGTTGTATTTTTTGTAAAAAGTTTTTTTTATTTTTTACTTTTTAGTTGTGGGTACATAACGGACCAATTCTGCAAAGTGAAGCCAGAATAGATTAACCCAGAAACAAGAAGCTTAAACAAAAACGGTGGAATTAGAGTATTCCAGGGTGAACTGTTCACACCTGCGTACCCCTTTAGAGCGTGCTAGTGTGATGTTATGTTATAAAACGATGTAAACAATAAACAGACATGCGATTGCAGCTATCCCGAGTGATTTGCCGACATTTACTGAAGAGTTCCGATGTATATCTCCGAAGGTCTTCATCAGATCTTAATCAAAATGGGACCACATAACAAGCACCAGCTTTCAAATAAAAAAAGAATCATCAAAATCGGGTCATCCAGTAAGAAGTTCTGAGGTAACACACATAAAAAAAAAAATACTGTCGAATTGAAAACCTCCTCCTTTTTTGTGAAGTCGGTTAAAAAGGTTAACATATGGCCACAGTATATATCTTTCTTTTTCAGTTTATGTCGGGCTGAGTTCGCTGGTTTTTTTTTTTTATTATTATTGATAGGCTTGCGCTTGACCACTATCTCACCTGATGGTAAGCGATGATGTGGTCGACGATGAAGCACGCTTGCCTAGAAGAAACCTATTCACTCTTGACTTAAAGAATCCCAGATTGTAGCTATCAGGAAATACAGACTCCGGCAGGGAATTCCACTCCTTTGCTGTACGCATAATAAAAGAATTCCCAAAACGTTTGGTGCGTATGGGTGGGATGTCCACCAGGTACCGATGACGCAACGCCGTACGTCTTGTAGTCCGATGATGGAACGGGCTAGGAGGAATTAGTTCATGCAATTCCAACGCACACTCCCCGAAATGCAACCGATAAAAAACCGACAGACTGGCAACTCGGCGCCGATGTTCGAGGTTCAGGAGCCTAGATTCGGCCAATACTTCATTGTCGATGAGCCTCTTAGCCCGTCTTTCGATCGCATCAAGTGCATCCAGCTGGTACTTGGCAGATCCGTCCCAGAGATGAGAGCAGTATTCCATGCATGATCGAACTTGCGCTTGATATAAGTTGAGCAGCTGTTCTGGCGTCTCACCTTCGCGAGGATCCCCAATTTTTTGGCAGCCAGCTGAGCTTTTGCCTCAACGAATGGACCAAAATTGAGCGTCGATGTCAACGTAATGCCAAGAATCACAAGATGGTCAGTTATCGGCACGGTCACACCTCTGAAATAAGGAGCCGGGTGGAATTGGCTCCTTTTAGCGGAAAAAAGACACGCCTGGGTCTTAGCAGCATTGAACTTGACCAGATTGGCATCGTTCCATTCGGAGACTGCCTCCAAGGTCAGATTCAAGCGCCCAACCATGGCCTCCCGGAGAGACTGGATCTGAGGTCCAGTAGCGCGCACGTCGGACACGTATCTCTCAGCTACAGTGCTGTCGTCTGCATACCCAAAGGTGCCGGGTTTTAGCAGATCATTTATGTGCAGCAAGAACAACGTTGCTGAGAGTACCGACCCCCGTGGGACCCCAGCATTAATATCCAGTAGTTCAGACGAGCTGCCATCAATAACCACTCGAATGGACCGGCCCCTCAGGAAGTCTGCAATCCAATCGCACAGACCACTGGGCAAACCGAATGAAGGAAGCTTACCAATAAGGCTTTCATGCCAGACCCTGTCAAAAGCCTTCGAGATGTCGAGGGAGACGGCAAGCGCTTCCCCGTGTCTCTCTATGGCCTCACTCCAGATGTGAATGGCATACGCTAGAAGATCCCCAGTTGACCGATTTTGGCGGAAGCCATATTGGCGGTCACTGAGGATGTCGTTAGCTTCTAGGTATGCCAGGAGCTTGGAATTAAGCACTCGTTCCATACTCTTGCAGAGGATGGACGTTATTGAAATGGGTCTGTAGTTGGCCGGGTCAGCCCGACTGCCCTTCTTGGGCACAGGCTGAACGTTAGCTTGCTTCCAGGCATTCGGCACTTTTCCCGTCTCATATGAAAGGCGAAACAGGCGTGTCAGGATCGGAGACAATTCAGGCGCACAGGTTCTGAGAACAATTGCTGGAATTCCGTCGGGGCCACTAGCTTTGTTCACGTCAAGATTGCGCAGCACCCTACGAACGTCCTTTTGATGTATGCGAATGTCCGACATACTCGTCTCGCAACAATCAGGAGAAGGAGTGGGCCGCGCGTCACCAGAATCCAGACGCGAAGATTCCGCAAAAAGAGAGGCAAACAAGTTTGCTTTCTCCTCAGCAGAGTGGGCCAGTGACCCGTCGGGCTTCAGCAGTGGTGGTAGTGAGGGACGGCAGAAGCTCGATTCAACCGACTTAGCCAGGGACCAAAACGCTTTACTACCCGCTGGGTAGGAAGCAAGTTTGGTCCCAATACGGCTTATGTGGTCAAACCGAGATCTTCGCATCACCTTCTTGCAGGACTTGGCAGCCCTATTGTAGGCTCTCTTGCGCTGACCCACGTCGCCCGCTTTGCGCTTCCGAGCGTCGACCCATGCCAGGTACGCCTCATGTTTGAGCGTGTTGGCGCGCTTGCACTCGGCGCCAAACCATGGCCGGTCAGCGCTAGACATTGCAACGTCAGAGAACGGAATGAAGTACTCCATTCCCTGACGCAACACATCCGACACGGCGTCCGCACACGACGAAGGATCAACCAAAGAGAAGCAAGTAGGCTGCCAAGGATACGATGCGAAAAAAGAACGCATCCCATCCCAATCTGCTGACTTGTACCGCCAAACCCGCCGAGCGCCTCATGGGTTGGGATCGGGTGGGGAGTGGACGGATACAGACTTCACCAGACAATGGTCGGAACTACCCAAAGGTGAAGATACCGACACCGAGTAGCGGTCTGGATCTGTAGTCAGCAGAAGGTCCAAGCAATTGGCTGTGTGCGAATCAACATCCACCTTCGTTGCTCCCTGGACCAGCTGGGCGAGATTTAACGCAAGCGCAAGCTTTTTCGTCTCCCGCCCAGCATGATCAGTGCGCTGGTACGGGAAAAGCCACTCCTGGTGGTGGGCATTGAAGTCCCCCAGTAACACCAATTGGGCAGAAGGGTACCGCTGCTGTGCCGTATCAGCCGCCTCACTAAGGTATTCAGTGAGCCTTGTTGTCTCCTGATCCCCACTGTGCGAGCGGTAGACACAGGCGTAAACAATTTTATCAAGACCCATGTCCACCAAAGCCCACAGCACAGAGAACCTAGAGTCCTCAAGGTTTCGGAGACGCCGATAACAGATGTCGTCTCGGGCGTACATGCATACACCCGCGCGTTGCTTAAAATTGTGCTCCAGGGTATACCCTGGGTATGTTAGGTACGATACATCTGACGGACATCTGATCTGCGTCTCCGAAAGAAAAAAGAGAGCCGGCTTATCAGTCTCTAGGTGATGATGGACTGCTATGAGATTTGAGTGCAGACCTCTGATGTTAGTGAGGTGCACTTTGAGTGGGAGGGGGTGCTGCCGCTGTTCAACTTTGAACATTTTTCTCTTTTTCATTATTTGAGTGAGTGAAGAAAGGTTAGGAGAGGGAAGTGAGATGTGGCTCCACGCTGCTTACCTTCAGACACGCACTGAATGGACGCCATCATTGGGGGACTAGTCTGGAGACTTCGGGGACGCCCGAGCCCCCCCCGGGAATGACCATCGGGCCCTCCCTTCTGGTCGCCAACCAGCACGATGGTGCATTCCGGGATTTTTCGTCAGTTGGCGGGGCAGCCTTTCGTGTGGGGCTGGCACACTACTTGGGCCTCCTGCGGTCGGCCAGCGGTGCACCGTGCCTCGGATCCCGCTACCCTCCGCGACCAGTCACCCGATACGCCCATAACAGCACGTGCCAGGCTGGTCTGTCTGCAATGGAACCTCCATCTCGACCAATCTCCTGAAGTGGCTACACCGGGCATCGCACCGGAACACGGCTAGGCCGCTTGGTGGTACGTCTTTGCCCGGTGGGTGGTCGCAAGCCTTCGGCCGAAGCCTACCACCAGTTATTGTCACCTGATTGGCACCACCCGGGGACCACGTGTAGGGTATCGCATGGGGTACTTTCCTACGGACGTGGGTGACTCGGCCCCCAAAGGGAGCTTTGCTCGCTCACTTCAGCTCCCGTCATCCCCTTCGAACCTAACCTGGACTAATTCGTTGAAATTTCTAATGTATGGCAGTTATTAATAAATCATTTGTATGACAATCAAAAATAAATACGTAAACACACACAAGACTGCGTGAAGAAGGTTTTGCAGCGATACGTTTCTGTCACTAAATTTTGTAGCACAATATATTGACTTAAGACACTATTTCAATTTTAAATTGAAAATGCTACCAAGTAAACCGGCTATAATAATTTGTGACCAAATAATATTCCGTAAAATATTGTTTCGGTGTGGTGAAAATATGGCAAATAAATCATTTGGCAAATCAAAAAAGTTTTAAAGAGGCTTCGGTCAAAAGCAAAAAGTTATTTTGTAAATCGCTGAAATGTACTTCAGTAAAATAATACATATGCCACATGATACTCCGATGATCTGAAAATATGTCAAATAATGCATATAGCAAAAAAGACGCCAGTTTTCGGTAAAATTAAATTCGACAGCATTTCCTCTTAAATGTAGTTGTGGTGCACCCTGGACAGTCAGCCCCACTAACACCTTGCTGACTAAGCATATTTTAACCCTGGCATGAGATAACTCATAAGTAACATTGTAGGTACCAAAATGATGATAATATGTCGTGGTGGCCCAGTGGCTAAGACCTCGCCTCTCCTGCTTGAGGTCATGGGTTCAAATCCAGGCAAGTATCGCAGTGACTTTTTCAATTCATATGCACTTTCTGAGTATCTAGGACATCGCTGACAAAGGTTAAGGAAAACATAGTGACGCAACCTGGACTTCTTTTTTACAAAAAATTACAACCGACTTTCAAATAAAAACACTACAAAGTGAAAAATAAATAGTTTAAATTTTTCACTTTTTAGTAGTTTTTAGTTGTGGTACATATCTATAATGCCCACACAGTTATTCCAGAATAGATAACCCCAATAACATGAAACTTGAACATAACTGGTGCAATTAGACAGTACCAGGGTGAACTGTACACATCTGCGTACCCCTTTAGAGCATACCGGCGTGATGTGTTCTAAAATGGTGTAAACAATAAACAAAAAAGTCCTCTAAATTGTATGAGTGCCCATACAACTTAGAGGACCATCTTAATTGGCGTCAACTATGTATGTATGGGAACACCCTATAATTTTCTTTCTTTTATTTTTTTGGAATTTTCGACCCAAATCTATAGGGTACTTCCGGTTGACCTTGAATTGTCTATTTATTTAATTAAAAGCACACAAGTAAACGGAAAACTCCGGCAAAAAATACGTTAAAATTAAGGTAAATTTTGGTACTTACAAGTTTTCGCGAAAATCTAAATTTGCCCATGTCTTGTTATCCTATTGACTCAGGATTTTGATTTGTATACACCTAATAAGGACTGTCGACCTCAGTATCTGGTATAAATCTGAACTTGCTAGGTCCACCCAATCCTGAAAAATTCGGTGGTGACACACGGACAGACAGACGGACAAGTGTGGTCTTATAAGGGAAAGGAACCTAAATACAAATTTTCAGTCAACTATTGAGAATCTCCTCCTTCTTGAAGTCGGCCGAAAAACTTCGTCCAGTCTTACCAAAGCGTTACCTAGTTGCGTTGTCATGGAGGTCAGAGAAGCGCCATGTAAAATACTGCTAATCATCTGCATCATATAGACTAGAAGCTGACCTTCACACAGATGACTATGACGTAGGTAACTCCGAAGTGGACCTAGGTCACAGCTGCCTTACGACAAAGGAAAATACGCAGTGAGCAAGCGTGGTTATCAATTTCTTCTCCGTTTAAGAGGCCTTGACCATGTAGTGAATCAGTATCCAAAATCATTTATTACCCAAATATATACAAATAAGATGTTTTTTTGGTGTACATGTTATTTCTCTTTTACATTTTTTTTAAAATAATAAATGATTTTATATCTGTAAGTTGGTTTGTACAAACACTTTTACATGTCGATCATATTTTTTTAAATACTAGATGAGGTCGGCGTTTCCTATCTGACTACTCTGAGAAGAAAGGCCGAAACAAACTCAGAGATCACAGTCTCTTTTAAAGTCCAGACAAAATCTTGGTTACATCATGTGAAGACCATGTAGACTGATGTCTGAAATGGTCTTTTGAGGAAAGAACCACCCAGATTGAGTGTACCTGTCCAGTCAGTGCACGCATTTGTCAATAACCGAGCAGCTCAACTCAGAATTTAAGGAGCTCAACGATTCGACGAACAATACCAAAGAAAGGACATTCGGTTAGGCCGCATAAACTATTCAAACTGCCAGACCATGATTAAAAACTAAGATAAATTAAAATTAGAAACAAAAACAAAGAATGATCCACATAGTCTTCACATTCACAATAATTAAAATGTAAAAATATAATACTCTAAAAAGTAAATATTCTTGTCATTGAAAGAAAACCAAAAAAAAAAGTATAAAATAATTGCAAATATCACGGTGCAAAATATAAAGAAAAAAAACCGGCCAAGTGCGAGTCGGACTCGCGCACGAAGGGTTCCGTACCATTATCACAAAAAAACGGCAAAAAAATCACGTTTGTTGTATGGGAGCCCCACTCAAATATTTATTTTATTCTGTTTTTAGTATTTGTTGTTATAGCGGCAACAGAAATACACCATCTGTGAAAATTTCAACTGTCTAGCTATCACGGTTCATGAGATACAGCCTGGTGACAGACAGACGGACAGACAGACGGACCGCGGAGTCTCAGTAATAGGGTCCCATTTTTACCCTTTGGGTACGGAACCCTAACACAATTAATTGGAGTGTTAGTAGTTCATTTACAACAAAAAAAACATACATATTATATAGTTAATATCATCGTAATAGTTTAATATCATCATCATCATTAGCCTTTGTTCCCACTGCTGGGACACAAGCCTCCTCTCTGTGAGAGGGGATGGGCCATAATCCACCACGCGGGCCCAGTGCGGGGTTGGTGGATGTCACATGTCTTCGATTTTTTGGTTCTAGGACATATGTTTAGGTTTGAAGATATGAATTTCCCATAAGAACTTATAAATAACAGTTCACTTATAATGAGATACAGAGTTAATTTAATCTAAATAATAATATAATATTTGCCTCTGAGGCTTTGGCGATTTTATAGGGTACATACGTGCTTTTTCATTAACATATTTAAGAGTACACTCTTACATATGTTAATATTATCACACCTCTTTATATCCTCTGGTAAATCATTGCAAAGCTGTGCTCCCTCCACTAATACTGTTTTTTTGCCATAATCAGTATATTTACGAAAATATTTAATATATATTGGAACAGTAACAGCTTACAATATTATCCTGATTGATTTTGTCCTGTATCTGAGTCAACGTCGCCTTGAGATAGCTCGGTGAGTCAACGGTGATTCGAATTTGTATTTTTTTAATGATTTCCGTGAAGTGTA
The DNA here is from genome assembly GCA_964057195.1 of Orthosia cruda. NCBI lineage: Eukaryota > Metazoa > Arthropoda > Insecta > Lepidoptera > Noctuidae > Orthosia > Orthosia cruda. Next base: position 2,767,796 of record OZ059852.1, on the reverse strand, counting down.
AGTGCCAAAACTTTCAAGGTTTTATTGGAGATGAGCCTAGCGTCACGTATGCAAAATTTTGTGATACAAGACATAACACCGATTAAAAACATCTGTGACTCTTTCAATATCACTACTTTCTAAGTTATTTCAAGGCACATTATTTGGAGAGGTAATCTGCTGGATGCAAGCACAGGATCCGTCAATTCAGTGATGCTTTTGGGAGGCTTATGTCCAGCAGTGGACATCTTTAAGCTGAAATGACGACTATTTTTTGTAAAGGGTAAATTAATAATTTATTTATTTATTTCTTACCACAAATTTACAGACGAAAAATTAAAGAGTCTACAGATACAATTGTACAATTAATTTGTGGAAGACTGGTGCCTAAACTAAGTTTTTTAGAAAACCTGTATGTTAGTTCACCAGTTTTACCAAAGTTTTACATTATAATTGTCAACTAGAGACTGAACTGATTCACATAAAAATCTCATGCATTATAACATTGCAAATTTTGCTCATAAAAATTTTATTTCCAAAAATGAGGTAAGACAGAGAAAGAGAAAACACTATTCTACAAAAAAAAAAAACAACCTACTTCCAAAAACACTACAAAAGGAAAAAACATATTCATTTTCGGAAGTCGGCGTCAAAAAAAGAAAAAACAAAAACAGGAACACATTAGGTTTTCATTTTTCACTTTTTGGTTGTGGTACACATTAATGAACAAGTTCTTTATTAAGATACCATAATGCACAAAGTAATGACAGAAAAGATTACGTAACGCTTACGGTTATTCAGTAACATAAAACTTGCATATAACCAGTGATATGAGAGTGTACCAGGGTGAATGTACACATCTACGTACCCCTTTAGAGCGTACCGGCGTGATATTATGGTTAAATTGGCATACGATTGCAGCAATGCCGCGAGATTTGCCGTTGTTTATTGAAAACTTATGTTGCCAAAGTTCTTCATTTCTATTAAAAAGGCGGTTAAAACTGAATTTCTATGTGTAAGTCCCTTGTTATAGGAAGCTACCCCATTTCTATCAGCCAGCCACAATTCAAAACTCCGGACTGCTACTTAGAATTTCTCATAAAAAAATCTTGGGAACTTCCCAGGACCTCACAGTCAGCAGTCGCACTTCCAATCACTGAGGCTGTAACAAGAAACCGTATTAAAAACTTAAGTTACACATTACACTAAAGATTAAATAATAAAATAATGTGATACAATATTATGAAAGTATCTTGAATCACTACTTGTGTTGCGAAATTTGAAAACCCATAATATACGCAATGTCATAATTTTAAATTTATGTGCGTTTGTAAAAATAAAGTCTCCCTTTCTCCCTTGTATGTTGCAAGAAGTGACTAAGGGATTATTCGAAGGTATTTATAGTATTATGACATATATTTGTGAAATAGTTTAAATCCGGAGTATGACAGTCCCGGCTGTCACATTTATCGTAAGCACGCAAGAGGTCAACCGTCGAATCCGACTCGGATGGGCAGCATTCGGGAAGTTACGCGGTATCTTCTCGTCCAACTTACCGCAGTGTCTCAAGACGAAAGTCTATGACCAGTGTGTGTTGCCAGTTATGACATAATATGGCTCTGAGACGTAGTCGCTCACAATGGGCATCATCAGAAAGCTCACAGTCACCCAAAGGGCAATGGAGAGGGCCATGCTCGGAGTATCCTTGCGTGATCGAATCAGAAATGTAGAGATCCGCAAGAGAACCAAGGTTACCGAATGCTAACGCGGTACTATCCCTGCGTCCGCTCAGAGCCAGAATATCAACTTTTAACCTCCTTTTGGAAGGTTTTGTTTGCAAAATATTTTTGATTTACATATCCTAAGTAAGTTAAGAAAAAAATCTAATCATCAATTTAACCTAGCCGTTATTGAGGTGTAAGTAGCCTTTAGGAATTAATCGTTTTACGACGCTAACCGTCCTTAACCAGGTCATCAGACCATCTAGTTGGAGGATTTATAACGTGAAGTCAATTGTCTCTCTGATGGTGGCGCGTGTGTTGGATCATTCAGTTCCCTTCATGATGGTTGAGCTGAGTGGTGCCGATTCACGCGTCTTGTTCGTGAATGGGCGCCGTTTATATTGGTCATAACGTAACTGCTTCGGATGTTAATGTTTTTCTAGTACCTTTTATATTTAATAACTGCGCAGTACATGTGTGATAATGATTTGTTTTAATTATTTATACCTGTACGTAGTATAGTGTGTAGTGCTATTGGGTGCATCGTCCTGACATATGAATTTGTTAATGTATGTACTTATGTAAATATTGTAAATTGTATGGAGTTTCTTGTGCGTTCTTCTCCGTAACAAGCTACATTGCCTAATGCACGGTAGAATCAATTTTTATTACTTACAGTTTTTTTTTTTGTTGACGTTCAAAAGCGCCGCTTAATGGCCTTTTTGAAATAAATATATTTGACGTTGACTTTGAACGTCTTCCGGTTCGCGGTCACCACTCCAGAACTCAAAGTACTGCAAGTGGAGTTTTGGGACACGGCTACCAAGCACGACAGGGAATAAAAAAAAAAGTGGTGAATCCTGTGATACTACGATCCACGACATAATTGGGTAACTCGTTTGTAAGGAAGCCTATGATAATTTCGCAAGATTAATAAAACCGACCATTCTAATCCTTTATAGGAAGTTGAAACCCGTTTCATTGACACGTCAAGATGTTTTCTTGCAAGCCACAATTATGAATAATTAGCCTCATTAAAAACACGCGACGTACTCGTAAACAATAGTTTAACTAATTATAACAGATCGATTCGTGTGATGGCAATACTTTTTACTGTGATTCTGATGTAAATCTTGTAGATCATATCTGTTCTGTAAAAACTTGTGATGGAAATGGTCGATTGCGATACAAAATCTGCCTAGAGACGTTTTCCAAGCAAGCTAGGTTCTGTTTCGAGTCTATTCGGCAGCTGAGTACCAGTTTTAACCCCCAACGGAAAAAGAGGGGTGTTATACGTTTGACGTCTATATGTGTATCTGTCTGTGGCATCATAACTCCTGAACGGATGAACCGATTTCGATTTAGTTTTGCGACGAGCTGTCCCTCCTCGGTTTCCTCTTCGCTTCACCGTGGGTGACCAAGCCACGGATACTGAGTCCCACTGCCTCGACAATGCGGGACTGTCACTTACAAGTCCGTCTGTCTGTCCGTCTGTCACCTGGTCGTCGTCTGGCACACAATTTAGTTCCGAAGTTTTTTACTAACTTCCCATTGAGCTATGAACTTGAAATTTGGCGATAATGTATAATATTACGTATATTTTATTAACAAGTAAAAATATATTGATATATTGGTACGGAACACTCCATGTGATAGATAGATAGATAGATAAAACATTTATTTAGTGCACACAAAAGACACAGCACAAAACACAAAATCACAATTAAATTTTCAACTTGTACGAGGTATATAAAAACAAGGTGCCAACATACAAAAGAAAGAAAAAGAAAAACAAAATCATACAGGAAATAAAAGTGACATATAACATACCTCAAAAAGTAGTTATAACGTTTAAAACACAGTGCGGTGTGCGTCTCAAGGTTGCACCAAATGGGAGTCCAGCTCAGCACGTGTCAGGCATATACCTGACGCTGATATTCTGCTGGATCCCTGCAGTGCGAAGTCCAACACGCACTTGGCTGGTATTTCTTATTCCTCCACCGTTCTCTTCCGATCAATTTCGTTCCTGTATCCTGTGACTCTTCAAACTTTATTGATAAATGATAAATGATTTTATTTCTGTAAGTTGCTTTGTTCAAACACTTTTACATGTCGATCAGATTTTTTTAAACTATGTAAGGTCGGCGTTTCCTATCTGACTACTCTGAGAAGAAAGTCCGAAGCCAACTCAGAGGCCACAGTCTCTTTTAAAGTCCAGACAAAATCTTGGTTAGATCATGTGAAGACCATGTAGACTGATGTCTGAAATGGTCTTTTGAGGAAAGAACTAGCCAGATTGAGTGGACCTGTCCAATCAGTGCACGCATTTGTCAATAACCGAGCAGCTCAACTCAGAATTTAAGGAGCTCAACGATTCGACGAACAATACCAAAGAATGGACATTCGGGTAGGCCGCATAAACTCAAACTGCCAGCTCATGATTAAAAACTAAGATAAAATAAAATTTAAACAAAGATAAAAAAATTATCCACATAGTCTTCACATTCACAATAATAAAAATAAAATAATATAATACTTTATCAAGTAAATATTATTGTCATTGCAAGAGAATAAAAAAAATACCAAAATTAACGGTGCAAAATTTAATGAAAATAGTACATTGTGATACAAGGGTGGTAAGTAGGTTATTGCAAAGGAGCTGTCATTAACAAGCCCGAGCCGAAGCCGAGGGTTTTTAATGACACGAGTTTGCAATAACCTACACACCCGTGTATCACACGACGTTTTTCAATACAGTTGTGTGAAATAGTAAAAACAAATCAAAGAATTAAATCTTATTTTTCCATAAAATAAAATTATCGTAAGTCGCCATATATCTTTCTCGAGATTTTGGAGGCAAAATTTCATCTTGCGCAGTTTTCGCCTCAGATAAAATAACGGGTGTAGTTAATTCCATTTCATCAATTATACTTGAACTCATATTAAAAAAAAGAATCAATTTATCACACACAAAAATATTTTTTTTTAGAAATAGGCGTGTTTTTGCAATTGGATTTTTTTTTACAACGAAAAAAGCCTATACAGCCTATTCGATTGTTGACAAATGATGATGTAAAAATAATTAAATTAAAACTGGTAATTAAACATATTAAACAACCATTTAAAATACTTTTGAGAATTCAATGCTAAAACGTACGGAATCATTCATTTTTCCTCGTATAAAATCTATCCAATTTTATTCTATGTATGAAAACTCCTTGCTACTAAACTTTTTTAAATTGACTTATAAGTTTTAAAAAACGTTTAAATTGCAAAACTAATGATCGAGCTCGTAAACAAAAGTCACGACCGCGTAACAGAAAGATGTCTGTGCAAAAGATTTAATTTTCGAATCATAATTATAGCCTCTGAAAGTGCGCCATGTTTAACAACTGTATTGAAAACAAAATTAATTGGAGCAGCTCAATCCCAAGCATTTTTGTCCTCAAGGTAATAGTCTCGACGTTGTTCACCAGTGATTATTCCGGCTTTTAGGAGTTGCAATAGTGGGGAATAGTGTGAGATGAAAGGATACTTCTGCAAAGCTGTGCCTGCTAACCCCATCAGGGTTAACTAGCGTGATGTTATGTCATTAAAGACGTACATTTTGGGCAGAATGTATGGCTCAACTGTTCTAACAACCCAACATCTTATTTTTTATTGAAGGTATAAAAAATAAGATGTTGGGTTCTAACAAATTGATTTGATTTGGCCATGTTACGAGAAATTAAAGGTAATTTGTAGATACTACGTCATTCATTCATACAAAGTGATTATATAAAGATAAACTATTATAATAGTTCATAGTAATCATTTTGACGTATTTTCCCTACGTTCGTTGGACATCTTACATCCGGTACTTAAGTTCCGCTAACTGAGCATCTATCATCTTTGTGGTTTTCCAAGACGTTGACCATAGACTCATACTGAGAAGTCTTTTGTTTTACTTTAACGTGGAGTTTATGTTAATATATACTAATATTATAAAGAGGTAAAGTTTGTGAGTTTGTGACGTTGTAAGGGGTAATCTCTGGATCTACTGAACCGATTTTGAAAATTCTTTCACCAGTAGAAAGCTACATTATTCCTGAGTGTCATAAGCTATAATACCATTAAAAAAAATAGAGATCCTTATGAAAATTGCAATAATGTAACCCAAGGTAGCAAAATGTTGCCTGTAAAATTAATTATTTGGCGTGCGCTGAGAAAACTATTGATGATAGATAAAAAATAGGTGGTAGGGTAGGCAGGGTAGCCAGGGTAGGGGCTGGGGAGCCAGGGTATACAATGGTAGCCAGGAAAGACTGGGTAGGCAGGGTAGCCAGGGTAGGCAGGGTATGCAGGGTAGGCAGGCTAGGTAGATAGGTAGCCAGTTGACGGGAGCGAAGCCCCGAGGATCAGCTAGTGTTTACTAATTTTAAAGTCACAAGTAGTCACTTCATGTAAAATATTGGTATTTTGCTGTATCCGGATAGACAGGCCGACGATCTTAATATAGAAGAAAACATTCAAATCTTTATTGCATATCACGTTTTAAAAAAAACTTAATTCAATAAATCACAAAACCCGACTGCCTAAAAAGCGAACTAAAAAGACGCAAACAAGAAGAAAATCATGCTGTGCAGTCGGAGGATACATATTCGCGAGCTGGCTGACCAAAACCAGATGTATCGTAATATAATTATATACATAAGAGTGTTAAGTTAGGTAATTCTTCGAGTTATTACGGTAACCCTGGTTTTCCTGCGGATGTTTTAATTTCTGATTCTTTTAGTAGCATGTCGTAATTATATTTTACGATATGTCTACTAATACTCGTAAAATCTATAAATATTTTATAACGTTTCAATCAGCTACTGTATTTGAATCGCCTATTGTTTTTATGGTTATAGCTTATTGTTAACACATTTATTTATTTTTTATAAGGTATCTTTTTTATATTTTTACAAGCTTTTATTTAACTTGCAATGTATATATGTATGTAAGTGTGTTCGGGTCAAATCTTGCATGATTAAGATGAAATTTTGCATACACGTTTTGCATATTGCAATTTCCTGCCGGAGTCTGTGTTTCCTGATAGCTACGACCTGGGGGTCTTTAAGTCAAGAGTGAATAGGTTACTTCTAGGCAAAGCGTGCGTCGACCACATCATCGCTTACCATCAGGTGAGATAGTTGTCAAGCGCAATCCTAAAAGCCGTAAAAAAACCTTTTAGATTGGAAGATAATGCATGGTTAGCTAAGTGATGTCATTCTAAATCCAATATGGCAGACGGTCCAAGATGGCGGACTAGTTATTTTTTGTGCACTGCCATGATATGGGTATCAAATGAAATGGTCTAATGAGAAGAATACGAAAAATACTTTTTTTTTAAGATTTTTTAATGAATAATTTATTAATTATCTTTTATGTCGTGGTGGTCCAGTGGCTTAGACCTTGCCTCTTGTGCTTGAGGTCGTGGGCTCCGGGAATCCGTGCATACCTTCTTATTCTTATTCTTATTCTTTATTGTACACAAAACATAGAAACATACAAATACAATAGGACAGTTTATGTACAAAGGCGAGCTTAACCCATAGTTGGGTTCTCTAACAGCAAACCTCAGTTGCGTAGAGAAATATGCAATTGAGGATAGTACATCCATGTGCACAACAAAAGCTTATTATAACTCGTAACAATTTTAAATACTTACTCACTAAATAAACTAAACAAATACGTGTGCAACACACAATACATAAACATAATATATACCTATTTATTACAAAACTAAAATATTACAATTGTAAATACATAAATTAATGAGTCATGTTGATAGGAAATATTCCTTAATTCTTCTCTTGAAAACCTCCAATGAAGGGCTATCCCGTATAGAGTGTGGCAGAGTATTCCAGAGGCGCACAGCGCGAACAGTAAAAGATCCACCGTAACGACTTGAAGAGTGGGAAGGAAAACGAAGGAGAAGAGATGATGACAGACGACAGGGTTTTCCTCTCGGAACAAGATACTCAAAGCGTTCTCGAAGATACAAAGGAGAATTAGGATTATGAAGTACAGAAAAGAGTAATGAAAGAGTGTGAGCATCTCGGCGCTGTCGAATAGGCAGCCATTTCAACCGCCTCCGAAATTCCGACACATGGTCGTATTTTCGAAGGCCAAATATGAAACGGATGCACAAATTCTGTAGACGTTCGAGCTTATCAAGAAGTTCCTCAGTCGCATCAAGAAAGCTGACATCAGCATAGTCAAGAAGAGGAAGAAGGAGAGACTGAGCAAGTGTAACTTTAGTCGGAAAAGGCAGGAACTTCTGGAGACGCTTCAGGGACCGAAACGAGCAAAACACCCTCCTGCTTACTTCTGCAATGTGAACATTCCAAGATAAGTGGCAGTCAAGGAAAACCCCTAAGTTTTTAACTTTTTTGGAATATTCTATAGCGACGGCATCGTACAAAACAGGGGGGTTCTTATATTTTATCTTGGACATCGCTGAAAATGCTGAAGGCAGCAATCGTGAGGAAACCTGGGCTTCATCATCATCATCATCATCAGTCTTTTAATGTTCCCACTGCTGGGACACAAGCCTCCTCTCTGGGAAAAGGAATGGGCCGTAATCCACCACGCGGGTCCAGTGCGGGTTGGTATATGTCGCATGTCTTTGAATGTTTGGTTCTAGAGACATGCCGGTTTCCTCACGATGTTTTCCTTCACCGTTTTGAGAGCAGTGGTAATGAAAAAGCGCCTGCCTGGATTCGAACCCACGACCTACAACTTGTCAGTCGCGGCCGGTACCACTGGGCCACCACTGCTCTCTCTGCTGGACTTATCGTACTAATATTATAAATGCGAAAGTTTGGATGAATGTATGTTTGTTACTCAATCACGCCAGAACGGCTGAACGGATCTGGATGAAATTTAGAACAGAGATAGATTATAGTCTGGAATAGTACATAGGCTACTTTTTATCCCGGTATAATGTTCCCTTGGGGTGATAAAACACTTTTCACGCGGGCGAAGCCGCTGGCAGAAGCTAGTAGTCAATATGATTTTGCAATAGCCAACCCGCATTGAGCAAGCGTGGTGATCAATCCTCGTGGCTTCTCTGTATGAGAAGAGGCCTTTTCCCTACAGTGGGACAGTTACAGGTATGCATTTCGTGCAAAGTCAAAGTCAAATTCTTTATTTCGAAGCCATTAAGGTACAGGACACTAGTCGGTCATTAGTCCATACAAACGTATTTACTCTGTAACTTCTCTGTATTACTGTTTCACGATGTACGTTCAAAATAAAAAAATTAATCAATTTGTCTCATCATTATCTAGCCCTGTACGGAAAGAAAAAGTAAACAAATAGATTATTTGAAAGTTATGAGCGTTGAAAGTTCCATATTTTAACACAAATTTTAACGCATCTTTGGGTGGAAATAAATACCATAAGAAGAAGGAAAATTGCAAAACGGCCTCTATACGGGGATAGATTAGTAGTTCAAAAATGCAAATAATTTTATTTTGAAAATATACATTTAGTCTGTTTATAAAATTTTCACCCTCTAAATTAAAAAATTTCTTCTCTAAATTATCACCCATTCGCTACAAATTTGCAAAAGTGCTAATTTGTACACGAACTAGCTTCTTACTGTTCATGACAGCATCTATCTTTTTCGCACATGTTGTCGAATGAGATAGCATGCATTTTAACCCCGCGTACAAAATAGTTCGTGCCCTCGACTAGGGCAACCTTAAGTGGAACCTTTTAAAGTCAAAAAATAATAACTAGAAGTAAAAATAAATGTACTTGTTACGGAGAAGACGGGCAAGAAACTTTACATATACTCTTTAAAAATGTGTGGTGTCTAATGAGATAGCATGCATTTTAACCCCGCGTACAAAATAGTTCGTGCCCTCGATTAGGGCAACCTTAAGTGGAACCTTTTAAAGTCAAAAATTAAAAACTAGAAGTAAAAATAAATGTACTTGTTATGGAGAAGACGGGCAAGAAACTTTACATATACTCTTTAAAAATGTGTGTTTTACCTAAAAATAATATGATAAAAAAAAAGTGGTTTATATAAACACATCAACACGGTCTAGGGATATTTAAAAAAAAACGAATTACTATCAATGTGTTAATTATTTATATATGACATGTATATATTTAAAAGATACGTTATTTAATATTCTACCATTTTTTAATAATGGTTAAGGTACTTCGATTAAAATTTCAGGGTTTTATGGAAAAAAAATGAAGCATAGACGGAAACCGTATATGAATTAACTTTTAATTTATAAGTAAAAACTGAAAAAAATAGAAAAATCATTTAATTTGTGTTTATAAACTTGAAGTTAGTAGTCTGAGAAAGCGCCCATGATGTTCATAACACATCGGCAACGATTCGGCATGCTCAGAACAAGGTTGTCAATGTCTTGCTGCGGAATATTGTCCCATGTCCTTCTGAGGTGCGCAAAAAGTTGATCTTCTGTAGCCAGATTTTCAGGAACTTCCTTCAGAGCTCTTCTTTGCAGCATATCCCACGCATGCTCAATGGGATTTAGATCTGGCGATTGAGCAGGCCAGTCTAAGGCCCTAACATTGTGTGTATGTAACCAAGCTGCTACCGTTCTCGCCGTGTGTGCCCGAGCATTGTCGTGCATGAGCAGGAAATCTTGCCCCATTTGTGTTCTGTGGGGCAAGATTACGGGCCCCAGCACCTGTTGGACGTATCGTTCTGCCGTCATATTGCCCCGCACCCAAACGGGATCCGTCCGTCCTCCAAGACGATTTCCTGCCCAAACCATAATTGTTCCTCCTTGGTATGGGTGAAATTCCTGAGGGTTCTGAAGACGGCTCCATCGTCCAGGAACTCGCTAAACACGCGTCCTTCGTGAATCTGGATGGAAGCCGAACCTGGATTCATCCGTGAACAGCACATTGGACCATTGCTCACGGCCCCAGTCCACGTGGTTCCGAACCCATTCTAATCGTCGTTCACGATTGCCTCTCCGTAAAGGTGGGACCCGGAGTGGTCTACGAGAGCGTAGATTGCTTTCATGCAGTCGCCTTCTTACAGTTTGGTCACTCACAAGCACTTGATGTTCCACTCGCAGCCTTTGGACCAATTGAGTCGCCGTTGCATTTGGTTGAGCTCGCGCAGTAATTTGCAAAAATCGGTCTTGTCTGGGGGTAGTGATGCGACTTGGCCCCTGGTGCCTCTCCGCTACTTCACCTGTGGCACGATAGCGTGTCCACAATCTTGAAATTACATTTTGGTGGGTCTCTATGGTCTCAGCAACATTACGCTGAACAGACCCAGCTTCCAGCATTCCCACAGCTCGTAACATCTCCGCCCTCGTCAAATGTTGGCGTTGCATGGCTACAATACCTCAATTTTAACTTTATCTTTCGTTTAAAAATGAAAAAAAACTGTAACTAAACGTAATTCGTATTGTTTTCTAAATTTCGCACAAATGAAAATTCCCTCTCCTACACATCAAGACATTTTTATGCCACCGAAACAAAAGAATTTTCAAAAATTTGAATTTGGAATTAGTCTGAGATAAATTACAAACAAATCGGTGTATAAAAGATTCCCATGCGGCCAGTACTACAGTAGTACTTTTCGAGTTATTTAATTGAGTATGAAATATCCCTAGAACGTGTTGATGTGTGTATTAATATAATAATAATTATTTGAAGAAGTGTTTTACAAAGGACATATCTATTTATACATACCTACTTATTTTTCATAGTCTCTACTCATTAATATTTAAATAACAAGTTTGAATAAGTAATTAAGTACTAGAACAATTAAAGATGAACCATAATACGCATCTTACTTTTTATTTACAACTAGCTATTGCCCGCGACTTCGTCCGTGTCAATCTCGTAAATCTAAAAAAACCGGCCAAGTGCGAATCGGACTCGCGCACGAAGGGTTCCGTACCATTATGCGCAAAAAATCACGTTTGCTGTATAGGAGCCCCACTTAAATATTTATTTTATTTTTTTTTTAATATTTGTTGTTAAAGCAGCAACAGAAATACATCATCTGTGAAAATTTCAACTGTCTAGCTATCACGGTACATGAGATACAGCCTGGTGACAGATAGACAGACGGACAGTGAAGTCTTAGTAATAGGATCTCGCTTTTACCCTTTCGGTACGGAACCCTAAAAAATCACGTATTTTTCGCAGCAACCTAATCCTTTTTCTAAAATAAAAGCCTTAATTAAATCTATAGCATCAGCTATCTGAAGTCCGCTGTACCAGTGAAGGTCCCATCAAAATCACATCAAGCCGTTTCGGAGATGAGCCGGAACAAACAGACAGACATACAGACATTTTTTTAATTAAATGTACCTTAAACCATAGTTATGCATTTACTAAAAAGCTATTATTTTGATATACTTAACAAAAAGACACTTCAATTTTATTTATTTGTATAGATATTTTCATTCACGTGCCTTTAATAAAACGTTGTAAAAGTCGTTAATATTATGGAAAATAGTATTATTATGGAACAATTAAACGGGTCTATAAAATGACCTTAACAGCCTATAAAAATGTCACAGACTTCGCTTCCTTGTATGGGGACGAAGTAAAATATCGCTGCTAATTATCATATTTATACCAGCTTGTTACTGTCTCACTGCTGGACATATGCCTCTTCGCATACAGAGAAGGCACGAGAATTGATCACCACGTTTGCTCAATGTGGGTTGGCGATTTCAAACTTATATCATAAAAATCTTTTTTACAAAAAAATACAACAGACTTCCAAAAAACCGGCCAAATGCGAGTTGGACTCGAGCATGAAGGGTTGCGTACCATTATCGCAAAAAAACGCCAAAGAAACACGTATTTCATTTAAATATTTATTTTATTCTGTTTTTAGTACTTTTTGTTATAGCGGCAACAGATATACATCATCTGTGAAAAAAATCAACTGTCTAGCTATTACGGTTCATGAGATACAGCCTGGTGACAGACAGTCAGCGGAGTCTTAGTTATAGGGTCCCGTTTTACTCCTTGGGCACGGAATCCTAAAAAAACCTACAAAGAAAAAATTATACAATTTTGGAAGTCGGTGTTCCTGTTTTCTTTTCTACGTTTTTTGACACCAAAGTACACAATGAACAAGTTCTATAGTAAGGTACCTATAATGCCCACAGTGATGCCAGAATAGATTTCCCGAATAACATGTAACTTGAGCATAACCGATGGAATGAGAATGTACCAGGGTGAACTGTACACATCTGCGTACCCGTCTAGAGCATACTAGCGTGATGTTATGTTATGAAATGGTGTAAACAAAAAACAGAAATGCGATTGCAGCAATCCCGAGAGATTTGCCGTCATTTAATGAAGAGTTCTGTTGTATATCGCCGACGTTCTTCACCAGATCTTTACCAAATTTAAATGGGATAAACTTCTTTCAAACAAAAAAAAAAGAATTTTGCAAATCCGTTTATATATGATGGATTTATGCACGAAAATACATTTTAAAAAAACATCCGAATTGAGAACCGCCTCCTTTTTGAGAAACAGTATAAAAAAGTAGCTACCCGCCGTCTGTACGCTTAGATCTTTTAAACTACGCTACGGATTTAAATGCGGTTCCCACCAATAGACAGAGTGATTCAAGAGGAAGGTTTACATGTATAATACATAAACATTATAGTAGAGAAATACCGAGAATTTTAAAGATTTGTAATGTGATGTCGTAAAAGACATGTTTTTATGCGCATACATTGCAAACGCTGGCTAAACCTTACGAGATAGATCAAAATAATTTACTACGGAATTTTACAACTTAAAAACGAAACCTAAATCGGTTCATCCGTTTAGGAGCTTTTGATGCACAGGCAGATACACAAATACACAGGTACACACATCAAACTTATAACACCCCTCTTTTGGCGTCGGGGATTAAAAACGCTAAAAACGTCTGGTGTTTGCGACCAGTAAACCAAGGAGTTGGCCAGTTACTGAAATAATTTGTTTTTTTTTGTTTGTCAAACTCTACATTTGCTTAAAAATCTGTCAAACTTTGACAGTAAAAACTTTTTTACAAAATAATCAAACCGACTTCCAAAGCAAAACACTGCAAAGCGAAAAATTACTTTCTTTTCCGATGTCTTTGGTTCCAAAAAATGTATTTTCCATTTTTCGACTTGGTAGGTACCTCCAATTACCGTGAAAATCATTTATAGCCAAAGTACATCTCATGACGATTCCAATAAGCCCAAACACGACTAGGATACATTGTTTTATTTCGGAGTTACAGTGCATACCTTCTGGCTTCATCATCAGATCCATTCGATGGTACCATTTTGTTAAGTACCATTTATTTATAAGTATTTGCTACATCATAGTCGGTTAACTAATCGAGATATCTTATACGCGTGACATTTAGGAGTTCCAGTGGCCATCTGTAGTCTTCTTTATCGGTTCCACTTCCCCAAATGATAATCTCTGAGTGCAAACGATTGCATTGTTGATGAAAATACCAAAATCACGATATGCTTGCCTTTAATATTTGAAGAGTTTCCTCGATTTCTCCAGAACCCCATCATCAGATCCTGACCTCATGACGGTGAAAAAAAAAGAAGATTTTTTCAAATTTGTTCAGACGCCTTATATTAATCGGGTAACATACATTTCTTTTCTAAGATGCCGACGAATTCAGAACCTCTTCGTTTTTTTGGGTTTCGTACCCAAAGGGTAAAAACGGGACCCTACTACTAAGACGCCGTGGTCCGTCTGTCTGTCTGTCTGTCACCAGGCTGTATCTTATGAACCGTGATAGCTAGACAGTTGAAATTTTAACAGATGATGTATTTCTGTTGCCGCTATAACAACAACAAATACTAAAAACAGAAATAAAAAAATTAAGTGGGGCTCCCATACAACAAACGTGATTTTTTTGCCCGATTTATACGATAATTGTACGGAACCCTTCGTGTGCGAATCCGATTCGCACTGAGCCGGTTTTTGTAGTCGATTAAAATAGGCTTAGGCGTTCTTATATCCAAATGTTCAATGCAGAAACCGGTCAGCTGCAATGTTAAGCCCACTTGCCAAATAGTCCTAATACTAGGTTAATTGACATTTAAATGTGACTAATGTGAACAAATCACGCTTTCTGGTCATATTTTGATTATGTTATTATTCTAACCTTTCGGCATTATAAAGTACAACTTTATAATGAGCGTGAGAGACTAAATTACTATTAAGAGGTATTCACATTCGATATCTAACGAACTGGCATTTTGGAGCACTAAATTTTTACTTTCAGGAATCTTATTGGTGGTGTTTAACAGAAACTCCAGGTGCGCAGTAGGTAGTAGGTAAAACCAGGATTGTTTCCTCCCCCTCCCCCCCGGCGGGTTCCCGCCGTCAGGGTTTTTGCCGATAAGCCGACGATGTAGCGGCCAATATGTAGGTTGCAACTGAGGCGGGCCGCGATGTCGTATGTGGTCTCCCATACCCATACGATATCGTGGCTGAGGGTTGGATGCCGCGGCGGGAGAGTATTGCGGTGCGTCGTTCTCTCTCCCTTCCGTGGCCTGGACGGGGTCGCCACCGTATGATGGCGGACTCGGTGGGGGCGCAGGGGAGGAGGAGTGTCGGTAAAGCGTTGGCCGCTCTCCATATCCTCTGGGGCCGAAAAAATGGTAGGTGGCGGGGCCATTGATCTCGACCCGTCATAAAGGTACCAAGGGTGCCAAACATGGGGTCGTCTGGCACCCATGTGCTGTTTTAGTACCTGGGGTGGTCACGGCGTACAGTGTTTTCTGGTGCGGACAGCCGCGACGGGTTCGCGGTGAGTGCTAACGCGTGCCCGTGTTCCCGCCATAAGCAGCACAGGAGTACACCGTGGCGTTTTAGTGGGTTGGAGTCCCACATAACTGCGCTATCTCCCCGTGGTAGCGCAATCATCATAATCATCATCATCCTTTCAGCCGAAAGACGACCACTGCTGGACATAGGCCTCCCCCAGGACCAACGCTTAACTTGCTTACACGGAGGAATCTTGATATGTAATGGACGGTCACCCATCCACGAACCGACATCAGCAAGCGTTGCTTAACCTTGAATATCGACCCGTGCCTCTGTTATATCCACGAGCTCCTCCACAGTATGACTGGACTAACATCGCCAGCGCTACTGCTGATCATGAAGTCCTGGGTGCGGTGCCGCTTGGTAACAGGCGACATCGCAACTGAGGCGGGCCGCGATGTCGTATGGTGGCCGCGGCGAGAGAGGAGAGCCGGTATAGCGTTGGCCGCTCTACCTATCCCCTGCGGCCGAAAAATTGTAGGTGGCGGGGCCATTGACCTTGACCCGTCACAAGGGGACCAAGGGTGCCATACACGGGGTAGTCTGGCGCCCATGTGCTGGTTTGGTCCCTGGGGTGGTCACGGCGTACAGGGTGTTCTGGTGCGCTCGTGATGGGGGTTACCCCCCAGAGCCGGGCGGTGGGTTCACGGTGAGTACTAACGCGTGCCCGTGTTCTCGCCATAAGCGGCACAGGAGGACACCGTGGAGTATTAGTGGGTTGGAGTACCACATAACTACTTTATCTCCCCGTGGTAGCGCAGTATGCATGAGCATATCTCCAGGCGAAAAAAAAAGGCTACCCCCCCTACCATCTAAATATCAGATGGGACTTAACTTATCTGGCGAATTGTGTGTTTACTATGTACCTCAGCCTACAGGAAAAGTTCGTTAGGCCACTAAATTTGTATCCAATGTAAAGGACGTTTTATATGTTAATAAATACTACGGCTTGCCCTTTAATAAGAAACATGAATTATTCAAATAAAGTCTGTCTTTGATGTCATCTGTTTGTCATCGTTTTTAGTGCCGTAGCCTTCCTACGGTAGGGTTTTCCACGTTTTGAGATCCGCTTTCATTGAGGGATTATGATTAATTGTTTGTTTTTAATGTTATTTCTCTCGTATATCATCAGCGATATCATAATTTCAGACGAAAGACGTCCACTGCCTGACTTAGGTTACATCACCCTAACGTCGCCACCTCGTATCCACCGGATTCCCGCAACCTTAACCAGGTCATCGGTCCACCTAATGGGAGGCCTTCCAACAAAACGTCTTCCGGTTCGCGTTCGCAACTCCAGAACTTTTCGGCCATCCGTTCTCTCATATAGGTACAGTAAACCAAACTTAAAACCAAAAAAAGGTTTAGTTTTGGAAGTCGGTATGTTTTTTTTTGTTAATAAGTTTTTATTTCTCTCTACTTAATTTTGGGCGGTACCTCAAATTACCATGAAAATCATTTATTGCCAAAGAACACCTCATGACGATTCCAATAAGCCCAGACACGATTAGAATACATAGTTGAGAGAGTTCCAGTGCCTACCTTCCGGCTTCATCATCAGATCAGTTCGATGGTACCATTTTCATCGGTACCATTTATTTATAAGCATTTGCTTCAACATAGTCGGTTAACTAATCGAGATAAATCTTATACCCGTGACATGCTTAGCAATAAGGAGTTCCAGTGGTCATCTGTGGTCTTCTTCATCAGTTCCATTTCACAACATGATATTTTTTTGGTCTAAATGATTGCATTGTTGATGAAAATACCAAAATGGTGTGCCTAAATTTATTTGAGGTGTCCCCTCGATTTCAACAAGATCCCATCATCGGATCCTGACCTGATGACCATGGGACCACCTGGGCAATTAAACTAAACCTTTAGCCTTTTAAACAAGGTTCAGGCGGTTTTAAGAAAACGGGTAACAAAAAAAAATACCGTCTGCTTTTTTGAAGTCGGTTAAAAAGAGAAAAACACAGACTTTTTAACAAAACAAATAAACCAATGCCAAAACAAAACACTACAAACTGTCTCTTTGGAAGTCGGTGTCTTTCGTATCTATATTTTTTCCGTTTATTCTGGTTTAATTTTTTTGTATTAATGTTTTTCTCTGGTACAGTGGGATTCGACTAAACAGGATCGGCACTCAGGTCGGCCGCAGTGAAGACAATCTTCACAAGTGTGGGGTTCTCGGACGGTTCTGATCTTCGGTGTTTGTGCGTCATGTCTCCATAGACCATGGCCCACCTATCGTCTGTTGACGTGAGGACTATAGCTGCATCAGCGGAAGACCTTGCCGTGATTGAATACTGGGCCAGGCAACTAAAAAGACTCTGTCTGTCGTCGATACACTAAGAAAAAGTGGTTTGGAAATGCGATGCTAAATCAGTAATTGAAGTATGTTCGCGGGTAAATAATGGTGCAAATTATCCAGCATCACATGGTAACCAGGCCTACATAAAAATGCAATTCAATAGTAAAATGTGAACTACAAAAAACTTTTTAACAAAAAAATCAAATCGACTTCCAAAACAAAACACTACAAAGCGAGAAATTACTTTCTTTGCCGAGGTGTGTCTTTGGTACCTATTGTTTTCCGTTTTTCGACACCGACTTCGGAAAAGAAAGTATTTTTTCGCTTTGTGGTGATGTTAAATCAATAAGTATGTGCGCGCGTAAACAATAGTGTTAAATACAGGTCTTCTGGTCCCAAGCCAGGAGCTAACGCTGGGGCCCATAGCAGCGTTGGGAACTCCTGGACCCTGTCTGAACCTGTACCCACGAAACTGCCGTAACGCAGCAGTGGAAAGCTAGGGATTTGCTCCCTATTGCGAGAGATACTGGTACCTATCTCACAGGTGGCACAAGGGTTGGCGTATATACATTCGTACTTACCTTAGATTCCTGCGGTAGATTTCTGGGCGTCGATCAATCTCGTGCCGTGAGGTTAGGGATAGGGGAATATATATATAATAAAGGACAAAAAGGGATAGACTGACGGCTGTCTGGACCGAAGAATCCGGCCGGCGTCCACCAGGCAGCACGTTTCCCGCAAAAGCACTTCGATGCGCGTGAAATATATACGAAAACCCACTTTAGGGGCGCCCCACAACGCCGATTGCGAACGGCGGGCGCGATTAACAAATACAATGGGTGAAACACATCTCGATTTGATATGTTTCGACAAAACCCAGACTTCCGCGTGTTCACATTACAAGCTTTTTCTTTAGACTGTGTAGTGTCAGCTGTCAAAATCGTTGACAGCCCGCCGACACGGTGTTGCAAGTAAATATCAAAGATCGGGACTAAACAAATAGTGTAGGTACATTATTCAGCATCACATGGTATGAAAAAAATTTAGGTATAAAATCTCTATGACTTTTCTCTATGACTTTTCTCTATGACGTTTGAAAGAAAGAAAGAAAAAGTGTTTATTTGTCACAAAACGACATACAAGATCCCAATTTTGGGTTAAGCTTGCCTTTGTACATAAGTTGTCCTACTGTATTTATTGTATATGTTTGTTTTGTGTACAGTAAAGAATAAGAATGGTATGTGCCAGGCCTACATATACATGCATGTCAATAATAAAGTGTGAACTATAAAATAAAAAAAGTTATTTTTCTCTACGTAGTGTTTTTATTTGGAAGTCAGTTGTAATTTTTGTAAAAACTTAATTTTTCACTTTTTAGTTGTTGTACTTTATAGGCTAGATATATTATCTATAATGCCTAAAGTGAAGGCAGGATAGATTAACCCAGTAACATGGAACTTAATCAAAACCGGTGGAATGAGAGTATACCAGGGTGAACTGTTCACTCCTGCGTACCCCTTTAGAGCGTGCTAGTGTGATGTTATGTTATGAAATAGTGTAAACAATAAGACAGACATGCGATTGCAGCTATCCCGAGTGATTTGCCGTCATTTATTAAAGAGTTCTGATGTATATCTCCGAAGTTCTTCATCAGACTTCGATTTAAATGGGATCACATGACAAGCACCAGCTTTCAAATAAAAAAAGAATCATCAAAATCGGTTCACCTAGTAAAAAAATCTGAGTTAAAACACATAAAAAATATTTAAAAATTCTGTCGAATTGATAACCTCTTCCTTTTTGGGAAGTCGGTTAAAACCACCCGTACTGCAACGAACGAAAGACATTTTCAATGTCATACTGTCACCAAGGACCTGTTGTCACCTGTCTTTAAGTACCGCCACTCGTGGAAACAATTTTATTACTAAATAACACTCATAATACCTAATCGTTAAATAGTTTTATGTTGCGATGTCTAGGAATCATCTTATTAACGCAGTGGTTAATAATTATTTAATCGATTTAACGTGCTTTGCTTATGAAATCACCTAATGCATACTATTAAATAAATACCAGCTATTTTATTTGGAATAATGTAGCGGACGCCTCGCGGTTTCAGGTTTCACCCGCGTAGTTCCCGTTCCCGTGGGAATACAGGGCTAAAAAGTAGCCTATGTCACCCGGGGATAGTGTAGCTTCCCAACGGTGAAAGAATTTTTGAAATCGGTTCAGTAGTTTTTAAGTTTTTTCGTTTCATACAAAAATACAAATCTTTTCTCTTTACATTATTAGTATAGATGTAGATTGTAGAAAAAGAAGCGATGGATGGACTGTGTGAGCAGTGATATGAATGAAAAACCAGCCAAGTGCGAGTCGGACAAGCACACGAAGGGTTCCGTACCATTATCGCAAAAATCGCCAAACAAATCTCGTTTGTTGTATGGGAGGCCCACTTAAATATTAATTATATTTAGTTTTTAGTGTTTGTTGTTATAGCGGCAACAGAAATACGTCATCTGTGAAAATTGCAAATGTCTAGCTATCATGGTTCATGAGATACAGATCTCATCCCGTTTTTACCCTTTTGGGTACGGAACCCTAAAAACGTGTCAGTGATAGCCTGAAGGGGGACAGGACCGTATGGAAGGAGAATTAACTTCAATTTCGGAAGTCGGTGTTCCTGTTTTCGTTTCTTCGTTTTTTGAAACCAACTTCCGAAATTGAAATAATTTTTCACTTTGTAGTGTTTTTTTATTTGAAAGTCGGTTGTATTTTTTTGTAAAAAAGTTTTTTGTTTTTCACTTTTTAGTGGTACCAATTTGATTGATCTCCTTTCGGTATTCTGCAGGTGCATTTTGCCCAACGCTTCAGGGAGTACACGGCTTGATGTGATGTATCTAATTAAAATATTCAAATCTAATATTCTTTAATGGGGTCAAGAGTCAATTGCATCCGTCTCGGTAAGCAGCAGTCGATCCGGTTTGAAACAAGATGGGTGTGCAAAGAAAATTAAAATAAATATGTCGGTGATCTTAATTTAAATGTTTTGTTTGGCTAAAGGTATCCACATAATTGCTATTTGATTTAGATGAACTTTATAAATTGGCTATTACTAATTCTATAGATTTAAATTTGATATTTTGTGAATTTGTAGAGGTATGCGTAATAGGGTGGAAAGTCCCCCAAACCTCCATTGAAAAGAGAGGATCCTCCGACCAAATGGGTGTTGTGTCTTATCCGGGCAAATCTCCATTGAAAAGGGAGGATCTTACGACCAATCGGGGGTTGTGTCTTGTCCGTGAAAATCTCCATTGAAAAGGGAGGATCTTACGACCAATCGGGGCTGTGTCTTGTCTGTGCAAATCTCCATTGAAAAGGGAGGATCTTACGACCAATCGGGGGTTGTGTCTTATCCGGGCAAATCTCCATTGAAAAGGGAGGATCTTACGACCAATCGGGGGTTGTGTCTTGTCCGTGCAAATCTCCATTGAAAAGGGAGGATCTTACGACCAATCGGGGGTTGTGTCTTGTCCGTGCAAATCTCCATTGAAAAGGGAGGATCTTACGACCAATCGGGGGTTGTGTCTTGTCTGTGCAAATCTCCATTGAAAAGGGAGGATCTTACGACCAATCGGGGGTTGTGTCTTATCCGGGCAAATCTCCATTGAAAAGGGAGGATCTTACGACCAATCGGGGGTTCTTAATTCTTAATTCTTAATTCTTTATTGTACACCAAAACAATACATTTACACAAGGTGAAATCAATATTAATGTACAAAGGCGAGCTTAACTCCAAAATGGAGTTTTCTTCCAGCAAACCTTTGAGTGATAGAGATTATAATAATTGAGGGCAGTAATCCAGTGTACAATCTTACTGTAAGATAATAATTAAATATATAATAATAATACATATATAAAAGAACTACGTTCATAAATACAAATATATATATATATACGTATATATCTACTAATATTATTGGGTTGTGTCTTGTCCGTGCAAATCTCCATTGAAAAGGCAGGATCTTACGACCAATCGGGGGTTGTGTCTTGTCCGTGCAAATCTCCATTGAAAAGGGAGGATCCTCTGATCAAACGGGTGCTTTATCGGGTTCGGGCAACTGCCTGATGGTTGTTGTCTGACTGTTGTTAAAATCGTGCCGAAAACTGCTTGCGCGTTGCATTATTTTGTGTGACGTCAGCCGGGCGAGCACGGCCTCTGTGATGCTTAAGTCACGCATTTAATAAGGGTTTTTGCTCCCAAACTGTGATCAAAATGTGTGAGTCAAGTCTGTCACAGTAGGCCGTGCTCGCCCGGCAGGTCATTAGATCGTACAGGCTATGTGGTGGCAAAGATGCGCCAGCGCATAAGTCGTATATATTCCCCAATGTTAACGCAGTACTGGCCGTACGCCCGTTCGGAGCCAGAATATCAATATTGAACATCCTTTTGAATAGTTTTGTTTACAAAATATTCTTTGATTTACATATTCTTTTTCAGTTATGAAGAGATTCATAGCAATATATTTTTCAATGAGTCAAAATATTTTTAAACATCCAAGTCGTTTTGGAAGAGTATCCAAAAGTAGCGAAAAGATATCGCTTTGTTATTTTTTTTTTTAATGGAAATCTATTATTTGCACGACAAAACCATGTATTACAAATAATGTACTTGAATCAATGATGTATATGTATTTCAAACCTTTTAACCTAGCCGTTACTAAGGAGTATGCTTTAGAAAGTTACCGTTTTACGGCACTAAAGCGGTGGAAGGCCAGACTTTAAAATATAGTAAACAAAGTTAATTGCGAACTTCTTATTAGTATGATTAAAACAGATTATTTTAATCATATTCTGTCTAGCAGTCAAAACAAAAAAGAACAAAACCAAAGGCTAAAATAGGTATGCTTTTAAAGATTATAACACTTTTCAACAAAAAGATCATAGTCGACGTGAACTTTCAACTTTTATTAGGTATTTTAATGTTCTTTAATACCTAATAAGTATTACTTAAAATATTTATTTTTATTACCTGACTGCGGGAGGATATTATTTTTCCAGCGTATGTTTGTAAGTAGGTATGTATGTATCTCCATTTCTATAGCACGCTCTACATCCCAAACGGCTTGACGGATTATGACATATTAGCAGCGTTGCCAATCTGTGGGGAATTCCCGAAACTGCGGGTATTTTCAGTCCGTTTGGGTAATTTGTGGCGAGAGCGATTATGTGGGGATATGCGGGGAATTTAGACAATTACACTAGAACTGAACTAAGATGTAATAAAGTAGCACTAGAAGTATTTATATGTATATTTAATTTAAACTTAACTCAAGTTATCCGACAGGATGGTTTTAGAGTTTATTTTATGGCAAAATTCATGACCTCCAAAAGCTCGATCTACCTTTCTATAACGCATCTATCGAAATAAAATTTTGCGTCATACAGAATTTGAAAACAGATCATCGTAATAGCCTACACACTGACACTGTAGTAAAGCTTATGGCCACTGGACTAGGTATTAAGAAGAAAGGAGGGAGCTTGAAATTTTATCAAAATAAATAACGTGAAAAACAAAAAAAAATTGCGTAATGTGAACTGCACTTGCACAAAGTAAAGTAGTTTATTTTTTATTTGCTTAAGCCGCGTACGCACGTACGAACAAATTTGTTGCGTTACATGATACGCAACAACTTGGTTCGCACGTGCGTACCACTATCGAACATCGAACACTCTGTTCGTCAAACATGTTCGCGGCGATCCTTGTAGTGTGTTCTGTATGGACGGTGTTCGAAGAGCTTTAATAACTTCACTTCCAACGGCGCCGTCATGGCTACTAAGATAGAGTTCACGACTGTTGTTCGCGAACTCGACTCGAACTATGTTTGCGTTCGTGTTCGAATATGCCGTCCATACGTACGAACCAAATGTTCGGGTCTGGTGTTTGTGTTCGCTATGTTCGTGTTCGTACGTGCGTACGCGCCTTTATGCTCTTTCTTGACTACTATCATACTGATTTGAAGATTTTTGTAATAAATATGTTTGATTATATGAATATTACTTTAATTTATTTGACAAGATGTGGGGAATATTGATTTTACATTCCACAAATTTGGGGATTTTCTGTCAGGTTTTTGGGGAATCTAGACCATGGACGTTGGCAACACTGCATATGAAGTGTCGTTGGATTCGTCTCAATTGTGGGAATGACATAGGCTAAATAATTTTTAAATACGGCTTTCCCCCTCTTAAAAAAAGGTAGTGTTGCATTTTTTTCGTTATCATAACAATACGGGTATTAATAAAACTAAAGAGTCTGAGATAAAACAAATTATTATAAACACAAAAACCCGATTGCTTAACAATTATTAACTGAAAAATAAAAAAATAAACTGGCCAAGTGCGAGGCGGACTCGCACACGAAGGGTTCCGTGTCATTATCGCTAACGGCATAAAAATCACGTTTGTTGTATGGGAGCCCCACTTAAATATTTATTTTATTCTGTTTTTAGTATTTGTTTTTATAACGGCAACAGAAATACATCATCTGTGAAAATTTCAACTGTCTAGCTATCACAGTTCATGAGATACAGCCTGGTGACAGACAGACTGATGGACAGCGGAGTCTTAGTTCCGTTTTGACCCTTTTTAACAAGCACTAGGTATAATTTATACATTAAATATTATGAGGTGCTGCTTGCTTTGTTTTTATAATAATTTGTTTTTTATAGAAGTTTTTTAAACTTCGTCTTAGTCGCGGACTCTTGGCAGAGTGGTCGTGGTCATGGGTGGTCCCTGATGCACGATGGCTCTTACCATGCATCGTCCTTCGGTTCTATGGGACGCAATGCGGGAACAGTCAGTCATCGTAGTTATTATTTCGGTTATCGGTTATTTTTTAACCGACTTCCCAAAAAGGAGGAGGTTCTATGTTCGACATTATGTTTTTTTTTTTTTTTTTTCACCGCTATCTCCGTCAATTGTGGACCGATTTTGAAATTTCTTTTTTATTTGGAAAAGTATGTTCCGAAATTGGTCCCATTTCATTTTGGTGAAGATCTAATGAAGAACTTCGGAGATATACAACAGAACTCTTCAATAAATAACGGCATATCTCTCGGGATTGCTGCAAGCGCATGTCTGTTTATTGTTTATACCATTTCATAACATAACATCACGCCAGTACGCTCATAAGAGGTACGCAGATCTCTCATTTCACCGGTTATGTTCAAGTTTTATAAAATCTATTCTGGCATTATAGTTACCTTACTGACTTGCCTATTAGATAGGTACAACTAAAAAGTGAAAAATAAAAAACTTTTTGCAAAAAAATACTACCGACTTCCAAATACAAAGCTGCAAAGTGAAAAAAAAATAATTTTTGAAGTCGGTGTCCATAACGCAAAAAAATTGGTTCCTACGGAAGACCGACTTCAAAAAATAAATTTATTTTTCACTTTGCAGTTTTGTATTTGGAAGTCGGTAGTATTTTTTTGCAAAAAGTTTTTTTATTAAACTGAAAGGTACTAACTGTGACACCACTTTCAATAGACATCCAATGAGTCCAAACACGACAATGGTAGATACCATTGTCGTGTTTGGTCCATTGTCTGATTGTGGAGTTGCTATGACCACCTTCTGGCTCTATCATGAGACTAACTCCATAGTACTATATTATTAAAATGTTTCCAAAGTTAAAGTTAATCGTATGTCAGGAAGTACTTGAAAAATGGTTTAGGGGCCGTTCAAGTATTACGTAAGCTGATTTATTACATTATAACCCCCACGCCCATCGTCAGCAAAGTAAGCAAAGCTCTTACTGCGCCCTCCCATGCTTACGCAAACATTGGTAAATGCATTTTTCTTTTCATGTAAGTATTCTGATTTTTTTTACTGATTCAGGAGATTCAATTCCCTTACTCGGTCCTCTTATTCTTCAGTCGGTCCCTCATTACTGAGGATCGTGGTCACTGGACCTCTTTAAGAGGACAATCTGCCTCCATCGACTGCGGTCCAAAGTTGCCATCACCACCTTCTGGAATTTGCTTGAGGACGTAGCTTCCTTCACTTGGTCAGACCATCGTGTTGGCGATTGGCCTCGTGTTCTCTTTCCTTCGGTATTGCCAACAATTTCTAGCTTTTCAAGGCTGCTATCTCCTTTTTGCATTATGTGGCCAAAGTCAAAATACGCTATAAGCAAACCGTAGACAATCGGGTCTTGATATTGAGTTGTGAAAGGACAGACACATTTGTGCGTTTGTCTGTCCGTGGGATTCGGATCATCCGCCTCCAGCACCACATTGCGAATGCGTCTATCCTCTGTCTTTCTCTTGCTCGGATTGTCCACGTCTCAACGCCATAGTGGAAAATCGGGAAAACCAGTGCTCTAACCAAACGGGCTTTGGTTTTGAAACTTACACCGCGGTTTTTTTCAGATGTTCTTCAGACGCGTCATAGCCATGGCTAATAGTTTAGGTACGTAGATAAATACTGAATATAGATAGGTAGTTACAATTAGTCATAGTCGATGACTCCTTTGATATATCTAATATAGTATGTCTAAATTGTCGAAGGCAAGTGATGAGATTGCGATCTTATAAATGACCAAATTTAGTTAGGTTACGTTAGTATTTAAATTTCATAAACAAACTGTTTGTAAAATAATTCATCACCTGTGCTACTTAAATTTACAGTACAGATGTACTAGGTACCTAGTGTAGGTACCTAGCTAATGGAACAGGGACAGTAGCTGACGCACCGGAAATAGTACACGAAAACAAATATAGAAGGACTGCGTACAAAAAGAAATAAGATCCCATCAAAAACATAACCTGTAAAAAACACAAGTCCCGCGGCGCAGTTCTTCTACCGCAAAAAGTGAGATCGAATGTAAAAACGTAAGTCGGATAATTTATTCAGTAGGTGGGTACATTACTAATTAGGTTACAAACTAACAAATTGAAAGACTTGGTATTACATTAGAAGAACATGTAATGTCGACCCAGTATTTGGCATTGTCATCGGTCCTTGATAAGTGTGCAAAGTTTCAAATCAATCCGACGTTTTGAAGGCGGTGAAAATCACGTTCAAAGATTCCGTTACATAGATTCATAGATTGTGTATTCCAATGTTATTTAATCTATTCTAATTTCGTTTCATCTATTATAATTTCATTTATTCTATTTTAATTTCATTTAATCTATTCTAATTTTTATGTTACTTAATTTAATTTACTGCAATCAATTTAG
The DNA here is from genome assembly GCA_964057195.1 of Orthosia cruda. NCBI lineage: Eukaryota > Metazoa > Arthropoda > Insecta > Lepidoptera > Noctuidae > Orthosia > Orthosia cruda. Next base: position 2,740,704 of record OZ059852.1, on the reverse strand, counting down.
CTTTTAATAGCTTTTTTGTTTACATACATAAACTCACGCCTTTTTCCCATGGGGGTAGGCACAAACTACAGAACGCCACCTGCTACGATCCTTACATACTTCTTTTGCTTCACTCACATTCATGCATCTAGTCATACACACACGCCGGTTATGAGTACTGCGCATCTGGCCTTTTTGAAGAACATCACCTATAAGGTCTATGTATGTCTTTCTAGGGCTTCCCCTCCCGGCGTTTCCATTCATTTTTTTGTTTTTAATTCTGTAATTATCTGCGCATAATATAGTTGAGATGCTTAGACTTTAGTGTGCAGTGTACACATTTCTAAAGCCTAATAATAAATATAAATAAATAGATACATACATACCAAGCTAAAAGCGTTTTAATAACCGACTTCCTGTGAATAAGTTATTTTCGGTCTATATCGGGCGTGCTTTGACATATTATCATGTTGTGGCATGTTTGTCATATCTTGTTAGAACGGATGAGATAATAATGATGCCCACTATATTTATATATGTAATGGTCCAAGTGATTAGTTACAATGCCCGGGCAATTTAAAAAACGCCCAATATGAGTAGGCAATATGATAAAAACTATTAAAATAATTAAATTGACCGGGCTTTCTGTATAATTCCCATCACTTATTGGGCCGGGTGATAAAAATATGTATATTTCAATAATTTTAATGTTGACATTGGTTTTAATATAAACACATCAACACGGTCTAGGGATATTTTAAAAAAAGCGAATTACTATCAATGTGTTAATTATTTATATGACATGTATATATTTAAAAGATACGTTATTTAATATTCTACCATTTTTTAATAATGGTTAAGGTACTTCGATTAAAATATCAGGATTTTATGGAAAAAAATGAAGCATAGACGGAAACCGTATATGAATTAACTTTTAATTTATGAGTAAAAACTGAAAAAAATAGAAAATCATTTAATTTGTGTTTATAAACATGAAGTTAGTAGTCTGAGAAAGCGCCCATGATGTTCATAACACATCGCCAACGATTCGGCATGCTCAGAACAAGGTTGTCAATGTCTTGCTGCGGAATATTGTCCCATGTCCTTCTGAGGTGCGCAAAAAGTTGATCTTCTGTAGCCAGATTTTCAGGAACTTCCTTCATAGCTCTTCTTTGCAGCATATCCCACGCATGCTCAATGGGATTTAGATCTGGCGATTGACCAGGCCAGTCTAAGGCCCTAACATCGTGTGTATGTAACCAAGCTGCTACCGTTCTCGCCGTGTGTGCCCGGGCATTGTCGTGCATGAGCAGGAAATCTTGCCCCTTTTGTGTTCTGTGGGGCAAGATTACGGGCCCCAGCTCCTGTTGGACGTATTGTTCTGCCGTCATATTGCCCCGCACCCAAACGAGATCCGTCCGTCCTCCAAGATGAATTCCTGCCCAAACCATAATTGTTCCTCCTTGGTAAGGGTGAACTTCCTGAGGGTTCTGAAGACGGCTCCATCGTCCAGGAACTCGCCAAACACGCGTCCTTCGTGAATCTGGATGGTAGCCGAACCTGGATTCATCCGTGAACAGCACATTGGACCATTGCTCACGGCCCCAGTCCACGTGGTTCCGAACCCATTCTAATCGTCGTCCACGATTGCCTCTCCGTAAAGGTGGGACCCGGAGTGGTCTACGAGAGCGTAGATTGCTTTCATGCAGTCGCCTTCTTACAGTTTGGTCACTCAGAAGCACTTGGTGTTCCACTCGCAGCCTTTGGACCAATTGAGTCGCCGTTGCATTTGGTTGAGCTCGCGCAGTAATTTGCAAAAATCGGTCTTGTCTGGGGGTAGTGATGCGACTTGGCCCCCGGTGCCTCTCCGCTACTTCACCTGTGGCACGATAGCGTGTCCACAATCTTAAAATTACATTTTGGTGGGTCCCTATGGCCTCAGCAACATTACGCTGAACAAACCCAGCTTCCAGCATTCCCACAGCTCGTAACATATCCGCCCTCGTCAAATGTTGGCGTTGCATGGCTACAATACCTCAATTTTAACTTTATCTTTCGTTTAAAAATGAAAAAAAACTGTAACTAAACGTAATTCGTATTGTTTTCTAAATTTCGCACAAATGAAAATTCCCTCTCCTACACATCAAGACATTTTTATGCCACCGAAACAAAAGAATTTTCAAAAATTTGAATTTGGAATTAGTCTGAGATAAATTACAAACAAATCGGTGTATAAAAGATTCCAATGCGGCCAGTACTTTTCGAGTTATTTAATTGAGTATGAAATATCCCTAGACCGTGTTGATGTGTGTAGAATAGGTAAGTACGAAAACACACTCAAAGTTCACACACACACTAAGAAACAATCGAAGTTGTGGGCGACTATGTCTACCTGGGACAAACGATCCAGTTGGGTAGGGGCGGTCGAATCCGACTCGGCTGGGCAGCGTTCGGGAAGTTGCGCGGTATCTTCTCGTCCAACTTACCACAGTGTATCAAGACGAAAGTGACCAGTGTGTGTTGCCAGTGATGACATATGGCTCTGAGACGTGGTCGCTTACAATGGGCCTCATCAGAAAGCTTACAGTCACTCAAAGGGCAATGGAGAGGGCTATGCACGGAGTTTCCTTGCGTGATCGAATCAGAAATAAAGAGATCCGCAAGAGAACCAGGATTACCGACATAGCCCGAAGAATTGCCAAACTTAAGTGGCAGTGGGCAGGGCACATTGCTCGTAGAACGGATGGCTGATGCGGCAGAAAGGTTCTGGAGTGGCAACCGCGAACAGGAAGACGTTGCGTTGGGGCCTCCCAAAAGGTGGACTGATGACCTGGTGAAGGTTGCAGGGATCCGCTGGTTGCGAGACGCACGGGACCAGTTAAAGTGGCGACGACGCTTGGGGGAAGCCTGTATCCAGCAGTGGACGTCTTTCGGCTTATTTAATGATGATGATGAGGTAAGAACGATTACTATTTAAGCAACAAAGGTATGTTAATGTCTGCAGGGTCTGAAGTAACTTAACATGAAGGTGTTGACGGGAGCTGAGTTCGCTCACTTCAGCTCCCGTCATCTCCTTCGTAACTAACCGTATCCGTATCGGGGTGTCCTAAGCTCCTGAGCTCGCTTCGCTCGCTCTTGGACTAATTCATAGACCATAATTATCGAAATGCCCAACCGTTACGTAACAATATTCATACTGATCACACAATGTTATAATTATAGAAGTTTAAATCAGTATTTATTACATTGCCCGATTTGACTTGATTAAATTCATAATACCCGGGCATTATACATAGTGCCCTGATTAATCATTTGGTCCATGACATCAGTGGTGCCTGGTATATACCTACGTGGTATGTGATAAAATTCCAAACAGCCACTACAGTTATCATTGCGCAGCGGAACAGTCAATGTCAAAAAATGTTAAAGTCACTAGTTTTAGTAACAATACTGTATCTGGCAGGTGAGTTTTATACGACAAAACCTTCCATTATGAACCATTGTTTATTGTGTGTGAGATTGATTCCATTGTTAACATAATTTATAAAACCTTGCTATCGTATCTATGCCCGAAAGCTAGTAGTTGATTTTTCGGCTTAGTAGGCATTTCGGCCGCTCAATTTCGTCCGATCTGGTCTAAACAGGAATTACATTATTATTAATATTTTTGAGTGGTGTTTCGGACTATACTTTTCTTAAAGCAAATTTTGTACAGTCCGAATGAAAAACCTTAGGTAGGGTTATATTATATATATATACACGCTTCGATCGACAATCTTTTGTTTTGAACTCGTAATTATGACACGATATCTTGAGGGGGCAACTCGATTCAAAAAATAAAACGCCAATTACTTTTGAACGGCTAAACTAGTTTTCATCAAACATAGCTAAGAACCATCTCGGTCATGACAAAAATAAAAATAAAAAAAATATTCATCCGTTTAGGAGCTATGATGCCACAAACAGAGACACAAATACACATATACACGAACACACAAGTACACAAACACAAGTACAAGTATACATCAAACTTATAACACCCCTCTTTTTCCGTCGGGGGTAAAAAAGGATATTTTTACATGCTTTTTAGGGTTCCGTATCCAAAGGATAAAAACTCCCGTTTTTCCCTATTACTAAGAAACATCAGGCTTTATCTCATGAACATGAGATAGCTAGACAGTTGAAATTTTCACAGATGATGTGTTTCTATTGCCGCTTTAACAACAAAAACTAAAAACAGAATAAAATATACAAGTGGGGCTCCCATACAACAAACGTGACTTTCGATAATGGTACGGAACCCTTCGGCGCGTGTCGGATTACAAATTGGTAGTCCTTTTTTCAAGTACTTCTGAATAAGCTTAAATTAGTAATACTTTGATTACTCCGGAGACATTGCAAAAATAAATGATAATATGGGACTGGTCAAATTATGGCTTCGGAAGTTAGTCATAGCATCAGCGCTAACAATGAAAATTTGGTTCAAATAAATGCCACTAGATGGCGCGATAGGCATCGATTTGTAATTGAATTGTGTGTAAAATTAACATTTTCTAGAATTGATCATAAAAATTGTATGTTATTTTTTCATCAACTCTCCCAAGCATAAAATTATTCATCATTTAAAATTGATTCCAATAGATGGCGCAGTTTTAAGTTTCTAAGGCATGCCACTCGACTTTTTAATTTTTATTGTAAAACATTTTGGTACAATAAAACTGCAAAACCGTGCTAATAATTATATGAATCAAATCGTTTTAAAATAATTACGAACCGAGAAAACCATTTAACTTGCAAGTCACTAACACTATCTATAGCCGTGGAACGGAACCGAACGAGATAAAAGTACTTATTTTTATAAGTATAATCATCTTTATCAGACGAAAAACGCTAGTTACGTCGACACGGTTTCTTTATATAGGATGAGGCATCTGTATGCTAGTATTATTATTATCTGTGGTCAATCTCCTCAACCAAATATGATAATACCATAGTGTTTGGGCTCATTGGATGTGTATTGGCAAGATATAATATTTTAAAATAAAATTAGCTAACGTGTATACATTATTTGTTGGTAGATGTCGTGGTGTGTAAACCGGACTACATTTTCAACCAGGAAGTGAACGGTTGGCTCAAACTGCATCCAGTCCCTGCTACATGGCAGGAAGCCTACATGAACTGCCACTTTGAAGGTAATGTATTTATTTTAATATTAATGATAGGCTTGCGTTGGTAGACGCGGTGGGTAGACGGTGAAGCACGCTTACCTAGAAGTAACCTATACCACGGGTCTCAGCGCTAAGAAAGAAAATTTGGTTCAAATAAATCTCACTAGATGGCGCGATATGTCGGTGCATTTGTTGTTGAATGTGTGTAAAATTAACATTTTCTGGAATTGTATGTTCTTGTTAAATCAACTCTCCTAAGCACAAATTTATGGCATATTGGGCTCTTAATTCACATTTCAAAGATTATTTGAACGGATCATTTAAAATTGATGCCAATAGATGGCGCGTTTTTAAATTTCTGAGGCATTCCACTCGATTGTTTAAATTTGCATTGTAACATATTTTGGTGCAAAGAAACTGTAAAAACGTGCAAAAAAATACTATAAAACAAACCTTTACTGTATTTAAAGAAAAATATTCACGAACCGAGTAAAGCCTTTTACTTGCAAGTCACTGCTAGCACCATCTAACCGCCGTGGAACGGAACCGAACGCGATTGATAAACAGAAAATAATCGTTTTAATCAGACGAAAAACGCTAGTTACGTCGGAATATTTTTCTTTATTTTTTTTTCCCCTTCTTTGTAAGGGAGAGGCATCAGTATGTTAGTATTATAATTATCTGTGCCTATACACTCTTGAACTTTGCTGGTTTTTTAAATCCACAGGTGCTGTGTTAGCGTCTCCTATCAACGCGAAGCTCGCCTCAGCTTTGCGAGGGATCATGCGCCAATCAGAACTGGATAGTCCTATTTACTTAGGAGTTACTGCGCTATCTCAAGGAGACTTCATTTCAGTTGAAGGTAAGTCGCATCACTATCGAAACACGTCCCCTGCTGGACATAGGCCTTCCCCAAGCGTCACACTGATCGGCCCAATGGTTCTCGCATCCATTGGATTCGCGCAGCCTTAACCATGTCATCGGTCCACCTAGAGGGAGGCTTTCCAACGCTGCGTCTTCCGCTTTGCGCACTCCAGACCTTTTCGGCCCTATGGTGGAACCATCAATGAAAATATTTATTTAGTACTTCATGCACACAAACGTACAGAGGTGGACTTAATGCCTTAAGGTTGCCCTAATCAGTCATTCTTCCATACAAACGTAGTATGGTGATTACTCCACTGTTTGACGGTGTACGCTCCAATTAAAAAATGATAGTAATTTGTCTCATTATTAACAAGCCCTGTATGGATACAAAAAAGTAAAACAAAAACGTGTATTTGAAAGTTATGAGTCGAAAGTTCCATATTTCACCACTAATTTCAAGGCATCTTTGGGCGGAAATAAATAACATAAAAAGAAGGAAAATTGCAAAACAGGAATGGATTAGCAGTTAAAAAAAAAATTTTTGCAAAAAAATACTACCGACTTCCAAATACAAAACTACAAAGTGAAAAATAACTTAATTTTTTGAAGTCGGTGTCTTTCGTAGGTACCATTTTTTTGCGTTATGGACACCGACTTCAAAAAATTAAGTTATTTTTCACTTTGTAGTTTTGTATTTGGAAGTCGGTAGTATTTTTTTGCAAAAAGTTTTTTTATTTTTCACTTTTTAGTTTTACGTACCTAATAGGCAAGTTAGTAAGAGAACTATTTCGCCAGAATAGATTTCATGAAACTTGAACATAACCGGTGAAATGAGAGATCTGCTTACCCCTTAAGAGCGAACTGGCGTGATGTTATGTTATGAAATGTTATAAACAACAAACAGACATGCAATTGCAGAAATCCCGAGAGATTTGCCGTTATTTATTGAAGAGTTCTGTTGTATATCTCCGAAGTTCTTCATCAGATCTTCACCAAATTAAAATGGGACCAATTTCGAAACATACTTTCTCAAACAAAAAAAGAATTTTCAAAATCGGTCCACAATTGACGGAGTAATCGGTGAACATACACAAAAAAAAAAAAAAAAACAAACTTGAAGTCGAACATAGAACCTCCTCCTTTTTGGAAAGTCGGTTAAAAATGCAAATAATTTTATTTTAAATAAATACATTCAGTAGTTTTTTCTTGATACTCATATTAGGAGTAAAATTTCGCTCGCTCCTTTTCGTTCTAAATCATCATCTATTTTTATTTTTAACCGACTTTCCAAAAAGGAGGAGGTTCTATGTTCGACTTCAAGTTTGTTTTTTTTTTTTTTTTTTTTTTTTTTTTTTTTTTTGTGTATGTTCACCGATAACTCCGTCAATTGTGGACCGATTTTGAAAATTCTTTTTTTGTTTGAAAAAGTATGTTCCGAAATTGGTCCCATTTTAATTTGGTGAAGATCTGATGAAGAACTTCGGAGATATACAACAGAACTCTTCAATAAATAACGGCAAATCTCTCGGGATTGCTGCAATCGCATGTCTGTTTGTTGTTTATAACATTTCATAACATAACATCACGCCAGTTCGCTCTTAAGGGGTAAGCAGACCTCTCATTTCACCGGTTATGTTCAAGTTTCATGAAATCTATTCTGGCGAAATAGTTCCCTTACTAACTTGTCTATTAGGTACGTACAACTAAAAAGTGAAAAATAAAAAAACCTTTTTGCAAAAAAATACTACCGACTTCCAACTACAAAGTGAAAAATAACTTAATTTTTTGAAGTCGGTGTCCATAACGCAAAAAAATGGTACCTACGAAAGACACCGACTTCAAAAAATTAAGTTATTTTTCACTTTGTAGTTGGAAGTCGGTAGTATTTTTTTGCAAAAAGGTTTTTTTATTATACCATGAGTGTGAATTCATACGCGCACTAGCTTCTTACTGCTCATCACAGCGTCTATCCCTTTCGTACGTGTTGTCGGAAGACAGAGCATGCATTTTAACCCCGGCCACAAAATAATTCGTGCCGCCGACTAGGGCAACCTTAAGCATTAATTCCGCGTCTGTACTGTATTAGCAAGAACTGAATATTATTAAGAAAACCAAGTTCTAAACGCATTGCAACTGTCCTGTATTCTGTCTACTTCGTCCATATTTTCAGGTGTTCCACTAGCTGACTTGTCAATTATCTGGGGCACTTATGGCGACGGCAAAACACCTGAAGATTGTCTATCTTTGGCCACTGATGGGAGGACGTACATCTCATCTTGCACGTTATCGCTGCCGTACGTTTGCTACAAGAAAAGAGACAATACTACGATCCTCAATCGATGCGGCACCTTTGACGATGGTGAGTGTAGTGAAACTGACTCAACTCTCTCTATTGGCGCACGTGCACGAGGCGAACGCTCACTTAGCAGTGTTGCATGTAACGTATCAGATACTGTATCAACCTGCAAGTGGGTACGGTTCGTCCACGGTCCACCGCGTTAGATACGCTACGAGCTGCCGGATCCGCAGCGCTCCCGACAACGCGACGTCACGCCAACAGCATGTCTCAAATGATCCACTCCATAATGAATACGTAAGTTCGTTTGAAGCTCGCGCCTATTTACTCACTACACAAGCGGTCGTGTCGCCGTCCACGAGCATACTGCGAGCCGCCTTTAGGACTTGGGTTCGCAGCGATACCACCACTCAGCGGGTCAGTGCAAGCTAAGGCATAGCACGCACTGCCATTTTCATTCGCGCGAATTTTTTTCCGCGCATTCTGTGATCTATGGAAATGTATGAAACTGCACGCATTGCGGGGAAAAATCGCGCTCAAATAGTACAAAAAAATTCGCGCGTATAAAAATCGCAGTGCGTGCTATGCCTTACAGCGCTCCACGCGCGAGCGGTTCGCAGCGGGCTCGTGCCTACGTACTCACTTGATACCGTATCTGATACATTACATGCTACACTGCTAAGTGAGTACCCAGCTTAAGAGTGAGGTCGATGAAAGTCGATGTGCAAAGTTATTTTGACCGTGTTATACACATACCTATCCACTGTAGGTACCAAATGAATAATTATTTAAAAACTTTTTAAAGCAAATCCTTTTATTTGATACCCATATCACAGGAGTGCATTTAAAATAATTGATCCGCCATCTTTGGGAGTCCGCCATATTTCATTTATAATGATTTCACTTAGCTAACCGTGTATGCAAAATTTCAGCTCAATCGGATAGGGATATGGTTTTAAAAAATCTGTTGCAATATTTGACCCATACAAACTAATATCAAAAACAATAAATATATAGAAAAGTCGTTTTTGTACATCTAAAATATTTCCAAAAAAAATTGCCAGGGTGTTGCCATCATTTTTGGATTTTTTGCCTGTTTGTCGTTTTGTCTATTTAGTTGTGCACGCGTCACCTAAAATGTACGAAACCAATGTAGATAACTTGTACACATACAAAATTTTGCGTAACTTGAAGTATTACTTAGTTTTTGTTTCGTTGCAATCGCTTCACTCTATCAAAAGTTAGATGAATTTAAAGTGTTCAAGAAGTAAACATATCATAACATATTATCATAACACACGCAATTCAGATACTCGTACAGTTGCACTTCATATTCGATAGATGGCGTTGACAACATTGACAACGTTGTGCATTTGACAACATTTTCTGAATGGGGGTGCTAAGATTCTCTGCGAAACTAGAGCAGATAGGTAAGTATGTTAGGGGTGGGTTCCCGCATTGTCGAGGCGGGGGGGCTCAGTAACCGTGGCTTTGTCACCCACGGTGAAGCGAAGAGGAACCCGAGGAGGGCCCGCTCGTCACGGCTTTTGCCGATTAAGCCGACGACGTAGCGGCCAACTAGTAGGTTGTGTTGCCGCTTGGTAACAGGCGACATCGCAACTGAGGCGGGCCGCGATGTCTTATGGAGATTGCCAGGTCCCATATATGATGTCGCGGCTGAGGGTTGGAGGCCGCGGTGGTAGAGGAGTGCCGGTATTGCGGTGCGCCGCTCTCCCTACCTTCCGCAGCCCGGACGGGGTCGCCACCGTCTGATGGCGGACGCGGTGGGGCCGCAGAGGTGGAGGAGTGTCGGTACTGCGTTAGCTGCTCTTCCTATCCCCTGCGGCCGAAAATGGTAGGTGACGGGGCCATTGACCTTAACCCGTCACAGGGGGACCAAGGGTCACGGGGTCGTCTGGCGCCCATATGCTGATTTGGTCCCTGGGGTGGTCACGGCGTACAGTTTGTTCTGGTATGCCGGTGATGGGGGGTACTCCCCCAAGGAGGGTACGGTGACAGACAGCCGCGACGGGTTCGCGGTGAGTGCTAACGCGTGCCCGTGTTCCCGCTATAAGCGGCACAGGAGGACACCGTGGAGTTTTAGTGGGTTATAGTCCTACATAACTGCACTATCTCCCCGTGGTAGTGCAGTATGCATGAGCATTTCTCCACGCAAAAAAAAAAGAAAAAGGCAGTTGACGGGAGAGAAGCCGCGGGCACAGCTAGTTTAACATTAGAAGTCTTAAAAATTGTTTTATTTACAGGTTATTCATATTATGCCACGGGCAGCTGTTATAAGTACCACTTGAAACGCAGAACGTGGGTAATAGCGCACAAGATCTGCGCAGCTGAGGGGGGGCACCTGGTTATCATCAACGACCAACAAGAGGCCGATATCATTGCACATGATATATTGAATCCGCCATCTGATGGAAGTTGGGGAGAAGCCGTGCACATTGGACTACGAGACTGGGATAAGGACCACACCTGGATCACTATTCACGGTAGATCTTAACGAGTTTTTGTTTAAGGCCCAGTTTTTTTTATCCAACGGTTTCATATTTCAGTATGTATAAATAAGCCTTCCTCCAGACACGACATTATTTCCTTTGTTGTTCATATATCCTTCTTTTGTTCCATTTTTGTTTGCCAGGTGGCAAAGGCCTTCTCCAATCTTCTCCATTCCGGCCTTTCTTTGGCCATTCTACCCCATGTTGTCCCAACGACTTGTCTAATGTCGTCATTCCACCTTTTCTGTGGTCTACCTCTTTTTCGTCGGACGACTAACAGTCTCTACTGTGTGGTTATTTTACTCCATGTATCTGATATATCTTTCCTCTGATCATGTAAATCATGTTCAGTAAAATTTATTTTTAACCGACTTGCCAAACAGGAGGAGGTTCTCAGTTCGGATGTTTCTATTTTTCTTCTTTTTTATATTTGTACGGGCATAACTCTGTCATATATTGATATGAAAAATATTTTTTTTGTTTGAAAGGGAGGTCGAGGTGTGTTGAAAAATGCAAAACAAAATATCTTTTCTTTTTTTTCTTTTTTTGTCGGTCAGACACCGACTTCGGAAACAGAGTTATTTTGTGCTTTGTAGTGTTTTGCTTTAGAAGTCGGTTTAATTTTCTTGATAAAAATTTCTTTTCATTAACTTTATCCATAAAAAAACATTTTTTTACAAAAAATATACAACCGACTTCTTTTCATTAACTTTATCCATAAAAAAAACATTTTTTACAAACAAAAATCCAACCGACTTCCAGATAAAAACACTACAAAGTGAAAATTAACTTCAATTTCGGAAATTGGTTTTCCTGTTTTCGTTTTTTGTTTTTTGACACCGCCTTCCAAAATCGACGTTATTTTTCACTTTTTGTGTTTTTATTGTTTGGAAGTCGGTTGTATATTTTTAATATTTTTTTTCACTCTGAATCTTAACTGAAGTTTATAAAAAACCGGCCAAGTGCGAGTCGGACTCGCGCACGATGGGTTCCGTACTTGGTAAATTGGGGTTTACGATTTATGACGTGTTAAAAAAAAACTACTTACTAGATCTCGTTCAAACCAATTTTCGGTGGAAGTTTACATGGTAATGTACATCATACATTTTTTTTAGTTTTATCATTCTCTTATTTTAGAAGTTACAGGGGGGGGGGACACATTTTACCACTTTGGAAGTGTCTCTCGCGCAAACTATTCAGTTTAGAAAAAAATATATTAGAAATCTCAATATTATTTTTGAAAAAAAAAAATGAGTTTCAGCTAAGTATGGGGAACCCCCAAAATATATTGTTTTTTTTCTATTTTTGTGTGAAAATCTTAATGCTGTTCACAGAATACATCTACTTACCAAGTTTCAACAGCATGGTTCTTATAGTTTTGGAAAAAAGAGGCTGTGACTTACGGACGGACAAACAGACAGACAGACATGACAAATCCATAAAGGTTCCGTTTTTTGCCATTTGGCTACGGAACCCTAAAAATTGTGTTGACACCGGCTCGATAAGTAGTACCATGAATTCAGTACATGATTCTAAACTCCCTAGCTTTGGAATATTTCATCGGCTTTATCCTAATTTTGACTAAGTTACTTTGTTTCAGGAGAGAAAATCGAGGATGTGTTCAATACTTGGGCTCAAGATCAGCCGAGTGACAAAGGACAGAATCTTTGTAGCCTTTTTTGGTCACAAGGCACATTGAGCGATGCTTATTGTAACAATCTGGATCCCGGGGCTGCTTCATTTGTTTGCGAAAAGGATCCTAATACTTCACGTTTCGAAAATGTTGTTTGTGAATCTTTGCCGAATTAATGTGGAAATTAAATTAAAAATTAAAATTAAATTAAAATAAATTTATTCATAAACTTAGGACTAGATACATTGCACGGTTATTTGAGATGAGACAAGCATTAAAGTTCTTAATCTAGTTAGTGGATGCAGTACTGTCCTTCTAGATAGGAGATGAAGTCACCTGTGTTTAGAAGAAACAGATTGCGATCCCCTGTCGTAAAAATAAGGGTTGACCTATAATTATGAACATGCTGTCAACATTTTATTATTAAAATCAATCAACAAAATAAGAAAACTTTAAAAACAATTGTATAAAAATTAAAATTTGAGGTATATACTTAATCGAATGTCAGTTATGAATTAATAAATAAAATACAGTAAAAGTTTTGATTTTTTATCATTCATCATCATCATTTCAGCCGAAAGACGTCCACTGCTGGACATAGGCCTCCCCCAGGCGTCGCCACATTGACCGATCCCGTGCGTCTCGCATCCAACGCCTTCCCGCAACCTTAACCAGGTCATCAGTCCACCTAGTGGGAGGCCTTCCAACGTATCGTCTTCCAGGTCGCGGTCGCCATTCCAGAACTTTTCGGCCCCATCGGCCATACGTTCTGTTTTTTTAAATCATTGTATGATTAAATCATTATATTTTATAATACTTCGTTATTTTTTTCAAAATTTTTACTGATTCATCATTATTAATTATATGATTTAGATAATAAATATTAACTTGTTTTATAAAAGCAGCGAGCAAGACCCTATTACTAAGACTCCACTGTCCGTCTGTCTGTCTGTCTGTCACCGGGCTGTATTTCATGAACCGTGATAACTAGACAGTTGAAAGGACATGGCATGGCTAAACAACTGCCCTTAGCATGTATAGAAATTTCTCACTTACTCTTAACATTCAAATATTAATTAATTAATTATTACGGTTTTATTATTCTTTTAGAACTGGCGTGAAAAATCAAATAGTTAAAAAGTTTTTTTCATGTTTTTGTTTGACAAGAAGAACTTGTAGTCAATAAAACTACTTTTAATTACAAAAATTGTAGTCAATAAACCTACTTTTAATTACAAAAATTGTAGTCAATAAACCTACTTTTAAAGACATTTGCGGAAGCCGAAATGAACAGTACCTATTCATTATTATTTATTTTTGTACCTATCGAAATACATTTCAAAACGTTGTTTTCTTTAATTGCATTTATCTGATTTCTAGAAATTATTGGCAATATCTGGAAAGAAACAGCACTTAAATAGTACTGTCACTAAAAAGTTACATTCGATTCTTCTCGATTACACTTGATTCACAACATGTTGGGGGTGTCGTGGGAACTCGCTTTGAACGGAGTTCCTTTCGCCGGATACTATGTATTACTACAGAGCCAACTAGTATGGTCTTTATTTTCGATTGCGTATTGATTCATCATGAACCTTTAAATGCCCCTTCCAATGCACGAAGGAAACTCGATAAGTAAAGATGGTCACCCATCCACGGAATGACCTCGGCAGCTGTTATTATTAAGCCACAAGCTCCTCTAAACGCCTTGCTAAAGTATCATAGTAAAATCTTATTCTTTTACAAGTTTGTATACCTAGTGATGTAGGAGTTTCTAAGATTTTATTTTCAGGATTGTGACGATATAAAAAGTTCCTGAAACATTTATCATGCGAAATACTTATATTCAACTATTCAGCATTACATATTAGTAGTTAAAATGTTTATACATTGCTAGGGTAATCGTCCATACTGTATTTAGCCATGTCCTTTTCACAGATGATGTATTTCTATTTCCGCTATAACAACAAATACTAAAAACAGAATAAAATAAATATTCTAGTGGGGCTCCCATACTAGAAAGATAAAATCAAACTAAGCTTCTAACTCTTCTAACGATATCTCATATGTCAAATGTATATATGTAGTTGAGAAGCTAACGGGCACAGGTGAACATACTCGTACTTAGGTACGGTCCAAAATCATAACCCTCCTTTTGGCTTTGTTGTAGTCAGGTAAAAGTATGCTGGCCAGTCTGAATAAACTATCTACTATGTATGTACTAGTATATAATGAGGTTTGCCGTAATTTGGGGGTGAAACTCATCATCATCATTTCAGCCGAATGACGTCCACTGCAAATCAAATCATAATCAAATCAAAATTTATTTATTCAATAAGGCCATTAAGCGGCACTTTTGAACGTCAAAAATGAAAATTAAATGTAATAATTGATTCTACCGTCCATTCGGAAATATAGCTTGTTATGGAGAAGAACGGACAAGAAACTCCAAACTTATTCTTTAAAAAAAAAAAATGTGTTTTACAAGTATTTAGTTACAATAATCTTGTAGGAAAAATACATATATTTGAGAACGATGTAAAAAAAACGCACTTAAAAGCGTCTAGAGTAAAACAAACAATTAAAAATACAATAAATAGGTCATTAAAAACAGGCGGAGGCAGCTAAGATATGACCAATCCCAACTGACGGCGCCCGTTCACGAACATGACACATGGATCGGCACCACTCAGCTCAACCATCATGAAGGGAACCGAATGATCCAACACATGTGCCACCATCACCGTTTATTTGAACTAATTGCTGTCTATCATTCAAATAGGAAATTACTAAATTTAATGCTCATTGGCCTAGCCCGTAATGCTCAAGTTTCAAAAGCAATGTTTCATGATCAACGCAATCAAACTGCTGGACATAGGTCTACCCCAGGCGACGCCACATTGATCGATCCCGTGCGTCTCGCATCCAGCGCATTCTCGCAGCCTTAACCAGGTCATCGGTCCACCTAGTGGGAGGCCTTCCAACAAAATTAAGCTCTCGTGACCTGAGCAAGGATGGTAAGTGAATAGAGATTGTAGACAATGTTGTATCCACGGATATGCTTAAAAATATTGAAATAATAAAAACATTTAATTCGAACTAAACAGACATAAAAAAAAACAAAATCATGCTGTGCAGACGGAGGATACATAATCGCGAGCTGGCTGACTAAAACCATATTTATCTTCCGTCACACAGCATGATTGTATACATTTTTAGGGTTCCGTACCCAAAGGGTAAAAACGGGACCCTATTACTGAGACTCCGCGGTCCGTCTGTCTGTCTGTCTGTCTGTCACCAGGCTGTATCTCGTGAACCGTGATAGCTAGAAAGCTGAAATTTTTACAGATGGTGTATTTCTGTTGCCGCTATAACAACAAATACTAAAAACAGAATAAAATAAATATTTGGGTGGGCCCATACAACAAACGTGATTTTTTTGCCGTTTTTTGTGATAATGGTACGGAACCCTTCGAGCGCGAGTCCGACTCGCACTTGGCCGGTTTATTAATTCTCTTGTTAAGCAGTCGGGTTATTTGATTATTTGAATTAACTTTATTTAACTATTTAATATTGTTGGAATTGCACAATATTCACATATGTTACTCTATATGGGCTTCTAAACATGTGTGCCAGATTGTATAAGTGTATGTATGTTTATCCACGCATTTCTCCAAAACCACTTATCAGATCATGATCATTCATTTTATATTGGATTAAGTAAGTATCTTTCAACTTAGGGAACATTACAAGTTTTTTCAAAATCGGTTCAGCCGTTTTCAAGATATGAATCATACAACCGAATTCCTTAACGACAAACAGCACGAATAAGTAAATAAATTTATTATGGGTATTTAGGTACCTAACTAAATTAAAACCAAAAAGAGAGAAATAAAAACTGTTTTACAAAAAATAAACACCGACTTCCGAAATGAAAGTTATTTTTGCACTGTTTAGTGTTGTTTGATTTAGAAAGTCTCTTTATTTTTGTGAAAAAGTTTTTATATATATTATAACTTTCTAGTTATCATTTTTTTTTCTAATTACTTTTAACATAGTGATATATATTTTGTAATCACCTTCTAAAACCCTTAATTTTGATAACGATGGGTTTGGAAGAGAAAAAAATTAGGGCCCGTTCAATATGGCGCCCAAAATCCGGCACTTTTTTTTTTTCAATTTTAATGTAACCAGTGACACTCGCAAGGTTAAGACGAATCGCTTGACGTAAGAATCATCAAAATCGGCCAACGCGTTTGTTCTCTAGAACTCCACATAGGAACAAACATACATACTTCGCTCCCGTCAATTGGCTACCTACCTACCCATCTACCCTACCTAACCTACATAAACGGAAGCTCTCATAAAGCCATAATTTTGCCCATTATTGCAACATTTTCCATTTATGCTCCGTTCCTATTGGTCGTAGCGTGATGTTATATAGCCTATAGCCTACCTTCCTCGATAAATGAACTATCCAACACAAGAATATTTTTTTAATTCCAACCAGTAGTTTCTGAGATTTACGCGTGCAAACAAACAAACTCATCAACATTAGATATAGACATTCTAAAGAGGAAAGATTTGTATTTTTGTATGTAACGAATAAACTTAAAAACTACTGCACCGATTTCAAAAATTCTTTCACCGATGGGAAGCCATACTATCCCCGGGTGACATAGGCTTTACTTTTTATCCATGTATTCCTACGGGGACGGGAACTACGCGGGTGAAACCGCGAGGCGTCCGCTAGAAGATTGATAAACAAACAACCCTCCTTTGCGTCGCGCAGTTGGGTAAAATCCACTTTCAAGCGGGCATGAAAAATGTGTTAACCATAACGTTGGTTACATAAGGTCTAAAGAATTTAGGTCTTTAGTCCAAACGTTATGCGGCTTTGACCTTAGACCTCAAACGAAGATTATAGAGTTACTTTCTCTAATGGTCAGTGGCTGATCAATTGGTGCGAGGTCAAGCTGCGGATGGCGCGGTTATTGGGTGACTGTTTTATTCTTTCGTAGGTCCTGATGGTTTATTGGTCAAATTCGAATGCTAAACTTGTTCTTAAGTGCTTTCGATTCTCCGGTCGTATAATCTTACTGGTTCTTCTTCTTAGCGTGTCGATGGCAAGTATGAAAAGATAAATATTTGTGGTGTATTCGTTCTCTGCAGCCGCAGCGGCAGCGCCAGCCCAGCACGACGAACTCGGCAGACAAGAAAAGAAAACAAATTGTGTCTGAGCTCGACCAGCGCCGACGGAAAAAAGAGCGTTCCACTATCACGCTACTGGCAGTTTTTACCATAGACTGGCGCAAATTCAATCATTTCGGAGTTGCAAGCAAAATTTGTCAATTACAATAAATAGTTGAATACAAATTTGATTAAATAATATTCTTGATCACGAGAAGTCTTACCTAACCTAAACTAACAATAGATTTTGACGTTAGTCAATCGCACCCTGGATAGTCAGCCTCGCTATGGCCTTTCCAACTGACCAATACAATTTTAATTGAGCAATTTCGGGCCTTGAATTTATTTTCTTACTCACAACATGTCTGAAGAACCATAACCATCTGTGATAAAACTGTAAGGGTTCCTTGCCACCCAAAGATTCGCTATGTACAGTACGACCGATGAATCCTGGACCGTCTGTAGTTAGCGTTATGTGGTTGCGCAGAACATACTTTACGAACCAAATGGCTGTTTTATTCACGAGTGTATAAGCACGAAAGATCGCAAAGCCTTTGTTCAAACGGGCCACGAGTCATCGGTTGTACTGTAGCTAGGCGTTTTGCAAGGAAAATATCCACCAATGGGATCATTTCTATTTGTTGACTAGGCTTAGCGCAGCTCTATGGGCTCTAGACACACTCTGTCAACTAAAGCGCCCCGATAGCGTTTGGAAAAAACTTTTCAACAAAAATTAAAACAACCAGCAGAGCTATGTGTTTATACATAATTACTAGCTGTAGCCCGCGACTTCGTCCTTGTGGATATGTCTTCATATAAAGTTTAATGATGTTTATCGCAAACTATTTTTATTTTTCAAACAAACAGAAAACGCCTATCACACTAAGCAACATTTTTTAAGGCACCGATTGGAAAAAAAATATAGAGTATTACCAATGATATTCAAATAAACAGATACGTTATACACTCACAAAACAATTGAAAAAAGTTTTCCGCGCAGCAGCGGCAGCACACATACACACTTTTCATTCATCTAACATTATTTATTTTAATCAATAAATAAATAAATTACAAATACACACGATGGCATTTCTTTTATTTTGTTTTTGTTTCAACAAAGCCTATCGCTCTTCGCCATGCGTGACATAACGTAAGACTAAAGGTCACAATTGTGACCTATTCGAGTCTTCACAATGCGCGCGCTCATAACATATCTGTTTATTTGAATATCATTGAATTACAAAATTCTTTCTTAGCTTATGTCTCCTACTCATAGACTTGCTAAATTTCAGAACCATAGAACAAAATCAAACGAGAGTGCGAACGAAAGCGAGAGTGCTTAAACCTCTTTAATCCGGCCCTGACATAAAATCCGTTCTTAGCGAATGTCTCCTAAGTATTAAATATCTCCCAGCCAAATTTCATCTTTATACGTCAAGCTATTTCGTTTTCTCGTGATAGATGAGTGAGTGACGCGCACGAAGGGTTCCGTACCATAATCGCAAAAAACGGCAAAAAAGTCTCGCTTGTTGTATGCAATGGGGGCCCCACTTAAATATTTAGTTTATTCTGTTTTTAGTATTTGTTGTTATAGCGACAACAGAAATACATCATCTGTGAAAATTTCAACTAGAGCTATCACGGTTCATGAGACACAGCCTGGTGACATACAGAAAGACAGACGGACCGCGGAGTCTCAGTAATAGGGTCCCGTTTTTACACTTCGGGTACGGAACCCTAAAAAAGAAAAAATAAAGAAATTTAATAAAAGATCCCCGTGCGGTACCAAAAACCATATTTAAAAAATAATAAATAACACCGCGCGCATCTTTAGTGGAACAGTACCCTAACCATGCAGCTATGCGGTTCGCCCACGGCCGCACATATCCGGGTTCGAGTCTGTGTTGAAGAACATAAGGGTAATAATAACTATGGTAAATATTTACTTATAGGTCATTCTGCGACAGTGTGACATCTTTTAAAAGGATGTTGTGAATGAGATGTCGTTTTAATCATTGAAGTATTCACAGGGTTGGCAGGATCGTGCATGATTCTTATGTAAGTGATATTTTTTAACCAACTTCAAAAAGAACCTAACCTAGAAGACCTACCTATGTTATTTAATGATTATTATTGTTATCGCTGTTTGTTTTAATTTGATTTAATTTTTTATCTTATTTTATTTTTTGAATGGAAATGATGACCAAATTGTTCTCACCCTATCCTATATTATATCATGACAGTTACTTATTTTTCAACACACTTGCTCATAAAGTGGCTCTAATTTCACCGCAATAAGGCACATAATGACACCTGTTATCAGACTGTGACTTTTTGATTACTATTATTCACAAGTGAGATAAAGAGTTTTTTTTTTTATTTATTGGTTGAGTTAGCTTTGTTCTTAAAAAAGTTTCGATACAAAAAAGATCGTGCTCAATAGTACAAATGTAACACATTTCATGCAACTTCGTATTTAAATAGATAATTTTAACTTGTACGTGTTTAATAAATAAAACTTTCACTTAAATATAACTAATGTTTTTGTCTGTAATAAAAAAAACTTGAAATTCCCCATTTTGTACGTGGCTTAAACGCTATTCGCGAAAAGCCAAAAAAAGATAACTCATTATTTTTAGTCTATGGCCGATCGCCATGGTTAGATGCGCGCGCATAGGAAAAATGATTAATTTTGCCCGCCATTGCGAAAAATATTTCACAATTCGTTTTCACTGTTGGAAATGATTTTTTTGTATTACTTTCCTTAAAAGTGTGTTGAAAAACGTCGTATGATACACGTGTGTATTGATGATTACCGTCCTCGGCTCTCTTAAGACCCTCATCTAACGGCTCGGGCCTCAATGGTGCCTCAGCTGTAATCACCAACATTACACACTTGTACCATAATTTACTATAAATATCAAATGTTGGACACTTGATAAACATGATAAAATTAGTGTTTGTTTAAGCACAGTGGTTTGTTCTATTATTGTGACACTGTAGCACTTTACAATTTAAATATTGCTGTGCCCTAGCAGGGTTCATGTATGAAACCTATATACTTGTAAGAACTTTGTAAACTACATGAATTCAATAAATGATGATTATGATTATGAGAAGGAGGTTATTAATTCGACGGTATTTTTTTAAATATTAAGCTATACTTTCGATGGTAAGCGATTATGTGGTCGACAATTAAGCACGCTTACCTAGAATTAAACTTGCATTTGACAACTATCTCACCTGATGGTAAGCGATGATGTGGTCAACAATTAAGCACGCTTACCTAAAATTAAACTTGCATTTGATAACTATCTCACCTGATGGTAAGCCATGATGTGGTCAACAATTAAGCACGCTTACCTAAAATTAAAATTGCATTTGACAACTATCTCACCTGATGGTAAGCCATGATGTGGTCAACAATTAAGCACGCTTACCTAGAATTAAACTTGCATTTGACAACTATCTCACATGATGGTAAGCGATGATGTGGTCGACGATGAAGCACGCTTACCTAGAATTAAACTTACATTTGACCTTTATCTCACCTGATGGTAAGCGATGATGTGGTCAACAATTAAGCACGCTTACCTAAAATTAAACTTGCATTTGACAACTATCTCACCTGATGGTAAGCCATGATGTGGTCAACAATTAAGCACGCTTACCTAGAATTAAACTTGCATTTGACAACTATCTCACATGATGGTAAGCAATGATGTGGTCGACGATGAAGCACGCTTACCTAGAATTAAACTTACATTTGACCTTTATCTCACCTGATGGTAATCGATGATGTGGTCAACAATTAAGCACGCTTACCTAAAATTAAACTTGCATTTGACAACTATCTCACCTGATGGTAAGCCATGATGTGGTCAACAATTAAGCACGCTTACCTAGAATTAAACTTGCATTTGACAACTATCTCACATGATAGTAAGCGATGATGTGGTCGACGATGAAGCACGCTTACCTAGAATTAAACTTGCATTTGACCTTTATCTCACCTGATGGTAAGCGATGATGTGGTCAACAATTAAGCACGCTTACCTAAAGTTAAACTTGCATTTGACAACTATCTCACCTGATGGTAAGCCATGATGTGGTCAACAATTAAGCACGCTTACCTTAAATTAAACTTGCATTTGACAACTATCTCACCTGATGGTAAGCCATGATGTGGTCAACAATTAAGCACGCTTACCTAGAATTAAACTTGCATTTGACAACTATCTAACCTGATGGTAAGCGATGATGTGGTCGACAATAAAGCACGCTTACCTAGAAATTACCTCGCATTTGACAACTAACTCACCTGATTGCCTGATTGTAAGAAATGATGTGGCCGACGGTTAAGCACGCTTACCTAGAATTAACCAGTGACCTCTAGGATAAATAAAAAGTTTTTTAACAAAAAATATAAACCAACTTCTAAAGCAAAACACTACAAAGCGAAAAATAACTTTGTTTTTCGAAGTCGTTGCCTTTGGTACCTATTGTTTTTCGTTTTCCGACACCGACTTCGGAAAATAAAGTTATTTTTCACTTTGTAGTATTTTACTCTTTTTGGTACATCATATTACCTCAAATATTATTTCAATACCAATAAATACACGACTAGGATACATTATTTTTTTACGGAGTTGCAGTGCCTACAACCACAAGACCACCTTGCTGATAACCTGGTAAGGGTGCGAGAATCCGCTGGATGCGAGATGCACTGGATCTGGAATGTGGCGACATTTGGGGGGAGCCCTCATTCGCCCTCATTTGGGGGATCAAAGAGGTACGTCAAGGCTATTGTCACAAAAATACAGATAATTAGTAAAGATCTAAAATTAATTTAGCTTTAGAAGCTTGTTATGGAGATCAACGGACAATAAACTCCACACGTACTCTTTTAAGAAAAATTGTTTTACAAGTATTTGGTTACATTCTTATTAAAAAAATACATATATGTGAGAATGATGTAAAAAGACGTGCATGTAAAAGCGTCTAGAGTAACAAAAAATTAAAAAACACAATAACATGCTAAGTTAAGACCAATCCCAACTGATGGCGCCCGTTCACGAACATGACGCTTGGATCGGCACCACTCAGCTCAACCAACTCAACCATCATGAAGAGAACCGAATGTTCCAACACATGTGCCACCATCAAAGAGACATTAGAGACAGCATGACACACTCAACGGCCTACCCGACACTTAGAGAAGGCCTATGACCAGCAATGGACGTCTTTCGGCTGAAATGATAATGATGAGATCAAAGAGGTACTTCAAGGCTAATGTCACAAAAAAATGGCTGATTAGTAAAGATTTAAAATAAATAATAAATCATCAAATAATGACAATACGACGTCAATAAAAATAAATAATCAGTTCTGACATTTATAAGTTATATACTAATAATAGGTACCTATTTCTAACATTTAATTTTATCCTTTTGCATTTTTGCAGTCGTAAATTCTTATCAGGTCCATAGCAACTAGAAGATTGTTGAAATCTGTTTTGATGACGCTTTATCTTAAATAATTTAGTGCATTTTAATTCTTTTATTTTTTGCCGACTTTGATGAAAGAAGAAGTTTAACATTTGTTTTTTTTTATTGGATACATAACATGCAATGTTTTTATTGTTTTTACCGACTTCTAAAAAAAGTAGATTATTAATTCGATACATAAGTATGTAATATTGTTGGAATTACACAATATTCACATAATTATGTTACCCTATGTGGGCTTCTAAACACGTGTGTCAAATTTCATATGTGTGTATGAATATAATATAATAATATCGGATCGTGTATATTTCTTTATTGGATTAGGTATCTCTCAACTTAGGGAACAGTACAAGTTTCATCAAAAGCGGTTCAGCAGTTTTCAAGATATGGAACATACAACCCAACTACTTAACGACAAACAGCACGAAAGTGTAAATTAAGATAAAATGAGTATTTTGTCAATTCCTTATGTATCTTATTATAGAAATTGCTCACTTTTTAGTGATTTAGTAACAACACTAAAAACAGAAAATAAAACTTTTTCATAAAAAATAAACCGAAGACTGACTTCAGAAGTCATGAAAAAGTTTGATGGTATTCCATGACACCTTGTGTTATCTTAGTTAAATCAGATTTTTTCTCAGTCCGTCCTGACTCACTCCTAGTTGTAGCCCTCTCTCTACTCCTGAACACCTTCCCGTTCTGGCGAATTCTGTTTAGTTTGTTCCGCCATCTACTTTGTGGGTCCAGATAAATAGGCATGACAGAATGCATGTATGCCTCCATGGCAAGGCGTGGATACAGGGGAGGGGGCAAAGGGGGCATTTGCCCCCCCCCTTCCCCCGGGCCTCGACCAAACTTAATCTGAAACTGCAAATTAGATACAAAGGTAGCTCAATCTATATTTTCTTTTATGGGTAAAACTTAGATATTGATAAATTGTCGTTGCCCCTGGGAAGGGAGATCACATTCTTGAGTTTATGGAAAATAGGGTCTTGAAGATCGGCAAATTGTGAGAATTTTCTCCACTCGGGGCACTTAGTTAGGCATATTTACCCTGTGGCCATAAATAAGTTAGCGGAACTACTAGTCTTCTAGCTTGCAGCCCTATAAATTAACTGACTGGTTAAAAAATTATTCATTATGTACCCAAGGCTAGACAAGGTAAAATTTTCGAGTTCGCTTCGCTTGCTGACACATATAAAACTTTTAGATTTATGATGACAAAAATACTTCAACAGAAAATCACGACATGATCTTATTTCTTAAAAAATTATCAAATCTTTAACTATTTCTATCTATGAAGTCCTAAAATTATCGAGCTCGCTTCACTCGCTCTTGTCCTTAAAGGTTTTCGGGATTTGATTACGGCAAAAATTCGAATGGAAAACAAACTAATTAATAAAATATAAAATGCACGAACACTTCTTTTTTCTAGATTCCCATTTAAAAATACATTTGCCACCCCCTGAGCGGAATCCTGGATCCGCGCCTGTCCATGGGGCTAACTCTTTACATCCCGAAACCATTGAACCTCATTTGTTTTTTATTTGGTTTACTAAACCGTTCATAGTACTCGTATTAGGGGTTCACTGACTCTTCAATGAGATTAGGGTTACCCATTACTCAATAAGTATTGATTTGAATGCTTTTACTACGATATTGTATAATATGCTTTAAGTATTTACAATGTTGTATGATTAGGTGGAACGGATAACCTAACTCACATCAGGTAAACCATTAACATACCAACATACATATATCGCAGGGTTTTATTATTAAATCCTTGTCACAAATAATATTATACTAGCAAACAGATGCCTCATCCCATACAAAGAAACCGTACCGACGTAACTAGCGCATTCGGTTCCGTTCCACGGCTATAGATGGTGTTAGCAGCGACTTGCAAGTAAAAGGGTTTTGTCAGTTCGTGACTACTTTTTTTTGTGAATACAGTGACGATTTGTTTTATAATATTTTTTTGCAAGTTTTTACAGTTTCATTGTACCAAAACTGTGTTAAAATACAAATTTAATAAAAAATCGTCTGGCATGCCTCAGAAATTGAAAACCGCGCCATCTATTGGAATCAATTTTAAATGATCCGTTCGTTCCGTAAATCTTTGAAATGTGAATCAAAAGCTCAATATTCCATAATTTTGTGTTTAGGTGAGTTGATTAAAAAAGAGCATACAATTTTTAGGATCAATTTTGGAAAATGTTAATCTTACACACAATTCACTAACGAGTCTGCATATCGCGCCATCTAATGACATTAATTTGAACCTAATTTTCTGTGTTAGAGCTGGGACCCCGTGCCCTTGTAAAAACCCGAACGTAATCCCTTCAGACGACTTATCAAAAACTGTGATGTTAATTTATATACCTACTACTTATATAAAAGCCATTATTATTTTTATGACTAATCGAAGCAAATAATGCTCTCAAGGTTGTTTAAGTTATTAAAATGTTTTATGTTTGAACTCTTGACCTGCCCACTTTTAAGTTCAAACCAAGATAGAGACATTTTTAAATTATTGTGTAATATCACGCCTTTATCCTCGAAGGGGTACTTAGATAGGCTGTCTATATATGTATCATTTGACTGGAAGAACATAAATTATATACCAAAACCTCTCCGTGTCTCAGAAAAAGTTGTATCGTTACGATCAATCAGAATCCTGCAGATCTAACAATCAGTGTTAAGGCGTATATATTCTCCAATAGACGGGGTCCCAGTGCTAAGAAAGAAAATTTGGTTCAAATAAATCTCACTAGATGGCGCGATTTGTTTATAGAATTTTGTGTAAAATTAACATTTTCTGGAATTGATCATAAAAAATTATGTTCTTGTTTAATCACAAAATGATGGACTATCGGGCTCTTAATTCGCATTTCAAAGATTATTTGACCGGAAAATTTAAAATTGATAGCCAATAGATGGCGCGGTTTTAAATTTCTGATGCATTACGTAACACATTTTGGAAATTGTAAAAACGTGTAAAACAATACTATAAAACAAATCGTCACTGTATTTAAAGAAAAAATCTTCATGAACCGAGTAAACCCTTTTACTTGCAAGATGCTGCTAACACCATCTGTGTCTGTACAAAAACTAATCAGACGAAAAACGCTAGTTACATCGGCACGGTTTCTTTGTATGGTATCTGTATGCTAGTATTATATTATCTGTGCCTAATGTTAACGCGGTACTGGCCGTGCGCTCGCTCAGAGCCAGAATATCAATATTGGACCTCCTTTAGGACAGTTTTGTTTGCAAAATATTTTTGTTTAACATTTCCTTTGTAGGTTAAGAAGAAATTCTAACTTTCGATTTTTGTGTGTCAAAACATTTTTAAACATTCATATCGTTTTGGAGGAGTATGCAAAAGAAGTGAAAATATATCGTGTTGTAATTTTTTTTTTAAAGCTTTGGTATTAGTCATAGTTAGGTGTTTATTTATTTAATACTTCATGCACACAAACGTACTGAGGCGGACTTAATGCTTTAGGCATTTTCTACCAGCCTACCTTTGGGTGAAGCAGAGACAAATATTGGTATGCCCGAAAAAAAAATTAAACTAATCAGGTGTTCACAAATAATGAATAAGATTTTTTTTTTATACAATTCTTTTTTTCGACTTTTTCTTTTACTGCACTTAAGTGGAGTAAGGGCCTTAAGGAGTTTTGTGTTACACTATAAATGAGTTGTGAACGTCATTTAGGCACTAGGCATTTCACTCCATGAAAAATACTAATAATTAGCTCCTTCCGGTCAGACTGGAAGCTGGCCCCATCGTTAATGAGCCGAAGGGGTGGTGTGTTGAGGGTGAACTTATTAAAATTCAAAATAAGACAAATTTGGAGTCCATTTCTTGTTTGTACAAAACCCTTATAACTAATGTTAGTAATTTATGACACGAAAACAATTTAAATAATTTATAATAATTATAGGGATCCAAGTAAAATTTAATAAAAAAAAGACAAATGATTAAATTTAGATTGAAAATGACAAAAAATTAAAATGTCGAGAAAACTAAAAAGGCAGAACATTAAAATGTATAAATAACTTTCAAACTACAAAATTCTGTTATTTAAAAAAAAACATTCAATTACATTATATACAGACTGTTTAATACATTTGGTTAGGTACTCACAACTTAGGAACTAGTGTTATTATAAATTATAACTACCAGAAACAATTACTTAAATTTGTACGCCTCATTATAGGCGCATCCAATGTCCCATTAGGCTGCTAGAGTTTTCAGTGTGTTGCTTTAGGACAAAAACGTAGACTTCAAATTGTTACTAAGATTTTTTCATTTTTTTCATTTCATTTCATTTATTCATAAAACAATCTACATTGTGTTGAATATATACACATGCAATTTACATACAAAAACAAAGAACTATGATTTATTAATTAATATTTCAAGTGACATTCAAGTAAAGTGCTAAAACAATTTCAAATATAATGTCCATAACTTTTAAAATAATGTCAAACAGTTATAAAATATAATAATGTCAGAACAGGATTAAAATATAATGTCAAACAGACTCAAATATAATGTAAAACAGATTCAAATATAATGTCAAACAGTTATAAAAATAATGTCAAACAGTTATAAAAATAATGTCAAATGATTCTAAATTATATAAAGTCAAAAGAGAAAAAATAATAATTAAAAAAAGGTATATCATTTATTATTGTTTGACCTTAGTTCCGATATATTATATAGACACTTATCTAATAAAAAAGCTTTTAATTTTGTTATAAACAAGTGGGTGTTATAAATCAGGATCTTTATCTCCGAAGGCAACCTATTAAATATCTCCACAGCTTGGTACTTTGAACAATGCTCTACTATATTAAATTTTGGTGATATTAGTTGCTTAAAAACTTTTCTCCTCGTGCTCTCTCTAATCTCACGTTCTTCTCTTGATTCAAACTCATGTAGATACTTAGCAAAATGAGTCAAGAGGACCAATATATATAGGCTAGGTACTGTTAATATGCCCAACTTTTTAAAGTAATCTCTGCATGAGACGCATTGTGCAATTCTGACTATAGTCCTTATGGCTCTTTTTTGTAAGATGAAAGCTCTCTGCCAGTTATAACTGTAACTATTTCCCCAGAGCACGATGCTATACCTTAACCTTGACTCGACCAGCGCATAATATACAGTCTTTAACTGTTCTATGTTCAGTTCATCCCTAAGGCTCCTGAGAGCGTAACATGCTGATGATATGGATGATTCAATAACAGCAAGCTCCGGTTTCCAATTTAAATGCGAATCTATGTTAATTCCTAAGAATTTAACCTTGTCTACTAATTCAATCCTGTCTCCATTTATTTGTATATCTAATTTGTCATTATGACGAGTCGTAGTCTTAAATAATATGAGGTTAGTTTTACCTGTATTTAGCAATAAGTTATTAGCTGTAAACCATTCGCAAATTTTTTCTATAATTATATTTGTATTTAATGTCAATTTTTCTATGTCTTTTGCCCCAATAATTATGTTTGTGTCATCTGCGAAAACAACAAGGTTCTCGTTCGGCTGAGTTTTATTCATGAAATTGAGTAAGTCATTTGTAAAAATAATATATAGTATAGGTCCTAAAATTGAGCCTTGAGGCACACCACGTTTTACGTAGGTCATTTTTGACTTGTATATTACTTCGTGATTATTCTCGTCTATACCTTTAATTTCTACATACATTCTTCTATTTTGCAAGTATGATGTCATAAGTTTTAATGTCTTGCCTCTTATACCATAATGTTCGAGTTTAGCAAGTAGTAGTTCATAATCTATGGTGTCAAAAGCGGAGCTGAGGTCAACAAAGAGTCCAGCTACTTTCATTTTTTCATTTAACTTATTAACTATATCATTTATTAAAGTGTTCATAGCATCCGCGGTACCAACGCCTTTCTGATAACCAAACTGTCTCAGATTGATAATTTTGTTAATACCTAAATGCACCATCAGTCTATCTTTAATGACTTTTTCAAAGAGTTTTGATAAGGTAGGTAACAAGGATATAGGGCGATAATTTTTCGGATTGGTCTTTTTGCCCTTTTTGTGTATTGGAATCACCTTGGCCAATTTTAACTGGTCAGGAAAAATTGACTCATCGATGCATTTATTGAAGAAATTGGAAAGAGGCGAAGCCAATATCTCTACATTCTCCTTTATAATCGATATCGGTACGTCGTCGAAGCCGCAAGAATGTTTATTAGCCATTTTGCTAACTAACTTTGCAATCTCATTTGGTGTAGTTGGCTTGAAAGTTATATCACTTTCAACTCTTTTTGTCGCACCCATCAGAAAAGTCATCGCTCCATCCCTATCTTTATTAGCCATCGATGATTTGAATACGAAACTGTCGTTAAATATATTTGCAATATCCTGAGGATCAGTGATTACTTTATTGTCTATATTTAGGATAAAATTTTTACGTTGCCTGTTTTTCTTCTTTTTAGTATATTCGTTTACTATTTTCCATGTTTCTTTAACAATATTTTTTGCGCTGTTCAAATACCGTGATATAGCTTGCTTTTTGGCTTGCCTAATAACTTTTCTATGAATTCGAACGTAGTTTATTTTATAATTTTTGATGCTGACATTATTCAATGTTCCAGAGCATAGGACTCTTTTCATTTTACTTGATACTTTAATACCTTTTGTAATCCACTTTATTGTATTGTTATTTTTGGACTTTATTTTAATTGATTTTTTGGGATAACAATCTTGGAATATTTTGCTGAAGTAGCTTAGAAACTGATTTATACCCATATTACTCCATGTTTTTTTAGTAAGACTCCTTTTGAAAACGGAGTTATTTTTCTCATTAAAAGATCTTTTAATTACCGTGGTGTACTCCACCTTTTTTGATATTTTGTTGAATCCATCAAGAGCCACATAACAGAAAAGTCCACCATGACCATCAGCTAAACCATTATGATCCACAAAACACTGCTCTATGTAGTCACTATCAAGATTTGTGATTACGTTATCTAGACACGACTGAGAGTTATTTCTGATAAAGGTCGGAGTTCTCACAAGATATTTAAAGTCATAACATGTCAATGTGCTTAAAAAGTCAGAAGATTTTTTGTTTTCAACAAGTACGTCAACATTGAAGTCCCCACATATAATACAGTTCTTGTCAATAAAGTGGTCTAACAATTTTTCTAAGCTAGAAATAAAGCTTTCGAAGTTGTTATCATAGGGACTTCGGTAACAACAACAAATGTATAACCCGGTTGCAACATCTTTTGCACCACATATCTCGAAACTTTCGGCTCTGTAAAACTTACTGATTGACTCAATGTTTTCGCATTCTTTCATTTTATGTGCCAAAATAAGAGTACCTCCCCTTTTCTTGTTCGGCCTTGTGTTACATGCGACTAAATTATAATTTGACATAGCAAATACATCGGCAGATTTGTCATTCAAGAAATGTTCTGATATACACAAATAGTCTACGAGATTACCTGATGTTTCAATATATAATTCGAGTTCAGTTTTTTTATTGCTTATTCCACATACATTCTGATGAAAAATCTTTAAACAACTAGTATCTGATAATAGGGTGCTATTACTTACGTCATATGACATTACCTCTTTATTCTCGAAAAAAATCAGTATCATTTACAATTGTAGGTGAAACATTTGTTTGTGAGGACGAATTTACAAACACTCTAGATGTAGGTGTTTCCCTCGCTTTTAGTACCAAATTAGGAGTAGTTTGTGTAGAAACATTTTTAAACATCCGTTTTGCCTTTTGATCTATGAGCACATTATGCACATATTTTTGATAGTTGATCCTGTACTGTAACCGCAATATATCCCTATAAATTAATTTGCATGCAGTTAGCTTGTTCAGTAAAGGTTTTCTATTATAGTCAAAATCATTATGATCAAGTGTAATAAAATTAGAATTTTCACAATTATTGCATACAAGTTTTAAGGTACGATTAACATTTGATACATTTAAATATTTATTATGATAAATTTTACTGACAAGGACGTTTGTATTTTGTATATTTTGCAAAGTGTGATGCAGATAACTTAATATATTCAATGGATTATTGTCGCTAACACCTCCAATTATTAAAACAAAGTCAGATTTTGTGAAGTCCTTACATATAGTTGCACATGTGCTTAATATGTAACTAAGAGGTGCATTTGGTTTAATTACCGACGTAACACTAAAACTATTTCCCACTAATTTTTGTAGTGTATCTCTAATTTCATATCCGGTCTGATCAGCGAAGATAGCTATTTTATGCTTTGGTGCCATTTCTTGCAATAGTTGTTTACAGGATCCAATATCTGTCAGTTTATCTACGCTTCCATTAGCGTCCATGTTTTGTGTAGGTGTTGACCGTGACTTGTTCTTGCTTGTTCCCTGTATTTCCCTATCCGTCGATATATGTATACCTCCATATTCTTGTTCCTCCGCCTTGGATGTAGTTGACTTATAGATATAGCTGACTTGTAGTTCTTTGTAACTGTTTGTTGGCGACAAGTTCCCTGATCCTGTTACTGAAGACTTATCCAAATTGTTTTTAATTGGTGACTTATGAATGAGTGCTTCTGACGCATTCACATTTCGGTTCATTGACGTTATGGCATGCATAGTAAACTCTCTAGAAGAAGTTCTGGGTAATCCTGTTTTCATAGTCATTGTCCTGAGTCGACGTTGATATTGTGGTGAATAGAACCTCATAGGTGTCGCCGCTGTATCTGAGGTAGTAGAATCCTGCAATCCCACTGATTTAAAAATCTTTATTTTGCTTTCATACTTTCTAATTTTGTCTTTTAGTGAAATATTTTCTAAGTTTAAATTATCTATTTCTGAGTTGGCAGACTGTAGTTCCAATTTTAGTTTGTTAATTTCCTCATTCTTTGCGATGATATCCATATTTCCAGAGTTATTATTGTTGGGTAAACTTTGATAAGATATATCCATGTCAAATTCAAACTCGCTTATGTTTAAATTATGTTGCATTTGTGTTCTTTGCGTGACGTATATATTATTATCATCTTCCATGTTTCAACTTCAGAATATTTACAAAAAGTCCAACCTATATCCAGTTCCGAACCAGCGACCAACGGAACCTCAGTCCGAAACGGATACCAATGCGCCACCTGTGCTGTTATCTTTTACGACGAAAATGTACGGTAGCTTCCACATGCAGACATCTGTCTATCTGTTTTATCGACTGTCGGTTTCGGTGTTCTTATATTAGAATACTAGATGTCGCTATTTGCTGTTACGTTTGGCACTGGTATATTTGAATTATTCTTTTTTCGTAACGGTTCAAGTAACATCAATTTATATGAAAAAACTCACAATTTCCGCAGTACTACTTGGCTTGTTTGGTCCCAGCACGTATTTATTTGAGTCTTTTAGTCAAACACGGCACAATCATTGTTTATTATGTAGTAAAATTGCGTCATTGAGAAATGTTAACACTGAGGTCAGTTTATAAAAATAACTTGCAATTTCCACAAAGTTTACATCGGATAACACTGTCACTGAATGTTTATAGTTTAAACATTAGATCAAATATATTAAATGATCCAAAAACTTATCTCACTATTTTTAAAACAATTAAAACTACAGAGCCGGTGTAACTCGTGACAGCAGCGCCATCTTGACCCTTGAAGAAGAAGAATTCCCTTGAAGAAAATAAACATCAACTATCAGCTTGATCCGGGGATTGAACCTAAGACCCCGCACTCACCTGTCTTGTGCGACCACAAAACCAATAGGGCTGTCAAATATATCACCCTCAATATTAACCTTTTAACCTTCCAATGACTAATCAAGTCAATGTGTATTAATCACCAACCTTGCCAACAATAATTATGGTGACTAGTTTGTTGTTGGCTCCTTTGGTTCTATTCTACAACAATAATATACTATTGGCACAGATAATATAATACTAACATACAGATGCCTCATCCCATACAAAGCAGCAGTCCGCAAAAATCGAGGGCTTTTCATAACTAGAGGCGACTTCCATCATTTAAATACACGCAGTAAGCATGAAATTGTAATACCCAAATTCAGATTAACTAAAACTAGCAAGTCTTTTCTAATAAACAGTATACGCTTTTATAACAAGTTGCCAAAGTCAGTTATAGAACTGACCGATGGAAAGTTCAAAAATCATTTCAAACGTGTCCTTATTAAAAAAGCATATTATAAAATCAAGGACTACGTTGAAGATAAAATTTTTGGCTACAGCTCCTTCTGCGCATGCGGCTTCCCTGGTAACTCATAAACGGCACAAATATTTGGATGTCTCTAACTATTCTCAATCTCTTTTTATTTTTGTTTTACTTTTTTTAAGGCGCTACCCCAAGCAAAACGCCGCGCTAGCCGTTTTACGTGTAGTTTTTAGGAGCTATCTACTCGTTATTTAAAATGAAATATCAACTAATAAAAATACATTAAATTTCTACATATTATTGATTCCAAAATTGTAGAATTCTTTTTTTTTTAATATAATATATGTTTCACTAATATCCTTCCAACAAAAACATAAAAATGAGACACAAATTATTGATAGCATGCATCTCCTCGTAAAGTGTTCATTAATATTTTTTTGTTCTAAACACTAATGGATAGACAATTTGATAACGAACATTTTGGTAGATTTATTTTTTTCAAAAGACCAATATTCGATTTTATAAAGATTTTATTCTAAAATCGGGGCGTATTCATTACTTTAATTCATGCGCCGACAGTGCCGCTAGGCCAATAGGAATGCTCATATCTCACGCTGATTTTTTGGTCAGGGTACGGCCTTAATTAGACTTGTTACAATGTTTCTCAATCATCTTTATAGCCCTTTGCTAAGAATAGTTACATCACTGATAACAACATTTGTGCCACATGTTAAATTTAGTCTTGTTATATATTACTTTATTTTTTCTTTTTTACCTTTGTATAGATTCTTTTACCGATTATTTTGTGAATGTGTGAACATTGTAGGCCTTCTAGATGCTAGTTAACATCTGTTAACTTTTTATATATTATATAATCTTTTGTTTTTATTTTCTTACGACTTAATGTCAGGCCTACGTTGTCTCCCCATAGTACTAATGCTGTAACATGGAAATATTGTAAAACCAAACCATTTTTTAAAAGAGTAACCATGGGGTTTCTTGCCGGTTCTTCTTCGTAGGAAACGACCAACCCGAACCGTGCACCTTTTGTCGACGTTTTATAAGTGCCCATGTAGGCCTATGTGAAATAAAAAAAGTTTGATTTTGAAAGAAACCGTGCCGACGTAACTAGCGTTTTTCGTCTGATTATCTGAATATTTTTCGTACATCGATCGCGTTCGGTTCTGTTCCACGGCGATAGATAGATGTGTTAGCAGCGACTTGCAAGTAAAGAGTTTACTCGGTTCGTGATTACTTTTTCTTCAAATATAGTGACTAGTATTTTTTGCACTTTTTTTCATTGTATCAAAATGCGTTACAATACAGATTTAAACAATCAACTGGCATGCCTCAAAAATTTAAAACCGCGCCATCTATTAACAAAAAAAAAATGATCTGTTCAAATAATCTTTGAAATGTGAATTAATTAATTCCATATTGTTTTGCTTAGGAAAGTTAATTAAACAAGAACATACAATTTTCATGTTCAATTCCAGAAAATTAATTCAATACCAAATCGGTGCATATCGCGCCATCTAGTGGGATTTATTTGAACAAAATTTTATTTCTTAGCGCTGAGACCCCGTGCTATTGATATTGTTATTATTGAACATGTTATAAAACAAAATATCTCGTGACTACAGCTCTTTACCAGTCGGCTTTCTTTTAAATTGAAAGCACGTCAGCACATTCGCAAGAAGTTTTCAGAAACAACACAAAATTTATTTGCTGATTTCGGATTCTCTATAACATTGTTTATATGTACGAGTATGTATGTATATATTATTATTTACTATTCTTTTTTTTGTCTTCTTCTTCTTTTCGTGTGAGATGTGGCCACCTCTGGTGTCAGAGTTAATTAAGCCGCCTCTGGGGAACCCCACAGGCCTCTGATTTGCCTATTTCAGACTTACATTAACTATATAAGTCCAGGTTTCCTCACGATGTTTTCCTTCACCGTTGCCTGTGATGTCCAAGATAAACTTAGAAAGTACATATGAATTTGAAAAAGTCACATTGGCACTTGCCCGGATTCGAACATACGACCTCAAGCACGACAGGCGAGGTCTTAGCCACTGGGCCACCACGACACTACTGGGCCACCACGACACTACTGGGCCACCACAACACTACTGGGCCACCACGACACTACTGGGCCACCACGACACTACTGGGCCACCACGACACTTTTTTTTTGTATAATCTATATTACAATAAAAATATTTTTATTGAAATTATATATATAATTGCATCTTATCATTTAGTTGCAACTGCCTTGTTTTATCTTTGCTCCACCCTAAGGTTGACTGGTAGAAAATGCCTAAGGCATTAACTCTGCCTTTGTACTTGTGCATAAAGATTTAATTAATAAATAATCTTATAACAAGGGCATGGTTTCAAAAAAATATCTTGGTATAGTAACATCGAGTAGAAAAACTAAGAGGAAGCGACTGTTTGACTGAGCTCTACAACACAGAAACTGGGTAACGCGAGCCATTTGCCCAGCTATGGGCATAAACATCGGTGATCGCGGTATGTCGTTATTAGCAGACATGAGCAAGCTTTTGCCCAAAAACAAGTTGTTTAACATGCTTATTGTTATGATCCCAATATCAGCTCTGTTTTCGCAATCATTACATGTAAATTGATGAAATACCCTACTTTAACACGAGTCTATACGTAAGTAATCTAATTGCAATAACTGAGCAATAAATAGATTTTAATTCGACGTAATAATCGAGTTTTTATCGTCAGAGGAAGTTACTAATTATCAATTTGTAATTAAGTCGTTACAAGTAGGTCAGCTCGACACTTTTGCTTATTACCTACTTTTTTATATGATACGACTACTATGATGCAAAAAATTGACCCTTTGCCTGTATTCCCAAACGGGCTTCTTCCCGACTTCTAAAAAAGGAGGTAATCAATTCGACACGTATGTATGTAATATTGTTGGAATTGCACATATTTTACTCTATGTGGGCTTCTAACACGTGTGCCAAATTTCATGTATGTTTGTTTGTTTGTGTGTATCCCCCCTTTTCTATGATGTTTTTTGGGACTTTACACCCCAATCCACCTATCTCATAATAATAATAATCCGGTGGACCAAGGCGAGGTCTCTCATATTATTTCTGATAATGAACGTTAGATATGCTTACCCTCACTTTGCCACTCACTTTACCAACTATAACAGATATTATGAATTGCTCCATATGGACATCTGAGTTTCCATACCAATGGAAAATTGCCACAGTTAGGCCTCTACCCAAGAATCCAAACCCTATAGAAGTTAAAGATTTGCGGCCTATCAGTATTCTGCCCTGTCTATCAAAGGTAATGGAGAGGATAGTATGCCGTCAGCTAACTAAGTTTTTAGAAAATAACGAGATGTTGCCTGACCTGCAATCCGGTTTCAGGAAGCACCGAGGCACTTCTACGGCTTTGCTTGACGTTACGGACAACATCCTAGCTGCTCAAGATAAGGGCATGTGTTCAGTGATGGTGTTACTCGATTTTTCCCGTGCTTTTGATTGTATCAACGTCTCATTGTTAATGGCAAAGTTAAAATACTACGGTTTTGACCAAAATGCTATCCAGTGGTTCCACAGTTACCTTAGTGACAGAAAGCAACTCGTTGCATTACGATTGGCGGACGGTACTACTTTGACATCAGCCCTCACTTCTATTGTAAGAGGAGTTCCTCAAGGATCAATTTTGGGTCCGATTCTTTTTATTTTATACTGTGCAGACATAATAAAGTGCCTTCAGAAATGCAATTATCACATCTATGCCGACGATGTACAATTATATTTGTCTTTCAGACCAGATGATTTTGAATCTGCAATTAGAGACATAAACGATGATCTAGAAAGAATCTCCGCCTGGTCAGATGAGAACTGTTTGGCATTAAACCCATTAAAAACCAAATATATGCTGTTTGGTACGAGGCAGCAGTTGCGGCAGCTACCTGCAAACCTTGGTTTATTTTTAATGGGGGAGCTTATTGAACGAGTTGATGAGGCGCGAAACCTTGGGTTGTGTATGGACAGCAGCCTTAGATTTGAGAAGCATGTTGGTAACTCAGTAAAAAATTGTTTCTATCGCCTGAAACTACTTTATAAAATGAGGCCCTTCCTGTCTGAAAAGCTTCGCGAGCAGCTTGTCGAAACCCTTGTTCTGTCTAGATTGAATTACGCTGATTCGGTTTACGGCCCACGCTTGCTGGCTCGAACTGATAGACTTATACAGAGAGTCCAAAATTCATGTGCTCGTTTTTGTTACTCAGTTCCCCCTAGAAGTCATGTCACACCCTTTCTAAACAAACACTACATTCTTAAAATGAAGTCGAGGCGTAAGTTGCACCTGGCTTGTCTACTTTTTGGTGTGATTAAGACTAAGAAACCGCGGTACTTATACGACAAGCTCAGTTGGATGGCTAATAAACGGGAATGTGCGCCCAGACTTTGTGCGCAGCAGCTCTCAACACAGTCTCATAGGACGGCGGCTTTCACTGGCAGTTTCCGATACGCTGCATCCAAGGTGTGGAATAATATTCCACCACCATTAAGGGTGCTTGGTACAATCCATACGTTCAGATCACGTTTGCGGCAGTATCTGATAGATGCTCAACGGAAACAAGACATGGTGGCTCTTAGTATTTCAATTTTATAAGATGTCCACAGTACCTAATTATCTTTTCAATCTGTGTTACACAAAATATTTCCTATTGTTGCCATTTGTGTCCCCAGTCCGAAAGAACTGTTGTGTCATAGTATTTTTTTCTTATTGAACCTATCTTGAACATCTTTACAATAATACCTTCCTTTACTTGAATATTATATTCCCTATATCCACTACTATACTACCTACACTAAATAAAAAGTATAACCCTTTGTTTTAATATCTGCACTTTTAAACGCTCATTTACGTATTTATGTTTACTCATTTATTATTATTTTATTCTTAAATAAAACTGTTCGCTCCGTCACTTGCCACTAGGTTTAATTGTTTCGGAGTCACCCAGTCGACACCGGCTATCGCTGAAAACCAGCGCTGTGGCTCTGTCTCGCACACGAGTTCCAGCATTATGCTGAGCGATGACCGTTTTGCGTAGTTGTGACGCATACTTTGTAATTATTGTATTTGAGTTTTTTTTTGTTATTTTTATGGTATGCGTCGTGCCTGGCGCAAATAAACAATTTTTCTTTCTTTCTTTCTTTCTTTCTTATAATCAATTTTTATTTGTGTAACATAGGTGTTATGCCAAGAAGCGTACAAATATTATGGTTACATGCGAAATACAAAGAAAAATAAAATATTATTCATGCTAGAGGTAAATTATTTGGTAGCTATGACAAAAATTAATAGAATATGTAAAATAAATAACAACAAAATTGTGACCTTCTCCAAACTGGTGACCTTCGAACATGATCATCAGCACAGCCTTCGTGCATAGCAACTTCATCGTGACGTCATCAGTACTTCCTCAAGCTTTCGAGCAGCGAGTCACACAACGAGCCAGTAACCACGGCATCTAAGGGAGTATCCTGACAACCAGCATGCAGCGGACGCGCAATCCTGGTTATCACCCTCAGCTTCTAACATCGCTGCGACCCAATGGAGCCAGCAACACTGACAACCTCACTGGTACATCATCACCGCTCCGACCCACTGGAGCCAGCAACATTATCCCGACTCACTGGGATATCATCACCCCGACTCACTGGGGCACAACCGCATACAATTCCGACTCACCGTGAACTCAGCGACTTCCGGCTCCGACTCACGGGAACCAACCTTCCACTAGCCTGGCACGCATCACGAGATGTACTGACGACTCCACCTGCTATCGACCTCCGGTCTCCGAAGGGGAGTGATGTAGCGGCACCAACGCCGCCACTTACGAACTAATGACATGACGTCACACAAATCCAACACAACAAAGTACACAACAGTCCGACAACAACCGTTGGGCAGTTGCCCGGACCAGACACAACACTCGTCTGGTCGGAGGATCCTCCCTTTTCTATGGAGGTTTGTGGGAATTTACACCCTGTTCCGCATACCTCCAAATAAAAAAATATGTATGTATGAATGTTTGTCCACGCATTTCTACGAAACTGGTAATCGTCG
This sequence comes from Orthosia cruda, assembly GCA_964057195.1. Lineage (NCBI taxonomy): Eukaryota > Metazoa > Arthropoda > Insecta > Lepidoptera > Noctuidae > Orthosia > Orthosia cruda. Next base: position 2,701,233 of record OZ059852.1, on the reverse strand, counting down.
TCGTCGTTATCATTCTTTTTTTTATTGGATTAGGTGTCTCTCAACTTAGAGAAAAGTACAAGTTTCATTAAAATCGGGTCAGCAGTTTTCAATATATAGAACATATAACTGATTTCCTTAACGACAAACAGCATGAATGTGTAAATTTAGGTATTATGGGTATTTTGTAAATCCTTTAGGTACCTTACTAAAGAACTTGCTCACTTTTTACTGATAGTGTACCAAAACTAAAAATAAGCCGACTTCCAAAGCAAAACACAACGTTTCGGAATTCGGTGTCGTAAAACGACAAAAAAACCGGCCAAGTGCGAGTCGGACTCGCGCACGAAAGGTTCCGTACTTGGTAAATTGCGGTTTACGATTTACGACGTATTAAAAAAATTACTTACTAGATCTCGTTCAAACCAATGTTCGGTGGAAGTTAACATGGTACATGTTCATCATATATTTATTTTAGTTTTATCATTCTCTTATTTTAGAAGTTACAGTGGGGGGGGGACACATTTTACCACTTTGGAAGTGTATCTCGCGCAAACTATACAGTTTAGAAAAAGAATATATTAGAAACCTCAATAAAAATTTTGAAGATCTATCCATAGATACCCCACACGTATGGGTTTGATAAAAAAAATGAGTTTCAGTTCTATGTATGGGGAACTCCCAAAATTTATTGTTTAATTTTATTTTCGTGTGAAAACCTTAATTTGGTTCACAGAATACATCTACTTACCAAGTTTCAACAGCATAGTTCTTATAGTTTCGGAAAAAAGTGGCTGTGACATACAGGCGGACAGACAGACAGACAGACATGACGAATCCATAAGGGTTCCGTTTTTTGCCATTTGGCTTCGGAACCCTAAAAAAGGGGTATCAAAGACACCGACTTCCGAAACGAAACTTGTTTTTACTCTTTTTAACGTTTTGTGATTCTCGGCAAATCACTTCGAGAATTACCAGTTTTTTTTTCCTACCAGTTGTGTCCCTTTTGGCCTACCTGGAAATCCCTAAATAGTCTACGAAGCCAAGTGGGCCGCTGTAGGTATAACCTGGTCAGATGGGGGTACTCCGATCAGCCACAATGCGACTGTGGAACCACACCACAAACGATGCCCCATCTGTTGTCCTGCTCTCTGTGCACAAACACCTGCACCATAAAGGACCTGTGCGAGGCCAACGTTAAGGCTGTCGACGTGGCTGAGTTCTGGTCGAAGCACAATATCTAAATTAAAATCTGAAAATGGAATCATCGACACGATGAAGAAGAATATGTCCCTTGTAGCTACTATTAAGAAAATTCCTAGAGAAAAAAAAAATGGGACCCTACAACATGGCGCACAAAAGCCGCCATTTCTATATTTTCCAATTTTAATGTAGCCAGTGACACTCGCAAGGTTAAGACAAATCGATTGATGTAAGAATAATCAAAATCGGCAAACGCGCTTGGTTTCTAGAACCCCACATAGGAACAAACATACATAAACTAATAAATACATTACCCTCCTTCGGCGTGTAAAAAACAATAATCATTTATTCAAAAAAGTTTGAGAGACACTTAAAAAAAGAAACAAAGGCAGTCCCGCAACGCCCACCCTTCAACACTTCCTAGTATGTTAATAACTGTCTAGATATAACAAAAGCCCAATGTCGAAAAACGAGAATCTTACAATTTAATATTGTTAATAGCATCGATTTAACTTTTATTACAAGCAATTTTTTTTAACCGACTTCAAAAAGGAGAAAAGAATTGTTTTAAATTCGACTTTTTTTTTATGTGTTGTTACCTCAAAACTTTTTACTAGGTGAATCGATTTTCATGACTTTTTTTTTTTTTGATTCTCTTTTGGTCCCATTTAATTTGGTCAAAATCTGACGAGTAGTTATTGAGTTATCTTTAATAATGCTTATTTTCATCGTAATTATGAAGGTATCAAAGCTTGGACCCTGTTTCCGATACCGGTGGGCCTCTATTTTTTATATTTTCAAATGTTTTTTTTTTGTATGTTTTATAAACATATTTAAAAATGTAAATAATAAGAAATAGTTTAAATAAAGGTATCAAAACAAAAAGAGAAAAATGAAAAATAAAATAACAAAAAATAAAACGACTTCCAAACAATAAAGCGAAAAATAACTTTCTTTTTGGAAATCGGTGTGGGTACCAATTTTTTTTTCGTTTATGACACCGATTACCGAAAAAAAAAATTTTTCGCTTTGTAATGTTTTGTTTTCGAAGTCGGTTTAATTTTTTTGTTATAAAGTTTTTTTTTCAGCCCGAATTGTCCCACTGCAGAACAAGCTAAGATAAAATATATTCAATGTTTTCATCTTCCTGCCTTTTTCCTAACATAGGAAAAAGGCAGGAACGTACGGTCGAAGCAAAACGTTTTAACTGAAATCGAGGTCAATATTAACTCTAGGAGAAGTAAAAAGAAATTCCTCTACCAACGGGCACGCTATCATTGAATCACTTTTCTCTCATGGACATAACAAAGCGTATCAAAAACAACGCAACACTAAAAACCAGCCAAGTGCGGAGTCGGACTCGCGCACGAAGGGTTCCGTACAATTATCGCAAAAAACGCCAAAAATACTCCCTTTGGTGTATGGTAAAAACAGTATAAATTATTTATTTAAGGGGGGCTCCCTCCATAAATATTTAATTTATACTGTTTATAGTATTTGTTGTTATAGCGGCAACAAAAATACATCATGTATGAAAATTTCAACCGTCTAGCTATCACGGTGCATGAGATACAGCCTGGTGACAGACAGACAGACAGACAGACGGACCGCGGAGTCTTAGTAATAGGGTCCTTTTATATACCCTTTGGGTACGGAACCCTAAAAAGGGGTCACTGTATTCATCATTATTAATACCTGTTTCTATGAGACCAATCCTGAAATCGCGAAAAATACAAAATGCCCCCAATACATTTAAGTTTGCAAAACTCGACAAACAAATTAATCTCATCATCATCTGTTGGACATAGGCCTCCCCCAAGTGTCACCACATCGATCGCCTTGTGCGTCTCGCATCCAGCGGATTCCCGCAACCATAACCAGGTCATCAGTAACCCTAGTGAGAGGCCTGCCAACGCTGCGCCTTCCAGTCGCCGCTATAACTATACTGAATTCCTATAGAATTTATTTTATCTATAGCCTCCCCTTTCCCTTTCCATCTATATACATGTAAACACAAAAACAAAAAAAAAAAAAAACCTTTATTGCATAACACATGTGTTTAACAAGATCTTATAAATAGTCATAAAGTTCACATGGCACAGCAATTGAGTAAAACTAAATTTAATTAATATTAGGTAATTAGAATAATAATTTTAAGTTTAATTAAATGATGCTAAAGAATAACAATTGTAAAATAAAGAATATCAGTTTTCGTGTGAGGTGTGGCCACCTCTGGTGTCAGAGTTAATTAATCCGCCTCTGGGAAACCCCATAGGCCTCTGAGTTGGCTATTTCAGACTTACATTAACTATATATAAGTCCAGGTTTCCTCACAATGTCTTCCTTCACCGGTGCCTTTGATGTCCAAGATAAACTTAGAAAGTACATATGAATTTGAAAAAGTCACATTGGTACTTGCCCGGATTCGAACTTACGACCTCAAGCACGACAGGCGAGGTCTTAGCCACTGGGCCACCACGACACTTCAGAATTTCAGTTAAAGTTAAGATACAAAAGGCAAATAAAATGTCAATCAAATAAAAATGGCAATGTCAACGAAATAAAATACAATATAGTATGCCAATATGTCGAGCACAGTAATTTAGTTTAGTCATGAATACCTAGCTTATTATATACATATAACTTGGAGAATTCATAATGTAAGTTTTATATGTATTCAACCATCCTTTGACTACATCTTGAACGAAAAAAACATGATTCAGTCGCATTGCCAAGGCATGCAGTATGAAGACCGAGGATCATTTGAACAACTTTTACTATGATTCCAAACATGAAATGGCGATAAAACGATCAACTGTCCTATACATGTATGTTTGTATAACACGACAAAATGTACACTCATCATTATCATCGAGCGTCGCGTCGCGTCCGGCGGATTTCCGAAACCTTAACAGCCCCGGATCTAAGGGGGGGCAAACCGGGGCACTTGCCTCGGGCGGCAGTTTCATGGGGGCGCCAAATTCTTGAGACAAGAATTCGAAATATCGAACAAATGAAGCCTCTTTTCCTACAATCTCATAAGTTTTTATAAAGTAATCGAATATTAATATAATATGTTTGAAAAACAAACTTTTCTAGCTTAAAGCTAACTTTTTTAGCCATTGAATACAAAACTGCCTATGCGACGGACTTTGAGGAGCTAATAGATTCTTTCACAGAAAAGAAAGCACGCCGTGTAAAGTTGTAGTCTTCCCTGGTTATATATTTTTTCTATGTTTATGTTTTATGTCACAAATGAAAGTTATTAGATAATAAAAAGTTATATTTATAAGATTATTATTTCAACATATGGTCACAAAAATGCTACTCATTGGCAGTTTTTCTCCAACACTGAAGGGAGGGGGCGCCACTATCAAGGTTTTGCCCCGGCTCGAAAAAATCGTAGATCCGGGGCTGAACCTTAACCAAGTCATAGGAAATCTTCCATCTAGAGTGAAAAGCAACGTCTTCCGGCTCGCGGTCGCCACTCCAGTACCTACTATATTAAATTCCTATAAAATTTGTTTTATCTTTAGTCTCCCTTTGCCTCTCTATCCTTCAATATTATTTTACTAACCACTATTAAAAAAAAAAACAACCCTTCCTTACATCCTGAACTCAAGAAAAGAAATACACATAATTTACATTAAACAAAATAAAAACAGATAAGAAATACATAGCTGAATGTTAATAATTATTTATCTCTCCTAAATACTCATATAAAATGTTGCTGTGCCCGACAGGGTCCATAATAGGGTTGCTGACTAAAAATTAGATTTTGTCCGTCAGGTAGATTAATAAAAAATATTGGATACGTAAACAAAAAATACGACGATACAGAGCGTGGAAATATTGTGTGACGTTACAGTATGCTACACTTTATACTGACAAAGTGACGTCACAAGCCCCCACTCCTGATTTTTTATGCGCGTTGTCTTTGTAAATTTTTATTTATTTAAAAAAGCTAAAAATACGTGTGCAATATTATTTCACTGACGGACTAAATAAAATTATCTTTTTTCTACCCGGAAAACATCCCTTATCCCTTTTTATATTTACCACATGTGTATACGTTATGGATGCAATAAATTGGATTTGAACTCACCAAAAAAAATACAAAAATATCCATTATTAATTTCGCATTTCAAAATCCATCTCATCTGCAGCCTCTAACTCTATCTAATCAACATTAAAAATATTATAACATGTTTCTGAATCATCCTTTTTTTTTAAAAAAGAAAAAAGAAAACACATTTATTTGACACAAACCGAAGCACACAACATAAACATTAAAAAATAAAACATTAGACATCACAAACACATCCTTCATTCATCCTCATCCCATTTCATTTTCATACTTTTTACATCCTGAACTTAACAAAAAAAAAAGAAATAAAAAGAAACCATGATTCAGACGCATTTCCAAGGCATGCAGTATGAAAACCGAGGTCACGGTTGTTTCATAAACGTAACTATATAAGCGTCGGTCGCATCTTAACAGCGGTTGTTCTTATCTGACGAACGAAAGTGAAGCGCACAGCGCTAAAAAAAAATAACGAATTAAAAAAAAATCGTCATCTGTGATACTAAGGCGTATTAAGTAAAGTTCTCGCGTGTTTCATTTCAGTGTTGTGTGGTATTCAGTGTGGAGTGGTTGCCGTGAATTTTTAATGTGAGTTTAAATTTTTTTAATTTTTTTTTTTAGTTTTCTAATGTGGGCAAAAATAGTACGGATTTTATTTTTTGGGCAAAATGGGAGCGCGTTGATGTCTTTTGTTTAGGGGTTCGGATTTTTTTATATTCTTTTGAGTTTTCGCGTTTCTAAAAGATTATGATTTTATTATAATGCTATTGGATTAGTCTAAATTAAATTAATAGTGAAATCATTTTGAAACAGGACATTTAAATAAATTTTAATATATTTTGGTTTTCCAACTGCTTTGGAAATAAATAATACTTATTTTAAAACATAATATTTAAATACAATATTAATTAAAGGATATTAATAATAAATATTGAAATAATAAAAAAAAATATTATCTGCATAATAACCGATACGAATTTTTTTCGAAAAAAAAGTACCTAACTTGTAGATAACCTTTATAATAAGTATATGTTTTTCATTGCATAATATTAAATTATAAAGCAGATATAAATACCAACCTATGCGAAGGATTTAAATAATATGTCATTTATGCAATTATGCATAACATTATGAAATCTACAAAAAAATAAATGTCATATTGAACAACATAAGTATCTATGACATTTTTCACAGTACGTACATAAAACTTACCTATTTAGAAGATTTTCATTTTAGGAAAATACATTATTAAAAATAAAAGATAATAATAATTTTGTAGTTACAATTTAATTCATTTCTACTTTTTACAATAATATGTATACCAACCTGACGTATAAAGTAAAAAATATAAAAAAGGCTTCAGGAAAATTTTTCAGGACAAAAACTTTTATGCATTAAAAATATTCCAAGATGAGTAAGAAAAATGTGTCTGAAGTATAATATTATAATTATTTACTTCAGTACAACTAGATCCGTCCGGAATATTAATAATTCATAAGATGATTGTTATTTTTTGCGTTTAGCAATTAAAAAGATTTTAATAATAACTCCTAATTGGTGCCAAGAATTTTGAGATGATCTAGGTATTTAAGATGTTAAGAATAATATCTTTAGTAATCATATTTTTTTAACATAGGATTTTTTTTACATAACTGAAAAACTTAATTTTGAGAATCTCGCGAACTCGACCAATTAACAATATTGCTTAACTTAATTCTACCTTAGAGATTAACTAGGGAAATATTATTTATTTGTATTATTTAGTTATAATAAAGAACGACGAGAACCATGGACTGTCATGTAGGTTTTTTTTTGCAAAAGAACCTTAATAAAATAAAGAAAAGAAAATAATAATCAAAATGCTAACATTCAATAATTTTAATAAAATATGGAGATAGGAATTAAAAACATAACTACGTCGATAAAATGATTTAGTTCCGATGAAAACATCAATTTATTGTTTAAATACAATATGAAGTTTTGATGAACATTAACCAAAAATGAGACATCAACCACGAAGAACAAATCCAACCATATCGACATAATAATTAAATTCATAAAAAAAACATTAAACAAATGACTACCACAATTCATGACTCAGAAAAAAAACCTATTCGAGTACTGTTTAATATTCTAAACACTTGCTTTAGATCTTGTAGACACACGTATACCAATTATTTAAAACTATTGTTTAATAATAGTCAAGAATTGCTTCATAGTTATACCCAGTAACTTTAGGATTTTCCCAAGATAAGTGACGAAGAATAATCGTTTAGATATTTTACCTGGCAACATTAAAAAACATAAATATTGGTATCGTGCTGTATCCGGTTCGACTGGACGCCGACCCGAACATAGTTGGACAGGGCAGATTGATTGGCCTGGCAACAAAACTTCTCGCTTGTATTCTCCGAACGGTCAGGCAGAAGTGTATAGTGCAGTCACATTTCACTAGTTATGTTTATCATAACTATTACTGGAATCAAATATAACAGCTCACAATGTTAAGAGCCATTAATATTAATGCAAATTTTTATCCGTGGTGCTAGGCAACTGTGCTCATCCCAGTTGTAAATGATCCTATGTGCCTATTGGCCTTGTTTGTTCTGTCTCCTGCTTGATATGGAGGGAAGTGGAAATTTGTATTTTTTCCTACTCCTCCTTTATTCTTTTCTGGTTAATTTCGTTGCGGGATCCAAGACAGTTAAATTTTTCATCATTCTCCGGAACTTCATCGAGCTTCATTGCCTCGGCGCTTTTCTGGTGGTTGCCACTATTGATTCTGGCTTTCGGGAGTTGCAGTGGTTTGGGAATAGTGCAGTGGGATTGTCCCATTTTTTTTTATGGTTATGTTTTATTCCTACTACTGTCATCTTCAGGGCACAAATCCAAGATCCTGCCTACAAAACACTTCCTAATGGAAATGACATGGAGTACTCTTGTATCTGTTTTTATTTTTATCACTTTATCGTATATTTTCACAGTCTCGTTCGCCTATTGGACTTAAGCATTCCCCCAGTAGAGTAAAGTAATACAGAAGCGTATTCTCGCTAGGCAATTTTGTTTTGGCAGTACGGAGTCTGGATTTATACCGGATTAGTAACAAGAGACCCACTCCTAATACAATGCACAGGCCTTAAAATAACTGTTTAAATGTAGCTGCATGGATCAAGCGATTAATCTGTGGACTATGTATAATAATCGGGCATTATGTAATAAACTACTATATTTATCATATTGTCTGGTTATTCTGAATATTACTACGTAACGGTTGGGCAATTCGATAACATGGTCAGTAAATTAGTCAAAGAGCGAGCGAAGCGAGCTCGCGAGCTAGACGACATGAATAGGTCGAGCCTCGAAGGGGATGTCGTGATTCATGTTAGGTTACTGTAGACACTGCAGACAGAAATAGGAGGACGGCTTTGTTGCTAAATAGTAATCGTACTTACCTATTCTATATTGAAATTAATGTCAACATTAAAATAATTAAAAATAAAACATATATTTTTATTACCCGCGATCAATTTAATTATTTCTGAGTTTTTAAGCACATTGCCTTCTCATATTAGGTATTTTTCAAATTGTCTGGGCATTATAATTGGCTGTCCATAACATTTACACCTCTCTATGCCTACCCCTTTAGAGAGGAAAGCGTGATATTATGCTAACAGAGATTTAATTTACAAGTTTCAGATTCAATCATTGCTTCACTTTTTCTCATGTGACTTTGCGATCTCACTTTCAGAAAAGCCTATTTAAAATGATATAAGTACACATGTACTGACTATTGTAAACTTTTTACGAGTACTATTGCACATACTTTTAACCTCAAGTCCTATTATCACTTACTATAAAAGAAACTCGCTAACTTTTAAGGAATTTAACTGTTACGACATTTTGTCAATAGTGGTGTTGAATAAAACTGTATGCGAATTTGATTTTGAACTCTTGAGAATCAGGTGAGATTGTGGTCAAAAAGGTGCCAAGAAAATCCTAAATTAAATAAAAGTGAAGCCTGTAACAAATAGAAGCGGTGGCTTAGGGATATCGGCCGCGACTTACAAGTTGTAGGTCGTGATTTCGAACCCAGGCAGGTGCCTTACTTTGTGTAAATTATTTCATCACCACTGCTCTCAAAACGGTGAAGTAAAACATCGTGAGGAAACCGGCATGTCCTAGAACCAAAAATTCGAAGACATGTGACATCCACCAACCCGCACTGGGCCCGCGTGGTGGATAACGGCCCATTCCCTCTCACAGAGAGGAGACTTGTGTCCCAGCAGTGGGAACATTAAAAGCCTGATTACGATGATGAAACCTATTACTGTGCCGATGCAGGACAAAGGCCTCTGTTCAAAGAAAACTGAGGTCCTGGGTTAAATGCCAAAATGTTATAATGTTTATAAAGAAGAACTACTAAGTAGAAGTCCGGAGTCCGAATTTGTGTTTTGATAACGCCAAAAGCTTCTCACTGTCACAAGCAAAGATATTAATCTAACTAGATAACGCAAGTCCCTCCATCTGTATGAAAACCAAGCGTGCCACTTTTTCACACACAATTTAAAGACAAATTTACTTATCTATGAGAGAAATCATTTCCAATGCCTCGGCCAACTTTTTCTATACAGTCTTTACAGCTCAATATGCCATAATTAGGCATTTTTATAGATGACAGTGGATGGTCTCGATAATGCTACATGAAACATCTCAAAGTACGATCATTGCTCGTACTTTTACCCTTTTTTTTGACACGCGAAGTACATACAATCGCGTCATCTAGTTAAATATATATCTGTGGTCACAAGCATAACAGACGAAGTATGGCAGTACTATAGGCGCAGGCGCATCTAACCCTTCGAGAAAATATATTTTATGTTAACGGGAAAAAACTTAACTGTTATACCTTTTAGGTCATCTCAATCTAGGATGTTTAAAATTTAATGGCATTTAGCTAAGCCGGATCAATTAAAAAACAAGCTTGGAATAAGTGCGCGAAATTCATTAATATTTAATTACTATGACGAATAATGTTGATTAACTAATCTGTAAAGTGATTATATGATTACATCATTTATAAGAGGTAATAATAATTATATTAAATTAGAATAATACAATAAATCATTCTATCTAGCCTTTTCACAAGTGTGTCAGGTCGGCTTCCGTCTAAACGGATGCTGAGAGATATCTGTATTTTACATGAAGCGACTGCCTATCTGACCTCCAAGACCCAGTAACTGGGTATCACGACACCCCTTAGCAACCCGACTGGTTATCTGATCGAATTCATCATATCAGGCGAATGAAGTCCACTGCTGGACATAGGCCTTCCCCAAGCGTCACCACATTGACCGGTCCCGTGCGTCTCGCATCCAGCGGATCCCCGCAACTTTCACCAGGTCATCGGTCCTCCTAGTGGGAGGTAATCTAACGCAACGACTTCCAGTTCGCGGTCGCCACTCCAGAGCTTTTCTGCCCCATCGGCCATCCGTTCTGAAGCAATGTGCCCTGCCCACTGCCACTTAAGTTTGGCAATTCTTCGGGCTATATCGGTAACCCTGGTTCTCTTGCGGATCTCAACATTTCTGATTCGATCACGCAAGGACACACCGAGCATGGGCCTGATCGAATTATTTAGTAATAACGTGATAGCTATTAAATTATTAAGTTCTTTACTGTACCCCAAAAATTCTAAGACATGTGACCTCCATCAACCAGAATAGAGAACTTGTGGTAAGCCACAGCCCACGCCCTCTCACAGAGGCCTGTTTTGCAGCAGTGGGAACATAATAAGCTGATAATTTTCCTTGTTTGATGTAGTCCAAGTTAGTACAACAGAATTCAATTAATTAAACGATAAATAAAACTGTTTTGATACGAACAACATTGCACCAAATAACATTAGACCATATTAACTTGCTAATTCGACGCATCTTAAAATGTAGCGACAGTAAAAAACTGGGCTAAACGACCATTTTAGATTTGAAACAGGGGCAATACCAAATGCATATATTAAAGCTACTTTTAACTGTTTTTGGAAGCTTATAGAAGATCGCTTTTTTTGTACTAAGCCGATTTTATCGATAAACAATGGTAGTAGCATATTCGATGTTAGATAATCTGCTATTTAGTTTTTTTCAGATTATTTCGCAAGCAGTAATTTATATTATTAGTTTTAATTTTTTATTTTGTATAATTTTAATGTGTTTTTGTTTTGAATGACATTAAACACATTTTCTTTCTTTCTTTCTTTCTTTCTTTCTTTCTTTCTTTCTGTCTTTCTTTCTTTCTTTCATTCTTTCTTTCTTTCTTTCTTTCTATTATACTTCATAAAATATAGCTTGTTCTCTGCGACAGCTGTCAGTATCAATATAGTAACAATAGCGCTTGACAGGCTAACAATAACGTATAAGTCAGTTTGACATATGTCACAGAAATCAAGCTATCTTATATGCAGTATAAGTACAATATATTGAAGGCAGTTGCTAAAATGAAGTTAAATTAAAATATGTCTAATGGGCCCGTGTTAGCTACTAACTCGGAGTTAGTTAGTAAGATAGTCCAGAGTGGCGCAAAGGGGCCTTAAAGTTTTATACCGCAGTTTTATTTTCTTTCGTTGAATCTACGTAGAAAAGTAATTACTACAGCCAATAGAATGATATGTATTTAAACCCAAACAGTTATTATACATTATTTCATTTTTAATATAGAAAAATCATTGTCTACATCTCCACTAAGATATATATAACTAGCAGTTGCCCGCGACTTCATCGGCGTCCAACTCGTATTTTTTTAATTTAATTTTTCCCACTTTTAACTTTAATTTTTTCGTGATTAAAAGTAGCCTACCAGCTATCTACTATATAGATCGATTTATCACCCCCGTAAGGCCCTGCATTATTTTTTTATAATTAATTTCATGAAAATCGTTGAAGCCGTTTCCGAGATTCAGATTATATATTTATATGTCCATACATATATACAAGAATTGCTCGTTTAAAGGTATTAGATGTCATACAGAGGTATAGGTTGAGGTCCGAAGTCGCGGGACTTTGATATTGTATCGGCAAATTAACTGCTTAGGTTAAAAATGGCGACTTCTTTAAAATATGTGTTTGGTGTATTTACATACACGGTCGAGGTGTATCCGTTATGACGTCAGATCATTGCGTAAGCCACATTCCTTACTCTTAAGAGTGACAAATATCATTTTTATATAAGATTTTTGTGTTGCTTTTTTTTGGCTAATAGCATTTTTAATGTAATATTTTTTTTTGTATATAAGTCCCACTGGAGAGTGGCTTGGTTACTTAGGCAAGCGAGTTCCACCGTCGACCAAATCATCGCTCGCCTGATGGTAAGCGATGATGTGGTCGACGGTGAAGCACGCTTGCCTAGAAGTAACCTATTCACTCAAGACTTAAATACACATTTTAGATTAGATTGTAAGCTATTGCTCATATTGCCGAGTTCAGAAGATTTAAAGCACTGGTGGTCCAGTGATAACGGCCCCGACTTACATGTCGGTAGGTCGTAAGTTCGAACCCAGGCAGGCGCTTTACTTTGTGTAAATTTCATCGCCAATGCTCTTAAAACGTTAAAGGAAAAATTGTTAGGAAACCGACATGACCTAGAACAAAAAAATCGAAGACATGTGACATCCACCAACCCGCATTGGACCGCGTGGTGGATTATGGCCCATTACCTCTCTCACAGAGAGGATGCTTGTGTCCCAGCAGTTGGAACATTAGGCTGATGATGATGACAAGATTTAGTGCAAGTTTCTTACATGATAAGTCAGTGATGTCCAAGTATATATAACTTAGTAAAGTACATATATAATCTGGCATTGATAAAGTAGCCTTCATTCTTAATTGACAAGCCAAACCTTAAACTATTGGGTGCGTAACCCATAAAGGGCAAGACGCAGCAATGCTGTTTTTTATTAGATTAAAAGCGGCACCTCAAACATTCACGACGCCAACATTCTTGGATTACAAGCCAGTATAGGATAAAAAAAAACTTTATAACAAAAATACAACCGACTTACAAATAAAAACACTACAAAGTGAAAAATAACTTCAATTTCGGAAGTCGGTGTTCCTGTTTTGGGATCTTCGTTTTTTGACACCGACTTCCGAAATTGAAGTTATTTTTCACTTTGTAGTGTTTTTATTTAGAAGTCGGTTGTATTTTTTGTAAAAAGTTTTTTATTTTTCACTTTTTAGTTGTGGGTACATAACGGACCAATTCTCCAAAGTGAAGCCAGAATAGATTAATCCAGAAACATGAAACTTAAACAAAAACGGTGGATTTAGAGTATACCAGGGTGAACTGTTCACACCTGCGTACCCCTTTAAAGCGTGCTAGTGTGATGTTATGTTATGAAATGATGTAAACAATAAACAGACATCCGATTGCAGCAATCCCGAGTGATTTGCCGTCATTTATTGAAGAGTTCTGATGTGTATCTCCGAAGTTCTTTACCAGATCTTGATGAAAATGTAAAGACCACATGACAAACACCAGCTTTCAAATAAAAAAATAATTATCAAAATCGGTTCACCCAGTAACAAGTTCTGAGATAACACACATTAAAAAAAAAAAAAAGTCGAATTGGACCCTCCTCCTTTTTTGCGAAGTCGGTTAAAAATAAACAAATTCAACGATAATGTACCTTTGTATTAGTAAAATCGTAATTGTAACCTTTTTATTTACCGTTTAGATGAATATTATACACATGACTTTTACCTTTTTTGTCCAGACAGGTAGTCAGAAGCTTGTAAGTTTGATTAGCAATCTTACCAAGAGGTAGCTGGATGATAAAATAGTCAACAACAACCAAAAACAATATAACAGCTCACAATGTTAGGACCCATTAATTTTAATGATAATTTTTATCCGTGGTGCCAGGCAACTGGGCTTATCCCAGTTGTAAACGACCCTTTGTGCCTACTGGCCTTGTTTGTTCTGTCTCCTGCTTGAAATGGAGGGTATTTTTTCCTATTCCTCCTTTATTCTTTTCTTATTAATTTCGTTGCGGGATCCAAGATAGTTAAATTCATTCTCCGGGACTTCGTCGAGCTCAATTGACTCAGTAATAAATATTCGACACTTGGGACATCTCTAGAGAATGACGTCGTCAAAATGGCGCATGTCGCATGGCGGTGCGATCCGGTATATTTCACAATCATTTGCGAAAGTGTTCGACTGATCATAAAGTTAAAAACTAGCTACGCACCTCGAGTGTACTCACTACGGTGTGCCTTCAAGGTGTTTTGATGGAAGGGGCTTGGTAGAGATGCATGAGCATCAAATAGTTAAATCCGTACTTATATTAAAAGTAAATGTCTGGCCTTTGTTTGACCTTTTATCGTCTTAAAGGATTCAGATAAAACTTGGCACACGGCTAAACCATGTCCTAGATTAGGACCCTGGCCGTATTTTTCTTGTGATAATTTTCGACATTCACGCAGGTAAAGTCTTCCTTTTGGGTTTGCCGTAGTAGGGTTTAAATACTTGTCTCAAGTAGATATGTTCCTTCTAGGCCAATGTGTTACTTCGACGACCAAATCATCTTGTATCGTTCAATTCAGGAGGAACAAACGTGTTCATAGAAGAACATAGGTCACTGTCTTCCCATAAAGAAATTCATCTTCAGGAATGCTGAAGTTACAATTATCTCAATTCGTCGATCTGTACCTGATGGGTAAACATGTTGATCAGTGCTCGATTCTTCTCTACATGAGAAGAAGCTGTTGCCCTGTTATGAGACGGTTTAAAGAACAACGGTGAAATCTTAGCTGACTTAAACTTAAGCGTCTGAAAGTGAGTTATATACGAAAGAAATTCTATATTTGTCGAGGTTTTTTTCACTGGTTCACCACGAATAAAAAAAAATATAAATGAAAGTTATTCGACTTTTTCGTTAACTTTCATTAGCGTAGTGTAGCCATGTTATACTTACTCTGCCAATTGACAATAGTGACTGAAAAAAGTATATCGTTATTGTATTTGCTATTATAATAAAACGGAGTAAATTAATGAACAATACAGTTTATGTCTTACCTACACTTGTAGGTTTTCCTTGTAGGTAGGTAAGAATACTATAGCTTAGTAGAAATAAATAAATTACTTACTTTCGATTAATGATGGGCTTAATAATAATGCGGACAATCCTTTTACTTCCACGAAATTGAATTATTTACCTATTTAAACACATTATTAAAACTGATTGAATATATATTATTCTCTCTATAAATATTCTTGCACAAACTAATTCAGAACACGACAATAAGTTAAACCAGATATTAGTTTTTAAGCTGCCATGGTCACAATCATTAGAATTAATATTTGTTCCGGGATATTTAACATGTATATTTTGATTTTGGTTGAGAGCTCGATATTTCGGCACCGTTACAAGCGCCATGATCATGAGAACTAAAGTCTAAATATCCTGAAACAAATATTAATTCCAAAACCAGATATTTTTCATTTAATGACGTAGGAATTTAATCTCAGCTAAAACAATGTGTGGGTTTCTGCCATTGTCCTATAAAAATCAAGGTCTTAAAATATTGATAAATCTGTTGCATTTGATCAGAATAGAAGCAGACTCCAACACAATAAAACTTCAAAACGCTAGCCTAATCTAATCACACCAAAAAACATGTGACCATGTTTATCACAATCCTTATTAGCAAACGTCGTTAACATATTATTATATATTTAATAAAATATATTCTCAAGTAGTCTACCACTCAACATCCTATAATATAAATCATATCTTTATTGTCAAAATATAATCTACTAACATTACGCCATATTTGTCGAAACGTTTAAAATCATAGATTTATTTATAATAATATATTATTATTTTTAGGAGTTCCGTATAACCAAAATTGTGTATCGGTTTATTGTGTTTTTTTTATTTATTTGATTATAGTTGTGTATGTTGGTAGATAGTGGGTAGTTTGCAAAAATAAAAGGATTGATCTATATAATTATTTTTAATATAATAAAAAGTACATATTCTCTGTAAGAGGGAGTGTGGGTTGATTTAGTTTATAATTATTTAAGTACGGCTTAAGTGGTTTCATAAGTAAATCAAATTATCTTGACTTCCTATAAATTTAAACTTTATTATTTTAACTTTATTTATTATTTATTTGATAGATACATAATATTATGTTACTTGGAAAAAAACTATGGTTTTTCCCACTAAAATTAACTTTCAATAATGTTGTCAAATAGTTATGGAAATTGAGTATTAATATTTAAAACGGTTGTTACATATATAATTATGTATATTTATTTACACTATTATCCTTCAAAACATTTTATGCCTATTTATGACCTAATTTTTAATAATTCATCAAAGCAATTATGTTTACGGAACCCTAAAAACCCTACAATTACTTTACTACCAGTTATGTAAATAAAAACTAATAATTTAATCCTCTGTCCTTCCAAACTGGTTGCTTCTACGTGTTGCTACCTCAATATAAATATATATGACGTGTATTCTACTAATAAAATATACACATTTTATTTCCAATGTGAAGAAAACCATTTAAAAAGTTAATATATTTGAGTGACACCATTAACCTTTGGTCGGAAATTTATTATTTACAAATATATAGTTTATGTTGTTTTTTTGCGTCTGGTTAGTATATAAATACATATTTAATAGGCCAGGATACGTATTTGCGTGGTATGTGACATTTTAATAAATCATACCTTTCAGCAGATACTTCCTTTAATTTGTTTAAATTACAAATATGAGGTAATTTTTTATCTCATCCTAGAAATATTAGCGAAAGAAGAAAAAGTATTTATTTTTCCAGAATCGACAAACAAAGCAAGTAATCAAGTTAATGTTACTGTAATTTTTTTACAGTTAATATTATGAAAAGCACCTATTACAATTGGCATATGAAAAATCTTATAGAAATGGCTTGGTAACTAGTTAAAAAGTGTACTTCTTTGATTTCTTAAGAACTATACCCGTTTCAAACACTGGTTTGAAACGGGACCGTCGACCACATCATCGCTTACCATCAGGTGAGATACTCGTAGCGACCAAACACGAACCTATCAAAAATGGCGAAAACACTGGTTTGAAACGCGTATCGTTCTGATTAGTTCTGCTGATAAAGATGATAATTAAGCTCACTCATTATTTCTATTTTTAGGTAGGAACTTAATTCTTAGCCATGATAAAAACTATCAAACAAACAAACAACAAATATCTTTAATAATAATATTAACTAATACCTACAAAGTCACATTTTGTCTACGTATGTCTAAATTTATCTAATAAACTTTATATTTGTGATCATTAATTACTGATTCTAGTTTTAATAAGTGAAAGTTTAGGTATACTAAAAAACACGTGACGCAAAAAACCTTATTAAAATACTAAAAAGATACCTAACTTCGAAAGGTGACATCACTAATATAAGCTGACCTCGCATCGTCTAAACTTTCTGTACAAAAAGATATACTGGAAAGAAGAAAAAGATACACCTTACTGAACGGCGACATTTCCAATATAAGCTGACCTAGCATTGTATTGACATTCTGAACACTGATAGATCAGTTTATACAGGGGAGTAGAACATTATGTCGCATATGTGTGCGATGTCCAGTATATGCTAACCTCGCTTTGTATAGACTATCCTTAAAATGCGAGGTCGGGTTATACTGGAATTGTAGAAAAATATATCATAGGTCAAACCACGTGAAAAAACAACGTGTTTGGTATAAAAATTGCTTTTATTTTAGATGAAATTTTATTAATATTATGCCAAAGAGGTCAGAGGTTGTGCTATCTCGTAATATTTTATATAATGAGTTTATTTTTTCGTTTTAGTATACAACTGGTTATTTTTGTTGATTTCTTGGAAAGGTTGGATATTATTATGTTAAGCATTTATATCTGCATAAAAATAGATTTTTAAGCTTCTAAACTAAAGAGGTAATAAACAACCTGGGGGTTTTTAAGTCAAGAGTGAATAGGTTACTTCTAGGCAAGCGTGCTTCACTGTCGACCACATCATCGCTTACCATCAGCGAGCCTTTCAACAAAAAAATAAAAAGTTAAAGATAATGATGACTTTATTTTTATCTATAAAGTCATCAGTTGTCACTACATCTTGCTTGCAAGTAGCTCAAAAATAACACATCTATCATAATAGTATAATATTACGCATATTTTCCTCAAAAGGTCAATCAGACGTGACTGTGACAAAGGTCGCAGGGGTTGCAAACATGCATATCGTACTGGTTGTCAAGAAATGTCTGGCAGGTTTTAAAATGCTATGGATTTTTCGAATAAGTTTGAAATATTTTAGGAATAGAATACTTTTGTTCAGGCCTTCAAATTAATTGATAAAAATAATACTGTTCTGGTTTCTCCGTGATTTTAATCAGAAAATATTTACCATTCATTTTGTTTTTTGTTTTTGTAAAACAAGCTTTTTTTTCAGTAAACCCTTTCATTTGATATCCATATCATGGCAGTGAACAAAAAATAACTAGTCCGCCATCTTGGTCCGTCCGCCATATTGGATTTAGAATGACGTCACTTAGCTAACCATGGATTGTCATCCAAACTAAACGTTGGAGTAAGGTTTCATCTTAATCGGTGGAGGATAACTGCTTTAAAAATCAGTTGCATAATTTGACCCGAACACACTTACATACATACATTGCACGTTAAAAAAAGCTTTTAAAATAGGTACCTGAAATAGGTACTACAGCCATTTCCATGCAGATTTGTATTTTTGTATGTAACGAATAAACTTAAAAACTACTGGACCGATATCAAAAGCTCTTACACCATTGTGAAGCTACACTATCCCCGGGTGACATAGGCTACTTTTTATCCCTGTATTCCCACGGGAACGGGAACTACGCGGGTGAAACCGCGAGACGTCCGCTAGTGCTATATAACTTTAATTAAAGCAAATAAATGTACCGAAATCTCTTCAGTATATTGGCTAGTAACACTTAAAGACATTTCATGCCAATCTATACCAATATTATAAAGAGGAAAGATTTTTTTGTTTGTTTGTTTGTTTGTACCGAATAGGCTACACTACTGGACCGATTTCAAAAATTCTTTCACCGTTGGGAAGCTACTCTATCCCCGGGTGACATAGGCTACTTTTTATCCCTGTATTCCCACGGGAACGGGCACTACGCGGGTGAAACCGCGAGACGTCCGCTAGTGCTATATAACTTTAATTAAAGCAAATAAATGTACCGAAATCTCTTCAGTATATTGGCTAGTAACACTTAAAGACATTTCATGCCAATCTATACCAATATTATAAAGAGGAAAGATTTTTTTGTTTGTTTGTTTGTACCGAATAGGCTACACTACTGGACCGATTTCAAAAATTCTGTCACCGTTGGGAAGCTACTCTAACCCCGGGTGACATAGGCTACTTTTTATCCCTGTATTCCCACGGGAACGGGCACTACGCGAGTGAAACCGCGAGGCGTCCTCTAGTACAATACATAATAATATTTCAAATTAATATTAATTTGGTGGCCTACTTCCGCCTACAAAGATCTTATAACTGATTTAGGGACGCTGACTCACAGCATTAAGTTTGTTTTGTACCTACAAAACCTATGTATAAATTATAAGCATATACATGTATTGTATGACAAACCAAAGTCTGAATATGCACCATTTTTGCTGATGGTGGGCGATGATATGGTCGAAGGTCAAGTACGCTTGCCTAGAAGTAACCTATTCACTTTAGAAATGAAGATTCTCAGGTTTTAGCTAAAGAAAATAATAGTTATTCCAAAACATGATAGTTATCTTCCTGCCCTTGTTAGTTATAGTCGGCGCAAGATGTTATTTTTCTTAAATTCTCCCCAGACAACCGTTACCCTGTCATTAGCTCCCTTAGCCTTCATATTATTCCACACATACCTTCCATTTTCTTTGGATATACCGTATATTAAACAAGCAAAATTTCAAAATTTAATAAACCCCCCGACACATTTATCTTGCGAAAACATCCCGATTCAAACAGTAAAACGCCCATAACTTTTGAACGGCTGAACCGATTTGATTCAAACATAGCTAAGAACACTCTCGACACAATCATCTTTCAAACAAAAAAACTAAATCAAAATCGGTTCATCTGTTGAGGCGCTATGATGCCACAGACAGACACACAGATACACAGCAACAGGCGTCAAACTTATAACACCCCTCTTTTTCCGTCGGGGGTTAAAAACAGTATTTATGAATTTTAGAAAAAAAAAAAAAAATTAATAAAAATATTTTTTTAATAAAAATATGTATATATTTGTTCGGTCCTAAGCAATAGCGTGGTCGTACCCTAACATTTGAAACGAAAAGCAGAAGACCCTAACAATTTTATATCATAAATCTTATTACCTCACACGGCATCAGTAGAAATATACCAAGGACATTATATTAACATATAAAAACAATAAACTTAATATGTACCGGATTATGTCGGAAAAATGTATTCTGAATGTATTTTATTTATATTTTTACGTTATTTTATGAAACCGAATGAGTTGTTATCTTTCCATTTAAAATTATAAATATCCAGTTGCATCCAGTTACAACATAAAATATGGTAGTTAGCCGGTCACAATACATTTTATTTATTAAATACTAGCGGACGCCTCGCGGTTTCACCCGCGTAGTGCCAGTTCCCGTGGGAATACTTGGATAAAAAGTAGCCTATGTCACCCAGGGATAGTGTCGCTTCCCAACGGTGAAAGAATTTTTGAAATCGACCCAGTAGTTTTTATGTTTATTCGTTACATACAAAAATACAAATCTTTCTGTTGCCCTTCGTTATGTGGCCTAACCCCTCAGTTGTTGCATACAACCGTGCATGTTGAAGTTATTCTGTTGAAATGTATGTCACTAGAACAAAAACCCTTCGAGCTAGAACATAGCAATGCTGCGTAGGCCCTAAATTCTCAAAACAGTTGTATTTATGTAAATCGTAGAACCTAGCTGCTTGTCACTGCAGGGATACCAAACCTTTGGCTCATGGAGTCTAAAAGCGTACTTTACGTTGTACTCTATGAAAATATGGTACAACACAGATAATAATCTTTATGTTCGTGTTGCACTTGACCATTTTTTAGGATTTATTTTTAGAAAATTATCTTTTATTGTTATAATCTTCCTGCCCTTGTCTCATGTCACTTGGGGTCACTGCAACACGTTTATTTCGCTCCGTTTTTAACTTACGAAACTTTATATCTTGTGTATCCAGCAAAAACCCTCATTTTTTTTTAAATGTATTTTTATTTGCTTTTTTGTTTATAAAAAAGACAGGTATACCGAATAAACTTAGAACAATGGAAAATGATTATAATGAAAGCAAATTATTATCATTATATACTTTTATTTTGCCTGATATTTCTCTTTTTTTTTTGAAAACTGCAAACTTTACAATTTTTTTTTTCTTTTAAACGTCATGAAAGTATATTCAGAGGTTCTATAAGCGACGCCAATGGTCGTAATGTCAAACATGTAAGGGATAGATTACGTGACTTTTCGATAGCGTTTGACAATCCCATACCTACTTGGCAATTCCAATCGCTATCGTGACGCTTTTGTTGTTTGTATGACACTGGTTTACAGCCTCAGATTCACCACCCCTGCCTTATGCAATCAAACCGAAGTAAACACGTTACTTTCCGATCAAAATAGGTATGAGTCAGCGAATTCTATTCAAATCTTACCTAATGAGAAGCCATTGAATTTAGTATTAACTATCATAATATTGATAAAGGTCATTCGTATCTTAATTTAACTATAATTACACATAAGAACTTTTAGTTAAACAGACCTTTCGATAATTACACCTTGCATCTACTTCTGAACGTTTAACAAATCTTTCGTTCTAGATAATTTATCGGCTCCTTTATTTAAACAATAACTTTTTTCTGTTTTAACACCGACTTCCGAAAATAAAGTAATTTTTCGCTTTGTAGTGTTTTTTTTTATTGGAACCTTATATTACTATGAATATACGCATTATTAAGGATAACTCCAAAGCGAATCGTCAAATCTTGATCATTTAAATGGGACCACACGAGAACCACCGCAAACCACAGCACCACTTTCAAATAACGAAACCTAAAAAAGAATCATCAAAATCGGTTCACCCAGTAAAAAGTTCTGAAAACACAATTGAGAACTTCCTCCTTTTTGTAATCGGTTAAAAACATAAGTCTCCCTTAAAATAAATGCGTAAAATATGTAAAATTATGCCAATAGTAAGTCTGGAGATATTACTGGATCAACTGTGACTTTACTCTTTTTTTAACCCCCGCCGGAAAAAGAGGGGTGTTATAAGTTTGACGTGTGTTGCTGTGTATCTGTGTGTCTGTCTGTGGCTTCATAGCTCCTAAACGGATGAACCGATTTAGATTTAGTTTTTTTTTGTTTGAAAGGTGATTTTGTTGTGTTCTTAGCAATGTTTGAATAAAATCGGTTCAGCCGTTCAAAAGTTATGAACGTTTTACTGTTTGAATCGGGGTGTTTTCGCAAGATATCGTTTCATAATTACGTGTTCAATAGATTGCCGATCGAAGCGTATCTACTATGTACTAGATAATTTATGTAGCACGAAATAACAATGTGACGGGGTTTATTAAAATTTTGGAATTTTGCTTGTAATATGGTTACTGTAGGAAATTCTATAAAATTACTATTCATCCCTGGAATTAGTAAGAATACAAGCCCGGGATCCGGACATTTTGTGCAACAAATCCCTAGAATTGGACCGCTTAATTCAAAGCTTACTTACCTACACTAATTGCAATCAATAGAGCAACAAAACAAGATTCAAAAAAATACATTTCCAATCAATACTCATTCTATAATTAAACAAAAGAATATCGCAATTCAAATTCATAAAGCACGCTTGCCTCAGGCGATGCCGCGTCCAACAACGAGTTTTGGTGCCATCTCACGACAAGATACGACATTGATTCACAAGGTTATGTGTTATTCATTATTGGGTAGGCTTCTATCGATTTGAGAAAAATGCCGATGTTACGTTTGGGTGTCGTAATCGGCGATTCTAGGAGTAGAAACTTTGTACTGTACAAGTGGATTTTTTTTATATATTGAGAGGCTTTGACCACTATCTCACCACAAGCGATGATGTGGTTGACGACAAACTTGCTTACCTAGAAGATGTTGAGATTTTCATTTGATAGTTCGCAGTAGTTTGGGTTTCCAAAGTATGCACAAATGGGAAAGAATTTATTCGGACGAGAGTTTTCTTTGTAAGGCAAAATAATTTCGTTGCATTTTTTTTTTATTATTTATTTAAACTGCATTTACAATGGTGATATATTAGTGGACTTAAGCAAAGCATTTACTACCAACCTTTGGGTCAAAAATGACACAACAGTGGCAGGTGTACATAAAATAATAATTACTTCTTGCACGTCCACTTTTCATCTTATTTCCATAATAAAACTTAAAAAAAATAAAACAAAACACTTCTAAAAATATAGTTTCTTGTATTTCGATTTTTATCTCTATTTTGTTTTATCTTGAAACCTGAAAAATAATAATACACCTATCCAGAGTGAATCTACAGTTATAAATATTTCACAAAAAAATAAACGTTGCAACATAAATTATCTATTGAATTAGATAATATATCTAATTTATAATATAAAACTAGACTTAAACTAACAAAATTATTAACAAAAAAACCACGATAAACAAAAATTATTTAAATGGTACCTATGCATTTTATTACAAAACCCCAACATTCTTTAGGTAATAAGAAATTTACAAAAATAAAAACCTATCATTAGATACTTTTACTTAAATTTGCATATATATAATTAATTTCAAAACTAGTTTTTCTAGAAATCTGCGACCGCCTAGACTTATAGGTATCCTGAACTGGTTTTAAAGACTAAAGATTAAAAAAAAGAGATACCTACTTGGTCATATTTAATTTCGTTTTGATGAGCCAAAGGTTGGCAACACTGGTCGTGGCTGACAGTTGAACATTTTTGACAGTTGTTACGGGTAGTCAAAGAATCAATCTTGGAACTAAGGGATATCGTGGTACCCAGTATTAGATAGTTTAACTCATCTTTGCTCGCGGCGCTATGTGTTGGTAAGCATGTGTGGGTGGTTGTTTGCTCTGACGACGACTTATAACTTTATTCATAACATAAATTACATTTTACACAGTAGCAAGTTCCTAGGCTCCCAAATTAGGCTTACTGCCTGTGGCTTGGGAGTCAGATCCTCCAATAATAAGTAATCACATTAAATATGTTTAGAAATTACAATTTATAGATAGCTGCAATCATAATAGTGTTCGTGTGCGTGTGGCTATCATGGTGTGTGTGCACTGCCGCGTAACTGACACACAAATGAAAAAAGTATAATTACAAGCGCACGCACACATGACGCCGTGCGCACATATGAGTTGAACTATCTGTGACTAAGTCATGGAGAAATAGATGCGTGGATGAGTACAATTCATTAGGGACATACCGAGACTCTTTCTTGCTTAGGAAGCATATTAACCAATTGGTTCCGTCTGTTCGATACGGGTTGTCACTAGCCCAAATGTCCAGCAACAAGTCTTGGCAAAGGATACCGTTTTATACAGTCACTGGGTTGAAGAGATAGTTCAGATGGATCCGGTTAGACTGAAAACCAACCACAGCATAGTTGTGAAAAGGGTAGGCAGCTGAAGATGAGCTGAAGATGAGAAACGTGAGTTTTCTTAACGACATTTATGTCTAATAGATATGGGAATGTTGAAAGGAAACCTTTTGTCCTGGTCATATGATGAGGAGGGATGAAACGCATGAATATAAATGTGGAAGGATGGAAAGGGGGGAGGAAGGCCAAAGAAATGATAGATCGACTACGTGAGGAGTGATATGAAAGAAAAGGGAGTCAGTGATAACGTGACGGGGGACAGGACCATTTTGTAGGACAATTCCGTATATAAAGCTCATATCAATCAAACAATGTTTTGACAGTAATCGTAAATAAATTTGGCTTATTACTGTTG
This sequence comes from Orthosia cruda, assembly GCA_964057195.1. Lineage (NCBI taxonomy): Eukaryota > Metazoa > Arthropoda > Insecta > Lepidoptera > Noctuidae > Orthosia > Orthosia cruda. The sequence continues at coordinate 2,675,883 of OZ059852.1, read as the reverse complement.
CATAAGGATTTAAACTGACAATGATTTATGATGTTAAAAATGACGTTGCGCTTCAAATATTATGAATTGTATTTTTAAAAAGAGTGTTTGCTGCATAATGAATTAATGACTGTTGTATGCTGTCTGCTGGGACAGTTGAATAAAATAAAGAAAGAAAAGAAATAAACAATGAAAAGAATGAAAGAAAAGAAAGATATAAAGAAAAGTTTTTTTGCGCCAGATCTGACACAAAACATAAAACTAAAACTATGTCTGTTTCCTTCTTCTCTATTCTTCTTAACTATATAACAATAGAACATGCAGCTTTACCTCACCTGATGGTAAGCGATGATGTGGTCGACGATGGAGCTCGCTTGTATAGAAGTAACCTAATCATTTAAGTCTTGAAAACTCTCAAATTTTTAATATAGGTTTACTTATAGAGTGTATATGGCAGTTGTCCCTTACATGGGCGATGTTTTTTACAATTATCAAAACGGTACCTTGCGGTACACCCACACTTCGCAAATCAATTTCTTTTCATTCACTAACCTAAGAACTAAACCTGCCATCGCTGACCGCTGGAATAGGTCCTTTAGTGTAGTGATGGGTTGGCTAAGATGAAGAATCATCATCTCAATCATCCGTGCCACTAGAATGTGCATTCACGGCACAAGACATAAATTGAAATCAATAGACAAGTTATTCGGCTTCGGCGATGGAGCAGTCCTACCTCTACAATGATTTGGATGTGGCCGACGAACCAAGACGATTGCAATATTTCGCGATGGATAAATTAGCTTTGTTTTATAAGATAATTAATCAATAATTTGACACTAAGTTACATATTATTTTGTATTTAAAAATAAAAGTATATGCTTCTTCTTAACCTTCAAAATCCAAACTACATCTACAACCTGGGGTTCTTTAAGTCAAGAGTGAACAGGTTACTTCTAGGCAAGCGTGCTTCACCGTCGACCACATCATCGCTTACTATCAGGTGAGATAGTGGTCGAAAGCCCTTCTAAAAATAAAAACTACAGTTAACATCAAAACTATACAAAATATAACCCTCAATCACCAGGGAGCCAAACAAACGCATTGCATAAGCAATATATATAAGTTTTTCGTACACGCAACAAATATTACGCAAGCGACAAAGGTAAACGAGATCCGGTCATCAAACAAGTTTGGTGGCACCGAATTCTTTAGCCGGCATGCTGGTTTTATGTTCTTAATCCTTTTTAACGGAGAGTAGGTAGGCAGAGAAGTAAACAGTATAACTACATTTGGGAAATACTTTCGTTTTGTGAATAGCTAAAGAGTGGAATTCACTGCCGGCGTCTGTGTTTCCTGACACACAACCTGACCAAAATTGCTCTAATCGTCGACTACATTATTGCTTCCTATCAGGCGAGATCTAGGTCAAGAAGGGATGCAAAATAAAAGGATTTTTTTTTAAATAAGGAGTGATTTTACCCTCAAAGGAATTGACGAATATAGTATCTATCTAATACCTTTAAACGTGTAATTCTTGTATGTATATATATCCGAATCTCGTAAACGGCTCCAACTATTTTCATGATATTTAGTATGCAGGAGGTTTCGGGGGCGATAAATTGATCTAGCTAGGTTTTATTTTTAGAAAACGTCGTTTTCTCTATTTTCACCCAAGCAGAGCTCGGTCGCCCAAGTACTATATACAATAAACCCTAAATAGCCGAATATTTCACCAGTTACGTTCAAACTCAATGTCCTCCTCTGTGTTAGACTAAAAAAAAACGCGTTTACCCAAAAAAAAAGGAAACAAACAACTGAAAAACGTCGGGAAAACCCGAAACAAGACTTAAATAACTTAACTATTCATTTGACTGGACAGTTAATCATAAATATTTTCAACAAAGCTGATAATATATTTGCATATAGAACAATTGGCGGTTTTTTCCAAGTGTCACTTGATGAAGAATATCTATTCTTTATTGGAGCAAATTTCTACATCGTGAGAATCATTTAGGTAAATGATAATGCAAAAGTCTACTTATACTGAAATTAATTTGATAAGAGTTCCTAGAAATAGTGATAATCAGCGATGACAATAATTGTCAGATTATTTTTTGACATTTGATTGTTTGACGACACGGTTGACGTAGTGTCTAAGCGATTGGCTCCTGCGCTGCGTGTCACTGTTAGAAAAAGAAAAATAATAACTTTTTTTATCAGAGGGCAACACTGTCCGTTCGTAGTAAAGCGTATATTCAATTATGGAACGCTATTTTATTTTGTTTCATCATGATTGTGTCATTGAAAATCTGTCTTCTTGTTGTATCTAAAAAGTGTTCTAATAATAGTATATTTTATTAAGACCGTTTTACATGAAGTAACCCTGAAACTATTAGTCTCACGTTATATTCCTGCCGGGCGAGCACGGCCTACTGCGACAGGCTTAAGTTACACATTTTTATAACAGTTTGGGAACAAAATGCGTGACTCAAGACTATCACAGAGGCCGTGCTCGCCAAGCTTCACGAAACAAATATTTAAACAGCAAAAACATCACGCTTGCATTGCCCGAAGGGTATAGCAGATGTGTACACTCACATTTGCCAGAAAAATCTATGATTTCAGAAATGCGTACCCATCTTTCTCACGCCTGCCACATTCAAAACCACATAACCAATAAAACGGTCAATTAAAATATCGAAGCCTATAACATTAATAATTTTAACTATCAACAAGTTATTCAGTAGCTTCAAAACGTGCATATCAAATTGGCACAAAGGTTTATTACATAACACTTAAATTGTTTATCTTTCTTCGTATCAAACTATGGAGAAGCTCGCTACGTTGGAAGGCCTTCCATTAGGAGGACCGATGACCTGGTGAAGGTTGTGGGGATTCGCTGGATGCGAGACGCACGGGACCGGTCAATGTGGCGACGCTTGGGAAGGCCTATGTCCAGCAGTGGACGTCTTTCGGCTGATATGATGATGAAGATGGAAGAGAAGATCTTGGCTAAATAAAATATGCAATTCGACCACAAGATAGTTGAGAATAGGCAGACAAATTGATGATTCCAAAACACTTTCGAAATTATTAATTCAACACATAAACTTCCATCCGTCTTTCCACCCCCTTAAGGATGATTTCAAGAATAAAAACTTTCCTATGTTCTACCCGGGGTCTCAAACTATCTCCATACCACGTTTCATCTAAATCGGTACAGCGGTTTAAGAGTGAAACGGTAACAGACAGACAGATAGACAGAGTTACTTTTGCATTTAATATATATACAATATATATAGTATGGATTTGATAAGGAACCCTAAATGTACGAAGTCCGACATGCACTTGGTCGGTTTTTTATTTACGTTCAAAATTCTAAAAACTCTTCAACATTTTCTTTGGAATCTCTTGAATGGCCTTGACATAAAAACCTTGAGAGGGCTTGCCTACTTACAAGTAGGCCCATTGTGGGCGGAATACAATGCAACATTTTAAACTATGATGAATAATGATGATTATGAATTTCTCTCGAGATGACTAAGAAGTTTTTGCTAAATTCAATGTCAAAGTTTTTTATTTCACCATTTTTTTTTCCTATCTCATGGGACCATGTATCTTTCCGGTGGCCCATAGGCCATATCACGGGACATATCACGGGACCATTTATTTTTCCAATGGTCTATCTCACGGGTCCATGTATTTTTCCGGTAGCCTATCTCACGGGTCCATGTATAATTCCGGTGGCCTATCTCACGGGACTATGTATCTTACCAGTGGTCTATCTCACGGGTCCATGTATTTTTAAGATGGCCTATGTCACGGGTCCATGAATTTTTCCGGTAGCCTATCTCACGGGTCCATGCATTTTTCCGGTTGCCTATGTCACGGGCCTATGTATTGTTCCGGTGGACGTTCTCACGGGACCATGTATTTTTCCGGTGGCCTATCTCACGACACCACGTATCTTTCCGATGGCCTATGTCACGGGCCTATGTATTGTTCCGGTGGACGTTCTCACGGGACCATGTATTTTTCCGGTGGCCTATCTCACGACACCATGTATGTTTCCAGTGGCCTAACTCATGGGTCCATGTATTGTTCCGGTTGCCTATCTCACGAGACCACGTATCTTTCCTGTGGCCTATCTCACGGGACCATGTATTTTTCCGGTGGCCTATCTTACGGGACCATGTATTTTTCCGATGGCCTATGTCACGGGTCCATGTATTTTACCGGTAGCCTATCTCACGGGTCCATGTATTTTTCCGGTGGCCTATCTCACGGGACCATGTATCTTACCAGTGGTCTATCTCATGCGACCATGCATTTTTCCGGTGGCCTATCTCACGGGACCATGATTGTTTCGGTAACCGTTATCACGGGATCATGTATTTTTCCAGTGGCCTATGTCATGGGCCTATGTATTGTTCCGGTGGACGTTCTAACGGGTCCATGTATTTTTCCGGTGGCCTATCTCACGAGACCACGTATCTTTCCGGTGGCCTATCTCACGGGACCATGTATTTTTCCAGTTGTCTATCTCACAGGACCATGTATTTTTCCAGTGGTCACGGGAGCACCATTTCGAGAGTAAAGTCTATGATAGCGGTAATGTAGCTTTTATCGGTGAAATACTTATAGAGATTATTCTTTACGAAAATATTTACGCGCTACCGAAATTTCATGTAATCAATCCCAAACATTTGGCATTTCAACATTCTCTATCATCGATAGAATATCTCTTTGTCTCGAGACCTTGTTACCTGTAGTCCTCAAAAGAAAAAGGCATATTATGAAGATACTTAACAAAAACAACTTTCGCCAGAAATCGAAAGTGATAATGTCGTTTTAAAAATAAAAGTCCTTTATAGTGGCATCCATAAAACCTTCACTGGCAAAGCCTTAAATTACAATAAAAAATCACTTTCGAAAACTTGCATGAACACGGCAAGTTATCCTGTTGTGTATAACTGATATAATAATCTTGAAGAAAGCCTTTCGTAAGTCAACTTAATCATGTATTATTGGTTATAGAACCACGCTTAAATTTCAGTTTATAATTCAACTAGCTGACCCCCGCGGCTTCGCTCCCGTTAACTGGCTACTTACCACTTGCTTACAAATCCTATCCACCCTACCTACCATACATACCTTACCCACCTACTTAATATCAAATAGTGATAAGTGATTATTTTTTTAAATAACACCAGTGTTTAGCCGGAATCCCTTAAACAGGTGAAGGCCACCTCCAAGTCTTTCCATTTGGTTCTGTTTTGGGCTACTTGCAGTCATTTTGAGCCAGCAGTAGTTTTTATAACATCCTCTCATCTTGCTATTGGGCGACCCTTCTTTCTTTTCTCTCTTGTGGACCTTTCCATGTGGTGCTATACCATAATAATCTAACTCTGTACCAAATTTCATCCAGATCCACTCAGCCGTTCTAGCGTGATTGAGTAACAAACATACATACATCCATCCAAACTTCTGCATTTGTATTATTAGTAGGATAGAATAAGTTGCAAACATGAATGGACTACAAATACATAATGTGACATCATTCTGCAATCATCCAGCTCTTTGCCAAGTGGGTGGATTATTCCTTTAAGTTGCCAAGAATGATAACTGTTAGGAATTTAGAATTTAATAGCTTATCTCATGATTTCATAAGTTAGGAATGACGCTGTTTGGCAGTGGTCATAGTGTTATCCCCCAATGAGTTCCTTTACAAAATGCTCCACTATATTAAATAGACTTCCAAAACTAAACACTACAATGTGTTTTGATTTTAGAGTGAGACCTTCCAACGCTGCGTCTTCCGGTACGCGGTTTGCCACTCCAGAACTTTTCGTCCCCAACGATCATCCGTTCTGCGAGCAATGTGCACCTGCCCACTGCCACTTAAGTTTGGCAATTCTTTGCGCTATGTCAATAACCCTGGTTCTCTTGCGGATGTCTTCATTTCTGATTCGATTACGCAGGGAAACTCCGAGGACAGCTGCCCTGCTCCTTCTAGAGATTACCTCCTACAAACATAACATTTTTCTCGTTATAATATTACTTGAATGGGTCAAAAAGGTTAAAGTACTAGCCATACTTCAGCCCCAAGGCGATAATATATTATCCTTGAACAAGGCGTCTCTAGGAATGCCCGCTGCGGCATTATCTGCTCTATGGCTTGGAACATAGGCGTCTTCGAATCAGGTCATCATTTGACCTGGCTGCTGTGGCATTTTATGCTCTATTGCCTAAAACATAGGCGTCTACGAAACAGGTCGTCATTTGTCCTAGGCTGTCTAAATAAGTACTGCGTAGGTGCGAGGTGAAGCGAAAGTTATTGTTAAGGGGTTAGGATTGTGGCACACAGTGTGGGCAAGATATAAATTATCACTCGAGATCATTAACAGCTTTTTAATGTTTCCTCTGTTGGGACACAGGCCTTTTCTTTGTGAGAGTGAATTGACCGTAATCCACCACGCGGGCCCAGTGCGTGTTGGCGAATTTTACATGTCTTCGAATTTCTCTCGAGATTTATGTAATTATGTGGCCTTATGGTAGCTCTTGTCAATAAAATGTTTTTTTTTTTAAAGAACGCTCCTCAATTCTAATTAACTCAGTCACAACAAAAACGGAACAAAACGAAAGAGGTGATCCGGCATAGAACCGAAGTTGTCGACATAGTTCAGAGAGTGAGCAAGATGAAGTGGCAATGGGCCAGTCATATTAGCCGTAGAACCGATGACTGTTGGGGTAGAAGTGTTCTAGAGTGGAGACCGCGAACTGGTAAACGTAAGGTAAGACGCCCTCAGGCTAGGTGGAGTGACGATCTTCGCAGGTTGGCTGGTAGCAGCTGGATGAGAATTGTCGAAGATCAAAGCAAATGGCGTGCGTTTGGAAAGGCTTATGTTCAGCAGTGCACTGCTATAGACTGATAATGATGAATTGAATAAATAACAATATATGGCAAATTAATTGAGTCGAGCGGAGGAAAATACTTAGAATATAGCCTTTAATTGCTGGCGCCACATTGTCCAATATCTTTCTAACCCCATCAATCTTATATTTGAACTACGCATAATAATCTAAAATCATTAAAATACCATATAGCAATATTCAAATTCTGTAATATCAGATCTCTCAAGAATATATGGTTACGAAATGATCATCATTCATCATAAATAACTTATGATTGATTGCTTTGAATAAATTAATTAATAACTTCGCAAACTGTGAGGAAAAATAATTAACAAATTATTTAATTTGTTAGAAATATGTTCAATTCTTGCTGGACATAGGCCTCCCCGTACAGTCATCGTCCAACGTCACCACTCTGATTGGTCATGTGCGTGTCCAATCCACCAGATTCAACAATTACCTATTATTGGAATCAAATATCAGCTCACAATGTTAGGATCCATAATATTAATGATAAGTTTTTTTGCCTATTGGCCTTGTTTGTTCTGTCTCCTGCTTGATATGGGGAGAAGTGGAAATTGTGTTATATTTTTCCTTCTCCTCCGTTAATCTTTGCTGATTAATTTTGTTGTGGGATCCAAGACAGTTAAATTTATTCTCTGGGACTTCATCGAGCTTCATTGCCTCGGCGCTTTTCTGGTGGTCGTCACTGTTGATTCTGACTTTCAGGAGAGGTTTGGAATAGTGCGGTGGGAGGGTACAAAAAAAAAGAAATACGCACCGACCACAGTATTTTTTTTATAGCATCTTGCTGTCTCAGACATATTATAGCTATACCCTAGCTATGTACACAATCCTTACCGCGTAGGCAGACAAGTACTTGTCTTCAACATAGTGATACAGTATATACATACAAGATTCACAGTTAAAGATATTATGTAAACTCACATTCGATTTCAATGCTAAATAAAAAGGTAAATAATTTTCACTTCTCTTAACCGATCGTGAAGAAAAAAGGATGTGTAATGATTTTGTAATGTTTCTTTGTTTAAGTTACGGGTTGGTTAAGTTGCTAAGGTATAAATTGGTTGTGGCCTCAATTTTAAATTGATATTTGGAACCAGAGATTGCCAATATATATATATATGTTGTTGAGCTAATAGAAAAAAACAGTGGCGAACCAGTTTTCAACAGACTTACGCGTGGATTTTATTTCTAATTGACAAAATATGTACATGTTTAAACACTAAGTTATACTAACTTATACTAAACCCAACTGCTTACAATATATACAAAAGAAAGGAACACCTAGGCGTCGAAGTACTCATCCACAACGTGCCCAGAAGACTGGCAGCATTGCCACCTAAAATGGTAATGCTGGTTCTTTACGCAAAGAACGAGCCACCCCTCTGATCACGCACACTCTCTTTCAGTCGGCGAGAGATCTCCTTAAACAGGAGACGAGCATTCGGGCCCCATGGCCTAAGCGTTTCAACCCCAAATGGCTCAAATCACAACTTACGACTTGTGTAGTCATGCAGGGTTCAAACCCAGATAGGCACTTAATGTAATTTATTTTATCTCTACTGCTCTGAAAACGATGAAGGACTGTAACTGTCTTGAGGAAACCACCACGTCGTAGAATCGAAAATTTAAACTTGAAATTCTTAATTCGGAATTGGTTATGTAAAAAAATGATTTATAAAACCGGAACCGGAATAGAAACGGAACTACCTTCCTACCACACCTCAAAAGTCCTAACCAGCGCAATTATAACTATTTAGCGTCATCTTATTTGGTATCGCACCTCAATCCAAGGTTTTTCTATATTAGTTGGAATCTGGTTAAAATAAATATTTGTACCTCACGGCTTGGCCTCTGCCTACCTTGTGTTTGTCAAGTCGTGTTGGTTTTTAATGTTTGGAGAAGAATTAACGAGGTTAAGCTGGGGCATCCCGAGGTTTGGATTTCGATGGGTGGATATTTGTATCTTTCAATTGTTTTTGAATAGTAAATACTCCAATGGGCAATATGACGGAAAAAGAGGTGTGTTATAAGTTTGACGTGTGTACCTGCGTATTTATGTATCTTTCTGTGGCATCTTAGCTCCTAAACGGGTTAACCGATTTTGATTTAGTTTTCATTGTTTGAAATGTGACATCATCGGAAGTGTTCTTAGCTATGTTTGATGAAAATCGGGCGTTTTTCTGTTTGTTTCGGGGTATTTGCGCAAGATATCGTGTATCGTGACTTTCCTTCCACAAAATTACTTCTCTAGGATCCATGCTTTACAGTTTCCTAATTAACTGAAAAAGAGTAAATTAGAAATAAGTAAAATTTCAAAATTTAAAAAACCCCGGACACATATTTATTTCATGCTACATAATTTATCTAGTACATAGTAGATACGCTTCGATCGGCGATCTTTTGAACACGTAGTCGAACACTCTTCTGCCACGCATCGGTCTTCGTTGAGGCATCTCTAAGGAAGACAAGGATGTATCTTCTCTTCATCACGACACGATATCTTGCGAAACGGAAAACATCCGTCTGTCACAGTATAGTCTCAGGCCTTATCACCTAATGTTCGTGATGGCATTACGATCTGTTTCCATAATTCTATATCCCGACAATTATCTGCCTACTTCCAAAAAAGTTGACTCAGTTTTGACCCTGAATATGAGAAACAGCTGATTTCAAATGGTATATGACTCAACTTAAAATCTTGAATCATCTGAGTAGGCGAAGATGCAAATAAGATAAAATGAATTATGCAATAAACAAACGAAGATCTTGTAGATACGTGCATAGAATCATGTTTTTATGCATACTCACGTCTTTTTTCCATGGGGATAGCAGGCAATACAAAACGCCAACTGCTACGGTTCTTACAAACTCCCTTTGTAACCATTTTTTAGGGTACACGAAGGGTCCAAACGGAACCCTATTGATGTCACTCACGTGTCCGTCTTTCCGTCGTCTGTCACAAGGGTTTACAGCAAAACGGTTGGAGCTACAGTCTTCAAATTTTCACAGTATAAGCATCTTGTTGACCCAAAGCCAAACAAATTGTCAAAAAATATTTTTTTGTGGTTTTATGGCGGCATACACACAGTTAAAGGTGGGCGTGATATTTTTTTTGTCCTACCCCATCAAAAAGGGTATCGTTGTTTAGAACTTGAGTAGATAAATACTGTATTTTTTGTTTTGGAATGAGAAGCTGCCAAAGTCAGCTTTTTTTTCAAAAAAATTGTTCCCTTGAGTTTTCTAACTTCCGATTGACCTATGAACTTCAAATTTAGTTAAAAATTTGGCCCTATTACTAAGACTCCACTGTTCGTCTGTCTGTCACCAGGCTGTATCTCATGAAACGTGTTAGCTAGACAGTTGAATTTTCACAGATGATGTATTTCTGTTGCCGCTATAACAACAAATACTAAAAACAGAATACAATAAATATTTAATTGGGTTTGTATGGGATACAACAAACTTATCCCATATCCCGTTTTTTTGCGATATTAGTACGGAACCCTTCGTGCGCGAGTCCGACTCGCACATGGCCGTTTTTTTTATTAATATTTAATTCTTGGGATAATTTCCGACAGTCACACGAATGAATTCACAGACAGAAGCCCCTAAACTCGGTGTTATTGTCGAAAAACACCGGATTCTAAAACGTCTATTGATTTTATTATGTTTTATACCAAGGTTGAATACCTAATCAGGTGTGATTACCACCACCCAAAGAAGAACAAACCTTATTTCAAGGCAGCAAGGTTTATTATTTAATAGCAGTGTTGCATGTCAAAGAATAATAAGGTAATTTGTATCTTGTAATTTGACAGTTAAGAGTTGTTTTTGAATGATGAATAGTGGAAGCTAATATCAAATGTTTGGTTTAAAATATATTAACATTTAGAAGAAAAATATATGCTTTGATAAGTCAATGAGAATAAAAATTTATCTAAATTCAAACATCTTTATATTTTTTACAACTTTAAGACATTTATTTTATAATTAACTATCTTTTTCCAGCGGCTACGCCCGCGTGAAAAGTGTTTTCTTATCCCAAAAGAAAATTATACCCGGCTAAAAAGTACCTATGTGCTATTCCAAATCTAACTCTGTGCCAAATTTCATCCAAATCTGTTCAGCCGTTCTGGCGTTATTGAGTTACCAACATACATCCATCACTCCTCGTGTAGTTCATCCATTTTGTGTTTTGTCCATCCGCCCCCTCTCCATCCAACCACATTTATTTGTCAATTATTCTAAAACCTTAAACCAAAAACATGTTAATATTATCGACTCAAAATATCTAAGAAATTACGTCTAGTGCCTATTGTAGGTACGCAAAGTTCAAAGTTCAGTTCCGGTCCATGAACTTTGAATAGCCGCTGCTGCTAACAAGACTTAAGTTGTTTGGCTTATCAAAATATTAATATTGTTTAAAAGGTCGGTCTTGGCCTGAGGATTAAGGTATCTGTTGATAGGTTAAAATCCTGCTTAAAGATAATATTTGCCAATCCCTTACTTTTCGAAATATTTGACAATCACTATTAGACATCTTAGAATGTTCACAGACAACCGGTTCCGGCTCGAAGGACCAAAATGTAAGGGCGCGACCGAAGTGATACCTGACGGGATTCGTTACGGTACTAAGTTAAACACTTAATTAACTTAATGTTTACTGTTGAGAAAGAGAGCTAACAAGATAACGTTTAAAGAGGGCTTAGCTATAGCTAAAATGATGAATATGACTGCACCCGCTTCCTGTCCGTAATGCACTGAGCTCGCGGCGCATTTAGTGCGACCGTTTTGTATCGCTAGGTCGGCAAACATGATCAATTGCAATTATTGCATCGAACAGTGCTGTTAATGAGAATTTCCTAATGGGAAATATCCAGCCCGATTTGATACACAAATCTGGCAGTTGCACTTATGCCCACGATAAGGGGTTGACCACGTAAAATTTGGGTAGTATTTGTCAATCCCTTAATTTTTCGTTGCACATCCCTATACTACATTTCACCAGTTATATTTAACTCCTATATAATAGGGGACGTGACTAATAATATTATTAATTTAAAAAAAATACCGTATTTCTGTCTGACACATATTTTTGTATCCGTCTCTCCACCCACGCATAGTGGAATTATTCAGAAATACTTTTCATATTTTTGACATAATATCACAATCTTCTCACACTTTTTTGGTATGTTGTTCTGACACTTCTAAATTGAGACGTCGACCTATACTTAACAAGGATTTAAAGACAAAAAAAGAGCATTTAGAGTTAGATCGTTTTTATTAAAATTGCTAAATCTGTCTGTCTTTACATCCGTGTGTTTTCATTTAGTCATTTTCTTATTATTACTCAACTTTTTACGAAATCCTTTTATTGTTGCTGCAAGGAAAGGATTATGTTTTTCGCGCGTATCTTGTATGTATGTAATAGAATAGAATATTCATTATTATGTACTCCATATAAGTTACAGAATGTATAGATGAAGAAGACATTACACTGGGTGACACATAAGTCATAAGTCATTTATTCATTTGTTTAACATAGGTAAAATAATTGGTATATACAGGTAATAAAGAGTGCGCTATGTTATGCCAGAGGGCGTACAAATGTTTGCAAGTAGGTAATTAAAAATAAAAATCGAGCCAGCTAAATCTCAATAATCAAATAAAATAAGCCTGGACAATAAAACAACAATTATAAAGAATTGCATAATACAAATCAATGAAATCAATGTCAATGTAAATATCAATATAAATCAATGTCAATAAAAAGAACAAAAACAATAATAATAACTTAAAAAACAAAATGTCAATACAGTACATGTCAATGCACAGACTGAAAAACAGATAATAAGACTATGTCAATATATGTACAAATGTCAATATACAATATTAATGATAATATACAATTTTAAAGTCAATATACAATTCCAATGTCAATATACAATTCTAATGTCAATATACAATTCTAATGTCAATATACAATACAGGTATCAATATACAATACTAATGTCAATATACAAAATTTATTTGTAGGCACAAACAGTCGTGTATTTCATTAGCATTCATTCTGTCATTAGATTTTTGTCTGTTAAAAATGGCGCAATGGGCGGCCTTATCGCTAAAAGCGATCTTTACAAGACAACCTTCGGATGGATTTAAAAAATGAAAGGAAATACAGCAATATTCTTTACTACCTCAAATTTTTCAAATCACTAGACGGATTTTTATAGTTAAGACATCGTTAGATAGGTATTGACCGCCCAAGTGTTTAATTTAAAAAGTTTTAAATTAAAAAAGATAATACAATCAAAAAAACCCGACTGGTTAAGCGAACTACAGAGAAGTTAACAAGAAGAAAATCATGCTGTGCAGTCGGAGGATATTTATAGTTTTGGTCAGCCAGCTCACGAATATTATATCCTCCGACTGCACAGCATGATTTTCTTGTGTTACCCAGTTGTTTATTTCTCCTATAATTACAAATGTTTCTAGCAAGTTTGCTGATGGCAATCACCGGGGTCTTTGTGCGATAAAAATCCCATACTCCCTGATAATTTCCCTAAAAGTCCAGGCATCTTTTAAAGGATTCCCGCCGATAAAAAAAAAGTATATACTAGTTCTTATTTTAAAATTCAACACGAGCGAAACCCGCGGTCTTTAGCAAGGCGAACAAAAATTATATATTTGCATTGCAAAACTGTGAACTTTAAAATCGATGACGAACAAAAAATCTTGTCAGTATGTGTGGATTGTAGTAAAGAGAACGGTTACAGACAGGTCTTTCCGTGTTCAAATCTAGACTTATGTGCATACGTGTTTTAACTGTCAAATAAGTGGATTTTGTAGACACACAGGTAATAAAATGGACGATTTATATTGTAATTTTGTGGCTAGAATAATAGTCGGATAGAGGAGCTTGTAGCTAAATTATAACAGCCGCGTGGGTCGATTTTTAAGGTTAAGCAACACTTGATGAGGTTGGTCCGTGGATGGGTGACCGTTTTTTTTTTTAAGAAAACATTGCCCCACACTAGGAATTTCTACCTGTATCGTGGGTGCGTTTACAAACATTTAAACTCATATACACAACCTGGGCCGGAACAACAATCTGTAGGTCATAAAAATTAAAATTAAATTTGTTTCGTGCGGGCATCGAAACCGCGACACGCAGCGCAGCAGTCAATAGCTCAACCATTGCGCCAACCGTGCGCACACAGATTCCTCAAGCCGTTGGTTCCGCCCGTCTTTTGTAGATCTTTGAGAGTCGTTATGGTAGTCAGCCAGGAAATCTGATCCCAGTCTTACCAAAGAGAATCGTGTTACCCAGTTACTGGATTGTGGTGGTCAGATAGGCAGTCGCTCTATATAAAATACTGGTCAGCTGCATCTGGTTAGAGTGGAAACCGTCTACAACAAAAGCCTAGGTAGACTGATTGAATATTTGTTGGACTGGGATCAGTTATGCTGTGTAAATTTTAGCTCTGTGCCATCTTTTATTTTTACAAGATTTTATTCAACTTGCAATGTATGTTTGTATGTAAGTGTGTTTGGGTCAAATCTTGCAACTGAATTTAAAGCATTTATCCTCCACCGATTAAGATAAAATTTTGCATGCAAGTTTAGTTTGGATGACAATGCATGGTTAGCTAAGTGACGTCATTCTAAATCCAATATGTCGGACGGCCCAAGATGGCGGACTAGTTATTTTTTGTGCACTGCCATGACATGGGTATCAAATGAAAGGGTTTGCTGAGAAGAATACAAAAAAAGATTGTTTTTTTTTAATGAGTATGTACTGTATTAACTCGTTTGATTTTATGCAGTAACCTTTATAAATACTATTACAAGTTTTCTGCATTATTTATGTCCAAACCAGTTATCCAAGAATTTTGCTTTGTATGTGAACGTTTCGACCAACTTTAAATTATAACCAATATATTTTATTCCAAAACGCTATTTATCCTCATATTTTTTTTACAAATACTAAGTTTCATCTATACTAATATTAAAAAGAGGTAAAGTTTGTGAGTTTGTGTCGTTGTAAGGGGTAATCTCTGGATCTACTGAAAACTATTGATGATAGATAAAAATTAGTAGGCAGGGTAGCCAGGGCAGGCAGGGTAGCCAGGATAGGCAGTGTAGCCAGGATAGCCATGGTAGCCAGGGTAGACAGGGTACGCAGGGTAGGCAGGGTAGGCAGGATAGGCAGGGTAGGCAGGGTAGGCAGGGTAGGCAGGCTAGGCAGGGTAGGCAGGGTAGGCATGGTAGCCAGGGTAGGCAGGGTAGGGGCAGGGTAGCCAGGGTAGCCAGGGTAGCCAGGGTAGCCAGGGTAGCCAGGGTAGCCAGGGTAGCCAGGGTAGCCAGGGTAGCCAGGGTAGCCAGGGTAGCCAGGGTAGCCAGGGTAGGCAGGGTAGCCAGAGTAGGGGCAGAAGGGCCAGGGTACCCATGGTAGCCAGGGTAGGCAGGGTAGGGCCAGGGTAGGCAGGGTAGGGCCAGGGTAGGCAGTTGACGGGAGCGAAGCCCCAAGGGTCAATTAGTTTTAGATATTTTGCTAGTGTCTTAAATAATCTAAGCTTTGAAAACATAGTACATTTTGTAACATAAATTTGCATACGAACCCTGACTACAGAGACAGGCATACCTACAAAAAGTACGAAAACCAAAATAAAACCAAAAAAAAAAAAAAACGAGAACCAGATAACAAAGAAATAAAAGTCGTTAACACCTGTCTACCAACGTATTCCAATATTGCAAAACGATACGAAAAAAATGTAAAGGCAGTGTCGCTAACACGATTAATACAAACGTATCGCGGTAAGGGGCGTCTTTAAACCTTTAAAGAATGTGTTATTAACGTATTGGTAGATTTTTAAAGGCTATAATTATATTCAACTGAAGACTTTTAGTATACCTGATGATGATGATTTAAATTGCTTACTTCAACCCCGTTTTACCACAAACAACAAAAAAACACTTTTCATTTCAGAAAAGCCAAAATCCACCTTCATAATTACTAATAGCCCCTCTTTCATTGTTACAGAACCATGAAGCCACTATTTCCAATAGTGGTCGCCATCTTGGTAATAACGGCCAACGCCCTCCCGGAGAACATCGAAGATGTAAAGGAACTGGCCCAAGCTGAGGAACCCGTCCTCGAGGCAGAAGCAAGCTCCCCCCAAGCAAGAACAGAACGATGCACCGCCTGTACCGGCACCCACAGCCTTAAGTCCCCCAAAGAATTCCTAGCATCCTTGAAGAACTCGCCAAACGCCGAAGTCCACACTCAGGAATCCTACGAAGGATGCTCTTCAGAAAAGGGATGTGCTGGACTAAAAGTTAAAGATGGAAAGGTCGTTCAGAAGTTCGGAAACTTACAAGCCTTCCAGGCAGCAGCTAACGCTGATACTGGCAACGAATTCCAGTTCCAAGCAGCTGGAAACAGTGTCTTCGAAGGTGGCGCGCCAAATGGTGGTCCGTTCTGGTGGATGAACCAGGATTCGCCTTTCAAGGCTGGAGCAGCCGGTACCGGTGGTTCTTTTGAAAAGTTCTCCAAGTCTTCGTCTAGCTTCTCGAGCTCAAGCAACGGTGGTGCCGGAGGAGTTGATTTGGCTGCCAATCCTTTCCTGAACGGTGACTTCTCTAAACTTGCTGGAAACGCCGGCTTTAATGCGGCTGGTGCTGGAGGTGGAAGCAACTTCCAAAGCCAATCTTTCGAATCTTCGGCTAAGGAAATTGATATTTCGAAAAATCCGTTCTTGAACGGTGGTCTTTCAGGCGCTGGTGCTGGTTTCGGTGGTCAGAACGCTTTTGGTAGCGGATCACAAAGCGCTTTTGGTTCCAACTCTCAAAGTGCATTCGGAGCTCAAGGAGGACAGGGTGGATTTGGAGCTCAAGGTGGACAAGGTGGATTTGGAGGTCAGGGCAGTCAAAGCTCCTTCAATGCTCAAGGCAGTCAAAGCTCTTTCGGAGCTCAGCTCGGCGGTCAAGGACAAGGTGGATTCGGCGCTCAAGGCGGTCAGTCCGGCTTCAATGCTTTCAACGCCAACAAATTCGCATCTGGTTCAGGCTACACTGGTTCCTCGCCTGCCCCCTTCGCACCAGCCACTGCTGCCAATGTCAACCTCATCCAAAACAGTCAGAAGAATGAATATGACTTCGAACAGCAACAGCAAACGCAGCAGAACATTGATGATATCTTCGCAAGCACTGGGAACGTCAATGCTCATGATAACTCTGGAGGAGACCTCCAGCAGACTTGCGCTGGTCAAGGATATGTCTGTGTGCATAAATCACAGTGCAATAACGGTGTGGTGAACACCAATGGAGGTGGTCTTCTGCAGGCTAATACTCAGGTGAGTCTTTAATGATAATCTTTTTATTTACGAATTAGGATACTGGAAGTATGTGTTTTTGCAAAAAGATACTTTAATAGCAGCAGATAAGATTAAGTTTGCGCTAAAATTTTAGACATTTTGATGCCTTACTTATATTAGATGAGGTACTAGTGATTCTAAAATGAACCTAACATAGATATATTTGGAAATAAAAATCTTTTATTAACCAGATGGTAGCTGGTATACAGCTAACAAGTTGAAAGGTCAGAATAGCTTAAATATTTGTTAATATAGATAATTTGGAAACAAGAATTTGAATGATGAATGAGGTATATTAAATACTAATATGGCGACCGTCTGCGTCAACCACTAAGATTAGATCAGGAAGATCTCAACATTAGTCTCATAAAGCTACTGTGTTTTGAATCCCGTATTTGGAATTAAATAAATTACCATAGAGGACCTTCACTTTGTAAATTATATATATGGCTAGCGCAGTTCCCCATAATTTTTCGGATAATAGTTCGTTATATCTCCGATCAACTGCTGTCAAAAGCTTACCACAGATTCGCGGTACGCTGATGAACTGACTTTTACAAATATTAATCAATCATATCATCATGTTGACATATGATTTGAGAGCTGAGTGAGAGTTGATGATGGCTGTATGTCTGTATGTCACGGACTTTATCTCAGTAAGCGATCATCAGTTGAATTATCCATTGTTGTATTATTAATCTTTGCTAACGATAAAACAATTGAATTTTACTTTCAGTGCGCTTAAAGACCTATTTTTTTTTAAATTCTTTCATTGGTAGGCTCGCGTTAGACCAGTTTCCGATTTGATTGTAAACAATGATTTGGTTGACGGTGAAACACGCTTGCGTAACCTATTCACTCTTAACTTAAAGAACCCCAAGTCGTAGGTATCAGGAAACGCAGACTCCGACAGAAAATTCCTTTGAGAACACACCGCGTATGAATTCGCCGCTAGAGGCGCTAGTGTGGAGTGAGGTCAACGATATGTCAAATTTAATAGTTTTTTGGCTTTCAGCGCGAGTTTATTTACATTTTTTTTATTGTTGTTAATATTTTTCAAATATGGCAGATTAAGATAGGTCCGGGCTTTAACAACCACTGCTTTAATAGTAGTTTATGAAACTGTTGCATAATGAGGGGTATTAAAACATGAGTGTGTGTTTAAAAACCGAGCCGCAGGCGAGGTTTTTAATAGTTTTCACACGAATGTTTTAATACCTAGTTATGTGCAGTTTCATACACTACTTTATCTACACTCATAAATTGGGATTGAACCTACAAAATACCTCTTTTTGAATTTTCCATGCCATAAAATCGTGATAGCATTTGTCATATACTTTTCTCGACTTTGCTGGTAATAAATTAAGAGTAATTTCCTTCGCCGCATCTAAAATATCGGGTGGAGTCAAATTTTCTTCACATTCACTGATATCAGACATTTTTAAACAATGATTTAAATAACTCATGAAATTCAGTACAACAAAACTTACAAAACGTATGAATGGCGCCAAAACCCAGCACATCACCGCATTAACCGCGCATGCGCTAAGGCTTAGCACGCACTGCGATCTTTATTCGCGCGATTTTTTCCGCCCATTCTGCGACCTATGGAATTGTATGAAGTTGTTCGCATTGCGGTAAAGAAATCGTCCGGAAATAATACCGCAAGAAATCCGTGTTTTCCCACAGAATCCACCGCACTACGGCGCGAATTTTATTCGCCCGAATATTTTGAGCTCTATGAACAGGTATAAGGAAACAAAATTCGCGCGAAGAAAAATCGCAGTGCGTGCTAAGTCTAAAGCGGGCATTGTCATAGACAATTTAAAATTGGAATCAAATCTTTTTTTAATAGGTACTATAAAATGGCATTACAAAAAAAAAATGATGGAAACTCCTTAGTGATTAACTTCTTGGACTTGTCCTGTATCGTAATAGAAAAAAATTTGTTTTATAGCATTATTTTGTTAGAGAAATAGTGTTATAATAAGATTCTATTTTTAAATTTCGGTATTGTGTTTATAAAGTATGCCAATATAAACTCGTTTTGAATTTTATAATTCGAATATTACGATATGAGAGTAGATAATAGTGTTTTATGTTTCGGCAATTGATATTCTCCTTATTTTTTCGGGTAAAAGGTGCTGCACATAACTGATTTTATAATTGATCGCACTCCTACGGCATTAGAAATGATTTTAATTCAAACTTTGCTTCTGTGCCCGTAGTTACATTTTTAAGTACCTTACTCGCCAGTGGCGCCAACTGGTGAGCACTAAAACGGTAGGCCACATTATCGAATTGGATGTCAGATTTAGATTTAAGTCATTCGGATACCCGAAAGCGGGATAAAGGCTTAGATAAATTGCCTTTACTTTGACTAAATCAGAATATTTTTTTAGTAGATTCGAATCGTGAAGACTTGATTTTTAATTCAAGCTTCTTGTCTTACGTAAGATTTACGTATGTGTTAGTTCCGTGTCGGAAGCTGAGTGTTATAATGGAGACAAGATTGATAAGACCAGTTGATTAAATTGTAAAGCCGTTTCTTTATGCAAGATGTTTATTTTTAGTTATGGACACATAAGGAGAGTTGTTTTTAAGACCAGTTTTTATTTATAGGTCCGCATAAGACCGCTATCTCATCACTGCTAAGCGATGATGTGGTCGACGGTGAAGCACGCTTACCTAGAAGTCACCTATTCGCTCTTGACTTAAAGACCCCCAGGTTGTAGCTATCGGAAATCAAATATCAATTATAATTTAATTCTGCACAAATCATTAATTAATACACGTCAAGTATCAAGGAAATATTGGCATTTCAAATAGTTTTATTTAAAAAAAATGTTTTGTATGCATTGACCTTAAATGGATACTGACTGACTGAGACTGGTCAATTAATATTTGATTTTGATGTCATAATATTGTACAAAGGTTGTCCTAATGAGTTAGTCATCTTTATACATAACATCACGCCTGTATTCGAAATGTTTAGACAGAGGGAATACTTGTATTGTGCGTACAGCTAAGGAGTGGAATTCCCTGCTGGATTCTGTATTTCCTTGTAGCTAATACCTGGGAGTCTTCAAGTCCAGAGTGAATACGTTGCTTCTAGACAAGCCTGCTTCACTGTCGACCCCATCAGGTGAGATAGTAGTCAAGGGCGACTCTATCAATAAAAGTAATAAAAAACATAGCTCTCCACTCCTCAAGCACCTCTGCATATGTTGCCCTCTTGGCGCTACGTCACTAAAGTGTTAGCGACTCTTTATGGGGGCCCATTAATTGAGTGTGCAAGTCACCCTCTGCCATTTTATAGCCGGGTAGTTCAACAGTGGTCAGGCAGGGGCCAGTAGTCTTCATATAGTTTTAGGCAATCGGTCTACTAAACCTACCAAACCCATAGCCCAATACATTTTTCTCCATAAATGCGGGAATGCCCTTGGGTGCACTTGCGTAGTGCATAGAGGGATAATCGTCGGTTGGTGTCACATTTTCTGATACATGCCTAACAAGGCCCCTCGCACGCCTTTCAAAGGACCGGGACCACAGAGAGAGATTGTCAAAATCAAAATAAAAACATACATTTTGGCATTTCTCCATCGCTGACAGCGAAGGTCACTTGTCTAGACCGTCGAGCCTAAAAACCCCATGATTATTTACTTACGAGATGCGTACAAGAATAAATAACAAATTATTTAAATCTACGCATCTTCGCGACAAAAGCCGCGAAATGTCAAGGTCCAAATTAAAATGCCACAGCCGAAAATCAAACCCGGATCTTCCCAATCACAAATCATGTTTTATTAATATGTATGTGTTTGTGTGTCTGTCTACGAAACTGATGGATTAATTCTGATGAGACTTTTGTTAACTAACAACAATAAATTGATGGTGATTGTTGATTGTAAATTAATTATCGAAGCCGGTTTGTGAGTTATTCGAGGTGTGGTCGAGAAGTTACGAAATTGAGGAAATAATTCGTGTTTGTAGACACTTTTGGTCAGTGGTTATAAATATCTGTTTACTTAAATCGATGTGTTTGATTTGCGTCATGTAGGTATGGTGTAGGTATAAGTTCAAATGTCAAATTAATTTGGGGTCTTGGGTTTGATTCTCGGGTCTTGTAAAATTATTTTGGGAGGCAACTCTTAACTAAGTAATCTTTCTAATTTTTCATGGACTGTTTAACAGACTATGAGGTCCCGGGTTCAATTCTCAGGTCTGGCAATGTGTCTGGATCTTCGTATCAGGATATTCTGATTCGGTATTTGGATTTATTTAAATACAACTGGCGAAATAAAGATTTATTGATTTCTTTTTTTTCTTTTTATTCTTGAAATTAGAGCTAGGACTTTTGTATCTCTTAGAAAATAAGTTTTTGTTAACAACAATATTTATTGACCCGGAGGTCGAACTCAGCACCTTACCATTCACTACACATTAAAATACCTCGCAATTAATTATGGTATAGAAAATCCTATTAAAACAAGGCCAAGGAGTTCTTCATTATTAATTACAAAGTATTGATAAGGAAAGAGGCTTAGTAATTAATAGTAATTTAATTACAGACACTATTTGTTTCCTGCGACTTCTGTTGCATAAAAAGTTTAACCCACATATAAAAAGTTACCTAAATGAAGCAAATACTTCATAATTATCTTAAATTCAATCATTCATTGAAAGACCACAAACAGTCTAAGCCTTTGTCAAGAATTCCTCAACCTTTCGTGTGTATAAGACGTGGATCCATGCGAGACACAATGGCTTTTATTTTTTTTTCGATAATTGCATACGACCGGTCAAGCAACAAAAATGACCACTAAAGAAGGATTTTTGCACCCCCTAAAGGGGTTCAATAGGGGATGAAATTTTGTATGGAATTCCGTCATTTTTGCAGACGAATGCTACGATTCTTACAAACTTCAAAAAAAAGGAGGTAGTCAATTCGACACATATGTATGTAATATTGTTGGAATTGCACAATATTCACATATGTTACTCTGTATGGGTTTCTAAACACGTGTGCCTTTCATAAGTTTATGTTTGTTTGTCCACACATTTCTAAGAAAATACTTACCGGATCGTGATCATTCTTTTATGATTACGTAAGTAACTCTCAAATTAGGGAACAGAGAAAGTTTAATCAAAATCGGTTCAGCAGTTTTCATGATATGGAACATACAACCGTACTCCTTAGCGATAAACAGCACGAACGTGTAAATTTAGTTAATAAGGGTATTTTGACAATCTTTTAGGTACCGTAGAACTTGCTTACATTTTAGTGATACTAGAAACTAAAGTTTTTATATCTCTCTTTTTAGTTTTAGTGGTACTAAAACTAAAAAGAGAGAAATAAAAACTTTTTCACCAAAAATAAACCAAACCTCTAAAGCAAAACACTAAAAAGTGCAAAAATACTTCTGTTTCGAAAGTCGGTATTGAAAAACAAAAAATACAAGAAGTACCAAAGACACCGACTTCCGAAAAAAATGTTATTTTTGCACGTTTTAGTGTTATGCTTTAGAAGTTGGTTTATCTATACCTATACTAATATTATAAAGATTTGTATTTTTGTATGTAACGAATAAACTTTAAAACTACTGGACCGATTTCAAAAATTCTTTCACCGTCGGGAAGCTACACTATCCCCGGGTGACATAGGCTACTTTTCATCCCTGTATTCCCACGGGAACGGGCACTATGCGGGTGAAAACGCGAGACGTATGCTAGTTAAAAAAAAAAGTGTTTTGTCATACACGCTCGCCAATTATATACGCACCTGGCCTTTCTGTAGAACTTCGCAAATTAGATCATTATTTAGTAGATGAGGTCATAAACGTCATGAAATGATAAATTTTATTAAAACTTCATATTCACGATTTCGACATTTCGTATACTTCCTAGGTCATTGCAAAACCGCAAAAAAAGTGTTAATGTTTATTTATTTAACATGTTCATTCATATTTTATTTTTATATAACTGCATTGCAGGTCAATCGGTTGCGGTCACAGACATAAATAGAACTAGATAACGCAAGTCCCTCCATCTTTATGAAAACCAAGCGTGCCACTTTTTCACACACAATTTACTTATCAATGAAAGAAAACATTTCCAATGCCTCAGGCAACTTTTTCTATACAGTCTTTACAGCTCAATATGGCATAAAAAGGCATTTTTCTAGATTTCCGGTGCCAATAATGCTAAACGGAAAGCTCAAATTACGATCATGGATCGTAATTTTACTCCGTTTTTTGACACGCGAAGTACATACTTTCCTGTCATCTAGTTAGATTTATATCTGTGGTTGCGGTCATAAGCGCAATTGGCAGGTTTGATTTTTTATTCGAGTTAAGATTTGGCCAATTAGGAAATTCTCAGTACTTAGTAGCCCGAGGGCTTACTTTAGACCAGGGATTCCCAAACTTTTTTGGGCAAGAGACCCCTTTTCCAAAATGAACTGATACCTCAGACCCTCATAGCCAAGAGCAGTGGCAACGGTCGCGACTTATAACTTGTAGGTCGTGGGTTCAAAACCCAGACAGGCGCTTTAATTTGTTTAAATTATTTTATCACCACTACACCCAAAACGGTGAAAGAAAACATCGTGAGGAAACCGGCATGTCTTAGAACCAAAAATTTTATGACATGTGACATCCCGCACTGGACCCGCGTGGTGGATTACGGCCCATTCCCTCACACAGGGAGGAGGCCTGCACGCACAACGGATCAAATAGCAATATAAGTACGGAAAAGGGGTCAATCTATCCCATCCATCCTATACCCCATAGCCAAATTACTTTAAGATCCGCTTGTTGACTTGCCGAGTTTTTGATCTTGTACGAACTTGTGCATGCTTATCGACTTGTTGAGTTTTTTAAAAGTACAACAATGATACTTCCTACTAAAATATTAGTCATTCTTATAACAAGTTGGTACATGTAACATAACTTATACAGTATCTAGAAAGTTGGAAATAAGAACTTGTGTTAATTAATAAAGGTTGATTTTTAGACCTCGTCAATCCCAAAATCAGTTTTCGTTTATGTCGACCCCTGGGAAACCGATTTCAACCCCAAAGGGTCGACCAACAACTGGCTTTTCTGCAATTGCAGTGATAAAGTCGTAGTACAGATTAAAAATCAATTGAAAATGATAGGAGAGTATTTCAAAACTTTAGCTCCAATTTGCAAAGTTATGCACAGACAAGCGAGCTCATTTGTTCCCAATAAGCCACAAGAAAAACACAGTTATTAAAACCTTAACTGCCAGATGACCAACAAACAAAACATTTTCTATTGTGTCTCATTGTCTGCAAGTTAAGGTGTCAAGGTGGGCGTCGCAAAAAAAATAGACTATGTAAGGGGAATCACAGTATAAAAAAGATTGGGAAGCCCTGGCCTAGACAAAGTGTTGAAAAAGTTCAAAATGTAGGCGTTTGGCATGCGCTACTGAAATGCCACGTCAGTCGCAAACATTTTGGACATTCTGAAATAATGTCACTTTCTGTATCGCATAGATATTTTATACCTATCCGTGGTCCATAGTCCCTTGTGTCTCGTTTAATGGCGAATTTAGAAAAACATAAGCCTCTGCCAAATTTTTCATTAAAGATTTAACCAAGAAAATGCAGTAATTTTAATGTTTCTTGCTATATTAATGTCAACATAAAAAGCTAACACGTTTGTGCGCCGTCTTGAGCCACTTGAGCAATTGCAAAGAAAACGTTTTGATGTCCGTCTAGCGAAACAAGGCATGTACGGTCGGCAGAACAGGTTGGGAAATCAATTTGTGTTGTTTTCTGTGTTGGTCAAATGAAAGTGTATCTGTTTGATCTTGGCTCTTGGATATTGTTTTTCAGTCTAGACAAAACTGGGATCTGTAAAACTTTGTATTTTTTTTTACAAGCTTTTATTTAACTTGCAATGTACGAGTATGTATTTATGTGTGTTCGGATCAAATCTTGCAACTGAATTTTAAAGCAGTTATCCTCCACCGATTAAGATGAAATTTTGCATACGCGTTTAGTTTGGATGACAATGCATGGTAAGCTAAGTGACGTCATTCTAAATCCAATATGGCGGACAGCCAAAGATGGCGGACTAGTTATTTTTTGTGCGCTGACATGATATGGGCATCACATGAAAGGGTTTGCTGAGAAGAATACGAAAAAAGCTTGTTATAAAAAAATATGATTTAATTAATATTTTCATTAATTTGTTTTATGAATCGTTTAAAAGAAGAATAAAATAATGTTATTGTAGGATATTGCTATATTTATCAGTAATCTTATTGGTGACATATAAGATATATGTACATATGAACCAATAAGATCTGTGAATAATCCTAAAAAAATATATTCCAACAATTTTGTTGAAAATAAATCATAACATTCTATCACCCCCTTAAAGTGTCCTAATCATTTACAATTACAACAACAACATTTAAACATCTTCAAACACACAAATCACCCAGCAGGCCTCTAGCTCCAAACGAAAATGTCAAAACAAACAATACTTTGTAACCTGACATTTTTGCTGACGCTCCCATATCTCGATGTCCTTTGCACGACGTCTTGAAGTCGTATAGGTACTTGTTGCAACATCAGTACTAAACCCGACGACCTGGCTGGCTAAGCATTTGTATGTGTTCTCGGTAAATACCTTAAAAGAATTGGCTGAGAGACTGAACGTAATCAGCCTTTTATTTTCCCCACTGCTGGGACACAGGCGTCCTCTCTGTGAGAGGGAATGGGCCGTAATCCACCACGCAGACCCAGTGCGGGTTGGTGGATGTCACATGTCTTCGATTTTTTTGTTCTAGGACATACCGGTTTGCTCACAATTTTTCCTTCACCGTTTTTAGAGCAATGGTGGCTCGTGGCTAAATAATAACAGCCCCACGGGTCGATCTACAACGTTAAGCAACGCTTGACGAGGTCGGTCCGTGGATGGGTGACCATTTTCAACATAGCGAGTTTCCTCCGTGCCTCGGCAAGCACGTTAAGCCGTTGGTCCCGGCTGTCATTTGAAGATCTTTGACAGTCGTTACGAGTGGTCAGAAGCTTGAGATCTGACACCAGTCTAGCCAAGGGGTACCGTGTTACCCAGTTACAAGGTTGTGGAGGTCAGATAGACAGTCGCTCTAAGTAAAACATTGGTACTCAGCTGAATCCGGTTAGACTGGAAGCCGACCGCAACATAGTTGGGCAAAGGCTAGGCAGATTGTTTTTTCCTCCCTGTGTTCGAACCCACGGCCTTAGACACGTAAGTCAGGGTCGTTACCATAGCACCACCACTGCTCCTCACTGAGTTACCCCTTTTTGCTGACGCTCCTATATCTCAATGTCCTTTGCCGAGACTTCCTGAGTCGTATATGTAGGTAATTGTTGCAACATCAGTACCCGATGACCTGGCTGGCTAAGGATTTGTGTGTGTTCTCGGTAAATACCATAAAAGAATGGCGTAGAGACTAAACATCACAATTACTTAATAAGAAACAATTTCAAGTATCGTTATATGTTTAAGGCGTATATATTCACAGTCATGCGCAATAAGTATCAAACTTGCCCGCAAAACCGCATATTTTTTCCGGTTCCAATTCTGTTTTATTTCAACTTTATCAGTGAAGATAATATCGGCATATAATTAGGTATTAAAACACTCGTGTGAAACTATTATCATAAACCGACACTCGTGTTTTAATAACCCCTATTATATGACCGTTGAATAAACTGAATTAACAATTTAGATTATTATTGTTTGTCTTACCATGAGGTATCTTTCTACCCAGCAATTATGATGTGGAGGTCAGATGGGCAGTCACTCCTTGTATAATACTCGAAGTCAACTGAATCCAGTAATTCTGGAAGCTGACCACTACATAGCTTGCATCGGAGGCCTTAGTGCGAGTTTTTACTCACGCTAACTCGTGATACGTAAACATCATTTTGTATTGAAACTGGATAAGCGCCGTCTGGTGACGGTAAGAAAAAACCACTTTTTTTGTATACATTTTGACATAAGAGATCGTTTACGTATCACGAGTGAGAGTGAGTAAAAACTCGCACTAAGGCTTCTGATCAGCACCTGTAGCCAAATTGACAATCTACAATCGATAACGCTAGTAGAAAACGAACCAATGTATGGGAATGACAGGCGCAGATACCCCTGAATAACGTCTAAACGGCTAGTCGTAATATTTTGGAAAAAAAATATGTTATAGTAGACCATTTTCTTAATAATTTGATCTAAGAATATTGTGAGTTTTATTCGTATAACATGGTGTAATTAATTTGTAAAGTTATGTCTCAAACGGACAAAAACACGACAATCGCACTAAAACCGCTAGGCGTATTTTAATAAAATCGACACCATCTCAAATACAATTTAATTATCTACATTTTGATCTGAGGCTTTTTTTTTAAGTCATAGAATAATAAGGAAAATACAAAAGACTACAAAATTTTGGGTCGCGCGGGTGTGAAACGAGTGCGCGTTTTGTTACCTCAAGGTCGTTGGCGTTAGTCTTCGTCTTAAGTCACGTGCAAATAGAAGGCGTTATCGATTGTAGAAAAAGATTCGATTCGAAACGTTTGTAAGTTCGCTAGGGGGGGCTGAGCTTCCAGAGACAACCTTTCACAAACAAATAATGTTACATCTTTATCGTATTTAATATATGTATTTACAAAGGATTCAACCACGCCTTATAGCTACTTCAAAACATGATTAAAACATTATTTTAAATAGAAACAATCATATACTGCCGCCGGCTGTTTGAATCTCGTTTGTCTCATAAATTCATACATACTTAATTATAAATGCGAAAATAACTCTGTCTGTCTGACCTTTTCACGCATAAACCGGTGAACCGATTTAGATGAAAGTTGGTATGGAGATAGTTTAAAAACCTGGGAAGAACATAGGATAGTTTTTATCCCGGAAATCATCCTTAGGGGGGTGGAAATGGGAAACCAATAATATCTCAAGTATCGGCCGACACACCTACTAGGTATATTATTGCGCAATGTACAAAAATGGCTGTTTGAAGTAGGTACTAATGCTAGGCAGATGAAGTCGCGTGTAAAACCTAGTACATTTCATACATGAATACATGCATTTCTCATACATATGTATGAGTTAACAGTTATTGTGTCATAGAGTTCTTGTCTTTATGTACAATTGATGACAGAAGTGATAGATTCATTTTTTTTTTTGCAAAAGTTTTATGAATAAAATCTTTCTACTTGCAAATTATTTTGTTTAAAAGCCGTCTAAAATTATTTATTTAGTTTTAGACAGATTATCCGTTTGAAAAATACGAAATATTCAGAGACTTTTTCTGATGACTTAAGCTACCGTAAATATGTAAATAATATAATAAACAATTTTTTTTGTTTGTTAAGTGGGAAAATCAGAAATTACTAATCCGATTACAAAAAAAGAATCACCTAAAAAGCAAAACCATTGCTGCTTATCATAGACACACTTTTAATAATGAAAAATACACGTTTTACCATGTCCATATTAACAGCTTTGGGAGCGAAAGCCGCGGCATAAAGCTAGTTTAATAATATAATGCTTTTTCCTATCCTTACCAATTATAATATGTGTACTTAATTCTAAAATCGCCCTATTTAGACGATGACGGCGAAGTCAAAAGGAAGAGTTATGATTTTAGCAGGCTAAGTATGTATGTTACTCCGTAACGCCTAAACTATTCACCCGATTAAGATGAATATGTTATCAATCGATTCGTTATTAAAGCCCGAGAAAAAGACAAAAAAAAATTGCAGATTTATATAAACTTTTTTTAAATCATAAAAACCAACAAAACGTGTAAAAGCGAGCCTATTTTAACAAAACACACAGGTCAATAAAAAGGTCATGTACCATACCCATACTTTACCTTAATACTTACGAAACATACAAACAGCTTGTGCAATCGACTGTACCGCGGTAAGTCGGTACATGTCTACAGTTGTGTGCTTGACAGTACACGATAGGATGATAAATGATAGTTCAAGTATTACAATATCTAATACTCTCTTGTTTTGGTTGGGATACTTGCATAGATGATATTTTGAAATAGGTATATTGAAGTTTCTTGTACGTTGTCTCCATAACAAGCTACTTTTCCGAATGCACGGTAGAATACATTTTTATTACTTGTATATTATAATTGTTAACGTTCAAAAAAGCCGCTTAAGGTTCCCCTAGTCGACGGCACGAACTATTTTGTTCGCGAGTTTAAAATGCATGCTATCTCATCTGACAACACGTGCGAAAGATATAGATGCTGTGATGAGCAGTAAGAAGCTAGTTCGCGTACAAATTAGCACTTTTGCAAATTCGTTTCGAAATGGATGATGATTTAGGACGAAACCGAGCGCGCGAAATTTTATAAACAGACCTTTGGAAGTCTAGATATCATTAAAAAACGACTAATTGTATATTTTCAAAATAAAATGATTTGCATTGTTGAATTACTAATCTATCCCTGTATGGAGGCCGTTTAGACTCCAATTTTCCTTATTCTTATGGTATTTATTTCCGCCCAAAGATGCGTTGAAATTAGTGTTGAAATATGTAACTTTCGTCACTCATAACTTTCAAATATACGTTTATTTCCATTACTGTTTGTTTCCATACAGGGCTAGATAATAAGACAAATTGATATCATGGTTTTATTTTGAACGTACACCGTCAAACAGTGTAATCGCCAGACTACGTTTGTATGGAAGAATGACCGACTAGGGCCACCTTAAAGGCAGATGTAGATTCGTCTGTATTGAGGTAGGTCTCACCAAACCAGGTGTAACAACATAACATTATTATCAAGATTCTATTATTTAATAATACATAATCACCATCATATTATATTACAGATAATAGGTAAGACCTACCGTATAAATACAAGTATGATAAATTATCACGCGTCAATATATGCATGGTTGATTTATGTAGGCACAGAGTAGGTCATGTTAACGTTAGGTTTAAAGTTACCTAATAAGTACTGATTTGAATTAAGGACACGCAATTTCTGGATGGACACTAAGTACATAAAAATTGTGCGTAACTTGAAGTATTACTTAGTTTTTGTTTTATCGCAATCGGTACACTTTATCAAAAGTTAGATGAATTTAAAGTTTTCAAGAAGTAAAAAAAAACCCGACTGCTTAAAAAGCGAACTAAAAAGATGTAAACAAGTAGAATTTCGCTTTTTAAGCAGTCGGGTTTTTTGAATTTTTTGAATTAACTTTTTTTTATTTACAACTTTTTAGCTATTTTTTTTAAAATTAGTTTCATTTAACATAGAAGTGTTATATATTTTTGAAATCACCTCTTAAAACCCTTTATTTTGATACCCCACACGATGGGTGTGGAAGAAAAAAAACATTTCCCCCCCTACAAAATGGCGCCCGAAATCCGCCATTTTATTTTTATCCAATTTTTATATAGCCTATGACACTCGCAGGGTTAAGACGAATCGATTGACCTAAGAATCATATAAATCGGCAAACGCGTTTGGCCTCTAGAACGCCACATAGGAAAAAACATACATACATAGACTGATAAACTCATTACCCTCCTTCGGCAGTCGGGTAATAATCACAACACATGCAATTCAGATACTCGGACAGTTGAACTCCATGTTCGATAGATGGCGTTGTGCATTAGACGTCATTTTCTGAATTGCGGTGTTAAGATTATCTGTGGAAGAATGAGCCCAGCAAAAAATTACAGTAGTTTGAAAGGAAAAATAGGTATTTGACGATAGCGAAGCCGCAGGCACAGCTAATTAAAATTTAAAATTGCTTCACACTTATGTGTGAAGCCTCTACCTTAATGGTAAAGGTTTCGACATTTCCCTAAAACACCTGTCAATTTAGAACTTGCATATTTATCTACAAAATAAGGATCATATATCTAAACAGCTCTCGTGCAAGTCTAGAAGCCAGGTCAGCTAGCTGTCAAAACATAACGCAACTGTAACCTTTCACAGTCGGGTAAATCGTTGCCCTTTTGATGTTTAGATATTTCTATTCTATTTTTAGGACGGTTTTGTAAGGGCTTGAAGTTAATTGTTAAGTTACGGCACGTTAGCGTAAGGGCTTGGAGATATCTGAATAATTGTTAAATAGAAAATTGTATTCGTACGTTATTAAGAAACTTTGTAAAGATTTTCTTCGTTAGTGACTTTTGTAACTGTTCAATAAGTTACTATATGAGTTTTTTTTTTATTGCTGTCTCTTACGTGTCTGTCTGTCCGTCGTCTGTCACCATTATATCTATGTCTGTCACACACATGTCACATATTTTGTTTCGAAGAATTTTTTAACTTCTCATTGAAATTTTTAACTTGTAATTTTGTGATGTTTATTACTACGTAAATTTTACTAGCAAATACCAATATAATAGAGCAATGGTGGCCCAGTGGTAACGGCCGCGACTTACAAGTTGTAGGTCGTGGTTTCAACCCGAGCAGGCGCTTTATTTATTTATTTATTTATTAAAACTTTATGCATAAGTACAAAGGCGGACTTAATGCCTTAGGCATTTTCTACCAGTCGACCTTAGGGTGGTGCAGAGATAAAACAAGGCAGGTGCAACTAAATTATAGGATGAATAGAGAAAAGAGTATATAATTATAAAAGAAAAAAAAAAAAAGGAAGAATAAATATATACTTAGATACATACATACATATAAACAATGTTATAGAGAATCCGAAACGAACAAATCAATTTTGTGATGATTCTGCAAACTTCTTGCGAATGTGCTCACGTGCCTTCAATTTGAAAGAAAGCCGACTGGTTGCCATCCTGATGTTCTGAGGGAGCGCATTCCAAAGGGAGATTGCCTGGACAAAGAAGGACGAGTGGCACATTGTAGAAGACGATTATTGCTGGAGCGAAGATTCTTACTGTGAGCAGAGCAAAGGAATTGAACGTGCTTTACTTTGTGTAAATTATTTCATCACCACTGCTCTCAAAAACGGTGAAGTAAAACATCGTGAGGGTACCGGCATGTCCTAGAACCAAAAATTCGTAGACATGTGACATCCACCAACCCGCACTGGACCCGCGTGGTGGATTACGGCCCATTCCCTCTCACAGAGAGGATGCATGTGTCCCAGCAGTGGGAACATTAATAGGCTGAAGATGATGATGACCAATATATTAATAAATCAGATTTTTCTTTAGTACCTACGGAACCCTAAATGTGCGAAGTCCGACACGCACTTAGACCACTTTTTCTTAAATGAGGTATTTGGTATTTATCATTATTATCATATACTATCTTATTCCCGCTGCTTCTCTCCTGTAGCCTTTGTCACAGAAACCGTAAGTATTTCTGCGATAATATGTATCTAGGTAAACAATATGTATACATTTCTCTTAACAGAGAATTTTCATAAAATAGACGTGCCATTTTTACGACGGCTCACCATAGTATTTATTTAAACACTAGTTGTGCCAACGGGTTCGCCCGCATGATAGTCAATAACTATAATTTGTCTCCCGTCAAGGTCTACCTTGTTCCAAATTTCATTCAAACCCATACAGCCATTGAACCTCGATTGATTTACAAACGTTTAAACATCTAAACATACAGAATTTCCATGTACAAGGAGGATTGCATAGGATACCTCCCAATCAAAATTGCAAAACCAATGAAATGCTAATATTTGACGAAACAATACATCAACAGATTAGACTATTTACCCTACTAAGCGGAGCGCGTGTTAAGAGCTTACGCAACACTTATCAGACCAATTTCATCAGCCTCTCAAAAAATTCGCCTTCATTTTTGTGCAACTTTGCAAATATTTTAGAGACGACTTCGTCATGTCGAAATATGCATAGAAAACTGGCTAGGAATCTGGTTCTGGGACCAGTTTAACCAATAGACTTGTCCCTAATAACACTTCTTCATTTGTCGAGCCATTTCTCATTGATGGCGTCGGCTTCCACTCTAACCGGTTTCCAAATACCGTAGGATAGCATAGATGGACCCCTTTTCCGCACTTAGACTCCAATTTGGTCCGTTGTGCGTGCAGGCCTTATCTCTGTGAGAGGGAATTGACTGTAATCCACCACGCGGGCCCAGTGCGGGTTGGTTGGTGTCACATGTCTTCGAATATTTGGTTCTAGGACATACCGGTTTCCTCACGATGTTTCCTTCACCGTTTTAAGGGCAGTGGTGAAGTACCTGCCTCGGTTCGAACCCACAAAATACAACTTGTAAGTCCGACCGATACCACCGCCACTGCTCTCTGAACACCATATTTTACATGGAGCGACTATTTGATCCATTAACTTGGTTACACGGTAACTCTAAGAACCCTAAGACTGATTTTTCAGATCATCAGGGTTTCTTTCATGAGACTTTAACACCACTGCTTTGATGTGAGGGTACCATAATCCTTTGCTTTAAAAGAGTTTCTAGTCGTGGAGTTCCTTGCCGCGTCTTTGTTCCC
This sequence comes from Orthosia cruda, assembly GCA_964057195.1. Taxonomy (NCBI): domain Eukaryota; kingdom Metazoa; phylum Arthropoda; class Insecta; order Lepidoptera; family Noctuidae; genus Orthosia; species Orthosia cruda. The sequence goes on along the minus strand of OZ059852.1, from coordinate 2,642,106 downwards.
TGATAGCTACAACCTGGGGCCTTTTATTCAAGAGTGAGTAGATTACTTCTCCTCAAACTTTGTCCATGGTATTGTGGTTAACATCCAACCCAAACGCACTAAATGTTTTGGGAATACTTTCATTATGCGTGTAGTTAAAGAGCGGAATTCCCTGGTGAAATCTGTGTTCCCCGATAGCTACAACCTGGGGATCTTTAAGTCAAGAGTGAATAGGTTACTTCAGGCAAGCGTGCTCCACCATCGACCACATCATCACTACCATAGCGGACCCTATCAATGATGTTATTGCCCCATACACAAGATCAAAGCAACTGCCAGTGTCTTCATAACTTCAACAAAAACATTAAACGTGGAATATCATCCTCACGTATAATACTTATTATTGATGTTAATTACAAAAAAAACGCATAGAAAAACGATTAGGATTCGCTCAACAATAGCACAATGGGTCGCACGGGAAAAAAAAACTTAATTAGAACACAGACAGACCACGTTATTTCCTTGAAACAACGTCATAGAGAAAAAAACTGATATCCGGAAACGTTACATTTACGTTAACGTAATTATGGACTCAAAATGAAGACGTGGTCGCTCACAATGGGCCTCATCAGAAGGCTTAAAGTCACCCAAAGGGCAATGGAGAGAGCTATGCTCGGAGATTTCTTGCTTGATCGAATCAGACATGAAGACAAACAAGAGAACCAAGGTTACCAACATAGCCCGAAGAATTGCCAAACTTAAGTGGCAGTGGGCAGGGCACATTGCTCGCAGAACGGATAGTCGATATGGTCGAAAATTTTGGAGTGGCGACCGCGTACTGGTAGACGCAGCGTTGGAAGGCCTCCTACCAGGTGGAGCGATGATCTGGTCAAGGATGCGACCGATCAGTGTGGCGACGCTTAGGGAAGGGCTATGTCCAGCAGTGGACGTCTTTCGGCTGAAATGATGATGATGAATTATGGGCTCTAGATAAAAAGATAGCTAAGTCTTATTCCATGTAAAATACTAATATTGAGCTGTATCCGAGGCCCTGGGCGAGTGATATTTTATCCACGAAGGTCTCGAAATAGCGATTGGGTTATAGTCAAGAATTTATGAGATTGCCAAGCGCTATCGAAGCGGAAGACATTGCGTTGGAAGGCCTCCCACCAGGTGGACCGATGACCTGGTGAAGGTTGCGGGGATCCGCTGAATGCGAGACGCACGGGACCGTGGCGACGCTTGGGGAAGGCCTATGTCCAACAGTGGACCTGTTTCGGCTGATATGATGATGATGACCGAAGTGTCACCGGATCCATCCCTAAAATATTCAACTGACTTCAAAAAGGAGGAGGTTCTCAATTCGACTATATGTTTTAGTATGTTTGGTCCCATTTAAATTTTATCAAGATCTGACGAGTGTTTGCAAGTTATCCTTAGTAATGCGTATTTTCATGGTAATATATAAGGTACCAAAACTAAAAAAGAAAATACAAACTGTTCAACAAAAGCAGCTGAATATCAGTATTTTCAACCAACTTCAAAAACGAGCGATTTCCTTCAGGTTGGAATTCTGCTAGCAAAATTTTCTGATGATTTGACTTTCGGAAACTGCGTCTTTTTCTATATCTATACTTTACTTACTAATATTACAAAGAGAATATTTGTATTTTTGTATGCAACGAATAAACTCAAAAACTACTGGACCGATTTCAAAAATTCTTTCACAGTTAGGAAGCTACACTATCCCCGGGTGACATAGGCTACTTTTTATCGCTGTATTCCCACGGGAACTGAACTACGCGGGTGAAACCGCGAGGCGTCCGATAGTCTCAAATATGTGGGTTGGCTTCTAGTCCCTGTGTGAATGTGTATATTAGACAAACATTAAGTCCCATATATAATAGAAGGCGACCCTCCTGACATTCACAAACTCTGTGCTGCTACTGCTTCCAAATGCAAATCCATAAATATTCTAGACATCCTATAATTAACATTTAAGTAAACATTTTAATAAGACCTTAAACGATTGCTATTTATTTTGAGAATAACTTATTAATAGTGACTAGAGCTGTTATTCAAAATACTTGTAATCTTGTCTAATTAAATGGTTTTAACTTTGATATTTTAATATTATATTACCATACTGTATAATTTACATCTTACTTAGTATTTTTACATTCCCATGCAAATGTTAATTATTGATCTCCATGCTAACTACACAAGTTTTTCTCGTGCATTTTCTTCCGTGGCCTATTTCGAATAAAAAAATGTTTTTTTTGCAATAAATATAAAACTGTAGCACGCAGCATTCGTGTAGCTAACTATCAGTATATAATTGTTTTTAAAATTGAATATAATTTATTGTACACCAAAAAAAGAAATTACACATTTACAGCAACTAAATACTTTGGGTACAAAGGCGGTCTTATCTGACAGCGAGCAATATCTACCAGACAACCTTTGGATAGACTGAAGAACTAAAAATAAAACAGGGGGTAGCCGACGGTGTACATTAAAAAAAAATTAATACATATAAATTATATAGCTATATAAAATACTATACACAAACTTACAAATAAACATACTTAAATAATATTACAAAATTTCAAAGAAGGGTTGAACAATGATAGAATAAATTAGATAGAAACAGAAAGGCATTCAAGAAAAAAGTTAATCAGAAAAATACATCCAGAAATAACTCCTAATTTTTGCTGCCAAAAATTTGTTCTAGTTAAAATAGTATCGGCACCGTACACGCAATCAAAATGAAACTTCTTATTGAACACGAAAACAATACAAAATTCATGTACATAGGCGAGCTTAACTCCAAACAGACGTTTCTTACAGCAAACCTTTGAGTCGTAGAGATCTTAGTAAACGGCAGTAATCCAGTGTACAATTCGGAGATATAGTGTGAGAGCAGGAAAGAGATACATATTTCCTCTCTCTCATGTAACAAAATATGCTTAAACGTGACACATCCTTGAAACACAACTCTAAATTCTCATTCAATACTCATATTCATTCTTTGGTATTGTTCGTCAAATCGTTGAGCTCCTTAAATTCGTTGAGTTGAGCTGCTCGGTTATTGACAAATGCGTGCACTGACTGGACAGGTCCACTCATTCTGGCTGGTTCTTTCCTCAAAAGCCCATTTCAGGCATCAGTCTACATGGTCTTCACATGATCTAACCAAGATTTTTGTCTGGACTTTAAAAGAGACTGTGACCTCTGAGTTTGTTTCGGCCTTTCTTCTCAGAGTAGTCAGATAGGAAACGCCGACCTCATCTAGTTTTTAAAAATATGATCGAGATGTAAAAGTGTTTGTACAAACCAACTTACAGAAATATATCATTGTTCATTTAATATCGAATCGTGGCTTAAGAACTCCAAAAGACGTTTTAGGATATGTGACAATACTTGACGACAAGAAATAAATGCGGTGAAGAACTCCTCCACAAAGAGGTCTCATGCAATAGCCACACTTCAAATACCAAGGCAATTATATTGATAGATGTATCTTGCAATCAACACCTACAATCGAGCTAAAGAAAGTTAAATTGAAAAGAACTTTGACAAAAGATTGTGACATATGTCATGTGTCAGTGTCGCAAATACATACGTTGACGGATAAAAGACTTCGGATTTAGAAATGGCGGATCTTTGGGTGGTTAAACAATTGCTTATCATCATTGTGGACCGATGAACAGGATAGGGTTGTGAGAATACGATGGATGCGAGACGCGATTAGACTGTGGAGACGCTTGGGGAAGGCCTATGTCCGACAGTGGACATCTTTCGGCCAAAATGATGGTGATGATGTATTTTCAGTTTACTAAAGATAAGCATAATATATTTTCCCATAATTAACATTGGCATAATGAAATTCAGCATAATTATCATTACGCATTATGTTATAAACGCATAATGATATTTACACATAATGTTCTTTGGAATAAAACAAATATCGCGGCTCACCTTAATCTAATCAATTTGAGTCCTTATATCAAATATATTTAATTAGTCATTTTAAGCTTAGGTAAAACAATTTTCAATCGATTAAATACGATATAATTTTTTTCGATATTTTGAAAATTGACATGTTACCCGTAGGTATTTTAATTTTCGATATTCAAATATGTACCGTTCGATATAAGAATAAATATTATGCCTTAAATATTTATGCACCTCCAAATTAAGGCAAAACAAATTACATCAAATGACAGTTATGTTAACCTTTTCATTATGCCAAAGTATAATTATGCCAAAGTATTATTATGCCACAGTATTATTATGCAGTTATGCGATAACATTATGCTAAACAACATTATGGCAAAATATGTTATGCCAAAATTAATTATATATATTTTCTATCTTTCGCTACGTTTGTATCTTTCTGTGTGTACTTTTTCTATCTTTCTCTACCACCAACAATATCCAGAGTACATACACAAGCCTTTTGCAAATAAATTGACAAACCCAGTGTGATATATAAGAGACATACTAAGAAATGACGGACCATATATGGTACCAAGCCTAGTATTGAATTAACAATTATCTATCTTTGCACTTTGTCGCCAGTTTGTAGTAAATGTTAACGATTTGCCGTTAAAATAAGATAATGTCTATGGTATGGTATGTGATGTAAGTTGTTCTGTATCTGTAGTATATGCTAGGATTTTGTCTTTGAATTATTCTGCATAGATTTTGGTTCATTCATAACTTCACTTCCATTTTTGAAAACGGATAATAATTTAAAAAAAAAGACAACTGACTTCCAAATAACTACAAAGTAATAAGTAACTTTGATTTCAGAAGTCGTTGTTTGTTAGTTTTTTGACACCGACATCCGAAGTAAAAGTTATTTCATTTTGTAGTGTTCTTTTATGGAAGTCGGTTCCTCGTTTTTCCCTTTTAAGTTACACAACTAACGTGTGTATCTTATGACAATTCCAATAAGCCCAAATACGATTTGGATACATTGTTTTATTACGAGGTTCCAATGTCCCTTCATCATCAAATCTTTCGGACTGACCAACTGCTTGCAATTTGAAAGTACCATTAAATGGTATAATTGAAATAGATGATTTGGGATTTACTTTTGAGAAGAAGACACAATATACTGATCAGAAAAAAAATAGGATTCATGACATTTTAAAATATCGAAGCCAGTTTTTTTCCAAACTCATCACAGGGCCATAAACTTTCGTCAACTATTAAATACCGTAAGCTATAAATAAGATATTACACACTTCTTGTTTGGCTAAAAAAGTTGGTCATAGTGCGATTCGGACTTGAGTTTGTAAAGGTTCCGTACTATAAGTTATAGTTGGAAGCAAAAATTCATGATTTTTTGAGGTTTATTATATGGAGATTCGTCTTCTTTAATTACCACTTTTTGATTGCTTTAGTTGAGACTATAGTAACAAGAAATTTGGAAAAAATACCTGGTTTATTTGCGACTTTAGTTGGTATTTCAACAACTACAATTTTCTACCATTTGGATAAATGTTAAGAAATTTGCTATTACATACAGACACACAGTTTGATTGAGATTGAGTTAGCAACCGTTTCCGTTGTCAACTTTTAGTTTAGCTATGGAATCCTAAAAACTAGAATTTATTTGGCAATTCTTTTAATATTGAAATGTTCTTATATAATAAATTGCTTTTATCTGAAAGGTCAATGTTAATCCAATGATAACGGTATTAACTTGTTACTAGTTTTAAACATGTTATGCCCTGTGAGTCTGCGGGACTAGTTTTAGTGTTGTTGGAGTTGATAAAAAAATATGAAGCAACTTTTATTTTGCCATTTCGCAAAACAAGAATTATTATTTTAGTATTTCTTTTGCTATGTATGTGAAAAACTTCGATAATATTAGTAGTTCTTGAAATATGTAGTTGTGGCAGACAAACAGACAGAGTCGTACCATAAGTGTTTTTTTAACCAATTTGGTATGGAACCCTAACCGTTATTATTATTTTAAATCTAACAAAACCCTTTCTTTTGTTACAGAAACAGTACTGCAACACCAGGACCGAAATCTGCTGCAGAATCGAAACAGCTTCCATCGCTGGTAACAACAACCTTCAAGGATCTCTCGGAGTCGGATCAGGCACCTACCAAGGCTCCAGCAGCAACCAGGGCCAGGGTATCTTCAGCCAATCAGGCTCAAGCCAAGCAAGCCAAAGCAGCTTCGGATCCACAGGCCAGTCGGCAAACACAAACGCCTTCAACGCTAACGCCAACAGAGGAAGCTCAAGCGCAGGCTTCGGAAGCCAATTTGGATCAGGATCCGCATTCAACAGCAACAAATTCGGATCCACAGCCTCAGGCTTCGGATCAACAGTCGCACCAACACCTGGCCGTTTCGGAGCCAACGCTGGAGGATTCAACAATGAAGTCTTCAAACAAACCAGTCAATCAAACTTCGTCGAAACTGATTCGTTCTCAGCTGGTTCAGAAAACGCTGGAGTATTCAGACCTGGTGCAGTCGGACTTAAACCTGGCGTACCATACCTGCCTCCGTTAGATAGTACCAACAGTGGATCTAATATAGTCAGCTCTACAGCATTTACTCCATCTTTCGTGACCACTCCTAGGCCTTTCACTACCCCTAGGCCAGTGACTACTCCTAGGCCTTACTCAACTCCTAAACCGACATACCTTCCTCCCGTGTCAACCAAGGCTCCTGAATATCTGCCACCGAATATACCTGATTACACAGGGCAACACAGCAACCCTGAAGAATATATTACAGGAGGGCTAATTCTTAGTCCTTCCCGCTTCCCGGACCCGACTCCCGGCCCAAGACCACCTCCACCTCAGAATAGTAAGTAGTTGTTTTTTTTATTTTGGCTAGCGCTTGACCACTATCTCTGCTGATGGTAAGGATGTAGGATGTACGTAAGGATGATGTGGTCGATGATGAAGCACGCTTGCCTAGAAGCAAACTATTCCCTCTCGAATTAAATACCCCGAGGTTGTAGCTACCGGGAAACATAGATCTATAAAACAGACACCCTTTAGTACGCCTTTTAGAATAGAATTACATTTATTCGACACAGACAACACAGCAGCAACAGACAGAATAAAAGACAGTACTGAACGTGTCCATACCGAAAGAATCCATAGCATTTGATGTATTTGAAACTACATGACCTGATTTTCCTCTAGATGACGTCCCAGCTGGCTGCGCGGCTGCACTGAAGTGCACACCCATCGAGTTCTGTACTGCTGAGGGAATCATCTCGAACACCACTGTCGCTCTCACTAGAGATCAGGAGGCTTACAGAGTGCCTTTAACTGTAAGTATTAAAGTATAGACCAGTGGTATTACTAAGTGCTTTACTCATTCTCTATCGCATAAACAAACGCCAATTTGTATTTAAGCTGGACATGCGCTGGTGACAGTAAGGACAAACCTCTTGTTTGTATGCAAATTGACATAAGATAACGTTAACGTTTACGCCGTCGAGTACGTTAGAAAAATTGCAATAAAGCCTAAATTGTGAAAACAAGCCACTTCTTGTTTAGGTATTTAAAATTGGTCTGGTGATGCTCAGACGGTGGATAGTGCTAGGTCTACAATGGAATCAGTAGCATCTATGAGATAGCTTATTGTTCAAAGATGACAGAATTTGCCAAGATTGCGGGTAGCAGCCTCCGCCCTGCTAATGTAACAGCATATTCCAATACTGCCAATCTTTTTGCTAAGCGCTTTGATAAATGCCAAAAAAAAACCATTAGTGAAAAAAAATCTTTATTTTGCCGGAACCAAAGATGATGCAAAGATGCATTCTTTAAGAAAGCCATGTTGCATTTACAAAAGAAAATCAGGTTACATTTATACCACCAGTGTGGACGTCCAATTAAATTACTTAACTTTAATTGAACGTCCAAATAAGACAGCTGGCGTGGATAAGACTAGCTGAGGATGGCGTACCATTGAAAAGTTCTACATCCAGCAGTAAAGTGACGCTGTTGGTGAAGAATTCCGGCAGTGCTTTATATGAATTCTCAACCAGCTCTCTGACCTGACATCCAATTCAATCATCATCATGATCAGACAGAAAATTGGACAGACCCTGTAATTCTAATTAAAATCCTCGTGAAGATTCCTGATTTATTAAATTCTTTGCCACTGAAACTCTCCTCATCTTTCCTCACAGTTGAGAGTATGTCATGCTCTCTCAAATGTTTCTCTGATGGTGACACATGTGTTGGATCATTCGGTTCCCTTCATGATGATTGAGCTGAGTGGTGCCAATCCATGCGGCATGTTCGTAAACGGGAACCATCAGTTGGGATGGCTTGTTATACTATAGATGCTTTTACGTGCACGTCTTTTTACATCGTTCTCACATATACGTAATTTGCCAACAAGAATGATATAACCAAATACTTGTAATTAAATTTTAATGATGGAATAGAGTGTCCGTGGCGTTTCTTGCACGTTCTTCGATTCGTTGCGAATGTGCAACTAACTTCATCTTTTGCTTGGCAATTCAAAAGTAATTTTAAATGGAAATAAATGATTTTGAGTTTGACTAATCCTCCTAATTAAAATTTTTCTTCTAACAGGACTGCAAAGATATCGAATCAGGCCGCATCGGTAAGTGTTGTCGCGACCCCTTCTACACGGACCCCTGGCCAGCCAACCAGCTCGGCAAATGGGTGCCCGGCGTCTTCGGAGGCAATGACGGAAGATACGTACCTGACAGCAGACCGAGTCCCAACACTCAGCCTGGAGTTACTGTGAGACCGCCCGTTACTGGATCCGTGTATTTGAATAACTTCAGGTAAGATCTTTTCATATTATGCTTTTAATTTTGAAGTTTTGTCCAAGGGTAAAGAAAGTCTCAATAATTTGTGGCTTCTTAATCTATAATTATAACAACAGAGTAAAATTTAAAAACATTTAAAATCCCCAACACATTTTTATTTCATGCTACATAATTTATCTAGTAGTAGACACGCTTCGATCGACATTCTATTGAACACGTAATTATGAGACGATATCTTGCAAAAACATCCCGATTCAAACAGTAAAACGCCCATAACTTTTGAACGGCTGAATGGATTTTCATGAAACATAGCTAAGAACACTCCTGATAAAGTAAAGATGAAAACTAAATGGTTCATCCGTTCAGGAGCTAAGATGCCACAGATAGATACACATGAACACACAGGCATACACGTCAAACTTATAACACCACTTTTTTCCGACTGGTGTTAAAAATAACTGCATCGCATTGCAAACATGAAAAAACCTTACAATTTAATTGAGAACCCATCACACTAGAAGCGTACGCATCAGCTGATGTACACCAACACCAAACTAACCAGACACCTTATTTCCAGATCAACCACCAAACCAAACCAACCGCAAGGCCCCAACCAGGTAACCCCAGGCTTCCCTTCATCCACCACACCTTCTCCATTTGGCCAGGGCTCCTATTCTCAGGGAGGTAGAGGAACTTACAGCAAAGGAGGCCAGGGTTCGTACCAGACTGGAGGTCAGGGACAAGTGACGGTTCAGGGACAAGGACAGTATGCAGTGAATGGACAAGGTATTCAAGGTTTTTATTGATACTGGAATTGTGGAAGTCTGATTAGGAAATATGCTGGTCAAATCTTATGGTATGGTGTTGTTATTGGCTGTTACAATTACTAGACTGATCCCATTCATTCTGGATAGAGAAATGCTGGAGATTTTTCTTTTTACACTTGTCTTAAAGTCAGATTCGGAATTCAGATTAAGGATATGGTGTCATACCCTACCTAAATGACAAAATTTGTCAGGATTTCAGGCTACAGTTCGACAAATACTTAACGTCAAATTATTTATTCTACATAAGTGTTGTGTTTATAATCTTTTCGGAGGTCCTTTTGCTGCAGTGGCTAAATCCTGGCTACTTCGACTTTATCTATAATCCCAACAATGGGCATAACATTTTACCAGCAGATTTACCACCTAAACTTTCATAAAACCAGTTTCCTTTTTCTCGCCTTGAAGACAAACATCTACATGAAGGTGATTCTGTCCACAGGTTCAGATTCATCATTTGCGCAGACACAGCAAGGATTCGGAGTGACCCAAGGACAAGGAGCCTTTGGACAGGTGAGAATAAGGATTATTTTGGTTTGATTACAGAAAATAATTTGAAGATAGCATGTTTAAAACTTCATGTTAAGTAGATTTCAATTCAGAATCTTAAGTAGCTGTCAAAGAAAAATAAATTCAAAGCCATGCCAATAGAGTTTAAATTCCATTGCAATAGAAAAATATTATTCATAAACTTCAGCTCTAATGAATATTCGGGGATTCTAAATTCAAGAATTAAAACGTCGAATTTCGAACTTAGAAACTTTTTAGCTGTTTTTTCTTTTTATAGTTCATTGATTTGACAACGGTTAGTCGGAAGCCCGACAGTCTTACAAAGAGGTATTGCAACTGGGTTCTAGCATAGGCCGTGGTTCTATGTAGAAGTAGAATATTGGTATTTAGCTTCATCTGGTTGGACTGGAAGCCGACGCCAACATATTTGGAAAAATTATAGACAGATTATCAATCAGTTAATTGATGTAGAATCTTAGACCATAAATTCTAGATAACATCTAAAATTTGAGAATACTAACCGAAACCATGTCTCTTTCTTTAACAGGGTAGCCAAGTAACCCAAGGCGCTGGTTTCGGCATCACTCAAGGTGGTGGCCAAGTAATCCGTCAAGGTTCAGGAGTCGAAGTCACCCGCGGCCAAGGTTTCGGAGTCGTCCAGGGTGGTGGCCAGACCGTCACCCAAGGAGGCGGCGGTCAGACAGTCACCCAAGGATTCGGAACTGGAATCCGCCAGGGACAAGGCTCAGGAGTCATTCAGGGACAAGGATTTGGAGTCACCCAAGGACAGGGAGTCGGTGTCACTCAGGGTCAAGGATTCGGAGTCACACAAGGACAAGGTCAGGGCGTTATCCAAGGAGGTGGTGCTGGAGTTACCCGTGGACAAGGATTCGCAGTTACTGGTGGTCAAGGACAGATTGTGACCCAAGGCCAGGGCACTAGAGTTAGCCAAGGATCCGGATTTGGAGTACAGCAAGGAGGCGGATTCGGAGTTCAACAAGGTGGTGGATTCGGAGTGCAACAAGGTGGCGGATTCGGAGTACAACAGGGTGGCGGATTCGGCATACAGCAGGGCGGAGGCCAAACCATCATCAGAGGCCAAGGTCAGAAGCTGATCCAAGGTCAAGGAGAACAGATTACCCAGGGTGTTGTGACTGGAATCAGACAGGGTCAAGGATTCTCTGTGTCGCAGAATGGAGGATACGGAATTGAGAATGAGTTTGGAGAGTCTGTCCAGAGGGTCTACCTGCCAAGATACAGCGGTTCTGGAGAGTGCGGTATTCACAACGTGAGTATTTCTTAAGTACATTATTTTTCTAGGGTTATTTTGGATTGGTCGATGTGGGGAGGGTTAGGAGGGAGGCCTATATTCAGTAGTCTTTCAATTAAAATGATAATGGTGATTTTTTTATTCTTTTTTATATGTACCAGGAATAATGATAAGCTAAACTTATACCGCAAAATATAGTTTAAACTGATGTTATAATACTGTAGCTTTACTGACCAAAATTTAGTAGTTTTTTGTACTTTCCTTATTATTCTATGACTTTTAAAAAAAGCCTCAGATCAAAATATAGATAATGAAATTGTCTTTGAGATGGCGTCGATTTCATTAAAATCCACCCAGCGGTTTTCATGCGATTGTCGTGTTTTTGTCCGTTTTAGACATAACTTTACAAATTAATTACACTATGTTATACGAATAAAAATTAAAATTTTATTAGATCAAATTATTGAGAAAATGATCTAATGTAACAATATTTTTTTTCCAAATAATTACGGCTAGCCGTTTAGACGTGATTCTCATTTTAAAATCAGCTACTCAAGGGAATCGGCGCCTTAAAGATTGGTATAAGTAGGTTACCTAAAGAAAAGTTATCGTAATGTAAATTACCATTTTTTTTAAATGTTTTATGCTAGACGCTCTGGTAGATCAGTATATATCGTATCAATCGTCCTAGGTACGATTTTGATATTAATAATGATGTCTATTTTATTTCAATAAGTTAGAAGACTTAACCTGGAACGAATAAATATTCAAATGCAAGCAAGCAGAAATTAGAAAAGCACAATACACTGTTAATCTTTTCTATCATCCTAATATTCTCGGTTAGTGCCCAAATGTTAATAATTATAGTTTAAACACCATTCTAAATTAGCATAAATAATAAATTCAGGCTAATTAGATATTCCTAATTACTATTTAAACACCTACTAAATCACGTTCAATATTTAAAATGTGTTGATTTAGAGATCATAAAATTTTATTTGCTTTTCAACTATCTCACCTGATGGTAAGCGATGATGTGGTCGACAGTGAATCACGCTTGTCTAGACGTAACCTATTCACTCTTGACTTAAAGACTCTTAGATTGTAGCTCGGGTTCTTCTGTTCTTAGTGAGAAAACTAGACTGAAACTATCTCAATAGAAAGCGTGGTGATTACTGCTTGTTACTTCTCTGTTTGAGAAGTCGCCTTTGCGCTGCAGTGGGAGAGATTCATGTCAGGCTTCATATATCATCAATACATATATTAAATCTATAGAAAAGTCGTTTTTGTACATCTAAAATATATCAAAAAAAATAGCCAGGTTGTTAAAGGATAACCAATAGAACCCATTGCCAGCATTTTTGGAATATTTGTCTGTTTATTTGTGCACGCAACACGTAGAATGTACAAAATCAATGTAGATAACATAGTAACCAAAAAAATGAGCGTTTCTTGAAGTAGTTAGTACTTAGTTTTTGTTTCATCGCAATCGGTACACTCTATCAAACGTTAAATGAATTGAAAGGGTTCAAGAAGTAAAATATTACAACACACGCAATTCAGATACTCGGACAGTTGAACTCGATATTCGATAGTTGGATTTTTCCATTTGAAGTCATTTTCTGAATGGCGGTGTTAAGATTCTCCGCGAAAGAATGACCCTAGAAAAAATAATTGGTATGACAATTATTTACTCTGAGAACAGTCGTAGGCACTAACAAATATATTCTTAGAAGCATATAGCCAACATATTACGTTATATCACACTTACTTAATATTATAAAGGCGAAAGTTTGTGAGTGTGTGTGAATTTGTATGTTTGTTACTCAATCACGCCAGAACGGCTGAACGGATCTGGATGAAACTTGGCACAGAGATAGATTATAGTCAGAAATAGCACATAGGATACTGTTTTAAACCCCTTTTCACGCGGGCGAAGCCGCTGCAGAAGCTAGTCTTACTAATATTATAAATGCGATCATTTGGATGGATGGATGTATGTTTGTTACTCAATCATGCCAGAACGGCTAAACGGATCTGGATGAAATTTGGCACAGAGATAGATTATAATGTAGAATAGCACATATGCTACTTGTGATCCCGGTATAAAGTTCTCTTAGGGTTAAAAAACAAACTTTGCACGCGGGTGAAGCCGCTGGCAAAAGCTATAGTATTTAAATATTTAATTCTGCCATTTACGTTGAGAAGAGTCGTAACACACCCAGATATAATTATTATTAGAAGCATAGACAACATCAGTAATAATCATTATCATCTCTGATGATATATAATCTTTAAAATTACCATAGACACACTTCTGACTGATTATATAATTAACATTTGCAAAACATCTAATTATTATTTATTTACAATATTAACATAACAAGCTTCTGTTATATTATTTATACTAATGGCAGACTTGATTCTTGTTTAGTAATACATAATATTTGATATTTGAAAAAAGCAATATTTTGTAATTATCATCTTTTGGATAACTAGAGATGTGACTTTTATCGATATTTAAATCATCGAAATTTGTTTTTCTCTAAATAACGTTTACACCACCCCCACACCCTCAGATTTAGTTAAAATAAATCTATCTAGAAGATATATTCGCGGTTTCTGGGTATATATGTAATATTGTTGGAATTGCACAATATTAACATATGTTACTCTGTATTCTTCTGAACACGTGTGACAAATTTCACGAGTATGTATGTTTGTCCACGCATTCCACCGAAACTATTAGTAGGATCTCTCAACAAGTGCAAGTTTCATCAAAATCGGTCCAGCAGTTTTCAAGGTATGGAGCATACAACCGAACTCCTTAGTGACAAACAGCACGAATGTGTAAATTGAGTTATTATGGGTATTTTGTTAATCCTTAAGTACCTTACTATAGAGCTTGCTCAGTTTTAGTGATGGTGTATAAAAACAAAAAAAAAAAAACGTTTTCACAAATAGTAAACTGACTTTTTCACAAAGAGGTACCAAAGACACCGACTTCCGAAACGTAAGTTAATTTTCACTTTTTATGGTTTGGTTTCGAAGTCGGTTTTATTTTTTGTGAAAATATTTTTCTTGTTTCTTTTTTTATTTCATGAAAAAATACTTTTATCCATTCCAAAATTAATATTTTCTTTTACCCAATCACAAATCGACGTATCAATATAACCACGAATCGCTACGAAACTAAAATCTCTAACAAGCTACAAGAATTTCGATTTCTCAATCACATTTATGAAGAGTATATAAATATTTTTAAATGTCATCATTTGACGATACCTGTATTTACAACATCGTTATCTTGTTAGGCAAGTTAACCTTGTAGCTGTAGGGTTTATATTCACACGGTATTTATGTGGTTTTACTAATACAATAATATAACTATTTAAATAATATAGTTAACTAAAGGTACCGGTAGAACGGGGTTACATTGAGAACTGTGGCAACTTTGATGACAACTTATTTTTTTAGGTATTTTAAAGCTAACTCCGTTAAAACGGAACGCACCTCATTTTTTTTTAGAAATAGTAGTAATTTATTTTTTAAATTTGCAACACTGACATGTCAGCCATGTTTTGCATCAAGACAACAAACATTGTGAATGTGAAGACTATGTGGATCATTCTTTTTTTTTTGTTTTTAATTTATCTTAGTTTTTAATCATGGTCTGGCAGTTTGAGTAGTTTATGCGGCCTACCCGAATGTCCTTTCTTTGGCATTGTTCGAATCGTTGAGCTCCTTAAATTCTGAGTTGAGCTGCTCGGTTATTGATAAATGCGTGCACTGACTGGACAGGTCTACTCAATCTGGCTGGTTCTTTCCTCAAAATACCATTTCTGACATCACTCTACATGGTCTTCACATGATCTAGCCTAGATTTTGTCTGGACTTTAAAAGAGACTGTGACCTCTTAGTTTGTTTCGGCCTTTCTTCTCAGAGTAGTCAGATTGGAAACGCCAACCTCATCTATTTTTAAAAATTAGTCGACATGTAAAAGTGTTTGTGCAAACCAACTTACAGAAATAAAATCATGTATCATATAACGCCAACGCTAAAATACGTTTGCTTTTAGCAGAAAAAATCTTTTAAATTGTACAGTGAGAATTCATTAAAAATAAATAGTAAATTACAGGGTTAATTACATTTTTATTATTGGGGTTACATTATATTGCAATGAATAAATAATAGGGTATCAAAGTAACCCCATTTTTATATTAACGTTGATAGACTATACTTCATAAAAGATAGCTTGATCTCTGCGACAGCTGTCAATATCAATACAGTAACAATAGCGCTTGACAGGCTAACAATAACGTAACAATAACGTATACGTCAGTTTGACATATGTCAAAGAGTTCAAGCTATCATTTATGAAGTATAGTTTTGGTACGATTGTGGTTTTTTTGACATGACTTTACTAATTAATTACGCTATGTTATACGAATAAAACGCAAAATTTTCTTAGATCAAATTATTAATTAAATGGTCTTAAGTAACACATATTTTTGCCAAAACATTCTGACTATCTGTTTAGACGTGATTCTCATTTTAAAATCAGTTACTGAGGGGCACACAAACACACAATGACATTTAGGGTCAAAATAACCAATTTAACCTTTTGACCCCAGCTAGACCTTATCAAAGGTAACTAGCTGATTATATAATCCAAGGTAATTTTGTATTTTATCAAAGTGATAAATTAAAATATTCAATAGGTGAAGGTTAGAAGTATTATTTGAATTATGTAAGGTTATATAATAATAATAAACCTGTCGGTCCAGAGGCACGACAAAGGCCTTTTTACATATAAAGACGGAACTGTAAGCTTGTTATATTTAATACCTTCTCGATGTTTTTTAGGGTTCCGAAGTCAACAAGGAACCCTTAAAGTTTCGCCATGTCCGTCTGCAGCTTAGCTCAGACATCTTAGTACTAGAAAGCTATAATTTGGCATGGATATACATATTAATAACGCCGACAAAGTTTTCAAATAAAATTTGTTTAGGGTATCTCCTGTACATGTAAAGAGGGGATGATCTTTTTTCTTGTTTTGTTGGATAGGCCACTCAAAACCACTCATCTGTTTGCGTAAAATTAAGCTTTAAATTGCAAATTTTTGTTAGAGTTAAATGTCACCAGCAGCTAAATGATTGCTTTTGGATATGTGGAAAAATTCACGGCAGTAGTATATATATCGAAATTAATAGAAAAACTATTACAGATAAGTAGGCTTTACAAGTTTACGAGTAATAGTCGACCAACTTATAAAATGTACTTAGAAAAGTACAAATTTTGTATAATGATGTATGGGGACAACAGTTTTCGAATGGCAAAGTTAATTCTGTCCCTTCGTTAGAGCAATTTAAGTGCTTTCATTGTTTATGAACTTTAGTAATGTTACCTTATTTATTTTAATGAATGTAGCTGTTTATACGGTCACACGGAACCCTCTGTGCGCGAATCCGACTAGCACTTGGCGGTTTTTTTTGAGTATTTCATCATCATTATCATTTCAGCCGAAAGACGTCCACTGCTGAACATAGCCTTCACCAAGTATCGCCATATTGACCAATCCCTAGACTATTTGAACCCAATTAATTTACAGGAGGATTCCCTTACAGTAAACGATAAAAGTATACGAAAATCTACAAAATGTTCGTCTACACACCTCTTTTGAAAAATACAGCTACAAACTACTATTCAAAACTAACCCCATCTTTTCTCCAACAGCCCCAAAAACCGTACGGCAACCGCAAGGATCTGGAGGTAGACTTCGCAGAGATCCCCTGGCAAGCGATGATATTGCTGCAGACCAACAAGAGTCTTCTTTGCGGAGGTGTCATCACCAGACCTGATGTGGTTATCACTTCGGCTAGCTGTCTTGATGGGTAAGTTTTTTTTAAGGAATCTTTTGATTGATGGGTCTGACAGATGTAAAAATTTGGGGGAAGTCAGTTTGATAGGCAAATTTAACGAGAATTGGAGGCAAATTATTAACATTGTTAGTGTATGGAGGTCCATAGCAAAAAAGGAAATAAGAGAAACCGATTTTCGAAACTATTTAAAATATGATTGATATCAAAGTTGGTTTTCTGTCTCAACAACTGTTGTAATTAACTTATTAGCAGGTTTGGGTAGTATTTGAATTACTTGTAATTAAAATACAAACATTACAAATACATATTTGGTAGCTATTTTAAAATAAGTTTCTTCTAAAACATGCAACTTGTAATTGGTATTTTAAAATTTCTGATGCTGAGGTATTTCGTAGTTAGTATTTCAAATACTTATTTCTTCAAAATACATTTGAACATTGTTTGAACATAAATACTTTAAGCGAGCTTATTAATGGGTGCGTTCTGCTGAAATTAGCGCTCGATAGCTTTCGTAAGCAAAATGGTGACCGTACATCTAATTGTCAAGTATCTTGACATTTTTTTTCATTACAAAACGGTTATTTTCACGAAACTTCTGTGTATTAATTACGTTTATTATTACGAATGTCACGATGGATGATCGACTTTACTTTTTAATTTGTATTTTAAATAAAATAATCAAAATATTGTATTTTGTATTTCAAATACACGACTTACAAATAGTTTGTATTTCGTATTTTAAACACATGCGTGATAGTATTTTGTATCTTAATTCAAGCACGTATCTGAAAAAAAAAACTGTACCTATTTTCAATTTAAGAAAAAATTTGTTCACCATTTATTCTACCCTAAAATCTTAACAACTCCCCTTACCACCCCACAGACTCCAAGCCAAGAACGTCCTCATCAAAGGAGGAGAATGGAAACTTGGAATCGACGAGGAACCCCTACCGTTCCAGATTGTCCAGGTCAAGCACATCCTCCGACACCCCCTATACAAAGTTGGAACTTACGTCAATGACGTCGCCATCTTGGTCCTGACTGAGAACTTGAGACTGGCGAAGAATATCTGGCCTATCTGCTTACCGTCTTCGACTGATACTTTAGATGCGTTCTACAATGGTGCTGGAGAGTGTGTGGTTACTGGATGGGGCAAATCTGTGCTGCAAGGTAAGAATTTTTATATTTTAACGCCATTATTCTAAGCACTTTTGGAGAAACTTCCTACACTCGACTCGATAAAAAATATTTCAAGTCGAGTACGTTAATAACGATAAATGACAAGCTGTCAGCTGTTAATTTGATTGAGGATGAGACGAGTTTGAGTCGCGTTTGAGTCGAGTATAGGAAATTTTTTTTAGGTGTCTCTATTTTGTGTTCCATTTCAGGTAGATTTTATAGCAATACCGTGTTTGCGTCTAGTATGGAGTGTGGAACAGTGTAATTCTTTTATAATCGTAAAGAGACAATCAAAATAAATGTAGGAATATAAGAAATATCAGGGATTTACATTAAGACTACCTACATCAAAATTAAATACAATTGACTCTATGTCATACGTAACAAAGTTCCAATTCCATTGCAACTCATATTGTTTATTGGGAGAGTTCCAATAGCAGTTTGTAGACTAGATTTGTGATCATTACTGGCAGAAAGCTAGACTTTAAATTAGTCTAAATGCTTAAATGACTAGATTCTTCTCCCCCGAGACATACCCGCAGGCTTAATACGTATTTTGCAAGAGCAAAACGATAGCGATTTTTGCGTAATAATTGCTTTTCAGTACAGATGTTTTTGGCGGTTTTTTTATTAAATAAATGCATCTAACAAACTGCTAGCGATTAGCAAACGATTTTACAGGACCTACCGTATATAATTCCGACTTATAAAGTTAAAATACTAATATTATAAAGAGGAAAGATTTATATTTTTGTATGTAACAAATAAACTTGAAAACTACTGGACCGATTTCAAAAATTCTTTCACTGTTGGGAATCTACACTATCCCCGGGTGACATAGGCTACTTTTTATCCCTGTATTCCCACGGGAACGGGAACTACGCGGGTGAAACCGCGAGGCGTCTGCTAGTATGATAAAAAGCGTTTGATCGCGAGGCATACCCGATCAGTACCGTTTCCAGAAGTTAGTTTCTACAAACAAACAAAGAATTTTATAATTTTAAAATTTTACTTTGGATTAGCTTTATTTAGTACTTCTAAGCATTATGGTTATGCAGAAGAGGAAAAAAAGAAAAAAATTTTTTTTTTTTTAACTAAAACATAGACAAAGTATTATTAACCAATTTACAAAATAAATATGCAATAAGAACTGAACTTATCAGCACCTTCGTAATATTTTAATTGCGAGTGTTTTCGTAGACTTTTAAACACAAAAATCTATGTCAAACACTTCAAACAAAGTCGTGGTCAATACTATGTGTAAGTTGTAACATAAAACTGGTGACAATTGACCTCTGAAACACTTAGAACAACCAGTTCTCCAAACGAAGATTGTGCAAAGAAGACGTATTGACAAAATTCCATATACCAATATACGTAATCGATTATAGACCAACATATTTAGACACTTAAAAAACAACTATTTTCTCTTCAAAATCTATAAACCAACACTTATGGAGAGACCAAGTTATATTGGCTGAGTAACATCGCAAGCAAACTTGATTTTGCAGTCGAGAAAGTCAGTTGTTGTTCGATTTTGAGTCTTATGGTTGTGAAAATAGAGAGAAAGGTTTGTTATGTGGACGTTAGTAAGATTTCACACTAGTGTGACATTTTAAGATGGTGACAATGAATCTTAAGATTGTGTCATCTTTTCTAAGACAGTTTTAGGCTATTATTGAGAAATTGAATCGGAAATTAACATACAAAAAATCTGTTCTAGTGACCTTTGGGCTTTTAGTGACGTGGTGGCCCAGTAGTAACGGCCCCAACTTACACACGTGTCGTAGGTTCGAACCTAGCAGGCGCTTTACTTTGTGTAAATTATTACATCACAACTGCTCTCAAAACGGTGAAGGAAAACATCGTGAGGAAACCGGCATGTCCTAGAACTAAAAATTCGAAGACATGTGACATCCACCAACCCACACTGGGCCCGCGTGGTGGAAGGCCCATTCCCTCTCACAGAAAAACGGCCAGTTTCCCAACAGTGGGCCTATTGAGCTGATTAAATTATGTACCTTGTCTGTCCACCAAAGAGTTATTCAGTTATTTCAACTGAAATTTCTTAGTAACAACCCGGAGTCTGGCTTCTCAACGTGAAGAAATCCTCGGAGCAATGGTCTCCGTGAAGCCTGTGAAGCTCACAGGAAGCTTCTGTGCTTTTGGGTGGAGCTAAGCTGGCTTTGTTAGTCAGAACCCTCACGCAGAACGGACCTAAGAGAGTCTAAGTGCGGAAAAGAGAGTCTCCAACGATTCTCATCATCATCATCACCGGAGTCTGTATTTCTATATGATTGATGGCAACTCACCCCCTATTACATGGTGTAATTTACACCTCTGCTTACCCCTCAAACAAAACAAAACTTCTTTATTTCAATTAGGCCAGTAAGCGGCACTTTTGAACGTCAATAATTGATTCTACCATCCATTCGGAAAAGTAGCTTGTTATAGAGGAGAACGGACACGAAACTCCACAATTACTCTTTAAAAAAAACGTGTTTTCAATAGTTACTCGTTTATACATATATTAATTCATATAAGTGAGAACGATGCACCCAGACTAACACTACTATACTACGTATAGATATAAAGTATTACAAACACTAACAGGTAAATTTATTCATTTGATAAATAGGAACATGGTACTCACATACTTACAAATATTGCAAACATAGGTAAATTACCTAATTCAACGACAACGGAGCAGTGTGCAAGTCAATTTCTTAAACAAATAAGATAAGAAAAAAATCCTCCTGAATCCTAGGCGGATACAAGCGTTAATGTTATACAGGTATTGCCAATTGGAAAAACCCGTAAGACACACTGACCAACAACCAATATCATTGACTTTTAACCCCTTACATCATTTAAAAAATCGCCACAAGTCTGTTATTCAACCTATTACAAACTAGCCATTTTATCAGTTTCGGTGCAGCTAAACTAGGGCGCTATTTGTATTCTTAATAAGCTTCTGCTAAGTGACCTTAATGGCTTATTTGACCTAGGTGACCTTAGAATCTAGGAAGTTTCTTTTTCGCAGATTTCTAGGCCTTTTTAGGCTTAAGTGTGAAATCCGGTAAGGCAGTCGTGACATAATTATAAATAAAATAAAAATAGCCTTTATTACTTGTTACCTGTTTACCTTCTAGCTTATGATAACTATGCATTACTAACTTAACAAAATTAAATCTTATTTTATCTATCAGCTACCAGGTCAGGTTATCTTTTGACATAGGCCTTCTCTAATTCCCTCCACTTGTTTCGGTCCTTTGCTGTTTTTCTCCACTTCTTTGGCAAACTATCCTCCCACCTCTTTATCTGTATACGTCTTTGTCTCTTTCCATTTCTTGGGAACCATTCTGTTACTTCTTTTGTCCATTTTTTTGTGCTCCACATATGTCCCGTCCGTCTATATTTCAGTAGACTTGTGTCTCTCGTGGCATATAAATACAGCACCCTAGCCAAGTTATAAACTTTTCTTATCAAATTTCTTTCTACAATCGTTAACGCCTTCTATTTGTATGGTCTGACCACGTGGCTTAACGTTCAGATGTGTCATTCCCATACATTGATTCGGTTTCTACTAGCGTTATCGACTGTAGATTGTCAACTTGGCTACAGGCACTGGTATTCAAATGCTGACTGACAATATTGTTGGGAAGGACTGGACAGATGAATGGTTTCTTATTTAGGTACATATTAACCAGATAGTCTTTTACTATTGATAGTCTCGCGCTTGACCACTATCTCACCTGATAGTAAGCGATGATGTGGTCGAAGGTGAAGCACGCTTGCCTAGAAGTAACCTATTCACTCTTGACTTAAAACAACCAGGTTTTAGCTATCAATATAGTTTCTGGTGTTAAAACTGGATATTTTCGAATGCCTCGCCATCTTATTGGTGGTCTTAGTGGTTTCTTGTGCGTTCTTCTCCATAACAAGCGACTTTGCCGAATGCACGGTGGAATTAATTTTTATTACTTGTAAATTTTAATTTTTAATTGTTTGACTTTCAAAAGGGCCGCTTTTTGGCCTATTTGAATAAATATATTTGACTTTGTCTAGTGGTTGAAAGCAGGCTTGCTGAACGTTAGGTTCGATTCCTTTAGGTAAAACTGTCAATGACATTTTATATACGAAATTTCGGAGCAGCAGTTCACGCGACCGCTGTTCTTGTGGTCCTGGGTTAAATTCCTAGACGGGTTTCCTTTACCAATTTCAGTAGTAGGTGGCTTAGGAGTTCTGTTCCCGGTTAATAGCAATTTACTCATCACATTTGACTTAAAAATAACAACAGAAATAACACCGATCGAAAAATACAGGTGTGATTGTTATGTTGTTTAATACCCAACATATCTGCTCATCCCAAAAGGGGCAGGTCATGATATAACTGACCCGAAGAGACACGAAGTTTTACGAATATGTCCGAAAGGAAAGTGCAAGAGTATTGAGGTCAATGCCGATGCGTAGCGTCGGCAAAACAAGCTTTTTTATTGTGTTTTTATTATTTGTTGTATTTTTTTTTTGCTAATATTGATTTTTTATGTGAAAATGAAAGGTAGAGTTGTTAAGTGAATGGAAGAATTTTCCAAGAAGTTGGATTTCGTGTCAGGGTCAAAATAAAGTGCGTTCGGAGAAGAATATTAAACCATTCGAGTAGGATGATAATTATATTAATTTAGTTACGAATTTAAATTGTTTACATTTACTTTTGAATGGCAAATATTCAGTAAAAGGACCACCCATACAAAACAAATATCTGTTATTAACAATACAAAGGGATGTCTGTGCGCTGTAGTGGGAATAAATTTATTAGTACATTGTTAGATTATATTAGTAGAATGGTATATATAACACCACGCCTTCTTCCCCGAAAGATTTGGCAGAGTTTTATATATATAAGATCTAAAATAGAATATGAGATAAGTAATTTTAACCTACTGCTATTATAAACGTGAAAGTGTGTATGAATGGATGGATGGCTGTTTGTTACTCTTTCACGCAAAAACTACTGAACGGATTTTGATGAAACTTTACAGAAATATAGCTTATACATCAGAATAACACATAGGCTATATTTTTTTAAGATATTGGGTGAAGTACTAATAATACGCGGGTGGAGTCGCGGGCGGGAGCTAGTTCACAATAGACCACATTACAAAAAAAAACCCACTTATAGACCATAAAAAATCTATAATGACAGAATTAATCAAGTACATAAATAGAACAAGATGGCACCTAACATCCATAGACAAAATAAAAATCTCGTTAAAAGAACAAAACATAACATGTTAGTTAAAATTTAAAAATAGAAACCATATATTTAGTGTTAATTAAAACTATGCGAAGTAATGAATCTTAATTTGTAATTAACACTTTGGTTCAGGTGTAAATTATAATTATAAGGTAGCTTGTTATTATTTTTAGCTTGAACTTATGTCTAAAGTATGAATTTACATGATTATAGCAATTTGGTGATGTTAAACTTAGAGTAAAAACTGTTGGAAAATTTGAGAAGCCGTATGTTAAGCAACGCTTGCCATTTTTAATCAAAGCAAAAAGACAAGACATACCATGACTTCTTTTTATCCCGAAATATATAAGCAAAGACGCGGGTAATAACTAAGCCATTGCTCCTTGCTTGTTTCCTTAGACGCGCTATTCAATTTCAGCATCATAAATAACAAATCATTTTAAATGCGTTTAACAAATCGAAGATTTACGACTGATTTCCTGTCATATAATTTCGGAATTTGCAATAATAAATTACCTACAACATCTTAAAGATTACATTCTCAGTTGCAAAGTTGTCCAATAGTTTCTTTATAAGATTAACATGATATCATATCTTCGAGAAAGAGGTCAATCGTCGAATCCGACTCGGCTGGGTGGCGTTTGGGAAGTTGCGCGGTATCTTCTCGTCCAATTTACAGCAGTGTCTCAAGACAAAAGTCTATGACCGGTGTGTGTTGCTAGCGATTACTTACAGGACAGAGGCAAAGGGCAATGGAGAGGCTATGCTCGGCGTATCATTGCATGATCGGATCAGAAATGTAGAGATCCGCAAGAAAACCAGGGTTACCGACATAGCCCGAAGAATTGCCAAACTTAAGTGACAGTGGGCAGAGCACATTGCTCGCAGAACCTGGGATGGTCGATGGTGTAGAAAACTTTTCACGGTAGAAGCTATTTCATAAAACTTAAACATTTCGAAAAGCCTACCCATTTTTATGTATGTCAGTCAAATAAAATCGCTTCTTTTTTTTCCAAGAAAAAACCACAAATCGTTAACTTTAAGAACACGTGTTTTGCCCACAAAACAAATATTCAACAGCCTTGGACGAACAAATAAAAGTTTTTTTTTTACGTCACACAAACACACCTACAGTGATTTATACATAATTATTTGAACGTTGAATATTAATTGTTTGATTTGCGAACCGCACTGATTCTGAGAACTATTTGAAGATAAATAAGAGGCAGAAGCCGGATGCTAAACATATATTATTTCTTTGGTATTAGATTTTTTTTTGCTGACCGTTGTTTAATAAGTAGAGGCAATTAGTAATATGACTTCATCAATTTCATGCTTTTTGACTTATTTACGACATAGGTTTTCCCATCGGCTTTGCCTGCGTAATTTTGACAAATATTTCACGAGAACTTACAACAGGGATAAAAAAAAGTATTCTATATATGTGTAGTAATGTGTAGTATTCTATTATGTATGTGTAATCGGTTCAGCCATTGTGGCGTAATTGACATCTTAATACAGGATAGAATTGGATACATTTATACATGAACTAGCTGTCCCACGCGGCTTCGCTTCCGTCAACTGGCTACCTACCTACCTATCTACCCTACCCAGCCTAACCTACATACCCTACCTACATGATTGTTGTGTAACGCAGCGCACGCAACTGAAGCTCTCAAAAAGGAATAATCTTGCCCGTTTTTGCAACATTTTTTATTTATGCTCCGCTCCTATTTGTCGTAGCGTGATGTTATATAGCCTATAACCTTCCTCGATAAATGGACTATCCAACACAAAAATATTTTTTCAATTCCAACCAGTAGGTGACATAGGCTACTTTTTATCCCTGTATTCCCACGGGAACGGGAACTACGTGGGTGAAACCGCGAGGCGTCCGCTAGTTAGATATATAACACTAACTTACTATTTTCTATTACGACTTAACTAATCTAATATATTACATAACTAATCTAATTATTAGGGGTAGGAACCCCTTGTCGGGTATAGGCCTCCTACAGCTTGTTCCATTTATCTCTATCGGCAGCATATATTAACCAGCGTTCTCCAGCAGTACTTACGATGTCCTGTCCAGCGTTTTCTAGGCCTCCCTTGTCGTTTCTCGCCACTGGGTCCTGTCCACCGAGTTGCATCTATTGTCCATCTCTTGTATAGAATAAAAATACAAAATATCTATACTAGCTGCTGTCAAAATAACAAGGGAAAACCCATATAAAACTCTGTAAAGAATTCGACCATTTGTTATCCAAATAGATTTGTATTTTGGACATAGCAACTGGGTTTTTTCTGCTATAAGAATTTAATGATCACGGTAAAATCATACTTTATTTTTCTCTTGACCACTATCTCACCTGTTGTGAATGTTGTGGTCGACGGTGAAGCACGCTTGCCTAGACCTATTCACTCTTGACTTAAAGACCCCCAGGTTGTAGCTTTCGGGAAACAACATGGTGGTTCAATTCAAGCATTCAAATGTTTTGAGTTCCGCTGTGACTGTAACTTCTTTCATCTGGTCTTTTGTTTGTGTATCCGTCTGTCTATCAGTCTCCGTACTCCTTATGTGTCTTAAGTTTAATAGCTTATACTGTCCTTAACATTCAAGATATTGAGGTAGTCAAGATAACATATGCATTTTGGACCTATCACACTAATATCATAAAGGCGTATGTTACTTCTTGTATGTTTGTTACTTCTTCACGCTCAAACGGCTGGACGGAACTGGATGAAATTTGGTACAGAGATAGATTATAGTCTGGAATAGTACATAGGATAGTTTTTATCCCGGGAATATGTTCCCTTTGGATAATTTTCGACTTTCATGCGGGCGAAGCCACTGGCAGAAGATAGTATCTTTTATAGCCGACATAGATAACTCCGTCAAAGCAGTCACTCATAGGTTGGTCTGGGAGAGGCCTCTCATAAAAAAATAGCTTCGAAAAAGAATCAGATTTAAAAAAGCGGTGCCTGACTCGGGCATCAAAACCAAAACCTCATACTCTGCAGTCAATTGCAACCACTAGACCAATGAAAACATGAGATCATTCACATTAACAAACAAAATCAATAAATAATAGTATCACACAACGAATATTAAAGCAGATGAGGTAAATTCCCCCGATTTGTCAGAGGCCAATGCCCACTCAAGGCTTCAATAAATGACGGAAGATTTTGATCAGTCAATTTCTATTTTCGTCATGGATTTTACAATGATTAAGAACTAGTTTTAACTCGAAACTTTTACTCCTACAAAATGTATTATTTTTTTCTGTCCGATACACAATTTTCAGTTGAGTTCGAAATATTTTGCTGTGCCCAACTTCTAAACAAAAATTTGCAGTTTATATTGCCTGAAAAAACGTTCTTAACTCCAAATACTTAATTCAAAAAGCGGCCCTTGTCACAAAAATCAAAGATCTTTCTTTTCGTGGACCACGTTCTGGTTACATCATAATCTGTTGAAAAATTTAATATGTCAACATTTAAGAATTATGATCCTTAAATATTCGCATCCATAACAAATGAAGCATGACAATCATTCATAATTCTCCACGGTCCCTAAATGGCAAGAAGCGTGAAGTCAACAGACAGGATAAAAATACCTTAAAAATAAATGTTTATTCATCCCGAAACGAAATTAAATCGAAAACCATAACTAATTCGCTTAACATGAGAAGATTCCTTACTATATTGTAGTTGGCTTGTATTCCAGTCTAACCAGAATTTTACAGGGAGCGACTGCCTATCTGACCTCCACAAATCAGATACTAGGTAACACTTTAGTTCACGCTGCCCTGTAGTAAGACTCTTTGTCAGACCATCTAACTTATGACTACCCGTAACGACATTCAAAGATCTACAATACCAATTCTATAGACGTGATTGAGAATCCCCAATTCTATAGACATGATTCAGAACCCCCAATTCTAAACTGCTTATAACAGTCGGGATAGGATAGATGGACTCCCTTTTCCGCACTTAGACTCCAATTTGGTCCGTTGTGCGTACAGCCTTCCTCTGTTTAAGAGGGAATATGCTGTAAATCACCACACGGGTCCAGTGCGGTTTGGTGGATGTCACATCTCTTCAAAGTTTTTGTTCTGAGACATGCCGGTTACACGCGATGTTTTGAGAGCAGTGGTGATGAAATAATATACACAACGAAAAGCCTGCCTGGGTTTCAACCCACGTTCAAGTCTCGGCCTTTACCACTGAGCCACCACTGTAATCTTTGACAGCCGGAACCAACGGCTTAACGAGCTTGGCCATTCACAGAGGAGTCTCATCTCATAAATCTATGGTCACCCATCGACAAACCACGTCAATTGTAACATAACCTTGATTGGCCAGTCCGTCTCCCAAGTTTTAAGTTATATAAGACGATTATGAAACTTAATATTCAAGGTCAAAGACGATCCACAGCGGAATTTGCACACAAATATTAAAATTGAATAAATTACATTAAACATTCTGTGTGGTTTATCTCTTAACTTGATTTCCCTTATTGGCACCAAGGTATTTGATTTAGACGCGTCATTGAATCTCGTTTATGTTGTGAACTATTGTGTATTAAAGATATCCGGATTTGAACACGCTGAGTCTAGGTCGAACTCAGGCGGGCGCTTTATTTGTGTAAACTATGTCATCACCACTGATCTAAAACGGTGAAGGAAAACATCGTAGGAAACCAAATGCAAGGCATGTTTTAGAACCAAAAATTCTTAGATATTTGTCATACACCAATACGCACAGGGCCCGCGTGATGGATTAAGGCACATTTCCTCTCTCAGAAAGGGGGCTTATGGGCTGTGTCCCAGCAGTGGGAACATTAAAAAGGCTGATGATGAAGTAAAAAAGCAGAATACTGCAAATAGACTTAGACTTCTTCAAGTTGCACCGAAGTTGCTAACAAAAATGACTAATCTAACCGTGGAGTCACTGATTCAATTGATTAGATTAAGTTTTTTCTTGGTAATTGAGCTATCATTATTATTAGCAATAAGTAGGGTCAAGGCTAGGAGACCAAAAAACCTACCTACCCCACTTATGAAAAAATATGTAAATCAAATATTTTGTACTGCATATTCAATGTGGGATCTAACCTTCCTGATCAAAATTAATGAAAATCGTGATCATATTGTTGTATTAAAAAAAATATTAATATTCTTGAACAATTTCTAAATGTCAAATATTACTTTTTGTGTCTTTATTTGGCATTCTTCTTGTATGCTAATTTTTCTTTATTTTATATAATTGTTATAAGAACAATTAAAATTAACAGATCACTGATATTGAGAACTGCATTATTTTTAAGGAATTCGGTGATTGTTGAAATATTTGCATATGTGTAATTGTTTGCTTGGAATTTGCATTGGTATGCAAAACTTTTTATTTGCATTGACATAACATAATATAATCTTTTAACGAACATTCTTAGAAATGCGTGTTTTTTTTTATATAATACTGTCATCTGAAAAGTCTATGACAAAACGAAAAATAAAATAAAATATATGTTTTCATCATACTGAAGCAAATAACTTAATAATGGCAACAATTAAAAACGCAATAAAATAATAATTAAAATATTTCCACGATAAAAATGAAAATGTTTCTGCTAACGCTACTCAAACCAACCGGTTGATACCTCTCGGGTGTTGCCAAGTTATTTTGTAATATTTAATCAGTACGACAAGTTACATGTGTGATAAACAACATCTTATATCATTTATATACATATATCATCATTTAAGTCAAGAGTGAATAGGTTACTTGTAGGTAAACATTCTACATCATCGACCACATCATCGCCACGGGGTCCCAGCGCTAACAAAGATAATTTGGTTCAAATAAATTACACTAGATGTCGCGATATGCATCAATATGTTATTGAATTGTGTGTAAAATTAACATTTTCTAGAATTGATCATAACAATTGTAGGTTCTGTTTAATCAATTCTCTTAAACACAAAATTAAGGAATATTGGGCTCTCAATTCAAAGATTATTTGAATGGCTCATTTAAAATTGATTCCAATAGATGGCGCTGTCTTAAATTTCTGAGCCATCCACTCGAGTTTTTAAATCGGTTTTGTAACTCATTTTGGTACAGTGAAACTGTAAAAACGTGCAAATAAAAACTATAAAACAAATCATCACTATATTTAAAGAATAAAATAGTCACAAACCGAGAAAACCCTTTTTCTTTACACCAGTTGGCGCCACTGGCGAGAAAGGTACTTAAAATAGCTGTCAAACGTTGTTATTACGCCCACCAAAGTTTGAATTAAAATCATTTCGAATGCCGTAAAAGTGCGAATATAACATCGTGTATGCCGTATTTTGCCGCAGGCCCCTTTCTTCGAAAAAATATTCATAAAACTCTATTAAAGCAGTGGTAAGTAAAGCTCGCAACTATTTTAATCTACCATATTTGGAAATATGCACAAAAATAAAGAAAATGTGTGTGAATAAAGAAAGTTAAAACGGTGAAATTTTACATTTTGAAGAAATGCGGCACTAATACACCAGCGCCCCTAACGGCACATTCAAACGCAATACTGCATCTGGTATGCAGCTGCATTCAGTTATTAATCGAAGTCGACCTCAACATCGTTGGGAAAGGGCTAAGCAGATGTGATTGCAGAGTATCTGAGAGAAATCTAACCATAAAATGACGATTTTATTTACCTTTATAATTGTTTTGACTTAACCTAAATACAGGGTGGCGCAATAGAACGTGCATATTGCATCATTTTTTTTTGCGGGGTAGAAGGGGCGTGGGCGAGAGGAGACCGATATCGTTGGGTAGCGCGGTTCATGAAGTTTTAGTCACTATGAGTCACTTCGACGGGAAGCGTCGCGCATTTTGCGTGCGCGCATTTTACGAAAACTCTCGTTCGTACGTAGTTGTCAGGCGACTATTTTGTTCTGAGTATGGTGTACGGCAAATTAGGGAGGCTCCGAGTGCTAATTTAATTAAAATCTGGATAAAGCGGTTTGAAGAGACTGGATCGACGTTTAAACCACACGCAAAAGGTCGTCCACGCACATCTAGGACCGAAGACAATATTGAGAGTGTTAAGCAGTCGGTACGAGAAGATCCACAAATGTCTACTCGCAAGAGATCGTCTGTCCTAAACATATCGCGACGAAGTTTGCAACGAATTTTAAACTTGGATCTTAAATTGCATCCATACAAGCTGCAATTAACTCAAGACGGAGCTACCAGTCACACATCAAATGACTCCATGGCGGTTGTGAAGCAGATGTTCCCTGGCAAACTGATTTCGAAAAGAGGTGATATCCCATGGCCTCCGCGCAGTCCAGACTTGACGCCTCCTGACTTTTTTTTGTGGGGATACCTCAAACACAAAGTCTACACCAATAATCCGAGAAACATCAGTCAGCTCAAGGAGAATATTCGTGGTGAAATGGCAGCAATCACACCAGCACTACTTAAGAAAGTTTTCGGTAATTTCCGTTTGCGGTTAGAGGAGTGCCAACGTAGAGAGGGTCATCATTTAGATGATGTTATTTTTAAAAAATAAACTTCAGTTATCACTTAATAATTGCTTAGTTTTATTTTAACTATACCTTTTGTATTTATTTTTTAATAATTATTTTAAAAATGCACGTTCTATTGCGCCACCCTATACCTGAGAGGTTTCTCAGAAAATTACATTGCACAAAATGCTAATTTTAGCATTTTCCATACTAATTATGTAATTCAAAATAAGTTATGTCTATTACTTAGGTCTCTATATGATCGTCATTAGTTACTGTCTGACTGTGAAGGAAAACATCGTGAGGAAACCTGGGATCGACTAGATAATGATTTTCATAAAACTCTTAGTAAAACCCGTAACTATTTTTATCTGGAAAATATTCACAACAATAACAAATTAGGAAATAAACTCGTGCTATAAGCCTAAAAACGCTGAAATTTGACATTTTAAAGACCTCACTCTACACCAGCGCCCCTAGCGGCAAATTCAAACGCGATAGCCCTCATTACTGTATCTGATAAGCAACTGCAACCAGTTAGACTCATAGCCGAACTCAACGTAGTTGTATGGAATTGACATGCCCTAGCGAAATGTCACTTTTGACAATCGTTGTCACAATCAAAAATTACTTGCATTTCAACCTTCGCCACTGCTGATTGAATGCAATTTCTTCTAGATCCTCTGGCCTTAATAAAAACTTTTAACAAAAAAATACAACCGACTTCCAAATAAAAACACTACAAAGTGAAAAATAACTTCAATTTCGGAAGTCGGTGTTCCTGTTTTGGGATCTTCGTTTTTTGACACCGACTTCCGAAATTGAAGTTATTTTTCACTTTGTAGTATTTTAATTTGGAAGTCGGTTGTATTTTTTTGTTAAAAGTTTTTATTTTTCACTTTTTAGTTGTGGGTACATAACGGACCAATTCTCAAGTGAAGCCAGAATAGATTAACCCAGAAACATGAAACTTAAACAAAAACGGTGGATTTAGACACCTGCGTACCCCTCTAAAGCGTGCTAGTGTGATGTTATGTTATGAAATGATGTAAACAATAAACAGACATCCGTCATTTATTGAAGAGTTCTGATGTATATCTCCGAAGTTCTTCATCAGATCTTGACCAAATTTAAATGGGACCACATGACAAGCACCAGCTTTCAAACAAAAAAAGAACATCAAAATCGGTTCACCCAGTAACAAGTTCTGAGGTAACACACATAAAAATAAAAAATAAACACTCGAATTGAGAACCTCCTCCTTTTTTGCGAAGTCGGTTAAAAACTCTGGTCTAACTTCTGAATTAAGTATTTAAAGTAGAGAACGTGTACCGTGCTTAAACGCCAATTTTTGACAGATTTTTAAGCTAAAATAGAGTTTGAAAAATATTCTCTTAAATCGGATGATAATCCCACCGCACTATTCCCAAACCACTGCAACTCCTGAAAGCCAGAATCAACAGTGGTGACCACCAGAAAAGTGCCGAGGCAATTAAGCTCGACGAAGTCCCGAAGAATGAATTACTACTTAACGGAGGAGTAGGAAAAAGACATAATTTCCACTACCTTTTATTAGGCACAAAGGTCGTTTACAACTGGGATAAGCCCAGTTGTCTAGTACCACGGATAAAAATTATCAATAATAGTAATGGGTCCTAACATTGTAAGCTGTTATATTTGATTGCAATAATAGGTATGGCAAAAACGCTTGAACGCACCGAATTTTGTCTAATTTCTACAAGGTCCGGAAATTTTATGGTAGTCTGAAATCGCCAACACGCATTGAGCAAGCAATCAATGCTCTTTACCTCTCTGTATGAAAAGAAGCCTTTGCCTAGTAAAGATCGACCAATTTGTTAAAAACTTGATTGTGGCGCCACCGACCCTATTAGACCTTATTGGAATAACTATTCTCGATTGACCACTTGCCCTTTTAACTAGCTTGACAAGATCACTATTTACGATCGGTATCATAACCGAGTCATTATTGAAATAGGAACCGGACTTAATTCATTTTAATTATGGATTTCAATGAAAATGATAAACATTAGATGCGTTTGAAATGTTGAGTGTTTGTAATTTCATGTTAATATTATTCTACGGCCAGTTTGTTTCCTAAGATATGGTTTGTTGAGGATACGCGACATTTGGATTCTGGGTTTAGGAATTCGGAAAGCGTTTTGAAATAACCATCGTCACATGAATTCTGTTTTGTGAAATACAAACGAACCAATGATATACAAATACCTTTCTCTATTATTGAAACCGTATCAAAGTCCCTTGCGTGGTCTAGAAGTTGGTGAAGAAACAAAAATGATGTCGACAGACGTGGAGGGTGAATTTATTCTTAACTATTTAGAGATTTGAAGGGGTAACACCTTTTATTAAAAGACTAACTATGAAAAGCGATGTTTCTGTTTGATACAAATTTTAAATGACCAGTGTAGGCCAAAAGCTTCTTCACATACTACAGACAAGGAACAAACATAGATCACCACGCTTGCTGTCAGCGTGTTGAAGATTTCGCGCCATATTTTATTTTTCACGCCGCAAAACTTTAATAGGCAAAAAGATACATATCTAAATATGTAAATTAAAATACCTAAACCGTAGGCTTTTATAATATTTATTAGTTGTATAGCAATAAATAACCTAATTTTGATTTATTAACGTTTTAAAGAACACCATCTCTAAACCCGACCATTTTTGTAAAAAAAAATAGTGTAATTTTTGACAGCGATTCCTAATTTGAAAAAAGAATTGTCCTGTTACCGTCATTTGTTCTTTTAGATCGTTCAAAATCGGAACTGGTGTTTTTCCAATACACACAAAACGTTTTTGGAATATTTTGAGTGGAATTCCCTGCCGGAGCCTGTGTTTCCTGATAATTGAAGAGGGTCTTCAAGTCAAGAGTGAATAGGTTTCTAATAGGCAAGCGTGTCACATCGTCGATAGACGACCGCGAGTTCGCTTCGGTCTAGTATGACCTAAGTCTGACCAAATTGTGGCGTCAAAAAACGTTCAGTGCGCCCTGTCCTTACTATTTAAGTCAATCATATATGCATATTTCAATGTTATTATTGATACATAAACAAATCACTAATTTATTAATTATTCACAATAAATCACGAAAAACATAAAATATAGTAATCGCCTTGGACTATTGACAAATTAATTTTAATTAAAAAACGAAATTTTGTTAATTTTATGCAATGATGCGTCATTTAAATTCATACATGCATATCATAATGTTAAATAATTAATGTTATTTGAATAATTATTTATTCGGCATTATGTGGCTTGTAAAATGCTAATTACAAATACTGCACTGCATTTCTGAAAACCTAATCAAGTGTCTGACAAATCCTACTTAATATTACAAAGGCAAAAGTTTGTGTGTGTGTGTGTTTGTTACTCTTTCACGCAAAAACTATTGAACGGATCTGGATGAAATTTGGGCCAGAGATCCTACCAATATTACAAAGGCGAAAGTTTTTGAGTGAGGTTGTTTTTGTATGTTTGTTACTTCTTCACGCTCAAACGGCTGGATGGATCTGGTTGAAATTTGGCACAGAGATAGATAACAGTCAAAATTCAATATCACGCCTGTTAGTCCTCAAAAGGTTAGGCAGTAGTGTATAAATAAGTATATATTTACTCTAACATTTCACTAGTCATTTTTAACCACCCGGTTTCTAAATGGAAAATTTGATGTTAAGTACATTACAAACTCTAAAAGCTTGACAATTTCTCATGCTGAAGTAGACTTTGACAAGCGTTCCACGTCGAATTCTCAATTCAGAAACCCGGGTGAGTCCTACTTAGTAGATTGCTAGACTATTGGCACCTGGCTAAATACTGAAAATTGCCATAGAAAAATGTAATAAAAACTTAGGAGCTTACACTCACACAGACACAAAAAAAAGGTTCAAAGATGTGGCAACTCTATTCATCATATTATTTATAATCTATGGTATTTTGTTATCAAACACAATCTTGAAAGAATTCGACATCTAACCTTGTTTGTCATATCGAATATTAACAAACATACGAGAATTGATTGGTTTAAAATGCCACACGCTTGCAAAAAATATTTACAGATTTCATAATTATAGTTCTCAATGTTAGTAGGTTTTGTCTACAACTTCGTTCGTGGTATTGGCATTTTGGCTTAATCAAACTTAAAGAATTTGTTCATATTGAAAAGGTACTTTTAAATTGAAAAACACAAAATAAATAAGCTAGTTGCCCATTCAAAAGTGTAGCTCTCTATGGAGAAAAACGACCAGGAAACTCTATGGACACTTTAATACCTAAATTTTAAAAAAACTACACCTTCACAACACAAAGTTCAAGACTCCATTTAAAATATATAAGGGTTGCCTTCAAGAAAAAAATATGCCTATGCAGTACTTTCGGCAATTACTTACTACAAACAAACTAACAATTTGTATGGATTCATAATATACAAGCTTTTGCCTGCGACTTCTTCTGTTAGTACCGCCGCCACCTTACTTGAAAATTTATTGGTTCAGTATAAAAACTTCCACCACACTTTCCACCCCCTTAACGATGATTTCCGGGATAAATACTACCCTAAATCCTTCCTCGGGTCTCAAACTATCTCTATATCAAATCTTATCTAAATCGATTCAGTAGTTTAAGCGTAAATATTTTATACCTTCGCATTTATAATATTTCTAGCTTACGCCTGCGGCTCCGCTTGCATTTTATTAGTACTTCTATCTTAATAATTTACAGCCGATGTATTATTCTGATGTATAAGCTATAATACTGTGAAGTTTCATAAAAATCCGCTCAGTAGTTTTTGCGTGCAAGAGTAACAAAGATCTGTCCATCCATCTCACAAACATTCACGTTTAATAAAGTATTAGGATATATTATGTTATATATATATATACATATATAAGTAGGATGTTCAGAGGCTTTGATTTCATAACTCGATTGTGTTATTTCTATTATAATATCTATAGTTTGTATGTTAATCTGTTCATAATTTATTTATTTAGAACATTTGGAGCTGTTATGTTAAATTGTGGAACATTTTAAGAATTTGCCATTTTGTCTTTGAGGTTATTGGACCGGATTTGCGAAACTACTGGTCGAGTTTTGATAGAGCTTTTTTAAAAAAAGTTTGGCATAGGAATTTAGTATTGTGGTAACTGTTTATAGATAAATGAAAATTTATCACACTATTGGATTAAGAGTTCCTCTTGGGTATATATATTAGTCATTAGTGTAGGTAGGGATAACCCGAATTAAACAATACTTATTAAATCAACACTTTTTGACCATCAAAAGTTTCTTACATAAGGCAATCCCCCAATACGGCCCACCCTTCGACATTTCCTAGTATTTTTCAATGGTAAGAAGTAGTGGCACAACAAACAATTCATCATCATCCAACAGTCCACTGCTGGACATAAGCCCCTCCACGCCATTTACATTGATTTAATAATGGCCTAATTGAATAAAGAAATTTTGATTTGATTTGATTTGATTTTCGGCAACTCTCACCCAGCTGTTACTAGCCACCCTACGAAGATCGTCACTCCACCGAGCCTGAGGGCGTTCTACCTTACCAGTTCGCGGTCTCCAATCAAGAACGCATCACCCCTCGTTATCATCTCCTCCTTTCTCTCGATACTTTATCCCGAATGATGTGGGTACGGCCCAAACATGTTTTTGACCAGCAAAATATTTAATATCATTATCTCTTCTTTCCAGCTCATCTCCTTGGCAGCGTTATGCACAGCATGAACGTCTCGCTGCTCAACCCTGGCGAATGCCAGTCCAAGATCACGCAGGACTACCCTCATCTTCTGGAACACTACGACCAGGACAGTTGCGTCTGTGGACAGCCTACCAACCCAGCTAACAACATTTGCAAGGTAAGGAATCCCGACATAGCCCGAAGAATTTCGAAACCTTAATGGCAACTTGCAGAGCACATTGCTCGCAGAACGGATGGTCGATGGGGCCGAAAGACCTGGCTAAGGTTGCGGGAATCCGCTGGATGAGAGACGCACGGGATCGGTCAATGTGGCGTCACTTGGGAAAGGCAAATGTCCAGTAGTGGACGTCTTTTTGAATGGTGATGGTGAAGGAATCCTGAAAGTACATTCTTACCTCCACGTGCCTTGATAGTAACATATTGAGCTCACCATCAATTAAGAGGTTATTCGTATCATTACATGTGTCACACTCACTGGTAATAAAAGTCTTCCTCTCAGGATATAAACACATAAGAACCTCAAACTCGTTACTATAGACCACCAGAATAATAGATATTGTCAAATAAAATGTCTTTAACAGATTTCGTGGAGTAAAAAGCTCTGTGATTAACGTAAATATGAAAGTTAAAAACACAAGTCGTTAAACTAAATCAAGCGGGACTAGAAACCGGCCGAACTGGAATAGACTATTCCGGCTTTGTTTTCATCATGAAGTACAGAATCCAGTTGACTTCCTATATAAAAGGCTACACTAAAGAGCCTTGGAATATCTTAACATGTAAACCAGCTTGCCTTAATTGGCTGAATGGAGTACCATTTTCCCATCATTCCAACCTTTGCCTGAATTTGTAATAACATCTCTATTCTCTTTTCAGGTCGACATCGGAAGCGCCCTCGCTTGCACAACAGACAGCAACCACTTCGTTCTTAGAGGAATCTACTCCTGGGACTCTGGTAAGCAAATGCTACTTTCTTCTATACGTTAGTACTTGAAAATACAGGAGAAAATACCTTGATAGTGGCGAAATTCTGAAATAAACAGGAAAATAGTAGAGCCTTTTTTTGAGGTACCTCTGACAAGGAAGTTGTACCACCATAAATTAAAAAATTGTCGCTAAGCATAACTTGCTGAAGTTAAAAAAAAAGATAGAACCATCTTTATGGAAAGAGTAGATTGAGTAAATATAAATGTATTTTTACAAGGATACCCCATGTAAAAATAGTTCGTTACAAGTCCGAAAAAAAGCCTTTTAAATTTGCCATGACCTCCTCATATACCTCCTTACTTGTGCAGAAGTAACCTTGTCAATTTCTCCCACAGGCTGCCAAACCGGAAACCAGCTCGCCTCATTCTTCAAATTCGATCTCGAATGGTACGAATGGGCCATCGGACTAGTCGAGAGCGTGAGGTTCTCCCAGTTCACCACCACTAAGATTACCAAGAACAAGATCATCAGCCAGGGAACCTTCGGCAGTGGCATCAAGGGATCCTATGGAGTCGGTGTCAAGGGCACTCAAGGAGGTGGCGTTAAAGGATCAGTCTCTTCAGGAGCTACGGCCATCTCAGGATCTGGAGTAGGAGTTATCAAAGGTTTTGGCGTTCAAGGACAACAAGGACAGTACCAATTTGGTTCAGGATCGACTGGATCGACAGGATCAGGCGTCATTTCTGGGTCAGGAAATTTGGGTATTAAAGGATTCGGAATCCAAGGCCAGAGCCAGTCTGGGGAGTACAGCCAGTTCGGCACTGGATCTACTAAGTTCTCCGAATCTGGGGAATTTGGAACTGGAATCAAGGGGCCTATACAGAAGACTTTCAGTGCGACTTACTCCGAAAAGAAGTTCTTCCAGTCTGAACCTAAGATTGTAACATACACAACGAAACCCGAAATTGTCACGTTCACGACCAAACCCGAGTATTTCACATACACTACTAAGCCGAAATACGTAACTTACACCACGAAACCCGAGATCGTAACTTACACTACCAAACCTGAAATAATAACTTACACTACCAAACCTGAAATTGTAACTTTTACCACTAAACCTGAAATTATTACTTATACCACTAAGCCTCAAATTGTCAGGTACGACTACCAGACTTCTGGAAGTCAGACAAACCAACAGGTTGTAGCCCCAGGGGTTTCTTTTAACCCCTCATTCTCAGAAGTTGTAGGAGCAAAACACACACACGACGGCAACTGCAAATGCCTTGAAGGAAAGAAATAAACGATTAATTTTTTTTACTAAAAAAAGATAAAGATAAAATTGGTAACAAAAGTTATGGAGAACAAGTGCCATAAAATTATTATTCGCAACTTTTTTTTTACAATTAATTATGTTTTTTTTTTACATTTTGAAACAGTACAAAAAATACTCCAGTTCCTACGAATAAGAGAAGTTACCATTTTTCTGGTCATTAAAATTTGAGTTTTTTTTTTTCGGAAACTGCGAGCGAAATAATTCTGATTCCTCTTTTTTATTTATAAATATTAAAGTTCTGTAAATAGGTAGGATATAATAATTTTCACGAGAACCTAGTATTTTTCACGAAAATATTTATCGTTTATTTTTATTCCCCGACATTCTTTTTGTTTTACTTTTATATTAAAAGGGCTTTAAATTTTTAAACTTTTAATTTAAAAACTGCCAATTTTTTAATCCTTAAAAGTATTAATGTTTATTCACCCCGCCCCCTGCTTTGTATGTTTTTAATACATTGTATTTTATAACTAAGTATAGCAGAATAAATATATGTAATGTTTTTTAAGAAAAAATTGTCAAGAATTAGAAATTTGACCATATTGGATGATCCTTTATGGCCAAGATGGTCGACTATCTAATACAATTGGTATTTAGTCGTAAAAATCGAAACTCGCTGATTTGAATCTTGGAAAGATAAAAAAGATATATTTGAAAAGTTAAAAATCATTTACAAAAAATAAAACCATGTTTTATTTTAAGATTGAAACCAGCGAGAATCCGTAAAATAAAATAAGTACTTTTTTATATAAAGAAAAATATTCACAATAAGTATTTAGTCAACATACGTATATTATGTATTGATATAAAACCGTTTCTTTCTAATTATTGTCTACAAATTAAGATTAAAATAATTGAAATAAATGGAATTTACAAATAATATTTTATGCATTTTGATTTATTAATTTATTTACCCTTTTCTACCGTTCCAAATAATTGTTTCTGCTTTAGATACAGTGTGTAAAACTTTTTTGCAAAAAAATACAAACGACTTCCAAATAAAAACACTACAAAGTGAAAAAAAACTTCAATTTTGGAAGTCGGTGTTCCTGTTTCCGTTTCTTCGTTTTTTGGCACCGACCGATTTGAAGTAGTTTTTCACTTTGTAGTGTTTTTATTTGGAAGTTGGCTGTATTTTTTTGTAAAATTGTTTTTATTTTCACTTTTTAGTGGTACATAATGGACAAGTTCTATAGTAAGTTACCTATAATGCCCACAGTGATGCCAGAATAGATTACACGAATAACGTGTAACTTGAAGATAACCGGTGGAATGAGAATGTACCAGGGTGAACGGTACACATCTGCGTACCCGTTTAGAGCGTACTGGCGTGATGGTATGTTACGAAATGGTGTAAACAATAAACAGACATGCGATTGCAGCAACCCCGAGCGATTTGCCGTCTTTTATTGAAGAGTTCTGTTGTATATCGCCGAAGTTCTTCATCAGATCTTTACCAACCTTATTCGAACAAAAAAGTTTTTTTTTAATCCGTATATATTTGACGGAGTTATAACATACATAAAATCAAATCTGCCCAGCCTTTTTCCAAATAATTATTGGGATCGGCTACCAGTCTAACCGGATTCAGCTGAGTACCAGTGTTTTACACGGAGCGACTGCCTGTCTGACCTCCACAGCCGAGTAACTGGGTAACACGGTACCCCTTGGCTAGACTGGTGTCAGATCTCAAGCTTCTGACTACCCGTAACGACTGTCAAAGATCTTCAAATGACTATACTGACAATACTCCTCATCTGCGGTCCTACCGCAGCCGGCATTAGACAGTAGGAACCCGGTCCAGGCCGCAGAAGGTAGGGAGCGGTGCATTGCAATACTACTTCTCTCCGGCCGTGGCCTGCAACCTTCAGCCGCGATGCCTCCCATGCGACATCGCAACCTACTTGTTGGCCGCGACGTCGTCGGCTTATCGGCAACGGCTGACGTTTCACCATGGGTGACCAAGCCGAGGCGGGGGACCTCTGCAAGGCGGGAACCCACCGAGACAGTAGAGATAGTAGGTATACCTTATAACATCATCAGACTCGAAAAGCACTTTAAGCCAATGCTCCCGGCTGTCATTTGAAGATCTTTGACAGTCTGTACGAATAGTCAGAAGATAGATCGAACACCTAGTCTTGCCCAGGGATATTGTGTTACGCAGTTACTGGTTTGTGGAGGTCTATCGCACCACGTAGATTACTAACATAGGGGCAAAAAAAAAACCTACTGTTTTTTTTTAGTTCCCTTCGTAAGCAGTCGGGTTTTCGTTTTATTTTTTATTCGTTAGGTTGTAACTTTTTGATTAAAATTTGTTTTTCGAATTACTTTTAAATATTTTTGAAATCACATCTTAAAACCCGTTATTTACATACCCCAATCGATGGGCTTCGAAGAAAAGAAAATGGCAATTATGAAAAATATGGCGCACAAAAGCCGCCAACTAAAAAAAAACTTGTTTTAATATAGCCAGTGATACTCGCAAGATTAAATTGAAACGATTGACGTAAGAATCATTAAAATCGGCCTACGCGTTTGGTTTCTATGACGCCACATAGGAACAAACATACATAAGTAAATTATTTTTAGGGTTCTCTACCTCGAGAGGCAAAAACGGAACCCTTACATACTTTGTTGTCCGTCCGTCTGTCTGTCAAGACCCTTTTTCTCAGCAACACGTGAAGTATCAAGCTGTAAATTTATATCAAATACTCAGGTCTGCTGTCCCTTAAAGCTGTGACTTTTAAGCCAACGCAATCAAAAGATACAGCCGTTTATGCCGCAAATTTTCGACACTCGCAAGGGAATCAAAACCTACAGGATACTCGTCCCGTGAACTCAGAATCTTGAAATTTGGTACAAAGCAACGTCTTATAGCACAGATAAAGGAAAAATTGCGAAAACCGTAAATTTTTAGTTACATCATATAATATAAGTATATTTTTTTAATAATTTTAAACTTACAACCCCTTTCCTCATGAACGCATAGAGGTATTAAATTGAAATTTATTTCAAATACTCAGGTCTATAATACGTTCAAAGTGAGGTTTGTACGGAACCCTCGGTGCGCGATTCCGACTCGCACTTAGCCGGTCTTTTTTTTGTTCACTACGCTTTACATACATAGATAGACTGATAAACACATTACCCTCCGTCGGAAATCGGGTAAAAAGATTCGGCAGATTAATTCATGATCTTTTAGCCTACATTTGGGTGTATAGCTTACATCTGGCTATAACGGGTTTAACTGTTCCACTTCTAGGCACATGCCTTTTCAGGGATGGAAAATAAAAAAAATAAAAATAAGTTAGAATAAGTTTTAATAAAGGGTCCCGAAATCGCGAGAAAAAGCAGCTGTGCCCTAAAATTTTGACGATTTTATCAGAACAGTTGCATTTTTATCATATTTCAGAAATTATGCTATCGTAAAAGTTATTCATATAGTCTTTTTATAATTTAGGGATATGTGTTGAAAGTAAGAAGACGAATAACGATCTCTATGTTTTATTATAAAAGCGCTGCTTATATACATTACAAACTCATCAATATCAAATATAATAGGGTATGCAAATAAACTTAAGACTAACACAATCTCGGTAATGTCGGTAGGATGTGCCGCGCTCCCTTCGATGTCCGAGCGCGATGATACAGCCGGCCGATCGACATTCCTTTCACCTTGGCTAGCTAGTATGCGCGGGCGCACGGTGGCGAGCGGTTGTGTGCGCCTCTAATTTGTATGTTTATACATTTACGTAACGTAAGTATGAGCTGCTACATCATTCCCTCGCTAGTGAAACGTACACAAGGCTTCGATGTCCTGCCTGTTTT
Source organism: Orthosia cruda (assembly GCA_964057195.1). Lineage (NCBI taxonomy): Eukaryota > Metazoa > Arthropoda > Insecta > Lepidoptera > Noctuidae > Orthosia > Orthosia cruda. The sequence goes on along the minus strand of OZ059852.1, from coordinate 2,599,050 downwards.
CGTGACGTATGCGTACGTATCTGTGACTGGCTTTTCTGGCTCTGTGTTAATCCGGAAAGCTGGCTTTAGTCTATCAACAGTGATGTTGCTGCTTCTTTTGCCTAACTGGATAGTGAAGTATTTGTCATTACGACTTATCACTTCGTACGGGCCATTGTAGGTTGGCGTCAGAGGCTTGCTTGATGCGTCATTGCGTAGATAAACATGCGAGCATTTATATAGGTCGTCGTGAATAAATGTCGCTCGGGATTGGTTTGATTTCCGTTGCGCCTGAGCCTTCTTTAACGCTCCATTTAACTTATCCATGATGTTTGAAACCGTGTCGCGATGTCTTGTTGATTCTTCATAAAATTCGCCGGGTAATCGCAGCGTTTGGCCATACAGTAGTTCAGCAGTACTTGCACCAATATCCTCTTTTATCGAGGCACGCAGTCCCAGCAGCACCGTAGATAGCTCACGTGACCATGTTGATGATTCGAGTCTTGCAGTGAGTGACGTCTTGAGTGAGCGATGCCATCGTTCTATCACGCCGTTACACTGCGGATGGTAGGCAGTGGTGCGGGTGCGATGGATTCCCATGCGTTGCATTAATTTGTTGAATAGGTCTGATTCAAATTGCCTCCCTTGGTCGGTGGTTATTGTAACTGGGCAACCGAATCTTGCGATCCAACCGTCATACAATGCGTTAGCAACCCTTTCTGCGGTTATGTCTTCCAGTGGACAGGCTTCAGGCCATTTGGTAGCCCTATCTATCATGGTCAATAAATATCGATAACCGTCAGAGATGGGTAACGGACCAACGATATCAATATGCACGTGCTCGAGTCTGTTTGCTTGTTGAAAACTCGCAATAGGTGTCTTCGTGTGTTGTTGCACCTTCGCGCGCTGGCACGCGTCGCACGCTCGGGTCCATTCATTTACGTCGCTATTCATGGAGGGCCACCAGTAGCGGGCAGTGACTAACTTCCTTGTCGCCCTTATGCCGGTGACTAAGGTCGTGAATTGCTTGGAATGCAACTTTTCGAAAATCTGAAGGTAGATATGGACGAGCAGTGTTTGATGACATTTCGCAGGTAACTTTGGTGGTTGATTTAGGAATGATGATTTCCTGGAATTGGTATTTTGCTTTGTTTGCTAGGGTTTTCAATTCTTTATCTTTGGATTGTTTTCTTGCCAGCTCGTCGTAGTCGATTGGTGTTGGACAGGATATGGTTTCTATTCGAGAGAGTGCGTCTGCGACTTGGTTGTCCCTGCCGGTGATGTGTTGAATATTTGACGTGTAGTGTCCTATATATTCAAGGTATCTTGTTCTACGTGGTGTTTCGTTGTTGCCGGTGGCCGTCAGTGCATGAATCAATGGCTTGTGGTCCGTGTAAATGATTAGTTCGCGGCCCTCAAATATGCGCCGGAAATGTCGTATTGCCATATATATAGACAACAGTTCTCGGTCGTACGTACTGTATTTTTGTTGTGCCTCGCTGAATTTCTTGGAGAAAAATCCTAGCGGTCTCCATGTCCCCCGAATTTTCTGTTGAATGACTGCACCAGCACAGGTGTTCGACGCGTCTGTCATGATAGCGAATGGATCGTTCTGAGATGGGTAGGAGATGAGAACTGCATCTTCAATATCTTGCTTACACTTTTTGAAAGCTAGTTTTGCCGCTTCGCTCCACTGGATCTTTGTTTTGTCGTTTTTTTTGGCGTTATGAAAATATTTACTCAATTCCTTTTGGTGTTCGGCTGCGTGTGGAATGTTCGAACGGTAAAAGTTTAACATTCCGACAAAACGACGTAGGTCTTGAACGGTTGTTGGTAGTGGGTATGATTTGATGGTCTTTATCTTCTCTTCTGTAGGATGAATGCCTTCTGAGCTTATTGAGTGGCCCAGGAAATCGAGTTTGGTCTGGCCGAAGGAACACTTGGCGACGTTGATTTGCAAACCGTTGGCATTGAGTCGCTGGAACACTTCCTCGAGATTTCTTCTGTGTTCCTCTTCGTTTTCAGACGCCACCAAAATATCGTCGACAAATGGGAAAACTGGCAATCCTCGTAGCACGTTGTCAATATGGCGCTGGAATGTTTGGCCGGCATTTCTTAATCCGAAACACATCCTCGTAAACTCGTACAGACCAAACGGTGTTATAACGGCTGTTTTTTTTACATCTACCTCTCGGTTCCTTATCTGATAATATGCCTTTTTGAGATCGATTTTTGAGAAAATCTTCTTGCCTTGCATATTGTAGGTGAAGTCATGCAGACGTGGAATTGGATAGCGGTCTGGTGTGGTTACCGCGTTGAGTCTACGGTAGTCGCCGCATAGCCTGTATTTGCCGTCTTTCTTCAGCACCATGTGTAGAGGACTTGCCCATGGACTGTTAGACGGTCGACAGATGCCTTGGTCCATCATTAATTGTATTTCTTCCTTGGCGGCGTTATATTTGTGTGGCGAGAGAGGGCGAGCTTTTGCGTACATTGGTGGGCCGGTAGTCTCGATGTAATGTTCGACTTCGCTGTTGCTCAATTGTCACGAACTGGGTCTTGTGATATCAGGGTACTTGGCTAGTAGGTCGTGATATGGAAGTTTATCGTCGATGGTGCGTATGCTTCCTTCCGATGCAGATAACAGGGACCCAGATGTCGATAAGTTTGTCTTTTGGTCCACCAGTCGCCGTCCGTGCAGGTCCACCATTAATGCGTAGTGATGTAAAAAATCGGCGCCTATGATCGGCCTACTGACTGTTGCGATCACAAATTGCCATTTGTACTGTCGCCTTAATCCGATATTCAATACGACGGTTTTTTCTCCAAATGTAGGTATTTGCGTTCCATTTGCTACGTAAAGGTAGTTGCTTGGATTCCGATTCTTTTTTTCGTTCGCACTTGCGGGTAGAACCGAAACATTTGCGCCTGTGTCGACGAGGTACTGTTGGCCGGTCGTTACATCTCTTATGAAAAGGCGGTATGTTGATAATTTTTCGACTTCTGCCACCGCCATAGCTTCGGTCTTTTTTAGTTTTCCGGTTGCGTATTTTTCTTGTAATTACAAGGACTCCTACACCGGTAAGCTTCTTTGCCGAATTTTCGGTGAAAATAGCACGACCCACTCCTTCGATCACGGGATTTTGAACGTGATCGGCTTCTATAGCGTTGGGGTCGCTGACGGTAATTATACTCCCGATCCATTTTTAACGCAGCTACCTCCTGGGTCAGGGTTTCAATCATGCTGATTATGTTCTGTTCTGACGATGTTTGCTGTTGTGCTGTTGAAGGTTGACTGTGGCAGGAACAAACGGAGTTTACCTCCTTCATTTGCTCATGCATCTTGTCTGCCATGGCGGCAAGCGAGTCCAATTTTAACTCGTCGCTTACGGCTAGTACCGCGCGGGTCGCGGCAGGCAGGTGTCCGATCCATAGCATGCGTAGCGTAGCATCTGGTATTTTGTCTCGCGCCAGGTCTTGCATTCGGCGCAGTAGTTGTGATGGCCGTTGATCGCCGAGCTCCATTTCGTTGAGCAACTTCTGCAATTGCTTCTCTTCAGATTCTTCGTAGACGGACACCAGCCTCTTCTTGACTCCTTCATATCTTCCTGTGTTCGGAGCGGCCATGATGATGTCGCTAATTTGCTCCACCTCTGGCTTGGTGAGATTTGCTACTACCAGTCCAAATTTCCCTTCTTCTCCGAGCTTCTGGTTGGCGATCATGACTTCGAACTGGGCAAACCAAAGACGAGGTTTGTCACGCCAGAACTGTGGAATGCGCGACTTGATACTGATCATTTCGATCGCTTCTTCGCTGGTCATTTTGAACGCGGGGTCACCACTTTAGGGATATGTGTTGAAAGTAAGAAGACGAATAACGATCTATATGTTTTATTATAAAAGCGCTGCTTATATACATTACAAACTCATCAATATCAAATATAATAGGGTATGCAAATAAACTTAAGACTAACGCAATCTCGGTAATGTCGGTAGGATGTGCCGCGCTCCCTTCGATGTCCGAGCGCGATGATACAGCCGGCCGATCGACATTCCTTTCACCTTGGCTAGCTAGTATGCGCGGGCGCACGGTGGCGACTTGTGTGCGCCTCTAATTTGTATGTTTATACATTTACGTAACGTAAGTATGAGCTGCTACAATAATAAGCAAAATCCATAAGGTAGATCATAACGTCATTGGAGAAGCCGGAAGATGGACGCCCTAGCTAGAAGAAGATACACATATCTTACAAATATTAATTTCTAAAAATGCGTCAATAATATTAACAGCCGGCGACAGAACTAAAAAAATACAAAAATCCCAACTGCAACTAAAAGACGTAAACAAGAAGACAATCATGCTGTGCAGTCGGTGGATAAATATTCGCGAGCTGGCTGAACAAAATCAGATAGATGTATCCTCCGACTGCACGGCATGATTAACTTTTTTTATTTATAACTTTTTGGTTAACATTTTTTTTTCTGATTAGGCAGGTAGGTACATTAGACATATAAGTGTTATATATTTTTGAAATGCGTCTTAAAACTCTTTATTTTTATACCCCACACATTGGGATTGGAAGAAAACAAAATTGGGCCCCTACATTATGGCGCCCAAAATCCGCCATTTTAATTCGAATGGTTGACGTAAGAATCAGCAAAATCGGCGAACGTGTTTAGTCTCTGGAACGCCACATGGGAACAAACATACATACATAGATTGGAACACACATTACCCTCCTTCGGCAGTCGGGTAAAAGTTCTGTACTTTCTGCCTAGCACCTAGAAAACGTAAGTTTATTCATAAATAAATAAATAAAGACAGAACTACTAACGCCATCTATGTTGTTAAACCGGTACTAAAATATCTACCAACTGATAGCGCCATCTAGCGGTGAGTAGCAGTACTATTAAAAGATTTGCATTGCCATCTGTTGAATTGTAGTCTCGATTAAATATTTTTGCAATTAATGAAGACAGATGGCAGTCCTGTACCTTGTTTTGTGAAAGACCTAAAATTGTTTAAATTCTTTATTCTTATCTGTTTTTTTTATTTAATACAATAAAACTAAAGATTATTTCAGCAATTTATTATTTCAAGAATTCCGTATTACAATTCCTTCGTGAAACCGAAAACTTCCGTCACATTATCTTTCATTTTCCAAATAATCAAATTGACTTTTCGTACAACATAAACACCGTAATATTTTATTAAAAATAAAACCAAAAAAATGGCAACAAATAAGAAATATTTATCTTCATTTAAAAAGTCGCATATTATGCACGATGAAAACGTTGTGGTCATCGAAGATTCTTCTTCTGATAGCAGTGAACATGGAACGATTTGTTATGGAATGGTCCCTCAAGAACATGCTAGGCCACGGCTTAAAGCACAGAAGAGTAGCTTGATCAGTCGAATGACCTTCGTTGATACCCCAGATGCCTTGTCTAATACGTCTTTATCGTCTTCTATTACAAGGTATGATACTCTAACTTTACCCCCAAAGTGGTCCTCCTGGACCTCAAAGGGTCTACGCAGACCTACGGGATAGACTAAAGACGATAGAACCCCAACTATATATTATATAGGTAGGTATTAGGGTCGGCTGCCAGTCCTACGGGTCTATTGACAAATGGTTTTCATTAAAGCAGGCCATTAGCAATCAACGCCTGATAGTGCTAAAATTTTAGAGCTCGCATCCCCATTCTACGTTCTCTTCGTTCTTAAGCTTTCTGTATGAATTATCAAGAGGAAACCTAATCTATTAGTAACCATTTCAAATTACCCTTGATTGAACAGTGCTTTGCGTCCTTGAGAAAATTTATTATTTACGCTTATAATGGTATTGCCATGTACGTACTGTAAAAGCCCAAACTACGGTAATTTCAACATTTACCAGTCCATGAGGTAAATACTTATATTTAAGTACCATGTGATTGCTGGTAAAAGCCCGAAATTAGCGATTATCTTAGATAATTTCGGACTTTTACCAGTAAGTTTTACCTGTAAATCCTAAGTTTTATCATAGATTGGGCTTTTACAGTAACATAAGTGCCATAGTCTAAAGCCGCCTCCACACGCTTGGCGAACAATGGCAAACTGGAAACAACAAACACGAACGTGTGGATGGGCGTTTGTTTGTGTTCGCCCGTGTTCAGCATCGGTGTCGGTTTTCATGCACAAATCAAAGAGTGTTCGACAAACGTGTTTGCGATGTATCCAGACGCTTGTTCAGTTCAGTAGTACGCGCGAGCTTGCGGGCGGCGGACGGAGTTAATAGTGGTGGTCAAATTTACGAATCGTGACATTTTGTCATATCCTAAGCTAAATTGTAAGGGAAAATGAGGAGTTTAACCCGAAACTAATCGCTGCCACAACAAGCTCGTCGTCTGACATGTTTGTCAATCTGGAATAAACAAGCACGTTCGCCAAGCATGTGGATGCCGTGTTTGTGTTGGGTGATTGTGGATAGTGTTCGGCACGTGTTTGCTGTTCGCCACTGTTTGTGGCAAACAGCAAGCGTGTGGAGGCGGCTTTAGATTCAGCTTAGTTTAACTTGTCTATACTTTATTTTACAAATATTGTTTTTTCAGATTTCGAGGCGATTTTGACACTTTTAAATGTAAGATGAGAGTCTTTGGCGAAACACTACAGTTATGTCGATGTATCGCAGACGACTTTAGAGCGAAGCTGGAAAAAATGGAGAAAAGATTGGATAATTTGGAAAGGAGACAGAAAATGTTCAAAGTACGTATCTATAACCGTTAAGGGCGTTTTGAGTATCACGCGGATTTGCTCACGCACTTGGAGTACTAAATGCCTACTACGCATGCGGGGCACAAAATGGTACTACGCATGCGGTGCCAAATGCGTGAGCAAATCTGCGTAATACCACAGATAATATAATACTGGCACACAGATGCCTCATCCCACACCAAGAAACCGTGCCGACGTAACTAGCGTTTTTCGTCTGATTAAACCGATCACTTTTTGTACAAGGTTCGCGTTCCGTTCCATGGCGATAGATAGATGGTGTTAGCAGCGACTTGCAAGTAAAAGGATTTACTCGGTGCATGTATATTTTTACTTTAAATACAGTGAAGATTTGTTTTATTGTATTTTATTGCACGTTTTTACAGTTTCATTGCACCAAAATGTGTTACAATAAAAATTTAAACAATCGAGTGGAACGCCATGGCAACCTTGGGCGTCCATATAGACACTAATCTCTCTTTGGTGGTTCATATCGCTGATGTGAGTAGGAGGGTCTTCTACTCTTTTCAGTCGCTTAAACGTCTCCAAAAATTCTTACCGTTTCACACTAAGGTCCCTCTTGCTCAATATCTCCTTCTACCGCTCATAGACTATGCGGATGTCTGTTTTCTAGATGCAACGGAGGTATTCCTAAACAAACTCGAACGACTGCTGAACTTTTGCATCCGTTTTATTTTTGGCCTCTGAAAGTACGACCATGTGTCAGAGTTTCGGACCAAATACGTGGATGTCACTACACTCGAAGTTGTAGACGATTATGTCTACCTGGGACAAATGGTCCAGTTGGGTAGGTCCAACTTCGAGAAAGAGGTCAACCGTCGAATCTGACTTGGCTGCGCGGCGTTCGGGAAGTTGCGTGGTATCTTCTCGTCCAATTTACCGCAGTGTCTCAAGACAAAAGTCTATGACCAGTGTGTGTTGCCAGTGATCACTTATGGGACCGAGATGTGGTCGCTCACAATGGGCCTTATCAGAAAGCTTAAAGTCACCCAAAGGGCAATGAAGAGGGCTATGCTTTAGGCATATCCTTGCGTGATCACGTCAGAAATGATGATATCCGCAGGAGAACCAAAGTTACCGACATAGCCCGAAGAATTGCCAAACTTAAGTGGCAGCGGGCAGGGCACATTGCTCGCAGAACGGATGGCTGATGGGGCCGAAAAGTTCTGGAATGGCAACCGCAAACCGAAAGACGATACGTTGGAAGGCCTCCCACTAGGCGGACCGATGACCTGGTTTAGGTTGCGGGAAGGCGCTGGATGCGAGACGCACGGTATCAGTCAATGTGGCGACGCCTGGGGGAGGCCTATGTCCAGCAGTGGACACTTTTCGGCTGAAATGATGATGATGATGTGGATGTCTCTATTCTCAATATCAGATAGCAGCTTTTGTGTTCTAAAGTTTAATTAGATCGCCGGTAGAACCAAAAGTTGGTTACATTCGTATTGTAGTATTAAATCTTATTCAAATAAATAGTTTTAGAAATTGGTAGGTAGAGTAGGGTAGGTGGGTAGGTAGGTAGGTCGGTAAGGTGGGTGGGTATGTAGGTAGGAAGGGTAGGGTATGTGGGATAGGGTAGGTATGAAGGGTAGGGTAGGTAGTTGAGCATCACCCATGCGGCTGTATCTGCCAGCCAGCTGTTTTAAAACCATAGGGCAACGATATATTTAACCATGAGCCCCACAGATTATGAAGTAATTTATCTATGATAACTTATATTCAACCAGCTACCTGTCTTGATGTCAACGTAAAACCCAATCTAAATAAAAATGAATGAAGTATTGTCGGCATAAAAGTCATTATGTATTTGTTAAGAAGATAAAACTAATGTTTAGTTTTTTTAACGATTAGATAAAAATTGCTCTTGTACCTACTGAAAAATACGTATCTACATTTTTTTTATTATTACACTTGGCGAGTACATTGACTTAGCTTAGTAGGTATTTCTGCTTAACTTGATAACATTCATAAATAAAATTACAGTAAAATAAACCAGAATAAAATACATTCTGACATTTATGGCTGTATGAGAAGTTACCTTTGCAATTTTATCGTTTTAAAAAAATCACCAGTGTTACCACGTGGAAAGTTTTTACCCGAATTAATGGAAAATTAAAATTGTTCCTCACGTGTCCGTGAGTTAGTTTATTTTGACGTAAAAATAACTTCGTTGACGTCCTTATGTCACATGTTGTAAAAATGATTCAATATTTGTGTTTTAATAAATAATTATTATCTTATCTGATGATACTACTATAAAGTGTGGTTGTAAATATCAAGTTAAGATTACACTAGTCGATTATTGTTCCATACAAACGTAGTCTGTCGATTACTGCACTGTATGACGAAGTACGTTCAAAATAAAAAAAATATCTCAATTTTTTTCATCATTATCTAGTCCTGTATGGAAACAAAAAAGTAAAATAATAATAATTGAAAGTTATGAGCGTCAAAAGTTTCATAATCACAAATTTTAACGCATCTGTGGGCGTAAATAAATACCATATGGAGAAGGAAAAATGCAAAACAGCCACCATACAGGGATAGATTAGTAGTTCAACAATGCAAATAATTTATTTTGAAAATATGCATTTAGTCGTTTTTTCATGATATCCATACTCCCAAAGGTCTGTTTATAAAATTTCGCACGCTCGTTTTCGTCCTAAATTATCATCCATTTTGCTACAAATTTGCAAAAGTGCTAATTCGTACGCGAACTAGCGTCTTACTGCTCATCACAGCATCTATCTCTTACGCACGTGTTGTCGGATGAGATAGCATGCATTTTATCCCGCGCACAAAATAGTTCGTGCCGTCAACTAGGGCAACCTTAAGTAGGTAATATTAACTGTTGCTCTTAATAAAGAGCCAAGTCTCTTTGGTGAGCTCGTTGCATCATCATCATTTCAGCCAAAAGACTGCACTGCTGGACATATTCCCCCAAATGTCACCATATCGATCAATTCTGTGCGTCTCGCATCCAGCGGATACCCGCATTTTTAACCAGGTCAGCGGTCCACCTAGCTAAAGGGAGGTCTCCCTTTCCAACGCAGCGTCTTCCAGTACGCGGTTGCCACTCCAGAACTTTTCGGCCCCATCGACCATCCGTTCTGCGAGCACTTTGCCCTAGTAGCACTTAAGGTTTCCAATTCTTCGGGCTATGTCGGTAATCCTGGTATTCCTGCGGACATTTTCATTTCTGATTCGATCACGCAACGTAACACCGAGCGTAGCTCTCTCCATTGACCTTTGTATGACATTTAGCCTTCTGATGTGCCCCATTGTAAGCAACCAAGGGTCAGTTCCGTATATCATCACTGGCAATACACATTAGCCAGAGGCTTTCATCTTGAGACACTGTGGTATGTTTAAAGAGAAGATACAGCTGACTTGGTTTCGACGGATAACGGCAGCTGGCCGTTAAATTCCTAATATGACGACCATTTCCCATGAGATAGGCAGAAACTACAGACTGCCACCTTAAATATTCCTTTTGCTTCGTTTAAGTTAATACAATTCTGTTTATTTAAATCTATTTCAGGTATATTTGTAAATTGTAATTAACTGTACCTAAAAATGGAAAAAAATATTCCATTAACGTCGATATTAAGTAAAAAGATCGGCCAAGTGCGAGTCTGACTCGCATACAGAGAGTTCCGTATAAACAGCTACATTCACCAAAATAAATAGGTAACATTACTAACGTTCATAAACAATGAAAGCACTAAACATTGCTCTAACGAAGAGACAAAATTAACTTTGCCATTCAAAAACTGTTGTCCTCATACATCAATATACAAAATTTTGACTTTTGCAAGTACATTTTATAAGTTGGTCGATTATTACTCGTAAACTTGTAAAGCCTGCTTAGCTGTGATAGTTTTCCTTTTAATTTCGTTATGTATACTACTGCTGTGAATTTTTCACATAGCCAAGAGCAGCCATTTAGCTGGCAGGAGGAGGGGTGGGCACTTGACTCTAACGAAAATTAGCCACTTAAAGCTTAATTTTATTTTAATATTTTTGAATGGCCTATCCAACGATACCCCTCACCATGATATAGACGAAAAAAATATCCCTACTTTACGTGTACATGTGGTAACCATTTTTTTTGCGTGTACTTTACCACTTTTTTCGCGTGCCAAATAATAGCTTTTTAGTACAAAGAGTCTCTGCGCTAAGTAACGGATGGATGGACATAGCGAAACTATAAGGGTTCCATGTTGATTACGGAACCCAAAAAAGATCAATCGACTTGATAACAGTTATTTTCCCAGACCCAATTAAATACAACTTAATAAGTATCAATGGAACCATTAAATGGTCATAAGCGACCTAAAACAAACCGTCCAGTTAGGTAGGTCTAACTTCGAGAAAGAGCTGGTCGTTGAACGTCGAATCCAACTCAGCTGTGCAGCGTTCGGGAAGTTGCGCGGTATCTTCTCTTCAAACATACCACAGTGTCTCAAGAGGAAGCCTGTGGCTAATGTGTATTGCCAGTGATGATATACGGAACTGACACTTGGTTGCTCACAATGGACCACATCAGAAGGCTAAAAGTCATCCAAAGGGCAATGGAGAGCCAGGATTACCGACATAGCCCGAAGAATTGTAAAACTTAAGACGACGACTAACGCTAACGACTTTGAGGGAACAAAACGCGCACTCGTTTCACAACCGCGCGACCCAAAATTACTATAGATTTTTGTACTTGCCTTATTGATGACTATTGTTACAAGATAGGCCAACGCCATCTAGTAACGAGAGGAAGAACTAGGTAGTAACTAGTGGCGCCATCTAGTATTGAATAGCGGAACTAATGTTCTCGAAAACTCGTGTCGAATGGAATTTTCCAGAAGGTTCGAACCGAACATTCTGGATGTTTCTAGACGCTTCGGGAACAATGAGTTCGAAAGTCGATTGTTCTGGAAGTTTCTCGAATTATCTAGAACAGTATGGAACGTTCCAGAAACTTCTTCCGTGCTATATAAAGAGCGGTCGGGTTCGTCGTGAGTCAGTTTCATCTGAGAAGCGATACAGAGCGATTAAAGCGGAAAATAGTGCGAAGTAATAGAATTGTTTAAGAAGTGTTTTTGTAATAAACAGTGATTAATTGGAGTCTGCTGTTTAAATAATTTATCCCTGAACCACAGCTCGTAACAAATTGGTGTCAGAAGTGCGGGATAAATTATGCCGGTTCTACCGAAAGAAGAAACGGAAGGGATGCGCACCAGGAGTCAGCGCCAGCAAGACGTAGACCAGAGGCGCTTTGGAGACGCTCCCTCACCGTCATCAAGTGGACATCGAGACTCCGCTGCTGCAGCGGAACCAGCTCAATCGTCGGCGTCGCCTGACCTAGCCGCCCTTATGGCATTCATGCAAGAGCAGGCTCGCCGTCAAGAGGAGCAGGCTCGCCGTCAGGAGGAGCAGGCGCGCCGCTTAGAGGAGCAGCTGCAGCGTGACAAGGAGGAGCAGGCTCGCCGTCAGGAGGAGCAGGCGCGCCGCTTAGAGGAGCAGCTACAGCGTGACAAGGAAGAGCAAGCTCGCCGTCAAGAGGAGCAGCTCTTGGTGATTAAGGACCTCCGCGGAGCCATTGGTAAGGAGATGAAAGAGGTAAAGGACCAGATCCAGCAGCAGGAGATCCGTATCGCCGAATTGGAAAGGATTGTTCGTGGGCTCAAATCTGGAGGAGAGGCCGTGGCACCTGCGGTAGTTGCGCCCTCGCCAGGTGGTTTTAAAGTTCCACCATTCGACGGATCTTCGTCATGGTCTGCCTACAAGATACAGTTCGAGGCCGTCATGAAATCGAATAGGTGGACCAAAGAACAGGCCTTGACTGCTCTAACCTTGGGTCTTCGCGACCAGGCCTTGATTGTGTTAGAGGCAATTGGACAGGACGTTACTTTCGAAAAGCTTCTGGAAGCATTGGAAGCTAGATACGGCGACGCGCACCTAGAACATGTGTTTCGCGCCCAGCTAAAGGACCGATCGCAACGTGTTGGTGAAACCTTACAGCAGTGGGCTCTGGAGGTGGAAAAGCTGGTCCGGAAGGCTTACAAGTCTTCACCTGTGCTGATCGACGGGAATTTCGTACAGGCTTTCACGGATGGGATCCGTGACCTGGAGGTTAGGGCTGCCGTAAGGTTAGGCCATTTTAAGAACCTTAAGAACGCCCTAGCCTACGCTTTGGAGGTGGAAACTGTACGACGGGACGATCGAGCTCACCGCATAAGGCAGGTTGTGACTTCACCCCGGTGCTATAGCTGTGGAGAGAGAGGCCACATCCGGTTAAGCTGCCCAAAGCAAAGGAGTCCCCATTGTGGAAGTCAGTCACCAGCAGCAGTAAAACCAGTAGACGCCAGGAGTAAGTGGCAGTTAGTGGCTGGTGATGAAAGAGCCCCAAGGAACTCGATTTCACAAATTGTGTGTGAGTCACAATCATGTGACGGGAACAGAACACCACACAGTAATGCAGATGCTCTCTCGCGTAGGTCGTGTTCCGATCAATGTAAGCCCTGTGCCAGGCAAGAGGCTGAGCAGGTGACATTTGTGAAAATGTTGAGGACGGATCTTAGCGAAGATTGGAAGGGAATCTTGCAGAGTGCTCAGCAAGATGACAGAGACATAAACCCGATCCTCGAATGGAAGAAATCAGAACCGCCGAGGCCTCACTGGAGTGATGTGGCAGCAACCAGTTCCATCACCAAGAGTTACTGGGCACAGTGGGAAAGCTTGGTTATCCAGGATGGAGTTCTGTGCCGGAAATGGGAGAATGCTCGCGGTGACCAGTGTCATCTACAAATGGTCGTACCTAAAGTTAAGGTGCCGGAGATCCTACAGCTCTACCACAATGGATGTTCTGGGGGTCACATGGGAGTTAAGAGGACTTTAATCAAGATCCGAGAACGATTTTACTGGATCCATTGTCGAGAGGACGTTGAGGAATGGTGCCGCAAATGCACAAGTTGTGCGGCTGTGAAAGGACCACAAACTCGTAGCAGAGGGGCACTAAAGGTTTACAATGTTGGTGCACCGTGGGAACGTATAGCATTAGATGTTGCTGGACCATTTCCAGAAAGCCAAAGCGGGAACAAGTACTTTTTGGTCGTCATGGACTACTTCACAAAATGGCCGGAAGTGTTTGCAATCCCTAATCAAGAAGCCTCTACGGTGGCTGATAAGTTAGTTCACGAAGTGTTTTGTCGGTTTGGGGTACCCTTGGAAATCCACAGTGACCAAGGCCGGAACTTCGAGTCAGAAGTGTTCAAGGAGACGTGTCGTGTGATGGGTGCTCACAAAACCAGAACTACTGCTTATCATCCGCAATCAGACGGGATGGTTGAACGATTCAACCAGTCACTAGAGAGATATCTTGCAAAGGTTGTGGAAAACAGACAGAAGGATTGGGACAAACACATTCAACCGTATCTCATGGCATATCGCAGTGCTGTTCATGAAACTACAACGGTAACGCCAGCTTTTGCTAATTTCGGCAGAGAACTACGATTACCTGCAGATCTAATCACCGGTATCCCGCCTGAGTCTCCACGCAATGTAACAGATTATGCGAATGAGCTACGAAACAGGATGGATGATGTATATGAGCATATGAGACAGACTGGTCAACAGATGTCTGAGAGGATGAAGACCCGCTACGATCGGAAAGCGAACAATAAGGGCTTCGATGAATGATCTCTTGTATGGTTACATAACCCGGCACGGAGCAAAGGAAAATCGCCTAAATTACAAGCAAAATGGGATGGACCTTATCGCGTAGTTACCAAGATCAATGACGTCACCTACCGAATTCAAAAGGGACCCCGATGTGCTTCAAAGGTCGTTCATGTGGATCGGTTGGCCCGTTATCATGGGTCTAACAATGCTCGGGACGAGCATGTCTAAGAGGGAGGCAATGTTACAAGATAGGCCAACGCCATCTAGTAACGAGAGGAAGAACTAGGTAGTAACTAGTGGCGCCATCTAGTATTGAATAGCGGAACTAATGTTCTCGAAAACTCGTGTCGAATGGAATTTTCCAGAAGGTTCGAACCGAACATTCTGGATGTTTCTAGACGCTTCGGGAACAATGAGTTCGAAAGTCGATTGTTCTGGAAGTTTCTCGAATTATCTAGAACAGTATGGAACGTTCCAGAAACTTCTTCCGTGCTATATAAAGAGCGGTCGGGTTCGTCGTGAGTCAGTTTCATCTGAGAAGCGATACAGAGCGATTAAAGCGGAAAATAGTGCGAAGTAATAGAATTGTTTAAGAAGTGTTTTTGTAATAATCAGTGATTAATTGGAGTCTGCTGTTTAAATAATTTATCCCTGAACCACAGCTCGTAACACTATGACTTAAAAAAAAAGCCTCAGATCAAAATGTAGATAATTAAAATGTCTTTGAGATGGTGTTAATTTAATTAAAATACGCTCAGCGGTTTAGGTGCGATTGTCCGTTTTAGACATAACTTTACAAATTTACACCATGTTATATGAATAAAACTCAAAATTCTCTTAGATCAAGTTATTAAGAAAATGGTCTAATGTAACATACATTTTTTTCAAAAAATTACGACTAGCCGTTTAGACGTTTAAAAATTATCGGGTAAACGAAAAAATTACATTTAGGTCATAAATTATTAAAATAACGAACAGGATAATCCTCTTATTATGCGGTAAAACATCGACAGAGATTATGAATTAAATATTACAAATTATAACAACACAGCATAATAATTATTACAAAAAAATTCGCTACATTGGTCTTTAAGTCTATTTTGAGGTTGCAACCCAGGAGGGTTGGCCGGTGCCAGGCACATGAAACATCAAACCTTTGTCTCAAACAGCCTGATTGCATAATGCATTCAATCAAGGATTAAATGAGTTCTATGAAATTTAAATGAAAATCTTGTTGTCGCATTGTCACCTATCTGCGAGAACCTTCTCACGAATTAAAGTTCGCTGCGCACTGCCTTGTTTGGCAATGAAAAAGTAACTTTTCTTTCATTGTCTAGTTTTTAATGACGCAAAAACTACGACTTGTAAATTCAAAGTAAACTAATTTATCGACAACAATGAACAGTAATAGATGTGCCTATTGTTTGAGTTTGACACATTCTGTTTAAAAGAAAACACAGCACGGCATTCGCCATTTTGTTTTCTGACGTCAGAGCAATAGGAGTTAACTCTATTTTACAAGCTTTTCAATGTATGTAAGTGTGTTCGGATCAAATCTTGCAACTGAATTTTAAAGCAGTTATCCTCCACCGATTCAGATGAAATTTTGTCTTGTCATCCAAACAGTGACGCCTTTCTAAATCCAATATGGCGGACGGCCCAAGATGGCGGTCTAGTAATTTTTTGTGCACTGCCATGATATGGGTATCAAATGAATGGATTTGCTGAGAAGAATACCAAAACAGTTTGTATTAAAAAAACATTTTTAATGAATAATTGTAAGTATATCTTTTGTCTTAGGAGCTCGTGGTCGTGGCTTGATCATAACAGCCGCACACCGATTTTTAAGGTTACAACAATTGCCGAGGTCAGTCTGTGGATGGGTCATTAATCAATCTGTGTATGGTATTAAATGGACGGTCCATTTAACACCACCATACACAGATTGATTAATGAACTATAAGCGCCCTCCTTCCCGGTGGGTGCCCGCATTGTCGAGGTGGGGGGCTCAGTAGCCGTGGCTTGGTCACCCACAGTGAAACGAAAAGGAACCCGAGTTTTGCCGATAAGGCGACAACGTAGCGGCCAACAAGAATTGCGGTGCCGCGATTCTGCGGCGGGAGAGGAGTGCGCTGCTGCTCCCGGCCTGCCACTGACTGGACGAGGGCGCGTGCCCGTGTGCCCGCCACAAGCGGCACAGGAGGACATTGTGGAGTTTTAGTGGGTCGGAATTCCACATAACTGCGATATCTCCCCGTTGAAGCGCAGTATGCATGAGCATATCACAAAGCAAAAAAAAGCGTCGACACAAAGTGATATTAACATTTTAATAAATGCCCACATAATAACAAAATGTAGTCCCTGTCTTGGTGAGCAAGTTCAACCGTTAACCTTGGTTGTCATACGAATTTTTGTGACAGTCGGTTCCGGGTTGTAGGAAGTCCGGAAGTTTGGCAACTGATCTGACCTTAGAATATTGTTTTTCTACATAAAGATGAGATGAGACCATGGAGGACCTCAGAACAATGTTCGATGACCTCAGTAGAGCTTCCGAAAGAGTGAGTCTTAAAATAAACATGGGCAAAACCAAGGTGATATTGAATCCACATGTTACACACACTCGTATCAAGGTTGGAGACTCTACACTAGAAGTTGTGGACGACTATGTCTACCTGGGACAAACGATCCAGTTGGGTAGGACCAAATTCGAGAAAGAGTTCAACCCTCGAATCCGACTCGGCTGGGCAGCGTTCGGACAATTGCGCGGTATCTTCTCGTCCAACTTACCACAGTGGCTCATGACGAAAGTCCATGACCAGTATGTCTTGCCACTGAAGATCTATGGCTCTGAGGCATGGTCGCTTACAATGGGCCTCATCAGATAGCTTACAGTCACCCAAAGGGCAATTGGCTATGCTCGGAGTTTCTTTGCGTGATCGAATCAGAAATGTAGAGATCCACAAGAGGATCAGGGTTACCGACATAGCCCGAAGAATTGCCAAATATAAGTAGCAGTGGGCAGGACACATTGCTGGCAGAACGGATGGCCGATGGAATGATCGACTGCGAACCGGAAGACGTTGCATTTAAAGGCCGCCCATTTGATGGACCGATGACCTGGTGAAGGTTGCGGGGATCCGCTGGATGTGTGTGTGTCGACGCTTGGGGAGGCCTACGACCTTTCGTTTTGCGAGTTATGTGCCCTGCCCACTGCCACTTAATTGTCGCAATTCTTTGGATTACGTCGGTAACTTTGGTGTGCCTGCGGTTATCCTCACTTCTGATGATGCAATAACGCAAGAAAACGACGAGCATAGCCCTCTCTATTGCCCTTTTGGTGAAAGCCTTCTAATGAGGCCCATTGTGAGTGACCACGTCTCAGTTGACCTCTTCGGTTAACCGTCGAATCCGATTCAGATGGGCAGTGTTCTGGCATCAGTTGCACGGTTTCTTCTCATCCATCATCATCATCATCATCAGCCTATGAATGTTCCCACTGCTGGGACACAGACCTCCTCTTTGTGAGAGAGAATGGGCCGTAATCCACCACGCGGGCCCAGTGCGTGTTGGTGGTTATCACATGTCTTCGATTTTTTGGTTCTAGGACATGCCGGTTTCCTCACGATATTTTCCTTCATCGTTTTGAGAGCAGTGGTGATGAAATTGTTTACACAAAGTAAAGCACCTGCCTGGGCTCGAACCCACAACCTACAACTTGTAAGTCGTGACCGATATCAATAAATAATAATATTATCGTTTATTTATAACATAAGGCACATTTTACTATAATAGCTATTTATGCAACTGTTACGTTATGGACGGTCTTTTAATACGAGTGCCATTTTTCGGTACAAGCGTAGCGCGTACCGAAATAGGTGGGCAAGAGTTATTAAAAGACCAATAACGTACAGTTGTATACAATATTTTATCTACGAAGGAAGAAATAAAACACAGATATAGACAAATAAGTATTTTTAATAGAAACTTAATTACACACTGACTATTGTATATCCTGCGTCCACATTTTTTTTTATTTAGTCTTTATTAGGTATAAGGCAAAGATCTTGTAGCCGCAACAGCCAAATAGTACCTATAGGATACTTTTGTTATAAACTTGTTCCATTTTTAAAAACATCATTTACATTGTCTTGATTTCGAAGTAATATTATAGGTACCTGGCTGTATGTTCAGAATGTCTTTGCTTGAGTTTTAGAATTTATGACGATTCGCATAATGCAACCCGATGTCGTTATGGGTATCATAATGAAACCGCTGTCAATTTTGTAATTCGAATATAACGAAACCGAAGTAGATAAAATATAAAAGAAGACAGTTTCTTATTTGCCTGAACTAGGTTGAACCTATGTTTCAGGATATAAAGTGCTTAAAACCTATAATAATAATAAATTAACAATGGGTATGGTATATGAATACTTAAATAAAACACACAGCAAAACTATTATTTTGTTACAGCCAGGAGATCTTCTGTCTCTCCGTAAGTAGATGTTCAAGAATAGTCATTTTACAGCTAAAATAATTTAATTTATGCATACTTAATTTTCTATTGTACAGAAATGGCCCTAAGAATGTAAAGAATCTATTTACAAAGACATATTTTGAGGATGCATTAGAATCGCAGGCAATGTCATTTCGTCTCTTATTATTTATGTATTCGGCGTTATAGGAAAGCATGGTGTGTTGTTTTAATACTAAGTGTATAATGAAAAGCTGGCCAACAGTCAGCACGTTGCAGGATTAGTAAAGCAGATCAGTGTGGTAGAGAAAAGGGTTGAAATTCGCTACTTTTAAAATAAAATTGCTCTCTGAGCCCTTTCAAGAGGCAGTAGATGCGTTTTTGGTGCTCTATCCCATGAGGTGATACAAATAGACTTGTTTGACCAATTTTGAATCTGCAATCGTTCTCAACTTTTTTAAAACATAAATTAATTTGCGCACTCTATTAACTAGGCTATCAATATGAAGGTCTAAACGAAAGTGTTTCATCTATAATAACCCTGAGATATTCGATGTTGCCGGTTTTGACGATAAAAGGACAATTACACATGCTGACTGGGTGGAATCCACATTTATGGGCATATAGATGAGAGTCAGTCATATTAAATTGAGGCTTGCACATGGAGAAGTGAATATATTTTGTCTTGTCAGCATTTAGTGTTAGTAAATTGCTTTGGAGCCAATTAGTTACAGTATTGAAACCTTGTTGAGCGTATTCGTACAATTCATTACTGGTTTTCGCGGTAAAGATTAACGCCGTGTCGTCGGCATATGATATGAGTTTGCCTTGTTTAATATCTAAATTACACAGATCATTAATGTAAACCAGGAATAGGGTTGGTCCCAGAATGCTTCCCTGAGGAACACCATAACTAGTACCTTTTTGCTCATCGCTAATAATATCGTCTATTTTAACATATTGAGATCGATCATCTTAGAAGTCAGTAAAAAGTTTCAGCGGTGTTCCCCTAATTCCTAAAACCTCTAATTTTTTTAGAAGCATAGGAACGGACACCGTATCTAACTAAGGCTTTGGCTAGATCAAGGAAAACCCCCAGGGTCTGGTTTCCTTTGCCAAGTTCTTCTGAGGTATAATATGTCAGACTATGCACCGCATCGGCTGTAAATAATTTGACTCTGAACCCAAATTGCGTTGATGATAATAGATTGTTTTTTTCTAGATAATTAACTAGTCTTCTGTTTACAATTTTCGCTAGTATTTTAGATATTGTAGGGAGTAATGATATCGGTCTATAATTATCTACTAAGTTTTTGTTTCCGGATTTAAAGATATGGTTTACAACTGCTTTTTTCAGACATCTAGGGAAAATACCTTCATATAAAGAAATACGAAATATATGCGTTAAGGGAGGTACTAGGATTTGCTTAAAGGTTTTAAGGATCTTATTGCTTATATTATCCCATCTAACTGCACAGTTATCTTTTCGATCAGATATGATTCGGGTTATTTCGTCTTCGTCAGTATCCAGCAAGCCAAAAGATTTTAAAGCCCATCTATTATTTTGGGAAGATGGTGGAACACAGTAATGTTTTGGAATCTGTTTGGCAAGAGTTTTACCGACATTTACAAAAAAGTTATTAACGTGGTTGGCTGACAAGAGAGGTGATGGATTAGAAAACAGCAAGCTCGAATTTAATTCACGCTGTTTTGTCCTATAGGTGACGTTCTTAATATGTTTCCACAGTTGCTTACTATTGTTTCCAGCTCTATTTAATTCATTTTTATCGTAATTAATTTGTAAGTTCTTTAAAAAAGCGCCTCGCTACTAAGTCGCTTCCGACGCAGCTCTAACAGTATCCTGAGCGTATTGTCCGAGCGGTGGGACTCGGTGTTGTTGGAGAGGTGGATGCACCTACATGCCAGTTCCTCACCATTTATTAAGTGAAAATTGTTTTTATAATTATGATTATTTTATTAAATTACTTATTAAATGCTGTTAAGTAAATTGATTTAGCAGGTTGTTGCTAAAATTTCTGTATCTCTTATAGGTTATTTTAATGATTAGATTATCAGGGTTACTCCTAGATCTCTGATGAAATTTATATCTGTGTCTTATACACCGAATTAGGCCAGGATTCATCCAAGGCTTGAAGTTACGAAGTTTTTTGTTTACAGAAAGTCTATGACCAGTGTAAGTTGCCAGTGATTACCTCGGGTCTGAGATGAGAGCACAGGCATCAATCAGATATGGACATAAATCCTCTTGGGTTACCGAGTTCCCTTACAGACCTCCTGAAGAAAGGGAGGCATTTGCCCTGCAGTGGGACAATTCTGGCTGAAAATATATAAATATCTAATACCTTTAAACAAGCAATTCTTGTATATATATAATCTGAATCTCGGAAACGGCTCCAACGATTTTCATGAAATTTTGCAAGCAGGGGGTTTCGGGGGCAATAAATCGATCTAGCTAGGTTTAATTTTTAGAAAACATCGCCTGGACCTCACCCGACCAGAACTCGGTCGCCCAGACACATAATACGAAACTAACCTAACCAACTATGTTGAGTATATTATAACATTCAGAATACCTGAAATTCACACTGCAGATTCAATCTAGCATTGTGTGCTACAAATATTCATTCCTGAATTCACCAGCCCACACAAACAGCACACATGTATCGGTCATCGTAATTATAAAACACAGACACATCTACCCCCTACAGTTCGCCCCCAGCTCAGCTTTCACCGCCCACGGGCGCAGACGGCGGGGGCGGAACAAATCAATATTCGACCATTTGCGTTAAACCTCGTTGATGGAGAAATCTGCGTGGCATTTAATCGGATTTAAAGCTCCCTAGCTTACCTTACTCCGGAATGATGTGGCTTTCCATAGTTGAATGAATTTTTTAAATCGGTCTAGTGGTAGTAGTAGACTCCCGCGACTTCTTCGCAACTGCGTAGCATCAGTACCTACTTTGAATAGCCTGTTTTTTATATCGCGTCATAATATTATAGGTGTGTGGGCCGCCATACTTGAGAAATTATTAGTTTACTTAGTTCACTAAAGAAACTTCTACCCGCCTGTCCACCACCTAAAGGATGTTTGCCGGAATAAAAACTACCAAATTTCATCTAAATCGGTTCAGCGGTTTAAGCTTGAAAAGGTAACAGACAGAGTTACTCAGTATGGATAGTACATATACTCGTACATTTCACCAGTTCGCTCGGGTTTATCTTCAAGGTTAAGCAACGCTTGCCGAGTTCGACCCGTGGATGGGTGACCATTCATTACATGCTAAGATCCTTGGTGCCTCGGCAAGCACGTTAAGCGTTGGTCCCAGCTGTCATTTGAAGATCTATGACAGTCGTAACGAGTGGTCAGAGGCCAGAATAACAGTATTGCCAAGGAGTTCCTCGCGTTACTCTTTTTCTAGGTTGTGGAGATCAGCAGTCAGTAGTCGCTCCATGTAAAATACTGGTAGTCAGCTGCATTCAGTAAGTCTGGAAGCCAATCCCAACATAGGGCAAAGGCTTGGCAGATTGATGTTATCATCATCATCATATCAGCCGAAAGACGTCCACTGCTGGACATAGGCCTTCACCAAGCGTCGCCACATTGATCGGTCCCGTGCGACTCGCATCCAGCAAAGCCCCGCAACCTTCACCAAGTCATTGGTCCACCTGATGGGAGGCTTTCCAACGCAACGTCTTCCGGTAAGCGATCGCCACTCCAGAACCTTTCTACGCCATCGGCCATCCGTTCTGCGAGCAATATCACTGCTTGCCCACTACCACTTAAGTTTGGCAATTCTTCGGGCTATGTCGGTAACCCTGGTTCTCTTGCGGATCTCTACATTTGTGATTCGATCACGCAAGGAAACTCCGAGCATAGCCCTCTCCATTGCCCTTTGGGTGACTGTAGATTGATGATTTGATGTATAAGTCCCCTAATGCAGTTGTTCTATCTCAAGACGGCGGGTTGGTCTTAGTCGTGTGTGTGATGCACATGCACTTTTTTTTCTGTGTGCGTAAGCTCGAGAGCGCTCAGTATCACCTGAGCAGTGAGCCACACAGACACAATTTGCATGTGCATCTACACACACGACTAAGACCAACCCGCCGTAGTGAGAAAGAAGAACAATACGGAATATACATGTAATTTCTTTATTTGCTAATTACAATTATTAACTACTGTCTGTGCCCGCGGCTTCGCTCCCGTCAACTGCTTACTCTATTTACCTTCCTGCCGACCCTATCTACAGTATCTACCATAGAAATATATCTATGGTATCTACCTACCAATTTTTTTTCTAGGGTCATTCTTTCGCAGCGAATCTTAACACCGCCATTTAGAAAATTACGTCAAATGCACAACGCCATCTATCGAATATGGAGTTCAACTGTCCGAGTATCTGAACTGCGTGTGTTGTGATATTTCACTTCTTGAACACTTTTAATTCATTTAACTTTTGATTGAGTAAACCGATTGCGTTGAAACAAAACCTAAGTAATACTTCAAGTTACGCACAATTTTTAACCGACTTCCCAAAAAGGAGGAGGTTCTATGTTCGACTTAATGTTTGTTTTTTTTTTTTTTTGTGTATTTTCGCCGATTACTCACAAGACACCGAACTAAAAAAATTAAGTTATTTTTCACTTTGTAGTTTTGTTTTTGGAAGTCGGTAGTATTTTTTTGCTAAACGTTTTTATATTTTTTATGTATAAAAGTTATGTACATTGGTTTCGTACATTTTACGTGATTCGTGCACAAATAAAGAGACAAAAATTCCAAAAATGCTAGAAATGGGTTCTTTTGGTTATTCTTTAACAACCTGGCTATTTTTATTAGAAATATTTTCGATGTACACAAACTACTTTTCTACAAATTTATTATCATGTATTGATTGATGATAACAAACAAATATGAAAGTTTTTTTTTAAACATCCATATCATATCAGAAACGAAGTTAAAAGCGACAAAGTTGAGAATTAGAAAGTACTGTTCTCATCTCTGGGACGGATCTGCCAAATACCAGCTTGATGCACTAGAGTCGATCGAAAAGCGGGCCAAGAGACTCATCGGCAATTAGGTACTGATCAAATCAAAGCTCCAGAGCCTTAAACATCGTCGCCGAGTTGCCAGCTCGTCGGTTTTTTATCGGTTACATTTCGGCGAGTGTGCGATGGAATTGCATGATTTAATTCCACCCAGCCCGTTCCATCATCGGACTACCAGACGTACGGCGATGCGTCATCGGTACATGGTGGACATCCCACCCATACGCACTAAACGTTTTGAGAATACTTTTATTATGCGTACAGCTAAGGAGTGGAATTCCCTGCCGGAGTCTGTGTTTCCCGATAGCTACAATCTAGAGGTCTTTAAGTCAAGAGTGAATATGTTACTTCTAGGCAAGCGTGCTCCACCGTCGACCACATCATCGCTTACTATCAGGTGAGATAGTGGTCAAGCGCGAGCCTATATAAGATTTAAAAAAAAAAAGAAGTCCGACATGCCACAGCCCACATGACGTCAGATGGCACGACGCCCATACAGCTGCCATAGAAAACGGCGTTTTCGTAGAGAGGGACAGATATATTTCTTTAAATTATTATATCACCCTCGTTTTTCGATCAATTTTGGATTCCTTTTTTATCAATGTATCAATAAACTGGTCAAATAACAAATATGTTTTCATGAATAATATGTTGATGTGTAAATGAAAGGTTATGAAGTATTTTTAACCAACTTCCCAAAAAGGAGGAGGTTATCAATTCGACTGTATTTTTTTTACGTGTGTCACCACAGAACTTGTTACTGGGTGAACCGATTTTGATGATTCTTTTTTAATTAAAAGCTGGTGCTTGTCATGTGGTGCCATGTAATTTTCATCAAGATCTGATAAATGACAGCAAATCACTCGGGATAGCTGCAATCGCATTTCTGTTTATTGTTTACACCATTGCATAACATAACATCACACTAGCACGCTCTAAAGGGGTACGCAGGTGTAAACAGTTCACCCTGGTATACTCTCATTCCACCGGTTTTGTTTAAGTTTCATGTTATTGGGTTAATCTATTCTGGCTTCACTTTGGGCATTATTGGTACCTAGCCTATATATCTGGGGGGTGACCACTAGCTATTAGAGTAAGGTTATTTTGAGATCGAGTAAGTGACAGATGTATACTAGTCATATACATCTGTCCCTTACAAAATAACCTTACTCTAAGAGCTTGTGGTCACCCCCCTGGTCCATTATGCGAGCTACTTCCGAAATTGAAGTTATTTTTCACTTTGTAGTGTTTTTATTTTGAAGTCGGTTGTATTTTTTGTATAAAGTTTGTTTTTTAGTAGTCTCAGGATGTAGCTAGACCGCAACAAAAATATTGTTTATTTTTTTTTAAAAGCATGAACAAACACGTGACATTATTACCTTTTAAAATCAACAAAGTATCATTATCTATTGTTGGTTGTCACGTTTTGTCGACCATGTACGATAAAATGTGTACAAATGCCAGCAATTTGTTAACACATTTGCTACACATTATTACTTCATTAGCGGGTGTCGTAAAAATAGATTATGGTCGCATTTGTCAGATTAGGTGAATGTTACTAAGCGACACATAGATTTATTAGTAAAATGTACAAACTAGCGTCCGACCAAAACCGAAATGGAAACTGAATTTCGCCAACAGTCTCAGTTTCGGCCGAAACCGAAACCTAAACTTCCTTACAAGGATCATGTTTTGGAGGAAAAATAAAAAAAAATCGTTGTTATAATCAGTAAGTCATTATTTTTTTTGTCTTTAAATCACATAGTTATGTAGTATATGACATTTTCATTTATTGGTATGATAATCAACATAATAACCCCTCATTTAAGAAAATCAAACTGCAAACGCAAGCCAGTCATGACATGATTAGGCACGTGGACGGCAAAATGTCTTCGTCGCTTACTCGCTTGGATGGAATTTAAAGCGCCGAACGTGACCGATCATAGTGCGAGAACTCCCGAATGCAGTTTCGGTTTCGGTCGTAGTTTCGACAGGTTTGCCGCTGAAGCCGAAACTAAACCTGAACTCGTTTTTTTGTCGAAATATTACACTAGTACAAACTCACTTGTACAAACGCCTTGACCGGAACAACTATCTGTAGGCCTTACAAATATTTGTTCCGTGCAGGAATCGAAGCCGCGACACGCAGCGCAGCAGCCGATCGCTCAACTACTGCGCCAACCGTATTGCCATGTATGTGTAATTCTTCTTAAATTGACCAAATTTTAATATTTTGTTTCAGAAAGCAAGCAATTATTCGCATATCATACAGAAAAATAAGTTACTCTCGCAGAAGTCCATGAAAGATGTTCATTACATTAAGGTAAGTATTTATATTTACATATTTGTCTTATTTTTACTGACTTCTAAAAAAAGGAGGGAATCAATTTGACAGGTATGTATGTAATATTGTTGGAACTGAGCAATATTCACATATGTTACTCTATGTGGGCTTCTAAATACGTGTGCCAAATTTCATAAGTGTATGTTTGTATGTATGTCCACGCATTTCTCCGAAACTAGTAATAGAATCGTGATAATTCTTTTTATTGGATTAGGTATCACTCAACTTAGGAAATAGTACAAGTTTCATCAAAATCGGTGCAGCAGTTGTCAAGATATGGAACATATAACCGAACTCCTTAACAAATAACAGAACGAATGAATATTTCGTTAATCCTTTAGTTATCTTACTAAAGAATTTGCTCATTTCATAGTGATGGGTGTACCAAAACTAAAAATAGAAAATAAAACATTTCACAAAAAATAAAACGGTTCAACCCACGCCTTTTTCCCATGGGGGTAGGCAGAAACTACAGAACGCCACCTGCTACGATCCTTACATACTTCTTTTGCTTCACTCACATTCATGCATCTAGTCATACACACACGCCGGTTATGAGTACTGCGCACCTGGCCGCCCTGAAGAACACCACCTATAAGGTCTATGTATGTCTTTCTAGGGCGTCCCCTCCCGGCGTTTCCATTCACGTCTGCCTTGTAAATACATTTCGTTAGTCGCCTTTCATTCATCCTCTCAACATGGCCAAACCATCTTAACATACTCTTTTCAATTTTAGTCACTACATCTTCTTTTAAACCACAACGTTGTCTTATTACATAATTCCTCAATCTATCATTTAAAGTTACACCACACATACGATAGCTATATTTACTATTTTTTGTGTTTTGCTTTGAAAGTCGGTTTATTTTTAAACGATTTCCCAAAAAGAGGAGGTTCTATGTTCGACATTATGTTTGTTTTTTTTTTTTTTGTTTATGTTCTCCGTCAATTGTGGACCGATTTTAAAAAATCTTTTTTTGTTTGAAAAAGTATACTTCGAAATTGGTCCCATTTTAATTTGGTGAAGACCTGATGAAGAACTTCGGAGATATATAACAAAACTTTTCAATAAAGTTATTTAAATAACTCTCGGGATTGCTGCAATCGCATGTCTGTTTATTGTTTATACCATTTCATAACATAACATCACGCCAGTACGCTCTTAAGGGGTACGCAGATCTCTCATTTCACCGGTTATGTTCAAGTTTCATGAAATCTATTCTGGCGTTAGGTACAACTAAAAAGTGAAAAATAAAAATCTTTTTGCAAAAAAATACTACCGACTTCCAAATACAAAACTACAAAGTGAAAAATAATTTTATTTTTTGAAGTCGGTGTCCATAACGCAAAAAAATTGGTACCTACGACAGACACCGACTTCAAAAAATAAAGTTATTTTTCACTTTGTATTTGGAAGTCGGTAGTTAGTATTTTTTGCAAAAAAGTTTTTTTTTGTGTAAACGTATTTTATCAATTATTCATCAGCATTGAGCCAGCGTGGTGATCGTGGTCGTGCCTTCTCTGCATGAGAAGATGCCTATGTCTTGCAATAAAACAGAAACATGCTGGTATTATTATTATTATTCATAGCCTCATAGTCTCGCGTTTGTCCACTGATGGTAAGCGATGATGTGGTCGAAGATGGAGCACGCAAGCATTCTTTTTAGGGTTCCGTACCTCAAAAGGTGAAAAAAGGAACCCTTATAAGATCACTCTCTTGTCCGTCTGTCTGTGTGTCACCACAGATTTTCTCAGGAACGGGTGGACCTAGCAAGTTGAAATTTATACCAGATACTGAGGTCTATAGTCCCTATTAGCTGTATAACAATTAAAAATATATGGGGCAATTTAGATTTTAGCGAAAACTTGTAAGTACAAAAATTTACCTTAATTTTCAACTTTTTTTATTTTTCGGAATTTTCACTTTACTGGTGCTGTAAAACCTTGCTAAAATTGACAATTCTAGGTCAACTGGAAGTACCCTTTAGGTTTTTGTCAAAAACCTATATGATAGTTCCCGTTGACCTAGTTGTATGTTGGTGAATGTAGCTGTTTGTACGGAACCATCGGTGCACGAGTCCGACTCGCAATTGACAGGTTTTTTTTTGTAAAGTGATGCCAGAATAGATTAACCCAATAACATGAAACTTCAACAAAGCCGGTGGAATACAAGTATAACAGGGTGAACTGATCACACCTGCGCCCCCTTTAGAGTGTGATGGTATGTTATGAAATGATGTAAACAATAAACAGACATGCGATTGCAGCTAGCCCGAGAGATTTGCCGTCATTTATGGATGAACTCTGATGTATATCTCCGAAGTTCTTCATCAGATCTTGATGAAATGGACCAGCACTTGACCAGCTTTCGGAAAAAGAATCGGTTGCAGGCAATATTCAAATAAACAGATACGTTATACACTCACAAAACAATTGAAAAAAGTGTGCCGCGCAGCAGCGGCAGCACACATACACACTTTTCATTCATCTGACATTAAAACATATTTATTTTAATCAATAAATAAATAAATTACAAATACACGCGATGGCATTTTTTTTATTTTGTTTTTGTTTCAACAAAGCCTATCGCTCTTCGCCATGCGTGACATAAACTAAAGACTAAAGGTCACAATTGTGACCTATTCGAGTCTTCACATGCGCGCGCTAATAACATATCTGTTTATTTGAATATCATTGGTTGCAGGTGTACCGATTATTTTTCCGAAAGCTGGTGCCTTAAAAAGTTCTGAGGTAAAAATATAAAATCAAAATTACAGTCGAATTGATAACTTCCTCCTTTTTGAAGTAGGTTAAAAAAGTATGTCAAGCAGTAGTTATGTTACTATGAAAGCCCGAACTGCAGTCAAACCTAGGGTTATTTACCAAGTATGTATCTAAGGTAAGTGCTTGGCAATTTAACTCTAATTTAAATTTCAAGGTGACACAAAGAAAAATCACATTCTATTTATGTTTCTCTTATAACCACAAACTATTGTTATTTACTTTTTATTCCTTGTCTACAAGTTTTTTACTTGAAAACGTAAAATGTTTGCTCTATAATTGACCTGTAGAACACTTGAGACGTGAATAAAAAAATTATTTGACCTTTTTTTTTGTAAGTAGATAAGTTTTATGTACAAAAAAAAATTAAGTACCGGCTTTATCCCGCGGTTTCGCTTCTAGTGACCCACGGGAAAAGTGGAGTTTTCAACCGTCTTCAAAAAGGATACAGTTATAAAAACATACGGTTATGCAATGATATTGAAATAAACAGATATGTTATGAGCGCGCGCATTGTGAAGACTCGAATAGGTCACAATTGTGACCTTTAGTCTTTAGTTTATGTCACGCATGGCGAAGAGCGATAGGCTTTGTTGAAACAAAAACAAAATAAAAAAATGCCATCGTGTGTATTTAGAAATTGTGCCAATTATGATACCAAAGTACATAAAACAGAAGGGATCTCATACCGTACGTAAGTACGCAATACGTCTCAATTTAATAATTTATCTGATGTTTGGAGGTTAGAAAAAGATAACAACATTGGTGGGCAAAATAATGTTTGTTTAAATTCACACGCAAGTGACAAACAATAGATGTCTCTTTTTTTCTTGTTGGTTTTATCAAGCCATCCCTTTCGACTTGTAGTTAAATGTCAGATGAATGAAAAGTGTGTATGTGTGCTGCCGCTGCTGCGCGGAACACTTTTTTCAATTGTTTTGTGAGTGTATCTGTTTATTTGAATATCATTGAGTAAAGTATAGTATGTATGGCAAGTTCAGAGAAATACGCCAATAACAATTTTTCACCTTGCTCGTCCATTGTAGGAAACTATCGTAGGGAGCTCATTTAGTATTTCTGGCGGGGTTAACTCTTTCAATAATGTTCATCTTCTGCACGAAAACTTAACATTACTAAAATAATTTATCACAGCGATAATAACGATAAAAACAAAATTTGAAAATTAAGAGAAATGGCGCGCAACCTTTTTTTTCACGCGCCAAATGTAAAGTGAGTGAACATACAGCTTAATACAAAATTAAAATTTTAAGTGATAAAATAGAAATATTGTAATATTTTATAACAAATTATTGTGCATTATGAATAATTTGATAATAATTAATGTTTGTTTGACTTAATTAAGGATGTACACATTTATTTATTCAAAAAATGTATATGGATTTTCAGCGGCATAAAACCTCTTTGTTGTTACTAAAAAAAATACTTTTCAACACACTTGCTCATAAAGTGGCTCTAATTTCACCGCAATTAAGCACATAATGACACCTGTAATCAAACTGTGACTTTTCATTGCTATTATTCACAAGTGAGATAAAGAGTTTATTTTTATTTTTATTTATTGGTTGAGTTGCTTTGTTCTTAAAAATGTTTCGATACAAAAAAGATCGTACTCAATAGTACAAATGCCAAACATTTCATGGAACTTCGTATTTAAATAGATTAATTTCAATTTGTACGTGTTTAATAAATAAAACTTTCAAAACAAATATAACTTTTGTTTTTCTCTGTAATAAAGAAAACTTGAAATTCCCCATTTTGTACGTGACTAAAACGCTATCCGCGAAAAGTCTAAAAAAAGAAACCTCATTATTTTTAGTCTATGGCCGATCGCCATTGTTAGATGCGCGCACATAGGAAAACTGCTTAATTATGCCCGCCATTGCGATAAAATTTTACAACTCGTTTTCACTGTTGGAAATGATTTTTTAGTATTATTTTCTTCACAAGTGTGTTGAAAAACGTCGTATGACACACGTGTGTATTGATGATTACCGTCCTCGGCTTTCTTAAGACCCTCATCTAACGGCTCGGCTCTCAATGGCGCCTCAGCGGTAATCACCAACATTACACACTTGTACCATAATGTACTATTAATATATTTTATTAAACTAACTTCCAAAACAAAACACTAGAAAGCAAAAATAACTTTATTGCCGGCAGTCGGTATAAAAACAATAAAGTTGGACATTGTATTATTTTGTTTTGGAAGTCGGTTAATGTTTTTGTTACAAAGCTTTGTGGTTTTTTTTTTTAATAATTCTATGACACTCTAGCTTTCTGTAAATAAAACTGTTTTCTACATGTAAACAAACAAACAATTTTACAAAGATAGTAGATGGTGTATTTAGTAAATAAGATATGGTAATCGTATTTTTTCAAAATCGATAAGAAATATAAATTAGCAAGCTACTTTAAAAACTTAATAACTACTGTGTATACTAAGACAAATAATGTAACTGGTATTCTGCTCAATAAGTACAAAAGTCTTCGACAATGTTCATATTTTAGTAAAAGCCCATTATTTATCTTTGGCTTTTATGTCGGAAGCATTTTCGTCTGCAACCTGCCTACTTCTTTTATAAGTTTGGTTAATACATGCATTGTCATCAAACCTTCAATTTTAACCGTGAATCCGTTACAATTTTCAATCTTTAATACAAAATACTGCACAGAGCACAGAATGCCATCGGTAGCCATTGACAGCCACCGGCAGCAATATCCCTTAATTGATTATATGTAATACCTACTCATGCCCACATTGAGAACAAGTTTTAGCTGACATAGCCATATATACCACAGATAATATAATACCTACTAGCATACCTACACAGAATTGTCATAATAATGTTCCAACTGCTGCGACACAGGTTTCCTCTCTGTGAGAGGGACGACAGCCGCCAACGTTCACAACCGCGTGACCCAAAATTCAGTAGTTTTTTGGACTTTCCTTATTATTCTGTGACTTTAACAAAAAAGCCTCAGATCGAAATGTAATAATTAAATTGTCTTTGAGATTGTGACAATTTCATTAAAATACGCCTGGTGCGATTGTCGTTTTTTTGTCCGTTATATAACTTTACAAATTAATTACACTATGTTATACGAATAAAACTCAAAATTTTCTTAGACCAATTTTTTAAGAAAATTATCTAATATAACATATTGTTTTGCCAAAAAATTACGACTAGCCGTTTAGACTTGATTCTCATTTTAAAACCAGTGAATGAGGGGTATCTGCGCCTTAATCCACCTTCCATTAATTCCAATAAAGAATTATCATAGGCCGCCAATTTCCAGGACTATACCGGGGCACTGACATAAATACACAATGACAGAGATGGAGGGCCTAGAAAACCCGGGTGTGACAATTTATAAGTGTTTATGGGAGATTGGACGGCGAAAACACAACACCGGGGAGAATGTAAGGCTGTAGGGCACATTCTTAATCTGGGACACTCACTGACACGCTTGGTTTGTATGAAAAGTTTACACAATGCCATCTGTAACAATGGCCGCCAGACGTCTCGATGCTCTGTGGTATATTGCAACTCTGTGGTATTTCGCAGACGGAGGACAAGTTCACTGCTCCTTGATACGCCATGTCTAATTATAAATATCTGAACCGGACTTCACCATCTTGTTTTGAAGGGCATTTTCCTTGTAAGGATAACTCTATATTAAGGCTTTGTTTTATTACCTTAACAAGATGCAGTTAATTAAATGAATAGATTCTCTAAGGAATCTATAAAAATAATACAAATAAATAAAAGTGAAATGTATGTTTGTTGATATTACAAACATACATTTCACTTTTATTTATTTATTTAATAATAGCTTTTTAATAATTGCACACAAATAAAAATATATATTTTTTGAATTTTTTGTCTGTCTCTCTATTTGTGCCGAGTAATCTCCGAAACGGCTGGACCGATTTTTATGAAAATTCTTTTTTCGTTTGTAAGATTATGTTCCCAAATTAGTCTCATTTTATTATGGTAAAGATCTGATGAAGAAATTCGGAGATATACAACAGAACTCTTCAATAAATGACGGCAAATCTCTCGGGATTCCTGCAATCGCATGTCTGTTTATTGTTATAAACCATTTCAAAACATAACATCACGCCAGTACACTTTAAAAGGGTATGCAGATGTGTACAGATCATCTTGGTACACTCTCATCTCACCGTTTATGATCAAGTTTCATGATAGTCGGGTAATCTATTCTGGCATTATAGGGACCTTACTAAAGAACTTGCCTATAGGTAAACTTAAAAAGTGAAAAATAAATTACGTAATAAAATACTACTGACTTCCAAATAAAACAACTACAAAGTGAAAAACGTGGTGGTGAAAATAACTTTCTTTTTGGAAGTCGGTGTCCAAAAAGAAAGTTATTTTTCACTTTGTAGTTATTTTTATTTGGAAGTCGGTAGTATTTTTATGGTATTTTTTTTTTTTATTAAACAATAATAAATGTACCTATGCGTTGGTATAACATACTATGTCTGAAGAACGTTTCCACCTATTTCTATAACAGATTAGTTTAGTTTTGATATCTATATGCATAAGTAATATGCCTAGCCTAATCGTTTTGTAAGATATTTCTTGATAAATCGTTTTTATTTACGACATAATTATTTCTGTCTGTACCTATTTTGTTGATAGGCCACTGAACTTGGCTGGCACATGCCATTTAAACGGATACAAATCAGTGGAATTTTACAAGGCAGACGTTAATGGTAACGCCGAGAGGGGAGGGGACGCCTATAAGGACATACACGGATCCTATTGGTAATGTTCTTCAGAAAATCCAGGTGACCAGTAGGTAAACCGGGGTCGCGGATAAATTTGAAAAAGAGTTACCGCGGCCCTGGCACAAGCAACTGAAGGAACACGGGTGGGTTTTAGTCAGTAAAAGTCTGTCACGCCCTCCCGCTTCACCCAGAGCGGGAGAAGTCATTGGCCACTCAAAAAAAAAACATAAAAATAATTTAAAATAAAACTGTTCTTTAACCGGCGTGCGTGTATGACTAGATGTATGAATGTAAATGATGCAAAAGAAGTATGTAAGGATCGTAACAGGTGGCGTTCTGTAGTTTCTGCCTACCCCTATGGGAAAAGGCGTAAGTTGTATGTTATTCTTGCGCAGTCTACTAAACCAAACAGTTGTTTTCAATAGAATTCAAAAACCCTACCTTCATTTTTAGGGTTCCGTACCCAAAGGGTAAAACGGGACCCTATTACTGAGACTCCGAGGTCCGTCTGTCTGTCACCAGGCTGTATCTCATGAACCGTGATAGCTAGACAGTTGAAATTTTCTCAGATGATGTATTTCTGTTGCCGCTATAACAACAAATACTAAAAACAGAATAAAATCAATATTTAAGGGGGGCTCCCATACAAAAAACGTCATGTTTTTTGCCGTTTTTGCGATAATGGTACGGAACCCTTCTTGCGCGAGTCCGACTCGCACTTGGCCGGTTTTTTTTCATTTTAAATTCCCTGTTCAATGAACACATGAAAGGGTGCGGTGAAATATTTTTTGTTCTTGACTGCGTGCCCGCTAGAGGGAGTCATTTTAATGAGACGTCGCTTAGCCTATGACCAGCGGACAAACAAGACGTTTCCAACAACATTCACTTGTCAAATTATGATAACTAGTTTAGAAGTTTTGAGGGAACAGATGAATATACATACATACTTACATAAACACATACCGGTCAAAAACATAACCCTCCTTTTTGCTTCACCGTAGTTGGGTATAATGGAGGAGGTTTTCAATTCGACTGTATTTTTTTTTTGTATATATTTGACGCATATCACTCCGGCAATTATGGACCGATTTTGAAAATTTTTTTTTTTGTTGATATGTTATACTCTGGATGTGTTTCCATTGTCACCAAGTCAGGATCTGATGAGGGGATCCCATGGAAATCGAGGTAACGCCTCAAGTTTTATTGGCACACGTATAGTGATTTTGGTATATCAACATGGCAAGCATTTGCATTCAGAAACTATCATTTGGTGAAGTGGGACTGATGAAGAAGACCACAGGTGGCTACTGGAAGTACTGAAACTTCTCAATGATAAGTTTGTTGTGGAAAAGCAAATTCGGTTCTAATGGAAATGGTACCATCGAACTGATCAGGTGATGAAGCCGGAAGGTAGGCACTGGAACTCCGTAATAAAACAATGTACTTACTTTAGTCGTGTTATGGCTTGTTGGAATTGTTATGAGAAGCCTTCTGCCTATAAATAATTTTCATGGTATTATTAGGTAGGAAAAAAAACTAAAAAGAAAATAATAAAATCTTCAGATGATGTCGGTGTCAGTAACGAAAATAATTGGTACCAAAGACACCAAATTCCGAAAATAAGGTAATTTTTACTTTGCTGTGTTTAGAAAGGATTTGTTGAACCCCTTGCCTAAAACTTGGATCCACGCGAGACACAACGTCTTTTAAATTATTTCGGTAATTACGACACACAATCGGGTAAACCTCACTAGAATTCATTATTTTTTAGATTTAGATGCTCTAAGATTTTGCAATATGTACCAGCGACATCTGTTAATATCATATATTACTTCGTATTATTATATTTTACTGTTAGTATTCAATATTACTTCAAGTGTTGCCATATTATAAAAAAAAAATCGGGGAAATGTGACATAAGAACATTTTTTTTATTAAACAACAGCTTTTTTTCTGACATTTCCGCTTGACTGTCAAACAGTTCTTTTTTGTTTTTCAATAAAACATAAGAGAAATAAAATTGCGCTTTGAATTATAGAAGAAACAACGACTTGTCTATATTCTTGCGAAAATAATATGGGGAAATTTGGTGTATTCCCCGTGACGGGGACAACAGAACGTCATAAATGGTCCTTACCGTTGTCCTCCTTATGTACATACGAGCAACGGGGACAATGGACAGTTAGATTTCACGTATCGTTATCCACTTTAAATTCATATTTCTTTTTAACCGACTTCCCAAAAAAGAGGAGGTTCTGTGTTCAGCATTGTTTGTTTTTTTTTCTTTTTTTTTGTGTATGTTCACCGATATCTCCGTCAATTGTGGACCGATTTTGAAAATTATTTTTTTGTTTGAAAAAGTATGTTCCGAAATTGGTCCCATATTTTAATTTGGTGAAGATCTGATGAGGAACTTCGGAGATATACTACAGAACTCTTCAATAAATAACGGCATATTTCTCGGGATTGCTGCAATCGGATGTCTGTTTATTGTTCATACCATTTCATAACATAACATCACGCCAGTACGTTCTTAAGGGGTACGCAGATCTCTCATTTCACCGGTTATGTTCAAGTTTCATGAAATCTATTCTGGCGTTATAGTTACCTTACTAACTTTCCTATTAGGTAGATACAACTAAAAAGTGAAAAATACTTTTTTGCAAAAAAATACTACCGACTTCCAAATACAAAACTACAAAGTGAAAATTAGCTTTATATTTTGAAGTCAGTGTCCATAACACAAAAAATTGGTACCTACGAAAGAGACAAGTCACCCGTGCATTTGTTTGGGTATATATTTCGCGCGCAGCGAAGTATTTTGTCAGGAACGTGTCTAGGTGTCTGCTGGCTGCCGGGACCCCGGCTCAGACTACCCTTCTTGTCACATTTGTCCCTTATTCCCTTAATATTATATATATATCTGCCCACTATAACCCCCGACCGGACACGGGATTGACCAGGAGACCACCACGGGGACAAATGTGAGTAGTAGTTGTAAATTGTGTATTCTTGTATCATTTTCCACCTGTCTGACAGGAATCGGTATCTCAAAGAACAAACCCCTAGTTTACCGCTGCTGCGTATCACGGTTTCGCGGGTATAAACCTTGCAGAATCCAAGAGTCGCAACATTGCTCATGGGCCCCGACTCCTGGCTTTGTGATCCGCAGGCCTGCATTCAACATAGATCTTAGACCCAACCGTATGGTCAGTTTCCACGAACCCGTCGTTATAATCGTCTATGGAGCTCCCTAGGTATTCGAAACGATTCTGGAGCTCGAGCTGAAAGCTTTTGTGGTTTTGGATCTGGATCTGTGCTGAACGGAGCGTAGACTTCATCATTCAAGACCATTCAAGCTTGATATTTAAGTTCAATGTGCCTCTTACCATGCGGTGATCACTTGCGGTTTTCACTGCGTTGATCACAGAGACATCATTGAATACATGCTTCCTCGTCGACATGATGAAGTCAATCGCATTTCTAGTAGCACCGTCGCTGCCGTCTAGTCCACTTCCTGTGCTCACGCTTTCTGAAGAAGGAGTTCACAATGTAGAGGCCCTCCTTCCCCATAAAACTGGCCAGTAAATGAACCCGGTGGTTCCGACGTCCATCTACAAATTGCCCCACTTGCAGCTCATCATTGTCTCGTTTGCCCAGTTTCGCGTTGAAGTCCCCCATGACCACGGTGAAGTGAGTTTTATGCCCCTGCATGGCTCTAGAGATATCCTCATACATAGTCTCTACTTCTTCGTCAGGATGTGACGAGGTCAGGGCTTAGACCTGTATGACCTTCAATGAATATCTTGAGGATATTCTGAGTATAAGGCTCGCCACCCTGGTCGACCCACTCTAGATCTTCACTACGTTTTTCACGAGGGACTAATGTACGATAAACCGGACACCACTCTAGGACTGCCGGTCATCCAACCGGGTATAGAGCAGATTACCGGATTTAAGGATTATCGAGTCTTCCCCCTCTCTTCGAACTTCAGATAAACCCTATAATACTCCATCGTATCCCGCTTAATTTTTCCTGAAGTTCGGTGATCTTCTCGTCGGTCGCGTGTTATATATCGCACCTCCGATAAAATAGGGTTACAACTCGAAAAACCTGGATTTTGAGAAAAGCGAAAATAAACTCACGGATTTGTTAATCAGTCTTTATTCTTACACTATTATTACTATGTGATCAAAATTATACATACTTAAAACTTACAAAAAATATGTTTTAATGGCATATACGCTGTTTTTCAATTTTCCTGAAAAACAAACCTGAAAATTACCAATTGTAACAGTATTTTAGATAACTATTCGAACTTCTTCTAACCAAAATACAATGCGACAAATGTAACAATTCTTATAATAATAAAATCAGGCAGTTCTTTAAACATTTTTTTACTTAATAAAGTATTCATACAGCTGTAGACTTGGAAACAAAATCAACTTTAACAAAAACATTCAAAATTTCTAATTAAAAAAAACAAAACAATTCTAATAATCACAATTTTAACGAATCACTTTACAATACAAGTTTAGGTAGTCTTTCTTTAAGCTATGCTTAAATAATAGTTGTTTAATGTTCTCCTTAAAGAAATAATGTTACTACGTAGGAACTATCATCACTATAAAAATCAAAATCACAGATAAAAGTCTAAGTTTCAGTCGTCTCATAATTAGGGTGTATAATTATTAAAAAAATGTAGGTATTAGTATTAGGTAATTCAATATTCAATTACAATTGGTTGTAAAAAGGCGCATAGAACCGTGGTATATGATTACTATTAATCAAACTCATCAAATCAGCTTTCTTCCTCTCGCTTATTGAGAGCTGTCTGACGTAAGCAGGGTTTAGCCCAGGCAGAACCTCAGGGTGTGTTCGCCAAATTATAGATTCCGAAAATCCTTCGTCTTCATAAGAGTTCTTGTAATAAACAACACAAGGTGTTTCTTTCATGAATTTTACGACTCTGACGTCTTTCAATTTCAAGTTACCCGTACCAAAGCGTAGTTCTGCATGTAACTTCTTCAGGGATATAAAATCATTATAGGAAAACTCATTTACCGAGTATGGGGTTCCAGTTTTTTTGGCTGTTCTTATAATTTGTGCATATTGAGAAGGCACGTAAATTGGGCCAGATTTTAAACTTCTTTTAATGCATTTCTCAATTACCGAATGAACCGAGTCGCCTTCATTTTGAGTATGGCCCGTCACTAAAAATTTGTGTGTAATTGATTTCAGTTTATCGTATTTGAGTACGCAATAGGCGTATAGAGCCATAATAAACTTGTTTTTGTTTTGTCCTCCGCAGTTGTCCGAATAAAAAGTTATATCAACGGCAGAACCATCACTGATTTGAGACAATTTTTTTTCTATGAACTGGAGGATACAACTTCCAATTTCATCTGAACCACGATTACCTGTGCCCTCGTGCCAGATTTTATTTTTATCCCTTAGGGCTAAACGCAGAATTGCGTCATTACGTTTCATTTTTACCCTAGAATCATAAATCATATTCCAAACAAATAATCCGAAAATACCTAAACTTTCTTATAAAACAAGATTACAAGTCGAAATATTAAGACTACGCATGTACATTTTTAGTCAAATACTGTTACAACGTGAAGAGTAACACTATATTACAATGAATCCTATCTAAAATACTGATACAATACAAAATGTATCACTTTATTACAGAAATATTGAAATTGTTTAATTCAATCCTTTAACAATAAACTGTAATAATTCGACTTGTAACTGTTCATTAGACAAATTGATGTAAGCAACAAGATTTTACCTGCCTGAAACACTGTTATTTTTCAAATTGTAACACTATTTGTCTCAACAAACGCACGTCCACCTTTCATAAAAATAAATGTAACACTAATTGAGATCATTCTGGAATCAAAATCTTTTAGTCATGTAGTGTTACAACTCCACCTAGCGGCGAGTTTTAATGTTACAGATGTAACCATTTTGGAGAAGATAGATGATAAAATTTTAAGTATTTCTGTATCTTTAACTCAAAGTTCGACTTTTTCGAGTTGTAACCCTATTTTATCGGAGGTGCGATATTGCCAGGGCCAGTCGCCAGTTTCAATTATGGTAGCCTGCTTAGTCCGGGGATACTTCGCAACCCTTGCTACGCCGTAACCTCGACCGCTACCGTGATCGAGGGTATGCAGGCTGCCGGGCACTAAGGGCCATTTTCTTGTCGCACTATCCATGTTCGAGGGTTTGCCATACTCGCCACGCTTGGCAGGCGGGTTGGCGATCGCAGTTTGTTGTTACAGTGCACAGATAATGCTGCTGCCCGTTCTCTGGTGTGTCCCTTAGTCGCCTCTTAAGACATCCACGGGAAGGTATGGGATAGTTCTAACTATTATTTACGTCCGACACCATACGGTTAATCTTTCTACTAAGACACCCTCACTTATATAATTTTAACGCAACGGGATTATTTGAAAAGTATGTGTAACTTTTTTCACATGGTACCTAAGAAGATCTTCTTTTAAAAATGACCATTCAATTATCGACTTTCAGTTGTTTTTTTTATTCAGCTTAGACAAGAAAGATGGATACTTCGAAAATTCGAGTGATTTTTAAATACGAGTTCCGACGCGGAACTAACGCGGCAGAAACAGCTCGCAATATCAATGTTGCGTTTGGAGAAGGGACTGCTAGTGAACGTGTAACGCTTCTTGCTGGTTTACCTACCTACTAGGTAGCTAGAGGGTAGTAAAGGAAAAACCAACTGAAGGTTAATAAATTTTATTAGACCTCAGGGTCGGGTTGTCACTCGCGGTCCGAGGTACTTTGCGTAGCCACAAGATAGTGTACCACTGGCCTTAGCGTTAGAGGCTTCCGGCGATGTGCAGGTGCAGTACAGTTTCCACTCGGGTGTAGGTCCCGGGAAGCTGTGGTGCAGAGTAGATGGTAGGTCGACACGTAGCTCGGCGACACGGAGTAGGCAGCTAACAGTGCGTTGGAGTAGGCCAACACACGCGCTTGGTAGTGATGTGAAGCCGATCTGAAGCCGGGGTAGGAACCCAATATCACCACTAAACATAACACAGAATAAGATTGAACACTCACCCAACACTTTGGGGTAAACTTCGCGTACTTATAAAAAGGAAGAGTGCCAATTACTGTTGGCTTAGTTCTATTTTAAAATAATTATTTTGCATGGATAAAAATGTGAGTAGAATGACAGTGCAACTCGTCTGCTCGCTCACCGTCGATGCAATCCCAATCCTATCTTCATTCAAGAACTTTAGTTCCTCGCACCAACTTCACCTCGCTGCGTTCGGAAACTTAGTTTGCGTTGATAGATAATTAACTGTAGGAATTTTATTATAATTAGGATTAGATATATTTTATAAGTATTTAATAGTAAATTTAAGGTTGATTTTATTTGTAATTTGATTATTTTGTGTTATTAGTTTAAATTAGAAGAAGTTAAATTAAGTAAGGGAAGATTGTAACGAAACCGTTACAAACGCACCGTGCGATTTTGGTTTAAACGCTTTCATGGTGGTCTTGACATGGCCTACGGGGACAACGGGAATACACCGGAAAATTATAATATCATTTTATCAATACGAAATACTAAGAATTAGACAGACGTAGGTACTCATAAAAACATAAACATGATCAGATGACTGTTTACCATGCTCTGTTATCTAGTCATTTACATTTTATCTTATGATGATTCGTGTTTACTCATGATTCCAGTCCATTCCTCGAATCTAATTCTAGACATGTGACGTGCCTGTATGTGCCGACAGGTTCAGCAGAGGTGTATCCATATTTAGGAACCCAATTATAGGAAGGAGGCCCTAACCAGCAGGCTTATTCCGTATGAAACAGCAATCAGCAATAATCGCGCAATCATGAGCAATCAATCGCTTTATGTCAAAAACTTCGGGATTACCTAAACAATCGGTTGCTAATCGCTCGCTGTTTGTTGCAAAATATTTCATGATTGTACTCAGTACTGATAGCAATGTACTTCGTCCTCGCGGGCTCTCGCTCGAGAGCGTAGAGCCGGCATAAAACTTAACAATTTGGGACCAATTGGCAATCGACTAACAACAAGGGAAAAATAAATCGCAATTTGACAGCCAAATCTCCTCGTCGAAAAATAAAAAACCACGAAATAATTGCAATCACTTTGCGATCAAATGCAATTTTTTGTTAAAATATTGCTCCATAGAAGCAGCACCGTCGGAAAATTGCTTATCGCTGAAAAAGTGGTTTCGCTGATTGAAGAGCAATTATTGCGCAGAAATCGCTACCAGTTTGCTTATGCAAGATACGTAATAAGCCTACGGCAGCAAATAAATCCAGCTTTTGAAAAGTTGCTGAAGCTATAAACGAGCACATAACTTTTTCGGAATATCCAGACGAACAAGAATAGGAATAGAATAGAATACTAGAATACTATGAATACTTCTACACATCAATC
The DNA here is from genome assembly GCA_964057195.1 of Orthosia cruda. Lineage (NCBI taxonomy): Eukaryota > Metazoa > Arthropoda > Insecta > Lepidoptera > Noctuidae > Orthosia > Orthosia cruda. Next base: position 2,556,714 of record OZ059852.1, on the reverse strand, counting down.
AGCAAGCCCGTTGCGAGTCTAGCAAACGACCCAAGAGCTAGATTGACCCGACACTATACCGAAGATATCCCGGACGTCAGCCTGTACGAGATTAGAATGGCTCTGAAACAGCTTAAAAACAACAAGGCGCCGGGTGATGAAGGAATCACGGCTGAACTCCTGAAGGCGGGTGGAAAACCAGTCCTTAAGGCACTTCAGAAGCTGTTTGATTCCGTCATACTCGAGGGCAAAACGCCACAGGCATGGTGCAGGTGTGTGGTGGTACTCTTCTTCAAGAAGGGCGACAATGCCCGGCTGAAGAACTATTGGCCCATCTCACTTCTTAGCCATGTCTACACGTTTTTTTCAAGAGTCATCACGAATCGTCTCGCGCGCAGGTTTGACGATTTCCAGCCGCCCGAAAAAGCCGACTTCCGAAAAGGCTTTAGCACCGTAGACCACATACATACGCTGCGGCAGGTTATACAGAAGACCGAAGAGTATAACCTGCCTCTCTGTTTAGCGTTTGTGGACTACGAGAAAGCCTTCGATTCGATAGAGACTTGGGCTGTACTGCAGTCTCTCCAACGGTGCCAGATCGACTACCGGTACATTGAGGTGTTGAAGTGTTTGTACAAAAACGCCACCATGTCAGTCCGTCTTCAGGATCAGACCTCGAAACCAATCCTTCTCCAGCGCGGCGTGAGACAGGGAGACGTCATTTCTCCGAAACTGTTCACTGCTGCGCTGGAGGATGTCTTCAAGGTTCTGGACTGGAGGAGGAGGCTTGGCATCAACGTTAATGGCTCTACACTCGAAGTTTTAGACGATTATGTCTACCTGGGACAAACGGTCCAGTTGGGTAGGTCCAACTTCGAGAAAGAGGTCAACCGTCGAATCCGACTCGGCTGGGCGGCGCGGCGTTCGGGAAGTTGCGTGGTATCTTCTCGTCCAATTCACCGCAGTATCTCAAGACAAAAGTCTATGACCAGTGTGTATTGCCAGTGATCACCTATGGGACCGAGACGTGGTCGCTCACAATGGGCCTTATCAGAAAGCTTAAAGTCACCCAAAGGTCAATCAATGGAGAGGGCTATGCTCGGAATTTCCTTGCGTGATCACGTCAGAAATGATGATATCCGCAGGAAAACCAAAGTTACCGACATAGCCCGAAGAATTGCCAAACTTAAGTCTCGCAGAACAGATGGCCGATGGGGCCGATATGTTCTGGAATTGCGACCGCGAACCGGAAGACGACACATTGTAAGGCCTCCCACTAGGTAGACTGATGACCTGGTTAAGGTCGCGGGAAGGCGCTGGATGCGAGACGCACGGGATCGGTCAATGTGGCGACGCCTATGTCCAGCAGTGGACGTCTGTCGGCTGAAATGATGATGATGAATGAATACTGTAAAAACTAAAGTGATAATAAATCGCACAAAAAGCCCGATAACCGTTAATGGCAATAGATTTGGTGGAAGAGTAGATATACATACCTACCTTCGACATATCATATCTCCTAAAGACCTTACACTGAAAGAAGTTAGCAACAGGATAAACTTAACATGGCTGAGGTACTGGTCTCTTAAGGAGATAATGATAAACCCTCATGTACCACTTAAAGATATGACAAAAGTAAATTATGCCTGCATCTTACCGGTTATACAGTTGCCAAACATGGAACCTAACCAACCAAGTTACTTATTTTTCACTTTGTATTTTTTTATTTGGAAGTCGGTAGTATTTTTTTGCAAAAAAAAGTGTTTTTATTTAAGGCGCTACCCAGAGCAAAACGCCGTGCTAGCCGTTTTTCGTGCAGTTTTTAGGAACTATCTACTCGTTATTTAAAATGCAATATCAACTAATAAAAATATATTAAATTTCTACATATTATTGATTCCAAAATTATAGATTTCTTTTTTTGTAATGAAATATTTGTTTCACCAATATCCTTCCAACAAAACCATAAAAATGAGAAATAATGATTGATAGCATGCATCTCATCGTAAAGTGTTCATTAATGTTTTTTTGTACTAACACTAATGGATACACAATTTGATAACGAACATTTTGTAAGTTTTATTTTTTTCAAAAGACCAATATTTGATTTTATAAAGATTTTATTCTAAAATCTGGGCGTATTCACTACTGTAAGTCATGCGCCACCAGTACCGCTAATAGGAATGCTCATATCTCACGCTGATTTTTGGTCAGGGTACAGCCTTAAGTAAATACCTAACTATTAATTTTCAATTAAAAAATTAATAAGTAAGTAACTAGGTACATACTCGTAGATTGTTTTCATAAAAACATCTTTGACATCAATGTTATTCTACAGTGACAAGTGTTATTGTAATAGTTACTATTCATCTAGTTTCTAGGTTTTTCCTTTGTCTTATAAGGAAAATGTACAAACCACAAAATACCTACTTACGTAGCAAAGCCATGACCATGTCGCGTTCAGTACTTGCCTATTCTGCCAAACAAAGAAAAAAGGCTGCATCTGAACAAAACACAAAACGGAGATAAAAACATTTTTGCAAAAAAATACTAAGAAAACTACAAAGTGAAAAATAACTTTATTTTTGGTCTTTGGTAGGTATCAATTTTTTGCCAAAGGGACACCGACTTCCTATTTTCTTATTTGGTAACTAGTAGGTAGTTAAATTAAAAGATTATTTTTTTTCCTTTTTGTTGTACCATAGGCAAGTAGTTAAGTAAGGCACTTACAATGCCAGAATACCCGAATATCATGAAACTGAACATAACCGCTGAAATGAGAGTGTACCAAGTTTAACTGTACACACCTGCGTACCCCTTTAGAGCGTACTGGCGTGATATTATGTTATGAAATGGTATAAACAATAAACAGACACGCGATTGCAACAATCCCGAAAGATTTGCCGTTATTTATTGAAGAGTTATGTTGTATATCTCCGAAGATCTTCACTAAATTAAAATGGGACCAATTTCGGAACATTATTTCAAAGAAAAAAATATTTTTAAAATCGGTCCACAATGACGACGATATCGGTGAACAAACACAGAAAAAAACATTATGTTGAACATGGAACATTGTATTCGTATTTTTGTATGTGTGTTTCCTCAGAACTTTTTACTAAGTGAACCAATTTTAATGATACTTTTTAGGGTTCCGTACCCAAAGGCTAAAAACGGGACCCGCGGTCCGTCTGTCTGTCCATCTGTCACCAGGCTGTGTCTCATGAACCGTTATAGCTAGGCAGTTGTTTTTTTTTATTTGTAAGCTGGTTAAGATCTGATGAAGAACTTTGGAGATATACAACAGAACTCTTCAAGAAATAAATGACGGTAAATCTCTTGGGGTAGCTGCAATCGCATGTCTGTTTATTGTTTACACCATTTTATAACATAGCATCACGCCGGTACGTTTTAAAGGGGTATGCAGATGTGTACAGTTCACCCTGGTACACCCTCATTCAATGGGTTTTGTTGGACTTCCGAAATTGAAGTTATTTTTCACTGTGTAGTATTTTTCTTTGGAAACCGCTTGTATTTTTTTTGTAAGAAAGTTTTTTTTAGTCAAACGAGACTTTTCACTAATGTAACTCGAGCTTGTAAGCTCGTAGAAAAAAAAAAAACTACCAACGGCTTCCCCCGCGTCAATAGGGTTTTCTTATCCCAAGAGAAATTTATAGGTACTGGAATGAAAAACCTATATGCTATTCCAGTCTATAATCTATCTTTGTGCCATATTTTATCCAGATCCGTTCAACCTTTCTGGTGTGATTGAGTACTTAACAAACATCCATCCATAGTGAGGTCAGAAAGACAGCAATTGTACGCTGGCGCCAACACTTTGGGGTCTTCCGATTGTCAGCATCATCGACGCCTGACGCGATGCAGGTCGGTTCCTCACCACCTCGGTCTCTCGACATTAACACGGAACCTGAGTCTGAGGTGGTTGAAGCGAGCCTCTTTTTGAAGGCAGGCAAAGCTCCAGGTCTCGACCTGATCAAGGCGTAAATGTTACAAGCTGACTTAGCCTCCGCCGTCGATGTGCTGACACCTTTAATTGATAAGATGTAGACCGCTGAAGAGCTCCCGGACGACTGGAAAAAGGGACTTCTAAAAACCGTGCCCAAGAAAGGCGATCTCAGTAGCTGTGATCTGCGATAAATGGAGAGATAACATTGCTGTCGATTTTCTCTAAAGTCTTTTTTAAGATAAACCTAGATAGGCTGACGAAGGCCGTGGAACCTCTTCTGCGCAAGGAGTAGGCGGGTTTCGTTCGAACCGCTCATGCACGGACCAAATCAATACTCTTCGTATCATACTCCAGCAGGCAGCAAAATGGCAAAGGGTGATTTATCTTCCCTTTGTCGACTTCTAAAATACCTTTGATACATTGAAGTGGGCCAGCATCTGGTTGGAAAAAGGGGTGCCGCTGAAAATAGTCCGTCTATTGGAGAGCATCTACAAGAATGTCATTGCTGGGTGACTCACGACGGCCTCATCTCTGAAGACGTCGCAGTGCACGCTGGTGTCCGCTAGGGCTGTCTTCTTTCGCCCCTACTCTTGATTGTTGTTCTCGATGGGATCATGCTTCGCTTATACGAAAGCAGGCGCCGTGACATAGAGTGTGGATTGTGCAACGTCTTGGAAGACTTGGACTATGCCGATGACATATATCTGCTGAGTCATACACGCGCCGACATGCAAGCGAAATTGAAAGACCTACGACAGGAGGTGGCGAAAACTGGACTTAAAGTTAATATCCGGAAGACCCAGGATATGCGTAGGGGGGTGAAAAATTCTACACTGATGCTAATCGGCACAGAGATGGTGGAACACGACCACCAATTTACGTACCTCGGGAGCGTCGTTGAATGAAGGAACGGATCGCCAAAGCAAGAGCTACCTTCGCGCAGCTGGGGCCAATTTGGCAATCGCGGCAACAGACCCGAAGGGTTAAACTCAAGATCTGCGGGTCCAATGTCAATTCCGTGCTACTCTACGGGTGTGAAACGTTGAAGGTAACAAAGGACATGTCACACCAAAACCAGGTCTTCGGCAAACAAAGCCTTCAACGCATCGTCGGAATATACTGGCCCGAGACCATTTCTAACTTAGAGCTGTTGGAAAGATACCACAAGTGCCCGATCGACAGCCAGATCAAGCGTCGTAAACGGAGATGGATTGGTCACAAGCTCCGGAGGAATTGCTAATCACATTCCTACACAGGCCATGGATTGGAATCCTCAAAGAGAAAGGAACCGTCCTCGTCCAACCTGGCGATGCACCGTATTGGCTGAAACGTCGAGCATCGGAATGACGTGGAGCGAGGTAAAGCGTGAAGCTCATGCCCAGTCACGATGGAAAACTACTGTAGACGCCCTCTGCTCCAGCTAGGGGATATAGGATCTTAAGTTAGCATACTTTAAATAACTCAATTTTGCCTAAAACGGCAAATGCGCCACTTTTTCTCTGTCCGGCTAGTTTTACTTTTATTCCATGTAATATTTTATGTTGTTATATTTAACTCAAGGAGTCAAGGGCGACTATAATCAGTCTCACGACATAACATTGAAATATACCCACATTTGAAGGTTTCACAAATGTCAAATATGAAATTAGAAGTCAAGTTTATAGTAATGTTTTATGAATCAATAATGCCTTACTGACTTAAAGGGCTGGCAGTGTCATGCACGGTTCTTGCATGAGTAAAATTTTGTACCTACACTTACAAGTACCTGGGCGACCGAGCTGTGCGCGGGTGAACATAGAGAAAATGACGTTTTCTAAAAATTTAATCCAGCTAGATCGATTTATCGCCCCCAAAACCGTGCATACTAAATTTCATGAAAATCGATGGAGCCGTTTCCGAGCTTCAGTTTATATCTATACTAATATTATAAAGAGGTAAAGTTTGTGAGTTTGTGTCGTTGTAAGGGGTAATGTCTGGATCTACTGAACCGATTTTGAAAATTCTTTCACCGGTAGAAAGCTACATTATTCCTGAGTGTCATAGGCTATAATATATTTTCAAAAAAATAGAGATCCTTATGAAGATTGCAATAATGTAACCCAAGGTAGCAAAATGTTGCCTATAAAATTCAATCTTTGGCGTGCGCTGAGAAAACTATTGATGATAGATAAAAAATAGTAATATTTGAAAACTATTTTTACATCTTTTAATATTTTAAAACCTTTTTTACATAAGTCTTAATTTAATATTTTTTAGGAATAAATGCATTTGACAAACAGCGAGCGATTAGCAAACGACTGTGTAGGACCTACCATATATCTACACTGTAGGTAATTCCGACTTTTATGACATATCATGTAAGGTCCCTGTTTATTCTTTAGAATATCATATACGTCAAGTAGACTAAACATTATCCCATCAGAAACATAACATGCAAAAAAAAAACAAGTCTCGCGGCGCAGTTCTTCTACCGCAAAAAGTAGTGAGATGGAATGTTAAACCAAGTCGTATAATTTATTCACTAGGTTATTAATTAGGTAACAAATTAATTCAGGCTTCTAGCTTTATCCACAACGATGTTACAGGGGGGTAGAAAATGTCCTGAATGGCTTCGAGAAAAGAATTGTACGGCGGTACGGCTGCGCCTTTGTTTGCTCGACTTGCTGGGGCACTGCAGTGCCCCCAGATTAAATCTACTATACTCCATTTGAAATAACATTAAACATGTTTAAAACTCTTTTTACAGTCCATTCACCCGATTTTGAGTTCTATCCCGTAAATATAAGGATGACATAAAAAGCATTAACCTGTTACCAAAACCAACTGTTTACTACAGCTACCATTTGTCGTATCACCAACGCAATAGAAGTCAAAATCGGTTGAACGGCCTGTAAAATGGGCTTATTAAATGTTTAATGTTATCGCAAATGGAGTATAGAAATTAATCTTACTAAAGTAGCAAACTAGTCTGGTCAAACGCTCACGTTGCTCAATGTACCAATATGATGCAATGTAATTATACTATGTCGGTAATAACTGTTATCTGAATGAGGAAAACTTGTACTTTTCCTCTATGCGCTATGGTGTTACTATCAATTTTACCGTGGCTGCTTTCAAAACTCTGAATGAATACAACGTGAGGAAACCGGCAACAACGGATTGTCCTAGAACCAAAAATTTTAAGACATGTAAAAGAAAGAAAAGGCAGAAAGAACAAGTATTTAATTCCCACAAAACGACATACAAACATTACATTACACGAATAAAAACCGTGGAAGTAGATGATGTAACATCTACTTATCCGCACTGTGTCCTTGTGATGGGTATCATCCCATTCTCTCTCACAGAGAGGCGGCCTTTGCCCAGAAAGGGGGTAGCAAAGGCTAAATACAAATTATAATTTAATGCAAACATTCATTATGATTTCTGCATCGTTGGTCTATTTTTCACCAAGGCACGGTAATGATATATATCTAACATTGTTCCTCAGCCCTGTCCTTGAAATAATTACCTACAAGTGCGCGTCACGTAATTAGTAAACACGCGTTAGGGCTGTCACCTCTACCTACTTGAGTTTCTTTCTAGTTTTGTGATTGTAAATATTATATTTTTATTGCTCTCTACCATATTAATAAGTAAGTAAGAACATGTAATCATTTCAATCAAATATTCACAAATCGCACATTTATTGTTTATAAAATCATCACAACGTTCGTGACTGTTTGCGACTGTTGTGTATCGAGTGTTGGCTGAACTCTATCCTCGAGCTCGACCGTTTGTATGAAGATACTCGTAGAATACTGTTCGATATCATTACCGTGGCTAAGGCGACTGCTATGCTTGGTGGTCCTCAGTTCAATAATCAATAGGATAAAGATGTTGTTCCCAATGCAGATGCACTCATGCTGACTATTAGCACACATCATAAGATGACTCTTAAGTAATATGTTTAAGCAAACTGTGGGTGCGTTATTTCCTTGCACAACGAGGCCCCTTCATGCCTCGGTAAGCTCTAACCACGTCAATTAGTTCCGGTTCGTCCATCCATCCATACCTAATGCGTATGACAGACATGAATTCATGATGGTTACTGAGATGCCTAGTCTGGAACTGGTCACAGTAATTCAGTCTGTGTTGTCCCATAGCAGGGCAATCGCAATTTTTTCTATTAAATTCGATCTTGAGATAGGATAGATAGACCTCTTTTCCGCACTTAGCGCTCATGCACAAGAGACGGTTTTAACCCGGCCCGGTTTTTTGCCACTCCAAAGCCATCAAAGTGAGCCGGCGCTAGTCCCGGCGTCGTGTGTTTGGCTCCATAGTGTCCCATACATTACTGACGACCGGACCGGCTTAGCTCCGGCGAAAAACCGTCTCGTGGACTCGCATTTGGGCCGTTGTACGTGCAGCCTCCTCTCTGTGATAAGGGAATGGGCCGTAATCCACCACGCGGGCCCAGTGCATGTTGGTGGATATCACGATGTTTTTCTTCACTGTCTTGAGAGCAGTGGTGATGAAATAATTTACACAAAGTAAAGCGCCTGCCTAGGTTCGAACCCAGGACCTACATCTTGTAAGTCGCGGCCGATACTACTGGGCCAACATTGCTCTTCATCTTGAGATAATAAGGAGGATCCTTTTCTAGAAAGGCGTTGAGCTCATCCTGCCATCCTCAACTGGGACATCGCAATATAATTTTCATAAAGCTCCTTTAGCTTCATTATTTTTGCGGGCTTAACTGCAAAATTTCTCATCCCCAGACAAATTTTGATCAACCATATATCCCTAATTGTAGAGTTTTCTTCCTTTTTGATGGACTGTCCACTATTTAGGTCCATGATCAGAATTACGCTATTGCAGATTATCACTGCCGAAGTACCGATTATAACGGAGTAATTATATTTCCTGATAGCCACAACCTGGGGATTTTTAAGTCAAGAGTGAGTAGGTTACTTCTAGGCAAGCGTGCTCCACCGTCGATGACATCTTCACTTACCAACAGAGTTTAAAGTTCTGGAGTGGTGATCGCGAACCGGAAGATGCTCTACTTTGGAAGGCCACCGACTACGTGGACCGATAAACTGGTCACGGGATTCCAGCGCTAACAAAGAAAATTTGGTTCAAATAAATGTCACTAGATGGCGCTATGTGCATTGATTTCTCATTGAATTGTGTGTAAAATTAAATTGACTAGAATTGATCATATTTTTTTTTGTTTAATCAACTCTCCTAAGCACAATATTATGGAATATTGGGCTCTTAATTCACACTTCAAAGATTATTTGAACTGATCATTTAAAATTGATTCCAATAGATGGCGCGTTTTTAAATTAATGAGGCATGCCATTCGATATTTCAAATTTGTATTGTAACACATTTTGGTACAATTAAAATTGTAAAAACTTGCAAAAAACAAATCATTAATGTATTTCAAGAAAATAAAAGTCACAAACCCAGAAAATCCTTTTTCTTGCAAGTCGCTGCTAACATTACCTATAGCCATGGAACGGAACCGATCGCGATCGAAGTGCTTATAAACATAATCAGACGAAAAACGCAAGTAACGTCGGCACGGTTTCTTTGTATGGGATGAGGCATCTGTATGCTGGTATTATATTATCTGTGACCTGGTGACAGTTGCGGGCATCCGCTGGATGCGAGACGCACGGGACCGGTCAGTGAGGATACGCCAAAGTAATGATCATGATCGCTGATAATGTTATCTTGTGTAGGGCCTTTGGTGAGATAGTGGTCAACCGCGAGCCGACCAATAAAATAATAACAGTGTACTATTTTATACGGCGCCATAAATATACAGATTCTCTATAAATACGAGTAATTAATGAACTACATTGATGAATCCTTAATGAACAAGAATGGTGATTCCATTATTAAGACCCGCAACGTGACTCAGTATCCTTGAATATTAATGCTTAGAATTGTTTACGATTGTAGAAGATAAGTCTTTTTATGTAGAAACCTGGCCTGAATCAGAATCATGGCCTTTAGTCTCAGTGTATCAGACAAAGGTCTAATCTTGAAAGTACGACTTAATAGGTAGGCAGAAACTACAGAACGCCACCAGCTGCTACGATCCTTACATACTTCTTTTGCTTCACTCATGTTCAAACATCTAGTCATACACGCACGCCGGTTATGAGTACTGCGCTCCTAGCCTTTCTGAAGAACATCACCAATAAGGTCTTTGAATGTATTTTTAGAGCGTCCCCTCCTGACGTTTCCATTCACCTAAAGCTCATTGTGGAGGTATAGAGGTATGCAGAACAGTGTGGAAAGACCCGCGTCTAAAAACCTCCATTGAAAAGGGAGGATCCTACGACCAGACGGGTGTAGTGTCTGGTGGACAACTGCGCAGTGGTTGTTGTCACCAGGACTTAGAACTCTTTGTGAAGATATAGTGGTATGCAGAACAGTGTGGAAAGACCCGCGTCTAAAAACCTCCATTGAAAAGGGAGGAACCTCCGACCATATGGGTTTTGTGTCTGGTGGACAACTGTCCAATGGTTGTTGTCAGTAGGACTGAGAACTCTTTTACAAGATATAGAGGTATGCGAAAGAGTGGAAAGTTCGGAAACCTCCATTGTAAAGGGAGGATCCTTCGACCAGACGGGTGTTGAGTCTGGTGGACAACTGTTCAATGGTTGTTGTCAGCAGGACTGAGAACTCTTTTCAAATTATAGAACGGAAGAGTAAGGAAAGTTCTGAAACCTCCACTGAAAATGTAGGATCCTCCGACTGGGAGGGTGTTGTGCCTGGTGGACAACTGTCCAATAGTAGTTATCAGTAGGGCTTATAACTCTTTGTTAAGATATGCGGAAGAGTGTGGCAAGTTCTGAAACCTCCATTGTAAAGGGAGGATCCTCCGACCAGACGGGTGTTGTGTCTGGTGGACTACTGTCCAATGGTTGTTGTCAGTAGGACTGAGAACTCTTTGTGAAGATATAGAGGTATGCAGAATTGTGTGGAAAGTCCCGCCTCTAAAAACCTCCATTGAAAAGGGAGGATCCTCCGACTGGAAGGGTGTTGTGTCTGGTGGGTAAATTTCCGATGGTTTTTGTCAGGCTGTTGTATATGCTCAAATCGTTGGGATAACTTTTGGATTGTGAGTTACATGATTTGTGCGACGTCAAACACATACATATTTTAAGCATCAGCTACTTAATTAAATCTTTCAAGAATATATTGCAAAGAAATATGATTTTCAGTTAGATCTTATAATTGAAACAATCTCCAGTAACTCGAAAGGGCAGTTCTCATCTTAGAGACATTTATTCTCTAAGGTTTTGATGCTCATTATATTTTTACTACGTCCTTGCCGCCTACGATCTTCTGTCGCTCTTTGAGACGGACTTATGACTATTTTTAGATATGAAAGTAACATTTCTACGCCAGGCACAGATACCCCTCAGTAGCTGATTTTAAAATGAGAATCACGTCTAAACGGCAAGTTGTACGTTTTTGGAAAAATATATGTTATATAAGACTATTTGCTTAATAATTTGCTCTAAGAGAATTTAGAGTATTATTCGTATAATATACCGTAATTAATTCGCAAAAGTTATATCTAACACGGACAAAAAAATGACAATTGCACCAAAACCGCCGGATGTAATTGTCACCATCTCAAAGACAATTTCATTGCTTTCCACAATTTAATTCGCTTTGTAGTGTTTTTATTTGGAAAGTCGGTAGTATTTTTTTGATAGTGTTTTGTGTTTTCGTTTCGGTGTGGTTCTGGAGTGCTACTAGATGGAGCGCAGCAAATTTGTCCTTACTTTTTTGTATGAAGTCGATATTCTCCTCCTTAGAGTAAATAGTATTCTGAGGCCTTAGTGCGAGTTTTTACTCACGCTCAATCGCGTTAACGTAAACATCATTTTGTATTGAAACTGGATAAGCGCCGTCTGGTGACGGTAAGGAGAAACCGCTTTTTTTGTATACATTTTGACATAAGAGATCGTTTACGTATCACGAGTGAGCGTGACTAAAAACTCACACTAAGGCCTCTGTGCAGCGATTCAACGAACGCTCGATCTAGGTAAGAAAGGTAAGTAAGGTAGGTAGGTCTAGGTTAGTAGGGTAGGTACAGGTAGGTAGGTAAGTAGGGAAGGTACAGGTAGGTAGGTAAGTAGGGTAGGATAGGCAGTTAACGGGAGCGAAGCCGCGGGCACAGTTTTTTGTATCATAAAATTTGTAGTGTAGGTAATTAAAAATCCGGACGGAGTCCGGACAGGACGTATATCTCGAAGTATAGTAAACCCTGTATAGGAGTCTAGTCATAGGATTTACAGCGCACTATTTCTGTGTGTAATGCCAAATATAGCGAATTAATCTTCGGTAAACAATTGCCAGCGAATATGCCTTGCATAGCTCAATGAATCGATTGGCATCAGATTGAAGTATGAATGCTAATGTGGTATTTTCTCAATACACTTCGATATTTGTCCAGAAATAGGTGTTTACTTGGTGCCTTTTGCTTTATCTTGTAAATTTTTAGGGTACCGTACCCGAAGGAAACGGGGCCCTATTTCTGTCAGTAACGTATCCGTCAGTCTGTCCGTCGCACAGACATAAATCTAACTAGATAACGCAAGTCCCTCCATCTGTATGAAATCGAAGCGTGAAAATTTTTCACACACAATTTAAAAACAAATTTACTTACCTACCAATGAAAGAAAACATTTCCAATGCCTCGGCCAACTTTACAGCTCAATATGGCATAAAAAGGCATTTTTCTAGATTTCGGTGGATTGCCGGTGCCGATAATGCTAAATGAAAAGCTCAGATTACGATCATTTGTCGTAACTTTAGTCCGTTTTTTGGCACGCGAAGTACATACAATCGCGTCATCTAGATTTATGTCTGTGGTCCAACGTCTGTCACATATTTTTTAAAGCCAAACCGTTGGAGCTACAGTCTTCAAATTTTCACAGTGTTAGTAAGTATCTTGTTGACCCAAAGTCATACAAAATGTCAAAAATATATTTAAATGTTTTATGGGAGCCCCTCACATACAAAAAAGGGGGGTGCGTAAAAATCTACCCACCCAATCGAGCGGGGTATCGTTGTTTAGAGCCCGTTGAGTAGATAAATACTGTATTTTTTGTTTTAAAAAATATTGGAAAACAAAGGAATGTCAAGCCACCGAAGTCAGCTTTTTCCCAAAATATTTTGCCGAAGAATTTTTTAAGTTCACAACTACAAATTTGGTGATAATGTTTATTTATATTTATATTTTAACACATACCAATATATTGAAAATCCAGATTTTCTTTTAATTTCCTATTTTTAACCCCCGACACAAAAAGAGGGGTGTTATAAGTTTGACGTGTGTTGCTGTGTATCTGTGTGTCTGTCTTTGGCATCATAGCGTCCAAACGGGTGAACCGATTTTGATATAGTTTTTTTTTAAAAGGTGACTTAATCGAGAGTGTTCTTAGCTATTTTTGAATAAAATCGGTTCAGCCGTTCAAAAGTTATGGACATTTTACTGTTTGAATCGGGGTGTTTTCGCAAGATAAATGTGTCGGGGGTTTTTTTAATTTTGAAACTTTACTTGTTTTCTATTTAAAACCAACTTGTTTTTGCGGTTTGGTACGGAACCCTAAATGTGCAAAATCCAACACGCACTTGGTCGGTTTTATTGATTTTATAAAGCAAATAAAAAAACTTTTTGCAAAAAAAAACTACCGACTTCCAAATACTAAACTACAAAGTGAAAAATAACTTAATTTTTTGAAGTCGGTGTCTTTCGTAGGTACCATTTTTTTGCGTTATGGACACCGACTTCAAAAAATTAAGTTATTTTTCACTTTGTAGTTTAATATTTGGAAGTCGGTAGTTTTTTTTTGCAAAAAGTTTTTTTATTTTTCACTTTTTAGTTGTACGTACCTAATAGGCAAGTTAGTAAGGTAACTTTAATGCCAAAATAGATTTCATGAAACTTGAACATATCCGGTGAAATGAGAGATCTGCGTACCCCTTAAGAGCGTACTGGCGTGATGTTATGTTATGAAATGGTATAAACAATAAACAGAAATGCGATTGCAGCAATCCCGAGAGATATGCCGTTATTTATTGAAGAGTTCTGTTGTATATCTCTGAAGTTCTTCATCAGATCTTCACCAAATTAAAATGTGACCAATTTCGGAACATACTTTTTCAAACAAAAAAAGAATTTTCAAAATCGGTCCATAATTGACGGAGTAATAGGTGAGCATAAACAAAAAAAAAAAAAAAACAAACTTGAATTCGAACATAGAACCTCCTCCTTTTTGGGAAGTCGGTTAAAAAATACGAGTCCAATATTTTTTGATAATCTTAATGACGGACAGTTTATCTGGTTTTGGTGAGCCAGCTCGCGATTATGTATCCTCCGACTGCACAGCATGATTTTCTTCTTGTTTACGTCTTTTTAGTTCACTTCTGCTGCAGTCGGGTTTTTTTATTTTGTTCGCCAAAAACGCTTAACCGTTATTAATTACCTCACTCAGGTATCAGAATCAGAATAGATGTTCAACCATTCACTAGTTATTGATTAAATATGCAATGTAGGTCACCTATAAAGGCAGCACAGGATCCCGGGGTTTCCAGGAAAGGAACCCAGCTAAGCTAAATATGCCTGTACTGGAAATGCAATTTGTAATTATATCAAAATTTTTGCTGGAGAATTGATTGCAAGCTCGAGCGTGGTTTGAAATCTGAAGGATCCAGGATAAGGCAAAAAAAGTCAAAATCAATATATATTTATTCAATAATGAAATTAGTCAAACATGTAAAAATTAAAATTTACAAGTTATAAAAATTGATTCTACCGTGCATTCGGAAAAGTAGCTTGTTATGGAGAAGAACGCACAAGAAATCTTCCGTACCCAAAGGGTAAAAACGGGACCCTATTACTAAGACTCCGCGGTTCATCTGTCTGTCTGTCTGTCTGTCACCAGGCTGTATCTCATGAACCGTGATAGCTAGACAGTTTAAATTTTCACAGATGATGATGTTTTTGCTATAATGGTACGGAACCCTTTGTGCGCGAGTCCGATTCGCAGTTGGCCGGTTTTTTTTAAATAGGTGTTTTACAATATTTACATAAGTACATACATTAATAAATTCATATATGTGAGGACGATGCATCCAGAATAGCACTACACACTATACTACGTCAAGTATAAAGAATTAACAGGTAAATTCATTAACTTGATAAATAGGAACATGGTTCTCACATACCTACAAATATTGCAAACATAGGTAAAATCAAATTCAAAAAAATTCAACAACAACGGAACAGTGTGCGAGTCAAATTCTTAAAAACTTTTTTTTACAAAAAATCAAACCGACTTCCAGAACAAAAAACTACAAAGCAAAAAATAACTTGCTTTTTCGAAGTCGGTGTCTTTTGTACCCATTTTTTTCAGTTTTTCGCCACCGACTTCGGAAAAGAAATTTATTTTTTGCTTTGTAGTTTTTTGTTCTGGCAATCAGTTTGATTTTTTGTTTAAATAGTTTTTATTTTTCTCTTTTTAGTTTTGGTAGGTACCTCCAATTAACATGATTATCATTTATAGCCAAAGTACATCTATATCATGGCTATTCCAATAAGCCCAAACACGACTAGGATACATTGTTTTATATTAGAGTTCCAGTGCCTACCTTCCGGCTTCATCATCAGATCAGTTCGATGGTGCTATTTTCATCAGTACCTTTATTTCTAAGTATTTGCTTCATTCCGTAATCCTAAGTCCTATTTTCATCAGTACCTTTATTTATAAGTATTTGCTTCATAACCGACTATCGGTTAATTATTCAAGATATCTTATGCCCGTGACATATTTAGCATTTAGGAGTTCCAGTGGCCATCTGTGGTCTTCTTCATCAGTTCCACTTCACCAAATGATAAACTCTGATTGCAAATGGATTGCATTGTTGATGAAAATATCAAAATCGCTATATGATTGCCTATAATTTTTGAGGGGTTCTATCGATTTCTCTAGGATTCCATCATCAGATCCTGACCTGATGATTATGGGACCAATTAGAAAGTATACCCTATCAAACAAAAGAAGAATTTTTGAAATCGGTCCAGGCGTCTTTGAGTAATCGGGGAACATACATAAAAGATACCGAGGAATAGAGAACCTCCTCCTTTTTTTGATCTCGGTAAAAAAAATACTTAGTTAAAAAGTAAGTTTATTCCTACTAACCCAGTTGCGTAATCTTTATCTTTATATTTTCATGCAGTTTTCACCAATAGAAAGAGTAAGAAACGATGAAGGTTTTCTATACCAATATTATAAAGAGGAAAGATTTTTTTGTTTGTTTGATTGTTTGTTTGTTTGTACCGAATAGGCTCCAAAACTACTGGACCGATTTCAAAAATTCTTTCACCGTTGGGAAGCTAGTCTATCCCCGGGTGACATAGGCTACTTTTTATCCCTGTATTCCCACGGGAACGGGCACTACGCGGGTGAAACCGCGAGGCGTCCTCTAGTTGTGTATAATTTGTCACGGGTGAAGCCGGGGCGGGTCGCTAGTTCAACATAAATGGCAATGCAACGTCAAAATGCATTTTGACAATTCAACGAAATACATTGCATTATTACGATGTCGAACAGACAGGTGTTTCAAACATAATCAAGCAATGGATGAATTAGATGATGGTTAGGAATTTTCTTCAAATTCCTTCGAATTGTGATAAAAATCTCTGAGCTATTTAGCTTAACAATTGATTAGTGGATTCTAAATTAGAATTTGTTACAGTTAATTAGAAAATTTGAATTAAACTCATTCTGCTAATTGGTTGCTAAAAGTGTCAAAGTTTTTTTAAGTAAGGGTGGTAAACATACCTACAGTGGAAAATAGAATCTCCTTCTTTTTGGAAAGGCGTTTAATTATGAATACAAATTTTGTTTTCATTTTGATTTATTTTTAAGTTAATTGCGAGTTTACTCAATTTTTATTTAGTTTCGGTTTGTTTTAAATTTAGATTTGATTTGTTTAATTTTAATTCATTTAATAGTAGGTAAGTACTTAAGTGTTTTATAAGTGTATGTAAGATTCACAGATGTCAATTAGACTTTTTGTGTTGTACCCAATGATATTCAAATAAACAGATATGTTATGAGCGCGCGCATTGTGAAGACTCGAATAGGTCACAATTGTGACCTTTAGTCTTTAGTTTATGTCACGCATGGCGAAGAGCGATAGGCTTTGTTGAAACAAAAACAAAATAAAAAAAATGGCATCGTGTGTATTTAGAAAGTGTACCAATTATGATACCAAAGTACATAAAACAGAAGGGATCTCATACCATATGTAAGTACGAATACAACCCAATTTACCAATTTATTTCAATTTTTTTCCTAATATTCTGATATTTGGAGGTTAGAAAAAGAAAAAAAAACATTGGTGGTCAGGATAATATTTGTTTACATTCACACGCAAGTGACAAACACTAGCTGTCTCTTTTTTTCTTGTTGGTTTTATCAAGCCATTCCTTTCGACTTGTAGTGAAATGTCAGATGAATGAAAAGTGTGTATCTGTGCTGCCGCTGCTGCGTGGAACACTTTTTCAATTGTATTGTGAGTTTATAACGTATCTGTTTATTTGAATATCATTGGTTGTACCCAAGTTGTACATAAGTACCTTATATTTTTGCACGAGTGATTGTACGTCAGTTGTAAAATATGAAAATAAAACCAACGGCTTTATCCCCATACGAAATGTTTGCGAAAATAGTAATAGGTATGTGTATCAAGAAACGCTCCAAGCAATACAAATTGGTAAATCAGATTATTTTTTTTTAATTCTCTCATTTTTCATAAAGGGTGCTTCCTTTATTGTTGCCGTAGTCAACGGCACGAAATATTTTGTGCGCGAGGTTAAAATGCATGCTATCTCATCCGAAGGCACGTGCGAAAGAGATACATGATTTGGAAGCTAGTTCGCGTACGAATTAGTACTTTTGCCAATTTGAAGCAAAATGGATCATAATTTAGGACGAAAACGAGCGTGCAAAATTTTATAAAAAGACCTTTGGGAGTATGGATATCATGAAAAAACGACTAAAAGCATATTTTCAAAACAAAATTATTTGCATTGTTGAACTACTAAATTGTTTGTTTGTTTTAATATAAAACGTTGCCCCACACTAGGAATTTCATCCTGTATCGTGGGTGCGTTTACAAACATATAAACTCACATACACTGCAACACCCAGAGCCGGAACAACTATCTGTAGGTCATACAAATATTTGTTCCGTGCGGGCATCGAACCCGCGACACGCAGCACAGCAGTCAATCGCTCAACCACTGCGCCAACAGAGAGCCCAAAAAAAAAAATCCCTGAAAAGTTATCCCTGTACGGTGACTGTTTTGAAATTTTCCTTCTGCCTATGGTATTTATTTCCGCCCAAAGATGCGTTTAAATTAGTCTCGAATTAAGGAACATTCGACGCTCATAACTTTCAAATAATTCATGTTTTTACTTTTTTATGATGAGACAAATTGATATCATTTTTTATTTCGAACGTACATCGTCAAACTACGCTTGTATGGAAGAATGATCGACTAGGACAACCTTAAGAAAAAACCGTGTGTTCTCTTGTCCCCCAATGTTGGAAGGATGCCCAAAAAAATTGTAACGGGACGACCCCTTGAACAAAAGGTGTGCATTGGTTGACACTTGACTATAAACGTAAAGCATGTGGGCAATGATATTCAAATAAACAGATACGTTATACACTCACAAAACAATTGAAAAAAGTGTGCCGCATATAGCGGCAGCACACATGCACACTTTTCATTCATCTAACATTAAAACATATTTATTTTAATCAATAAATACATAAATTAAAAATACGCACGAAGGCATTTTTTTTTTTTTTTTTTTATTCAACAAAGCCTATCGCTCTTCGCCATGCGTGACATAAACTAAAGATTAAAGGTCACAATTGTGATCTATTCGAGTCTTCAAAATGCGCGCGCTCATAACATATCTGTTTATTTGAATATCATTGCATGTGGGTTTATAATTTTGTATCGCCTTGTGGTCATCTTTCGAGTTCAATTAACTACATTGTCCAATTTGTATACTTAGGTAGGTATCTACCTAAATAATTAGGGTAATATTTTACCTTTATCAAATGTAATACCTAATCATTCATGAAGTATGATTTGTTTTAGTACCTATACTTCTTCTAGGCAAACGTGCTTCACCGCCGACCACATCATCGCCCACCAGTTACCATTATGGAGATCGTGGTCAAACGCGAATCTGTCATTATAAAAAAAAAATGCTGACTACAGAGCCATCCATAGATGGCTCAATAGAGTAGGACAAGGCCAAAGAAACGTTGAATGGAATGTTTGAAAGGGGTGACTAGAACAATAAATAAATATTTATGGTAGAAGAAGACAGCGCCAACCCCAAATATAGGTACTTGAAAAAGGACAAAAGAATAATGCATCACAAAAGTATTTTTTTTTGTTATGAATGATTTTTTTTCTTTCTGATCTTTGACATAATGTGCCCGTTTTTACTAAACAAGCAATGTACTAATGCGAGCGAGCGATTACAAAATTCGTTCATATTAAGTATTTGAATAATTAACCTAAACTTAGTCTAGTTGCACGCCAGACTTAAATATTTAGATAACAATGCAACTTAATGATCAAAACAATGTAAGTATAAGCACCTGCTTTGGTTTCATAAGCATAATCCAATCTACAGCAGGATATGAAGTAAAATTTACCGTAAACAACGCCAAATTCTCACCAGTACAGTAACACTAAGTAATAATAAATATTTAAACAGCTGAATACGATTATCACTCTAATAAAAACATAATAATACGTCATATGGAATGAATAAAATGAGGGATTTCTGCATTTGGCCGCGTTATCATTACAATTTACGCTATAGACATGTAACAAGGATAGTCTTTCGACGAATATCGGTAACGATCGGCTGGTTTCGCGATGCTTCATCTCTCTCCCACTCATGAAAACGCCAATCACGTCATGCTATCGAATTTCCGTGCTCTTCACTTCTTGTTTGCTCCGTCAGTTCATATTTTTAGATTGTGAAGTGTAGACGTATTCGAATAAACATTATATCGGTGATTTTTAAAAAGAAATTAAAGAATTAAACCTTTATTTATCGTATTGGACGTGTTACCGGTGTTGAAATGGCTAAGGTAATCTATTGTTTGGTTTTCAGAGTTATGTTATAAGGTGAATCGGAGAGTTTGCAAAAAATATGTATTTTTTTTTGTATGGCACGTCGTACCACCGGTGACGTATTGTCTCGGAAGATAACTCTGACCATATTTCATAATAAAACAGTTTTTTTTAACTACTTACCTGTTTTCTATAAAAAAAAAAAACAAACAAACAAATTGTGTAACAGCAATTGAATTGGCATAAATAAACAGTTTCACAGTATTATTATGAAAATACCAAACAATTAGTCACGAAAGATAATTTATCCGTGAATGCCGTTGTACTGTTATTCGAAAAATAATAACACGACTTGTTTTTATATATATATTTTTTGTTTTTTAGAATTTTTTGTATTGAACCAAAAAAAAATTCAAATTAAGCATTTTTTTTCGCACTGCAGGTAACCTTATATTAGTGTCAAAATCAATTATATTTGTGTCAAAACCAATAGTTTTTGAAAATTTAATGAATGTCATAACAACATTGCCATTTCAATCACTTCCCTTAATTTTTGTGGACTTGTATAATTAGAGAAAATAAATCAGTACATTCTTTTTATGATTGTATGTGACGTACATTAAAAAAACTTTCCTAAGTAACTAAGTATCACATTCATTATTTATTTGTAGATTTAAATGTGTCAAGTTTGTAACAGTCGTTAATTGTTTATAGATTTGTATGTTGAAATAATTTAACAAAGTAGGTACAGCACGTCTTTAAGATAAGGAATACTCAAACATAAAATTATAATTTTCACGATAATATTATATTAGAGTCTGTCTTTGTATTCACTAAGGTTCTGCAATAAAACATATTACTCGTGAAAACTCACTATTTACAAAACATAAACTGTTAACAATGGGTCATTAATAGTAGTATCTTATTTCTTAGAAGATAGACACGTTTTATTGTTGTTTGTTAAATAGCTGACATAAACTCATAAAATAGTTACTTTGTTTAGTTACGCCAATAAAACGGTTGCTATCAATAATCGTTTAAAAATGCTTTTCATCAATAACAAACACAATACATAACAACAATAATCACCATTTTATATTATTTTCTAATTTTCCAAGCACTAAAAAGTTTGCACTATTCGATTTTGATACCAGGTGGTTTTGAGTATTAACTTGGCAACCCCAGATGTCATATGGTGACCGGTCGACCGAAGACATTTTACGCAAGTTCGATCGATTTTTAATCAAATATAAATGTCGTATACAATCAAAAATTTACTAATGCAAGCTAGAAATAGGTACAAGAAGTTCCTAGAAATTAATAAAAGCAGTTACTTGGTGAGTGTCCATTAATAATTATTCTGTGAATTGAGTGTTTTATAATATCGTTCTTTACGGGCGTAGAAGTGTTCGCTTCTAAGTCGGAAAGATACGTTAATTAGCACTAATTTACCTCGCTATTGCCCTGAAAGTGTTGGCAAATGATTAGACTACAATAAAAGTGTTATTTGGTGAGAATTTGAGGCATTTTTCTAGGTTATACGTGTGTTTTTCCATTTATGCGCTGTAAAGTTATAATTATGTTCGTATCTTATTAGTTATTAGTTTTATCCGGACGAACGACCGCGACGGTAATCGGTCAGATGTGGACGTAAACATTGCCTTTGGCGCCAGTTACTTGTCTAGTTTTTGCGATAATAGAAGCAATGACGTTTTAAATATCGTAAGATTTTGCATGCATTTTTGCATTCTATTTTTACACTATCATAAAGGCTTTCCGTGGATAAGATAAATATGAACAGAGTATCCGGGTGGTAGCTTTTTTTTATAAATAATCATAATGTCAAAGATCATTATGTAATATTTATTATTACCTACAAATAAAATACGTACCATATGAAGCAAGGCTACTATATTAAAAGTTTTATCAGATTCTTA
The DNA here is from genome assembly GCA_964057195.1 of Orthosia cruda. Taxonomy (NCBI): domain Eukaryota; kingdom Metazoa; phylum Arthropoda; class Insecta; order Lepidoptera; family Noctuidae; genus Orthosia; species Orthosia cruda. Next base: position 2,534,633 of record OZ059852.1, on the reverse strand, counting down.
TTGGAAATCTTTTTATTGCTGTATTTTTAATTATCAGGCTTTTTTGTTTTTTTTATTTATTTTGTCTTCATGTACAGTTGTGGTACTGGAGGCAGGTAGACTTTATGAAACAAGGCATTCTATTAGCCAACCATAGTTTATTTTTATTTTTTATTAGCTTGCACTTGACCACTATCTCATCTGATTGTAGGCGATGATGTGGTCGACGATGTAGCACGCTTACCTAGAAGAAACCTATTTACTCTTGACTTAAAGACTCCCAGGTTGTAGCTATCAGGAAATGCAGACTCTGGCAGGGAATTTCACTCCTTAGGTGTACGCATAATAAAAGTATTTCCAAAACGTTTGGTGCGTATGGGTGAGTTAATAAAAAGACTGTACACTAGTAGGTGTCGAAAAAAACAAAAATCATTCAAATACGAAACTAAAATTTGGGACGGATTTGGTAGATTATTCTTGAGTGGAGATGGCAAATGGCATACATAGGGTAGAACACCCTAAAAGTAGTTGGTAGAATATATTTGCAGGGTTATAGCAGCTGGATAAAAGGAGTATATAATTAGTTTAAGAAATAGCCGGGTCTAGTCATACAAAATGTACAAACATAGGCCAGAACAATCTCAAGTTAGGTGGATAGGTCCGTCATGGGCGGTCAGATTTGGGACTCTGTACGCCCACCGAGTGACTCCAGTTAAGACGGTGGGACAGTGATCACATGCTGCCATGCACAGCGAGGCTCAGGGTAGATGCTTTGTTAATCTCTCCAGGGATGTACCCTAACAGGCGTTGCACGGAGAGGATTCCGGGTTGTCAGCTAGTCCCAAATAAAAAAGAATGACTAGCTGATAATTGATAATGCAAAATATTGGAACTGCCTTGTTACTGCAGTGGTTGCAAGGGGTACTGCTGAGCATGAGGTCGTAGATTTGATTCCTGGGTCAGGCAAATTGTTTTTGGGTTTTACCATCAGAAATTTCTTAATAGCAGTCTGGAATTAGGACGGTAGATGGCAATAGGCCCACCCCTATTACATGGGACTTAAACATATCTGGCGAAATGTGGGTGTACTATGTTGTGGCTTTTTATTTCGTTAACTAAGCTGACAGCTGTCAATGACCTTATTTTTTTTTAATGTTGCAGGCGCAGAGCATACTGTTGTAGGTAATCGTTGTGGCATAATCACATGACTCATCAATTTAATTTTACCAATTGGTATAAATAATACTGTGTATGAATATAAACATAATATTTAAATATATTATGTTTATATTTATACAAAGTATTAATACACATGGTACATAAACTTTCATTGTAATAAATAAGAAATCAACAATAAAATAAATGCGATAGATAGAATGTAGTCTAAGAATAAATAAGAGCCGCTAGTTTACGAAATTAAATAAGGGCTGCTAGTTTCCGAAATTAAATAAGTGACGCTAGTTTCCAAGTCAAATAAGTACCGCTAGTTACCGAAATTAAAATAGGGCCTATATTTTCCGAAATTAAATAAGCCCCGCTAGTTTCCGAAATTAAACAAGGGCCGCTTGTTTCCGAAATTAAATAATATCTGCTTGTTTTCGAAATTAAATAAGAGCTGCTAGTTTCCGAAATTAAATAAGGGCCGCTAGTTTCTGAAATTAAAAATCAGATGACGTGATGTTAAGTGATGTGTGATTAGAGAGGCTTAGGTCCAGAAGTATAGGCAGATAATGACGTTTACAGGCAGGTACTTGAAATATATAGGCAATCATTCTGCAAATTCATATGGAAAAAAATTATGTTGCAATTTTTTCCTTAAAAATGCAGTTTACTTTCATAACCGAGTTTTCCTTCCTTCTATAATTTTCCTGTTTAATATAACTGCGAGTTATTATTTATTTATTACATAGGCCGTGGGAGTCCGGTAGATATGAAACGCACAGGACTGATCAGTGTGGCGACGCTTGTTGGAGGCCTATGTCCAGCAGTGGACGTCTTTCGGCTGAAATGATAATGATGATACAGCATATTAAGTTACCTATGTATTTTATGGGGCTCATAATAATGTTGTAGTTTGAAAAAAGGCAAATGGTAAGATATACTAAAAAAACATAAATAAATAAATATTGTAATTAAATATAATAATAAGTATCTTTTTTTTTAACTATTATTTCTTGTTTTTAGAAATTGTAATTTTACTCATCTTAAGGTATGCCATAGTTATACATCTACATAGGGCTACAAGGGGTAATGTGCCCAGTTAATTAGTTATGGAGTTCAGATAGGCAGTCCCTCCATATAAAATATTGGTTCTGGTTCATCGGGTTAAAATGGAAGCACAACACCTACATTTTTACAAAAAGGCTTGGCAGATAGATTGTTGGTGTAATACACATCTGTCTATCCCTTTAGAGACTACATGCGTAATGGTTAAACATTCTTGTTACAAGCTTTTAATTAACTTGCAATGTAAGTGTGTTCGGGTCAAATCTTGCAACTGAATTTTAAAGCTGTTATCCTCCACCGATTAAGATCAAATTTTGCATACACGTTTAGTTTGGATGACTATGCATGGTTTGCTAAGTGACGTCATTCTAAACCCAATATGGCGGACTAGTTATTTTTGTGCTCTGCCATGGTTTTGGTATCAAATGAAAGGGTTTGCTGAGAAGAATACGAAAAAAGCTGGTTTAAAAATAGCTTTTTTTAACCCCCTCCGGAAAAAGAGGGGTGTTATAAATTTGACGTGTTTCTGTGTATCTGTGTGTCTGTCTGTGGCATCATAGCGCCTAAACGGATGAACCGATTTTGATTAAGTTTTTTAGGGTTCCGTACCCAAAGGGTATAACCGCGGTCCGTCTGTCTGTCTGTCTGTCACTAGGCTGTATCTCATGAACCGTGATAGCTAGACAGTTAAAATTTTCACAGGTGATGTATGTCTGTTGCCGCTATAACAACAAATACTAAAAACAGAATAAAATAAATATTTAAGTGGGGCTGGGGTTTTTTGCGATAATGGTACGGAAACCTTCGTGCGCGAGTCCGACTCGCACTTGGCCGGTTTTTTTGTTTGAAAGGTGATTTTGTCGAGAGTGTTCTTAGCTATATTTGAATAAAATCGGTTCAGCCGTTCAAAAGTTATGGGCGTTTTACTGTTTGAATCGGGATGTTTCCGCAAGATAAATGTGTCGGGGGGTTTTTTAAATTTTGAAATTTTACTTGTTAATGAATAATTTTATTTTCCTACTCAGTTTATACATATCTAGGTGCATCCTTTACCTTTTAAATGACGAAGGTCTCGTAACTGGTTTTTATAATTATTTTTCCTTTATTATGTTAATATTGTGAATTTAAGTTTGTCAAGGATACAGTACAATCTTTATTTCTTTATCAAAAGGAAGCATGTTTGCTTTAAGGTTTATATTTAAATGTGCCAGTCTTGTCCCTACAATTTTGGGATCGGGTCCCAGTATTACCAGATGCACCTGAATGCCAGGCTTTTACATGAAGTGACTTCCATAACAGGTTAACACAATAAGTTTTCTTTTGGCAAGACTTATGTCAGATTAAATTTACTTTTTATCGACTTTCCAAAAAGGGGGAGGTTATGACAGTATTTTTTTGTGTGTTATCTCAGAACATGTTACTGGTTTACCCAGTAACATGTTCTGAGATAACACACCGATTTTGATGATTCTTTTTTTTATTTGAAAGCTTTTGCTTGTCATGTGGTCTCATTTATCTAACATTATCATCAAGATCTGATGAAGAACTTCGGAGATATACATCAGAACTCTTCAATAAATGACGGCAAATCACTCGGGATAGCTGCAATCGCATTTCTGTTTATTGTTTACACCATTTCATAACATAACATCATACTAGTAATCTCTAAAGTGGTACGCAGGTGTAAACAGTTCACCTTGGTATACTCTAATTCCACCGGTTTTGTTTAAGTTTCATGTAATTGGGATAATCTATTCTGGTTTCACTTTGGGCATTATTGGTACCTAGCCTATATAACTGGTCCATTATGTAACTAATTAGTGAAAAATAAAAAATAAACTTTTTACAAAAAATACAAAAACCTTTTTTATAAATGCGAAAGTTTGAGAGAATGTATGGGGATTTTGATACTCATCAAATCAAATCAAATCTTTTTATTGTGGGCATAGGTTATACAGACAGAGGTTAGGTAAATTTCAGTTCCATTATGTCCTGCCTAGTAGGCATACAATAATTAAGTCAACATGCAAAATAATCATAGATATCACATATAAAGCAAATCTTACAAAATACGAATTAGGTGCATGGTGACAGATTTTAGTAGATACTAATTATTAAGAAAATCTTGGATCGTGTAGTAGGATTTGTCAATTAAAAAATTACGTAATTTATATTTGAATAGTGGCAGTTCCTTAGTGTTTAAAATGTCCACAGGTATCCTATTGTAAAACTACATAACAGGTTTTGGAAAAACTTTGCAGAAATGTACATCTGAATAAAACATCATAATTTCAGCCGAAAGACGTCCACTGCTGGACACAGGCTTCCCCCAGGCGTCGCGTCGCCACATTGACCGATCCCGTGCGTACAGCGCATTCCCGCAACCTTAACCAGGTCATCGGTCCACCTGGTGGTCTAAATAACACATGTACTATAATTTATTAAGATGCTAGCTGTTGCCTGCAACTATGTCTGCGTAGCATTAGTACGTCGAATAGCCAATTTTTTATATCGCGCAATTATATTGTAGGCGTGTGGGGTGTGGGCCGACTTAGTTCACAAGTTCACCATACATACTTCCATCCCTATTTTTTCCGGAAACCATCCCTAAGGGGGATGCCCCTTAAGGATGATTGCCGGGATAAAAAGTATTATTTGTCCTTACCAGGGTCTCAAACAATCTCCATACAAAATTTTATCTCAATCGGTTAAGCGGTTTAAGCTTGAAAAGGTAACAGACAGACAGAGTTACTTTCGCATTAAGTAAGATAGTGCAATTTTGTTAAAATGGGGGTGAAGTAGGATCTACTAAGGGGGTGAAGTAGGATCTACTAATACTAATACCACTCGAGCGGAGCCACGAGGGACTGCTAGTATATTAAACTAAATAATCAATGAAAATCCGATTTCAAAACCAAGATTTTTCCATTGGCAAGAATTATCAGATAAAATACATGAAAAAATTCCATAACCTCGGTTTTTATTAAAAAAATATATGTTAGATTCTAATCGTGGTTGTATTATAGGAGTAAATAAATGATAACTTGTCTCTACACAAACAAATACTTATACATACATTATATCTAAAGTCATTGTGCGTACAGCTAAGGAGTGGAATTCTTTACCGGAGTCAGTTTTAATCGGAGGTCTTCAGGTCAAGACCAAGAGTGAATAGGTTACTTCTAGGCAAGCGTGCTTCACCGTCGACCACAGCATCGCTTACCATCAGGTGAGATAGTGGTCAAACGAGAGCCTTTCGATAATTACCCGACTGCCGAAGGAGGGTTATGTGTTTATCAATATATGTGTGTGTTCGTATGTGGCGTTCTAGAGACCAAACACGTTGGACGATTTTGATGATTCTTACGTCAATAGATTCGTTTTTACCTTGCAAGTGTCACTGACTACATTAAAATTGGAAATAAAAAAATCAAAAAACCCGACTGCTTAAAAAGCGAACTAAAAAGATGTAAACAAGAAGAAAATCATGCTGTGCAGTCGGAGGATACATCTGGTTTTGGTCAGTTAGTCCGAGAATATGTATCCTCCGACTGCACAGCTTGATTTTCTTCTTGTTTACATCTTTTTAGTTCGCTTTTTAAGCAGTCGGGTTTTTTGATTTTTTTAATTACCATTTTTTATTTACAACTTTTTAGTTATTTTTTTATAAGGTTCATTTAAACATATAAGTGTTATATATTTTTGAAATCACCTCTTCAAACCTGATGAAAAAAACACCGTTGTTTTATGTATGTTTGTTCCTATGTGGCGTTCTAGAGACCAAACACGTTGGCCGATTTTGATGATTCTTATGTCAATCGATTGGTCTTAACCTTGCGAGTGTCACTGGCTACATTAAAATTGGAAAATAGTAAACCGGCCAATAGACCGATAGCGCTAGGTTTTGAGGTTTCAAAAATATTAAAGTTGTTTGTTTTTCGCATATAGTTGCCGGACCATTTGCCCAACCTAATACCTTAGTTTGTGTCATCCTAGGTATTTGCATAGGTAGAAATTTAGCTGTTTGTCTTTTCGACCAGTATCGGACGAAAAGAAAATTAGAGATGAAAATTTTACTTTCATGATAATAACGAAGTAGTAACTGATGTACATAGGCATTTTGTGTCATCTCTGTCCACGGGAATCCTAATACTTAACCAGTACCTAACACGTAGCCAACTAGCTCTAAAAGAATATTAAAGAAGGTTAAATAGGTATTACGCGTTTTAGAGTACTGATATCTGTTGTTTAAAATATTTTGTGTCAAATTCATCCACGACTTTTAAAGATATTTTATTTTTTTACTACAACACCCTGTAAAATCCACAAAAGAAAATACAAGTTATTAGAGTTTATGTGTTTTTCATTATTATGGTGTGACAAAACACTATTCATAATTTGTGTCGTTTTTATCCACGAAATCGTGTTATACTAAAAAAAAAACTAGACTTCTTCGCACGAAGGGCGAGCGCGGGGATAAGCGCAGGCACAAGCGGCGCGGGTGCCGGCAAGCCATACGCGCGGCGCGTTTATTTGTTTACATTCGGTCTTTGCAAGTTGCAACAAAAAAGTGCGTGCGTTATTTATGATGTATTTGATTGATTAAGGCCCATTGCACGAAAAACTTAACTCAGAATTAGTTGCTAACACGAGATGAAATTGACAAAGGTCAAAGACAAAGGTTAAATTGACAATATTGTATAACAAACTGTCAATTTAACCTAGTCTTAGCAACTGAGTTAACTTTTTGCGCAAGTGGGCCTTAAAAGTTAGTTATGTATGAAGCTGTGAAAGACTAAAATGGAGATTGAATTTAATAAATGTGTTATGTCGACACTCAATATGAATAACATAGTAACTCAACATTGCATAGTTTTTAACACAGCTATTTTCTTTTTTTGTAAAGTTTATTTGCTTTATTTTAGGTTTCATGTTACTAATTTTAATTGCTCTTTCAGTTTTGATAAAACCACTGCAAGTATGATTTTCGCAATTTTACAATTTACAGATATTTAGCATTTTAATATGAAAAACATTGTAACTACGGTTACAATAGAGTCTTGAAAACATTTGAAAGATTTTTTCTGTGAATATTATTGTACGATTACGAATTATACCGACAAAAAAAAAACTTTGTTAAATATTATTGTAAGCAATAATTACAATGTGTGTCAATGTTAGCTTTAGATAAAAATACATGTAAAGTACTATGGAAGAGCTAATAAACTCGTTTTTTAATAATTATTATAATTCAATTAATATTCACAACGCTTTGGGCTCTGGTGGACACAGGTCTGGATAAAATTATCTATGCCCGTGTCTAACGTTCGCACAGCGGCGATCAGGAGACAAGCAGGCTCACAGATTACCTCAGTTAAGCGGCTGATGCGGCACAGTAGTGGTACCCTTCCACCCAATTAATGATCCAGGGGGACTTTAATGCTCACCATCAGCAGTAACGTGGTTCTTCCCATACCAGTGCAGTAATCATGCTGGATGGGAAATGCATAAGCTTTCGTTAGCGGTAATCCGCCAGCTGGTTCGGGAGGCAACAGCAACGGGGGATGTTGATTCGCACAGGGCCAATTGCTTGGACCTTCTGCTGACAATAGATCCAGGCCGATACTCTGTGTCGATAACTTCACCTTGGGAATGCGAGTGACGTATGTCAGGAAAAAGGCCTTCAACAGTGCTGCCAAGTCCTGCAAGAAGGTGTTGCAAAGGGCTCGGTTCGACCACATTGGCCGAATAGGGACATAACTTGCTTCTTACCCAGAAGATAGTAAAGCGTTTTGGTCCCTGGGTAAGTCGGTTCAGTCGAACTTCTGCCATCCCTCACTACCACCACTGCTGAAACCCGACAGATCGCTGGCCCGCTTCGTTAGGGAGAAGGCAAACTTTTTTGCCTCTTTTTGCATAATCTTCGCGTCAGCATTCTGGTGATGCGCGGATGTATTCTTTATCCTGGTGGATGTGAGACATATATGTCGGACATTCACATCCATCAAAAGGATGTTCGTAGCAACCTCGACTTGAACAAAGCTAGTGATCCCGACGGGATGGGACGGGATACTTACACTTGTTCTTAAAACTTGTGCGCCCGAACTGTCTCCGATTTTGACACGTCTATTTTGCCTTTCGTGTGAAACTGTGAAAGAGTCGAATGCTTGGAAGTAAGTTAACGTACAGCCCGTGTCCAAGAAGGAAAGTTGAGCTGACCCTGCCAATTATATACCCATCTCTTCGTGTGCTTAATATTAAGCTCCTGGTATACCTAGAAGCTAATGACATCCTGAAGTGATTGCCAATACGGTTCTACAGGGTTTCTAGCTTATGCCGTTCACATCTGCAGTAAGGCCATCGAGAGGCGCGGGGAGGTGCTTGCCATCTCCTTCGATAACCACAATGGTTTCTATAGGGTCTGGCACGGAAGCCTTATTAGTAAGCTTCCTTCATTCGGTCTGCCTGGTGATGGTATGTGTGATTGGATTGCAGATTTCTTGTGGGATCGGTCCATTCCAGTCGTTATCGATGGGTTCTCGTCTGACCAATTGGATATTTATACCGGGGTCCCTCAAGGGTTGGTAAAGTAAGTAAAGTGCTTGAAACTTGGGTATGCAGACGACAGCACTGTTGCTGAGAGGTACTGTTCCATCCTTGTCCTTTGTGAGGCTGTGGTGGAGCGTTTGAGCTTATCCTTGAAGCCAGTCTCCAAATGGGGCGATGCCAATTTGGTCTGGTTCTTTGCTGCTAAAACTCAGGCGTGTTTTTCTCTGTCAAAATGCGCCAATTCTACTCGGCTCTTTCCTTCCGAGGTGTAAACGTGCCGATAATGGACCATCTTGTGCTTCTTGGCGTTACTTTTAACACGATCCTCAATTTTGATCCATACATTGAGGCAAAGGTTCAACTGGCTGCCATAAAATTGGGGATCCCCACAAAAGTGAGACGGTTCTTCACGCCAGAACAATTGCTCAAGTTGTTTCAAGCTCGTCAAGCGCTAGTTAGATGATGTATGGAGTACTGTTATCATTTCTGGGCCGGATCTGCCAAAAACCAGCTTCATGCACTTAAGTTGATCAAAAAACGGACCAAGAAGATCGGCAATGAGACACTGGTCGAATCGTAGCTCCAGAGCCTTAAACAACGTCGCCGAGTTGTGAGCTTGTCGGTTTTAATCGGTTAAATTTCGGGAAGCGTGCGATGGAAATGTACGATCTGATTCCACCTAGCCCATTCCATAATCGGACTATAAGACGTACGGCGATGTGCCATTGGTACATGGTGGACATCCCACCCATACACACTAAACATTTTGGGAATACGTAGATTGTACTTACAGCTAAAGAGTGGCATTCCCTGCCGGAGTTTGTGTTGCTCGATAGCTACAACTTAGGAGTGTTTAAGTCAAGAGTGAATAGGTAACTTTTAGGCAAGCGTGTTTAATCGTCGACCACGACATCGCTTACCATCTGGTGAGGAAGTAGTCTAGCGCAAGCCTACCAAATATAAATGAAATGCATTCCCCCTATTGCAAAGCTTACCACGCAGTGGATAGTAGATCCTAGAGCAGTGATGGCCCAGTGGTAACAGACACAATTTACAAGTATGGTCGTGGATTCAAACCCAGGCAAGTGCTTTAATTTGTGTAAATTATTTCATCACTATTGTTCTCAAAACACTGAAGTAAAAATGCATTGCATTGCAATGCAAATCTAAGACATGTACGAGTAACATCCATCAAACCACATTGGTCCCACGTGGTGGATTTCGGCCCATTACCTCTTACAGAGAGGAGGCCTAAACGCACAATAGACCAAATGGGAGTTTAAGTTCAGAAAAGGGGGTCCATCTATCCTGTCCTATCCTAATGCTTACGACGCCTATCGTTAGCAATTACTTCTACACATTTTTTTGTATTATTCTTCTTACCCACATATCTGTAATATTGAATGAGTCTAAAAAAATGTTTATTTCATTCCTACTCTTAATTTTTCTACAAGACCATTTATGCTGATACTACTATATTCAATTGATGTACTAAAAACCTATTCTCGATGTCAACACTGCATCTTTCTTTACAATGATAACATTTAAATTAACTGTTTAGATTTAAGAAGAAAAGCATTGTAACTTAAAATTACAATATCATCATCATCATCAGTCTATTAATGTTCCCACTGCTGGGACACAGGCCTCCTCTCTGTGAGAGGGGATGGGCCGTAATCCACCACGCGGGCCCAGTGCGGGTTGGTGGATGTCACATGTCTTCGAATTTTTGGTTCTAGGACATGCCGGTTTCCTCACGATGTTTTCCTTCACCGTTTTGAGAGCAGTGGTGATGAAATAATTTACACAAAGTAAAGCGCCTGCTTTGGCTCGAACCCACGACCTACAACTTGTAAGTCGCGGCCGTTACCACTGGGCCACCACTGCTCTCAAATTAAATTACAATATAGTAAAATATAAATAGAGCAAAATTTAAAATGTATTACATTGTATGTCAATTTAAATTACTTTAAAACAAAGAAACCCTTGTTACCAAAACTTTTGTGTAGGTATTGGAACTTGATCGACAAGTATACTTCAGTAGAAACATTGTTCATTTTTAATTACAATAAAATTATTCCATTTTACAAATCAAATAAAATTTCACATTTTCTTATCCTTTATTTCTGCCTCTTAAATACGGTTAAGAGGCAGAAATAAAGGTCTGTCCTTGCTGATTTCATATGACATAAAGTTGTACCAATTTGTAACTAAAGTTATAATATTATTCAAATTGGGTGTTGATATGTGGATACTGGACGTTACATACAGTGATTGTCCTTTGTGAAAGGGGATTGTTAAAGTTCATAGAATCAAGCATTGTAAGGAATGACGGAAAAGCAGACTGTTTTAAGGACCGTGCTGAAATAAAACTACACCAATAATCACTATCACCACACAACAAAAATATCTAGTATTTTTTACTTCGTGTATTATTTGTCTTACTGACTGTAGGTACAATCGGCCAAATCTATATCTGATCACCGTAAGGACTATTTTAGCTTGCAGGGCTCGCCCGCTAAATTAACGCCGACATACTCATCAACCAATATTATCGCAGCATCGGGTGACTGTTTCTCTAGTACCTGTCAGCCCCTTGTTTTTGTAATTAAAAAAAGACGGCAAAAAATCAAACAAGTCATTTGGCTATGGTCGACGCAAAAAAGGCGGTACCTAGTACACTATCTAACCGAAGCGGGGCGCGGGATATCGAGATGCAGTATAATGAAATAGCGGTAGGTAGGTAGGTGTCGGCATACCTACCAACCTACCGCTTTCTGGTTTAAATTCGAAGCGAATCGAAGCGTCAATCTAAAATAATATTGACCACATTGACCGTCTTCTAAGCATTGACCATTGACATTCGTAGGTAATGAGATTGCAGACGCGCTGTGTACAAAATTAGCACTTCATTATTTTTATCTCTATGGGTTACACATTTGTTCATTACGTAGCGAAGATAAGAGTCAATCAATACTCAATATGATAGGTATGTTATTTATTTATGAACGCTTCGCATCTAAGAAGAAATTGTACCGAACGAACGAGTTTGCGTGCGTTTGCCGCCGCCGCGTCCGCCCGCTTCGACCGCAACCATTGTTTTTGTGTTTTATTCATTTTAATACTTACCGTGAATGAAAATGACACAAATTTACAATGTCGATTTTTCATGCATTTATGATATTAAATAAGTGAACTCTAATGATTGTAATATTTTTTTGAAGCGTTTGTAGCTTAGAAAAACAAAATAATTAAAAATCTTAAAATTGCGTGCCCTAATTTGGCACAAATTTATTTAATAGGCATATGTAAGTGATCTGATAAAGGAAATAGTTATTTCATAAACTGTAATTTTTTTTTTGCACTATATTTTACATATTGACCCTATGTCAGTTTGCATTGGACGATTATGACACAAATTGGGTTTGCACACTCCGCAAACTATCCTAGATATAATACCATAAATATTTTAAACTTTAAATATTTTTTGCCCGTTTTGATTTGAATAAAAATTATCAACCACAAATCAGCGAATTACTGAAAATGCAAGTATCAGATGTGACACAAAACGCAATAATAACCTTCATAGGTACGACTGTATCCACAGGCAAGAAATAAGCAACTTTAGAATTTTTTAAACTTATGACATCAAAATAGCCTAGCGCTATCGGTCTACAAGTGCGAGTCAGACTCGCGCACGAAGGGTTCCGTGCCATTATAGCAAAAAACAGCATAAAAATCACGTTTTTTGTATGGGAGCCCCCCTTAAATACTAATTTTATTCTGTTTTTAGTATTTGTCGTTATAGCGGTAACAGAAATACATCACCTGTGAATTTTTTTAACTCTCTAGCTATCACGGTTCTTGAGATACAGCCTGGTGACAGACAGACAGACAGACGGACCGCGGAGTGTTAGTAATAGGGTCCCTTTGGGTACGGAACCCTAAAAATGGCGGATTTTGGTCGCCGTATTGTGGGATCCCAATTATTATTTTTCTTCCAAACCGTGTGTGGGCCCGTATCAAAATAAAGGGTTTTAAGAGGTAATTTCAAAAATATATAACACTTAGGTTTATGTTTAAATTTACCTAACTTAAACAAAATTACTAAAATCAAAAAACCCGACTCAAGGATGAAAACAAGAAGAAAATCATGCTGTGCAGTCGGAGGATACATATGGTCGACCAAAACTATAAATTTGCAGTCTGGTTTTTGATTTTTATTAACTTTTCTATTTTAATTTTTTTAGTTATTTATACTTTTTTTTTCGAATGACTTTTAAACATATAAGAGGTATAAATTTTTGTAATCACCTCTAAAAACCCTTCATGTTGATACCCCACTCGATGGGTTTCGATGAAAATGAATTGCAACCCGTACAATATGGCGCCCAAAAGCCGCCATTTTCCTTTTTATTTAACGGCACCTCTAAGAACACTTGGGCGGCCAAGACCTATCTAACAATGTCTTAATTAAAAATATCCGTCAAGTGGTTTGAAAGATACAAGGTAATAAAGAATATTACATACATACATACAAACAAGATACGCGCGAAAAACATTTCCCTTTCCTTGCAGGCGGGTAAATACGTGTATGAAAGGCATCCTCAATAATATTAGAGCCGTGTTACCTTACTATCAAGAACTTTAAAACTCAGAAAAATAACCCCTGTTTACTTGAAAAGGTGATAATAATTATGACGTACCCATTTAATTACTATTAATCGCAGTAATTAATAATGAATTATTGCATTAATAGTCATAATATTGAGATTACTAAGGTAACTATTATTAATAGATATTGTTTTTACGTCGGTTGTTGTTAAGGGTCTCACTTAACTAACTTGTTTCCCGACGGAAAAAGTGGGTGTTAAAAGTTTGACGTGTGTTGTCTGTGGCATCATAGCTCCAAAACGGATGAACCGATATTGTTTTTTTTTTTTTGTTTGAAAGGTGACTTTATCGAGTATTCTTAGCTAGGTTTGATGAAAAGCAGTTCTGCCGTTCAAAAGTTTTGGGCGTTTTACTGTTTGAATCGGGGTGTTTTCGCAAGATATCGTGTCATAATTACCTGTTCAGTAGATTGTCGATCGAAGCGTATCTGCTACTAGATAAATTATGTAGCTTAAAATAAAAATGTGGTGATGGATTTTAAATTTTACTTGTATATGGCGCGACTGCCTTGTTCAGCTGCTTGCTGCAAATCATCATTATACCAGCCGAAAGACGTCTACTGCTGAACTTGGCCTCCCCCAAGCAAGCGCCACCGTCGCATACAGCGGATTCCAATCTGGAATCCAGGTCATCGGTCCACCTACTGGGACGCCTTCCAACGTTGCGTATTCCGGTCCGCGGTCACCACTCCAAAACTTTTTGGTCACATAGACCATCGGTTCTCACTGCCACTTAAGTTTGGCAAGGAATCTCCGAGCATAGCCCTCTCCATTTCCTTTTGAGCCTTCTGGTGAGACCCATTGTGATCGACCACGTTTCAGTTCCATATGTCATCACTGGCAACACACACTGGTCATCGACTTTGCAAATACTAGTACTCAACTGCATCCAATTAAGGCCAACGCAGACCTGGACGGAATGGCAAGGAATGAAAATGTTTTACCAATGGACAGGTATCGGGCAGCAGGAGCTGCCGAGGCATGCTTTGTCGTACCCGCTACTGTGCGCTGACTGACGGCAAAATATCTTGCCATCCCGTCCCGCAGCCGAATTGCGTAAGTAAATTCGGCCAGGAAACAATTTGGAACCTTCACAAAAACGACTTTACTTATTGCATATTACACTCTGAAAATGTTAAATTTAATCATGTAATACTTATTTTTATTTACCTTTGTATAGATTCTTTTTTTTCTTACGACTTATTGTCTTATGTCGGGCCTACGTTGTCCCCCCATGTCTAAGTACTAATGCTGTAACATGGAAATATTGTAAAACCAAACCATTTTTAAAAGAGTAACCATGGAGTTTCTTGCCGGTTCTTTCCATAGGAAACGACCAACCCGAACCGTGCACCTTTTGTCGACGTTTTATAAGTGCCCATGTAGGCCTATGTGAAATAAAAAAATTGATTTTGTTTTTGATTTTGAAAAAGAAAGGCGATGAAATTTTCCATGACCAATATTTTGACGTAGAATTGATTGTAAAGAAAAATTGATTTTTCAGTTTTAAGGAACCATTATACATTTCTAATTAAAAAAAGCATTAGAAGACCATTAGTTGTAATTAAAACAAAATTAAATTATGTCCTAATTGTTTGGAAATAAATCATCAGGAGGATGATCGTACTCTTTCCAAATTAGTTTCGCAATACCGAAAAAGTAGAATAGTACATTATGGTACAAGTGTGTAATGTTGGTGATTACCGCTGAGGCGCCATTGAGACCCGAGCCGTTAGGTGAGTGTCTTAAGAGAGCCGAGGACGGTAATCATTAATACACACGTGTATCATACGACGTTCAACACACTTGTGAAGAAAATAATACTAAAAAATCATTTCCAACAGTGAAAACGAGTTGTGAATTTTTTTTCGAAATGGCGGGCAAAATTAATCAGTTTTCCTATGCGCGCGCATCTAACAATGGCGATCGGCCATAGACTAAAAATAATGAGTCATCTTTTTTTTGTATATATAAATACGAAGTTGCATGAAATGTGTTGCATTTGTACTATTGAGCACGATCTTTTTTGTATCGTTACTTTTTTAAGAACAAAGCAACTCAACCAACAAACTAAAAAAAAAAAAAAAAATATCTCACTTGTGAATAATAGTAATGAAAAAGTCACAGTTGGATAACAGGTGTCATTATGTGCCTAATTGCGGTGAAATTAGAGCCACTTTATGAGCAAGTGTGTTGAAAAGAAATGATTCTAACTCTTTGAAGGTTCCAAACTGTTTCCTTTGCTGAATTCACTTACGCAATTCGGCTGCCGGTCTGCGTTAGCCTTTAGACGGAAAAGGCTGGGAGATGATGAACGGCCTCTGCCTTTCAGTGAAACAATTACAGGCTGAAATTATCAGAACTGTTAATTACAACTTGTCAGCTTTTGACAAGAAAATTAACATCAATGACACTTGTTTTAAATACCATTTATTTGCTCAAATTGTAATTGATAGCCTGCACTTACAGTGATTGCAACCATAGTTCATAATTAAAATGCATTTAGAATGGCCATTAATTATTTTAAAGCAGGGTTTTTTATTGGTCTGTAACGTGTTTTAGGACGTAAAAAAACTTTATTGAAGAATTGCACGTGTTTTGGTTATGGCAGTGTTATGTGCGGTTCTACGAAATTGATTTGCTTCGATTGAAAAGCGAAGAAATTAAGGGTGTTCAATTCTTTCCTTATTCTTTTAAAGGCTCGCGTTTGATCACTTTCTTACCTGATGGTAAGCGATGATGTGGTCAACGATGCATAGTGCAGACCTGGTAACCACTAGGTTTCCAGACCCTTGTTTTGGTTCCCAAGTAAGCTGGGATTTAAGGATTCCTTAGTAGAAATCCGAAGTCAGGAACTAAGGCTCCAACTTTCCCGTGAAAGTCTAAAATTATCCTTAGAGAACTTATTCCCGGGATAAAAAGTGTCCTTTGTCCTATTCTTGACTATAATCTATGTCTGTGCCAAATTTCATCCAGATCCGTCCAGCTGTTTGAGCGTGAAGAACTAATAAACATACATTCACAAAATTTCGCCTTTAGTGTAAATACTTGTATCGTTTCCCCAATGCTGGAGGTCGTTCCCACTTGATGGTTTCAAGACCATCTTCTTCCTCAGCTTGCTTCATTTAACAACATGCGCATACTGCCGAGGATTTGATTTTTACGAGGTTCGGATTGACCGATGACCTGATGAAGTGAGGCAATCGCTTGGATGTGAGACGACGCTGGGTGGCCTATGTTCTTTCGGCTCAAATTTTAATGGTAAGGCTCGGATTTGGTCTGACTAGTTTATAGAACGCCTTCCTCTTGGCCTTTTGCCCTCGACTTTACCAGTGACAATATCATTGAGCATGTTGTCAACAAGTTTGCAGGCGATATGGTAACACAAGTTTAAAATATTGCGGAGGCACACATTATAGTCCCCGTTACGAGAAGATATAAATCCATACTTATAATATAATAGCGAAACTAACTGTCTGTCTGTCAGTTACCTTTTCATGCTTAAACCGCTGAGCCGATTTAGAAATTTGGTATGGAGATAGTTGCCGAGACCCTGGGAAGGACATAGGCTACGAACTGTTTCAAAAAAACGAAAAAGTGGGTAGGTAAGGTACGTAGGGTAAGTAGGTATGTTGGTTAGGGTACCAGGTAGTTTGGTAGGATAGGTAGGTAGCTAGTCGACGGGAGCGAAGCCGAGGGCGACAGCAATATTTTGTTAATAAAGAAAGTAAAGCGCTGTTGTGTAATGTTTTGTGGTAGACGCATCCAGTACCAAAAAATATTAAACGACAGCGCTTTATATCGCTAAAATATTACCCGACCAAGTGAAATTTCTCGTTAGTTTCGTATTACGAATATGATACTTTGAGTTGATTGAATTTGGGAATTTTTGTCGTTAATTGAATTGTCGCTACGTAACTTAGTAGAAGTTCTTTATTTACAAAATGTATAGCTTCTCGTGACGGAGACTATAATGTATAGCTTCTCGTGAAGGAGACTATAATGTATAGTCTATAGAACCCTATATGGAGCAATGGCCGACTTAATATTCATGCAGGATCTATATTATCGAATAAAAAAGTAATTGTACCTACAGCTTATCACAAATATGCAAGGTTATTGTCAGATAGCATAGGCTTTAACGATAAGATACATAGATGATTTGTATGTGGCTTTTTATATCGTTTATCTTAATTTATTGCACTAGCGATCCGCCCCGGCTTCGCACGGAACAAATTATACACACACCTTCCTTGTTTATCGTTCTTTCTTTTAGAGCAAACCATAACAAAATCCGTTGCGTGGTTTAAGAAATAGACGGAATCAGACAGCGATTTTGTTTTAAACTATTAAAGAAGTGTTACTTAAAGCTTTGTTATTTTCATCATCTACATAATTTCATCCGAAAGACGTCCACTGCTGGACATAGGCCTTCCCCAAGCGTTGCCACATTGACCGGTCACACGGACCGATCAATACAAATTTAAAAAAAAACGTGTGGCATGCCTCAGAAATTTAAAACCGCGCGATCCATTGGAAACAATTTTAAATGATCCGTTCAAATAATATTTAAAATGTGAAGAGCCAAATATTCCATAATTTTGTACTTAGGAGAGTTGATTAAAAAGAACATACAATTTTGTGATCAATTCTAGAAAATTTTAATTTTACACACAAATCGATGCATCTAGTGACATTTATTAGAAACAAATTTTCTTTGTTAGCCCTGGGACCCCGTGTCCATGGCAAGTCTGGTTGTCTGTCAGGCTTCTGACTACCTGTAAGCAGTTATAAAAGCAGACTTATCGTGATTTTCGATGCACAGAGGGTCTCATTGTATAATGAGGGTTATCGCGTTTGA
This sequence comes from Orthosia cruda, assembly GCA_964057195.1. Lineage (NCBI taxonomy): Eukaryota > Metazoa > Arthropoda > Insecta > Lepidoptera > Noctuidae > Orthosia > Orthosia cruda. Next base: position 2,516,345 of record OZ059852.1, on the reverse strand, counting down.
ATTTGCCGCTAGGAGCGCTGGTGTAGAGTGAGGTCTTCTGAATGTCAAATGACACCGCTTTTTGACTTTTAACACGAGTTTATTTCCTACTTTTTTGTGTTGTGTATATTTTTCAAATATGGCAGATTAAAATAGATAGGTATATGTTTTACCAACCACTGCTCTATGTTTCGGAAAATGTTATATTCCTTTTTTTTTTCGAATAAAATCTCGCTGTGCAGAACTGCGATACTCGATGTTATATTTAATGGCTTTTCTACGGCATTAGAAATGATTTAAATTCAATCTTTCCTTCCGTGCGCGTAATAACAACGTTTAACAGATATATTTAAGGACCTTACTCGCCAGTGGCGCCAACTGGTGGTCACATAAACGGTAACCCACATTGATGGTCCATCCACGGACTGACATCAACAAGCGAAAATCGAACCTTGCGTATTTTATTATTTCCTCTCACGGCAAAAATGCAGATTAAATAAATCCTGACGAACTCGCGGTGCAATATTTTGTACGATATCAAGCCCGAGGCCCGCGCATGCGTAAAGATCTGCAGGATTACAAAGATGGCGCAGGTTGTACATACATAAGTGCATAGCCGCCATATTGGTTATCTACCACGTACAATTATGATGCAATCGATTGGTTGATAATACCTATAAGTGTTTTGAGTTTGTATGTGAGGGCTTTGTCCTTTTAGTGGGACAGTTATTACATACTAATAATCTATGAATATTTATGTTAGCAAATAATTAAACTAATTTTTTTAACATTTCGATGTAGGTAGTACGTTTCACGAAGCCGAAATAGTAGGCAGACTTGGGTTCCGGGGTGGTCTTTTTAGAGGTCACGGTCTTCGACGTTCGGAAGGTGATCACCGGGTTGGTTTTAGTGAGTAAACATCCTACACTCCCTGGTCTACTCCCCAAAAGGCCAGACTAATAAGCTTTTATTTAAAAAGTTTAATTGTTACGATAAACAAACATGAGCGCAAAATTTCAGCTCAATCGGACACTGGGAAATTAGACAAATTTAACTTTCAAGATTTGATGCCGGTACAGATTACAGTAAATAAAAGCTTGCAAAGTCGACTTAACATATACAATACTAAAGTCGAAACCTGGGTAGTTGGACATGGATTGAAATTATCTGAATTATGAATTTAAGACCTACTTATGTTAAGGTAGACACAAAACATTAGATTCTTTATTTATTTAATATTATAATGTTGGGAATTCTACCCAACACTTCGGGCGGTCGGAGCGCGCCGTCTACGCTGCACACACATTCTACCAAAAAACAGTACACCGGCCTCAAAATCCGGCTCGAAGGACCACAATGTTAACTCGTGGATAAAATGAGTGGACTGTATTTTTTGCGCGAATGGTTTAATGCCGTTAATTACAAATTACTGTCCCGGTCAAACAATATTATGGTTTTAAGAGAGAGGTGTCGACTGTCGCGGTGGAGTCCGTGGTAGCGAGTATCCGCCGAGCCGCGCCGCGCCGCGCTTCGCACTCACACACCAGTGTGAATTTCTTAATCTTTCACGCAATACTACTGAACGGATCTGAATGAAATTTGGCACAAAGATAGATTATAGTCTGGAATAGCACATAGGATACTTTTTGTCCCGCGAATATGTTTTCTTGAGATAATTTTCGACATTCACGCGGGCGAAGCCACAATATGTTTACGTTTTCATTGACTAAGGCGTATTTTATCAACTGGCATTCTGCCTAATCAGCAAGATTTATGTTTTTAAGTTATTTAATTGTCGTAATCACAAACAAATTTATATTTAAACTTGTCAGAATTAATCATCTTTTGTGTTTTTACACTTGGTCGTATTATAGTGTTCCCGGAAAAGAATTGGCCAATCCTTGTCACATTAGTGTCAAAACAGATCAGAGAAAACAGTTTCATCTTGTGTCAAAACATGATACTGGTGTATTAATAACTATATTTTGCCCGCGACTTCGTCTGCGTAGCATTATCTATCTTATCTTATCTAAATTAGTACGATATAAGTTTATAACTTACACCCAAATCCTCACACATACACATAGGCACACTACACCTGATATTCACCAACTCAACACTACACAGTGACATCACATAGACACTAACATCATACACTCTCTTAGACACACACATACACACATACAGGCGCTCTGCTTAACTTTTTGTTTATAGCTTCGTTTTTATTACTTCTACCGTCAAAATGTTTTACATTCTTAATAATTAATCTCCATATCTATAACTTTGAATTGTAATACCATATTTTTTGATGAAAACTATCTTTCCTTCCGTGGGATGGGGACCTGGTGATTTGTAATACAGGCATTTTATGCCTAACTCAGACACCAGCTCCTCACATTGTTATTAAGACATATAGAATGTAAAACATAGAATAAGCTTGTCATTGTGAGGAGAAATAAATAATTTTATTATTATATTATTATTATTATCTAGTACTTCGGACAGCCTATTTTTAGGATTCCGTACCCAAAGGGTAAAAACGGGACCCTATTACTAAGACTTCGCGGTCCGTGAATGCTAGACAGTTAATTTTCATAGATGATGTATTTTTGTTGCCGCTATAACAACAAACACCAAAACAGAACAAAATAAATATTAAGTGGGGCTCTCCCATACAACAAACGTGATTTCTTTGCCGGTTTTTGCGATAACGGTACGGAACCCTTCGTGCGCGAGTCCGACTCGCACTTGACCGGTTTTGTTATATCACGCAATAATATTGTAGTTTTATGGACCGCCTTACTAAGATATTATTAGTTCACTATACAAGCTTCCACCTTTTTCACCCCATTAAGGATGATATCAACTATCCTATGTCATGCCCAAGGTCTCAAACTATTCTCATACCAAATTTCATCTAAATCGGTTCAGTGGATTCAGCGTGAAAAGGTAACAGATAGACTATCTTCTGCCAGCGGCTTCGCCCGAGTCATATTCGAAAATTGTCTAAAGGGCACATTTTCCCGGGATCAAAAGTATCCTACGTGCTATTCCAGACTATAATCTGTCTCTGTGCCAAATTTCATCCAGATCCGTTTAGCTATTTTGGCGTGAAGAAGTAACAAACATACACACTCACTAACTTTCGCCGTTTTGTGTGATAGTATGCATGTATGTGCCATCATTGTTTACGTGAAGTGACGAATCTGCCTCTAACCCTATCTGGCGCCTGGACAGCCGAATTGCTCTTGATTTTTCATTCAAATTGCGTTCGATTCTTCGCTTCTTTCCAAAATAATTTCTGAACCACTTCGTTTATCAAAACAATTTTTGATCCACTTCGTTTACCAAAACAATTTTTTAATCGTTACGTTACGTTTTTTACGTTTTATAAATTTGACGTGTGTTGCTGTATATCTGTGTTTCTGACTGTGGCATCATAGCTCCTAAACGGATGAACCGATTTTGATTTACTTTTTTCTTGTTTGAAAGGTGACTATGTCGAGTGTTCTTATATTAGCTATGTTTGATTGAAATCTGTTAAACCGTTTAAAAGTATATCGCATTTTACTCTTTGAATCTGGGTTTTATGCAAGATATCGTGTCATAATTAAGTGTTTCGATAGACTGTCGATAAAAAGCATGAAATAAATTTTAAATTTATAAAAATACCACATAAAAACCTCTAAAAAGCAAAAAAATAAGCCTCTTACTCGCGTCGCGGAACCGACAACGTTAACAGCAGTTTATTTTATTAACTTAGCGGTTCCCCGACGCGAGTACGAGGTTTATTTTTTGCTTTTAATGTCGGGGGTGTTTTATCATCAGGATTTTCATAACAGTTTTAAGACCTCGACCTTTTTTTATTGCTTTCAGTTCTTCAGTCAAATTGCGTTCGATTCTTCGCTCCTTCCCAAAATAATTTCTAATCCACTTCGTTTACCAAAACATTTTTTTTTTCATCTAGACTTTTGTAACAGTTTCTAAGAATGCGACTGTTTTTACACACGTCAAAAATTTATTTAATGCCATCGTCAATTTCATCGTAGTATAGACAAACATAATACTCGTAACAGATAACGTTTCGACTCGGCCATATCTGGTTTTTGGATACTAAAAATAAATGACTCTGAATAATATTATCATAAAATTAAATTGTAACGCACTTAAATCTGGCCAGGCCCCCAAAGAGGTGAGTCAGAAGGAAATACTCAGAACTGTTTTCGTTTAAGCACAGTATGGCAATATTTTGAGATTTTGCCCCGATTAAGGGCAATATTTTAAATGAGCCTTAAGGCGATTCACACACTGCCCCGCTAAACGCTGCAGAGTTCGTGTGTTCACGACACTGCGCGTGAATGCGTTTTCTGCACAGATATAAACCTAACTAGATGACGCGAGTACATACATACTTCGCGTGTCAAAAAACGGAGTCAATGTTCGTAATTTGAGCGTTTCATTTAGCATTATCGGCACCGTTAATCCACCGCAATCTAGAAAAAATCCTTTTTATGCCATATTGAGTTGTAAAGACTGTATAGAAAAATTTGGCCGAGGCATTGGAAATGTTTTATTTCATTAGTAAGTAAATTAGTTTTTAAATTGTGCGTGAAAAAGTGGCACGCTTGGTTTTCGTACAGATGGAGGGACTTGCGTTATCTAGTTAGATTTATGTCTGTGTTTTTCTGCGTGTTGCACTACGCGTGTTTTCAATGCAAAGAGATACTTTCAAGCAACGTAAGAACACCCACTCCCGCGCTACGCTGCAGAATGCGGTGCAGTGTGCAAATCGCCTAAACTTTAATTTTAAAAAAATAAGTTCGCCTCTTCCCTTTTCGAGGAATACAAACGAAAGGTTGTAATTTATTTTTTATTTTTACACGAAAGCCCAAAAAAGGATATATTATGTTTTCAGGGTTCATGTATGTTTGTGAGTTTCTTTATTCCACAATAACTTCTAAACGGCTTAACCGATATCAATGTATGTGGTATCGGTTAAGCCGTTTATTGGTTAAACCGAAAATTTAAAAGAAAGAATGGGTGAGCCATGATTCATGAAAAATTACGACATTTCTTTATCATAAAAATTTGTCTACGTTTACTATCATCGTATAGAGCTTGCTTAGTACATAACAAAAATATATAACAGTTGTATTCAATATGCATTGGTTCACTAATAATATAACAAAAGGAATTAAATAAATATAACAGTAGGTAGGTACTATTCAATATCCCATAGAAAAACTTATAAAAAAATGTGTGCTTTGGCAAAAATTTCGTTTTACCACTAAAAGGAATGAAATAAAAATTAAAAACACGCCTGCCTTGTCAATATTTTTATTAACTTTTTGACAAGGCATACTATTCAATATCCCATAGAAAAACTTATAAAAAAATGTGTGCTTTTGCAAAAAATTCGTTTTAACACTAAAAGGAATGAAATAAAAATTAAAAACACGCCTGCCTTGTCAATATTTTTATTAACTTTTTGACAAGGCAGGCGTGTTTTTTTCTTTTAATTATTTTGTAATTTATTAAAACTTGTGATGTCTCACCGCAGAGAAAATGCCTCCCTTACTCTCATTCGAGTTAAGTAAGGAATCCTGCACATTCCACCATTTTAACTGGGCCTACTGCGATGTCGCTTACCGTTAGACATGCCCCTTGTAGAAACGCCCATTGGTCGTCTTATATGTGGCATATTATTAAAGAACCACTTCTCTTCATTCCCAGAAACTTCAAATGTGTGGCACAGAGGAGGAGATGAGGGAAGTGGCCGGCAGGATCTGCCGCAACTACCTCCACGGAGCCTGGAAGACGGTCGACCCTAAGGAGCTGGACTTCAAACGGATCAGGTGAGGATTCCTTGTCATAGTTAGTTAGTTGGGGGTTCTGGGTACTGGGGACTGTTCCGGGTACTGGTTATTTTGACCAAGTCGGATGATGACCAGGATATGATGTAACCACTACTTCTCTCGTATCAGTACGAACTGTATAAGAAAATATCGAGCCGTGAGGTAATAGATCTATTCAGAAAGGTGATAGTGGGACTGACTGTCCAGAGAGCGCCATAGTAGTAGGGATTGCCATTTCCACACTTAGACCCCCATTCGGTTCGTTGTGCGTAGGGGTACTGGATAATATAGCCAGCCTAGCCCCGTCCAAAAGCACAGAAGCTTCCTGTGGGCTTCACAGGCTACACGGAGCGACCACACTGTTCCGAGGATTTATTCACGTTGAGATGCCACGCATGCTAGGATTACGTGTGCTGCTGATTCTTCGGCGTTAAAGAGTGCGTCATATTATATGCCGAATTCTGGAAGGTCTGCCTCAAACCCTACTGTTTTATTGACTCTTTAAATTTTAAATGCAGAACGTTTTGTTTTATGAAGGCTAATGTTTGATCAAGTATCGATTCGCTTCGAGGTCACGTGTTGATGGGTTTGTTACACGCGATCGTATCCAAGAGCATAGTCAGCAGGTAGCGTTTTGACAGCTGGTACACAGGCGTCTTCTCTGTGAGATGGAGTGGGCCTTAATACTGCACGCGGGTCCAGTGCGGGTTGGTGGATGTCACATATCAACGAATTATTGGTTTTAGGACATGCCGGTTTCCTCACGATGTTTTCCTTCATCGTTTTGAGAGCAATGGTGATGAAATAAATTACACAACGTGAAGCGACTGTCTGGGTTCGATACTACAATTCGAAAGTCGGGATCGTTACCACTGGGCTATCACTGTTCTCGACCAAGTAGCTCATCGGCAAGGATGCACTGGTCGAGAGATCTCCAGAGCCTTGAAGGTCGTCTAGTTGCCAGACTGTCGTTTACTATCGGTTATATTTCGAGGAGCTCATGGCTTAACACGGTTTCCTCACGATGTTTTCCTTCACCGATTTCAGAGCAGTGGTGAAGAAATTTGTACAACTTCGACACCATTTACGGGCAAATATAACAGCTCACAATGATAGGACCCATTAATATTAATGCTAATTTTTATCCGTGATGCTAGGCAACTGGGCTTATCCCAGTTGTAAACAACTTTTTGTGCCTATTGGCCTTGTTTGTTCTGTCTCCTGCTTGGTATGGAGGAAAAGTGGACATTTGTATTTTTCCTACTCCTCCGTTATCCTTTTCTGATTAATTTCGTTGTGGGGTCCAAGACTGTTCAATTCATTCTTCGGGACTTCGTCGAGCTTCATTGCCTAAGCCCTTTTCTGGTGGTCGCCACTGTTGATTCTGGGTTTCAGGAGTTGCAGTGGTTTGGAAATAGTGCGGTGGGATTTCCCAAAAAAAAAGTCTTTACGGGGTAGTCAGAAGCCTAAACTCGAGACATCAGTCTTGACAAGGGATATCATGTTAGCCTGGGTTGTGGAGATCTTATAGGCAGTGGGTTCATGCAAAATACTGTTTGTCATCGAGTATACTGCATACAGTAAGCGAGATAGGACGATGCGACAAACGTAAGCGAGTGAAAGAGGCAGTTATACAATGCTATCTTCTACTTCAACATTAACACACAAAAAAATAACTTTTAATAAAAAAAATAAACAGAAAAAAGTTATTTTTCGCTTTGTAGTGTTTTGTTTTGGAAGTCGGTTTAGTTTTTTTGTTATAAAGTTTTTTTTTTATATTTTTAGTTTTGGTACCTCATATTACAATGAAAATCATTTATAGCCAGAGGGCTTCTCATAACAATTCCAACAAGCCTAAACACGACGGGGATACATTGTTTTATTACGGAGTTCCTATGCCTACCTTCCGGCTTCATCACCAGAGCCGTTCGATGGTGCCATTTTCATTAGAACTATTTATTTAAATTTTCTTGCTTGCCATGTTGATGAAAATACCAAAATCGCTACATGTATGCCTATAAAATTTGAGGCATTCCCTCGATTTCCATCAGATCCTGACTTTTTGAAATTTGCTTCATAACAGTCATTTAACTATTCGGGATATCTTATACCCAAAACAAACTTAACATTGAGAAGTTCCAGTGGCCATCTGTGGTCTTCTTCATCAGTTCCACTTCACCAAATGATACTTTCTGAATGCAAATGCTTGCCATGTTGATGAAAATACCAAAATCGCTACATGTATAAAATAAAAAAATAAAAATAAAAATTGTTTATTGACACAAAAATTACAACAATAGTACCTACTTAAGTATGGACAGTCTTAGGATGCCTATAAAATTTGAGGCATTCCCTCGATTTCCATGGGATCCTACATCAGGTCCTGACTTGGTGACAATGGGACCACCTCGAGATTATTCTCTTTGAAACAAAAAAAGGATTTTTAAAATCGGTTCATAATTGACGGAGTAACATACAAAAAACCGGCCAAGTGCGAGTCGGACTCGCGCACGTAGGGTTCCGTACCATTATCGCAAAAACGGCGCAAAAATCACGTTTCTTGTATGGGAGCCCTACTTAAAAAATAATTTTATTCTGTTTTTAGTATTTGTTGTTATAGCGGCAACAGAAATACATCATCTGTGAAAATTTCAACTGTCTAGCTATCACGGTCCATGAGATACAGCCTGGTGACAGACAGACAGACAGACGGACCGCGGAGTCTCAGTAATAGGGTCCCGTTTTTACCCTTTGGGTACGGAACCCTAAAAAACAAAGTCAAACTTAGAACATCCTCCTTTTTGGGTAGTCGGCTAAAAATAGCGACTTCGCAGGGTCTTAAAGCCAACTTCAGAGACACAAAGTTCCGCTGTGGCTACTGTACTGTTGTGATGTTATCTATACTAATATTATAAGGAGGTAAAGTTTGTGAGTTTGTGGGTTTGTGACGTTGTAAGGGGTAATCTCTGGATCTACTGAACCGATTTTGAAAATTCTTTCACCAGTAGAAAGCTACATTATTCCTGAGTGTCATAGGCTAAAATATATTTTCAAAAAAATTAGAGATCCTTGAGAAAATTCCAATAATGTAACCCAACGTAGCAAAATGTTGCCTGTAAAAATCGTTCTTTGGCGTGCGCTGAGAAAACTATTGATGATACATAAAAATTATTAGATAGGTAGGTAGGGTAGGCAGGCCAGCCAGTTGACGGGAGCGAAGCCCCGGGGGTCAGCTAGTTTTATATGTAAGTTAACAAATTAAACACAAAACAGTGACCTCCTTTACACAGTCGATTGTTGAATCGATTAAAACCGGTTGAAACCTTGTATTTTCCGGTTATCGCACTAATTGTCAGAGATAAGAGTTTGAAATAAACTTGTTATTGATGATAAGTTATCACAATACATAGTTGTTATAGTATTGGATATGTGAGGGATTAGAAAATCAAGTGGAGATTATCATTGGAAAATAAAAAAACTTTTTGCAAAAAAATACTACCGACTTCCAAATACAAAACTACAAAGTGAAAAATAACTTAATTTTTTGAAGTCGGTGTCTTTCGTAGGTACCATTTTTTTGCGTTATGGACATGGAAAAATAAAAAAAACTTTTTGCAAAAAGTTTTTTTTATTTTTCACTTTTTAACCGACTTCCCAAAAAGGAGGAGGTTCTATGTTCGACTTCAAGTTTGTTTTTTTTTTTTTCTATCTTTTCACCGATTACTCCGTCAATTATGGACCGATTTTGAAAATTCTTTTTTTGTTTGAAAAAGTATGTTCCGAAATTGGTTCCATTTTAATTTGGTTAAGATCTGATGAAGAACTTCGGAGATATACAACAGAACTCTTCAATAAATAACGGCAAATCTCAACTCAACTCTCGGGATTGCTGCAATCGCATGTCTGTTTGTTGATTATAATATTTCATAACATAACATCACGCCAGTTCGCTCTTAAGGGGTAAGCAGATCTCTCAATTTACCGGTTATGTTGGAGTTCGGCAACTACGCTTATCCCAGTTAAAATCCTCTTTTTAGGGTTCCTTACCAGAAGGGTCACCCACGTGTCCGTCTGTCTATCCGTCGTCTGTCACACAAATTTGTTCCGAAGTTTTTTTTAACTTCCCATTGACCAATGAACTTGAAATTTGGTTAAAGTGTTTATTATTACGTATTTTTTCCTAACAAATACCAATATATTGAAAAATCTGATATTTTCTTTGGTGCGGTACCCTAAATTTGCAAACTCCGACACGCACTTGGGCGTTTTTTTTTTGTTTTCGTGTCCTAAGATAAAATGCGTGTGCAATATTTTAAGGTAATCTATCTGATGGACTAAACGGTTTTTTTTGCTATCTACCCTATTTACATGGTGTTTCAACATATTACCAATTTAATTATTATTTCTACGATTTTAATGTCAACCTCACAGCCAAGTAATACAACAATGCTACACAATTCACTACTTAAAAGTTAATAAATTCAATTCAATAAATACAATCTTGTGTCGCGATATCTCGGGTATGCGTTCAATTCGCCATCGGTACTCAAGGCTGAGCTAAGGTTATGTATTAAAAGAACTCGATTACATAAGCCTTTATATACACAAGACGCAAAAAATGTAAATAAATACGAGAGACCTTGACTTTAGCAGGACAAAGTTGTCGTGACTTGTGTGGGGCATGTTATGAGCGGTAGCGTTTTACTCGACTACGGCGAAGCCTAAAGAAAGGTTATGATTTTAGCAGTCTTTGTATGTATGTTTGTATTTAAGTATGTTCCTCCGTAGCGCCTATACTATACATGCGATTTTGATGAATAAAGAAAAAGCTGTGCAGTCGGAGTACCTATACATATTCGCGAGCTGGCTGACCAAACCAGATATATCCTCTGATTGCACAGCATGTTTTTTTTTTTTTTTTTTAAACTTTGCCTCACACTAGGAATTTCTTCCTGTATCGTGGGTGCGTTTACAAACATATAAATTCACATACACAACACCCAGAGCCGGAACAACTATCTGTAGGTAATACAAATATTTGTTCCGTGCGGGAATCGAACCTGCGACACGTAGCGCAGCAGTCAATCGCTCAACCACCGCGCCAACCGTGCACCCATTTTCTTCTTGTTTAGGCCTTTTTAGTTCACTTCTTAAGCAGTCGGGTTTTTTATTTTTTTTATTAACTTTTTTTATTTAGAACTTTTAAGTCAACATTTTTATTTCCAAATTTTAAATATATAACTAAAAAAAATATAAAACATTTAAATATACAACTAAAACCCTTTTTTTGATACCCATTACGATTGGTTTGGAAAAAAAATTGGGCACCCACAATATAGCGCCCAAAAACCGCCATTATTCTATTTTACAATATTAATGTAGCCAGTGACAATCGCAAGGTTAAGACGAATCGATTGACGTAAGAATCATCAAAATCGGTTTACACGTTTGGTCTCTAGAAAGCCACATAGGAACAAACATATATACATACATAGACTGATAAAACACATTAGCCTCCTTCGGCAGGCGGGTAAAAAAGGAAACATTCAGGTTTTTATTTCTAATAAAAACTTGGTTTATTTCTGAAAAAACCTTGGCTTTTAAAAGACTACCGACCACTTTTAACTTAGGCCAAACACCAAAAAATCAGTATTGCAAAAAAATATCGCTCGTTCAAACCTTTATTATAAAGTTTGTGTAAGAAAACAACGAAATTACTTTATTTTTTTACCAAACCTGTCTTTTCAAGAAACGTGTCGGTTTTTGTATGTAAACAACGTAAAAAACGGATGGGTTTTTACACTTTTCTTGAGGCGAAATAATTTGACTTTTCGGTGTAAAAAGATTAGTATGGAATCTGTTTTTGTGATATTTTTTTAGTACGCCCATGTAAAAAGAGGCGAATTCCATCAACTTGGCACAAAAAAAAAGTAATCTCCCGAGTGGCTACTAAGAAATTCCAGAAGTAAAATCTCTCATCACATTTTTGTCCGACCTTAGAATTGTACCCAGGACCTCCTGCTCAGTAGCAGCGCTTTGCAACCACTATACCAACGAGAGAGCATGGTCAATTCAATATATTTTTCAACCGACTTCAAAAAGGCGGAGGTTATCCGGTTATAGGTTTTGATGGTTCTTTTTTTATTTGAAAGCTGATGCTTCTCATGTGGTCCCATTTGCGTATATAAATGCCTTTACTTATGACATTCGTCCCCGCGCAATAGGAAATATGCATGAAAAAATATTTTGTTATCTAACCAGTTTAACGATAAATATACAAAAAAACTTTTTTGCAAAAAAATAAAATATATAATAAAATAAAAATTAAAGTTTTTTTTCACTTTGTGGTTTTGTATTTGGAAGTCGGTAGTATTTTTTTGCAAAAAAGTTTTTTTATTTTTCTCTTTTTAGTTGTACCTACCTAATAGGCAAGTTAGTAAGGTAACTATAACGCCGAAATAGATTTCATAAAACTTGAACTTAACCGCTGAAATGAGAGATCTGCGTACCCCTTAAGAGCGTACTGGCGTGATGTTATGTTATGAAATGGTATAAACAATAAACACATGCGATTGCAGCAATCCCGGGAGATTTGCCGTTATTTATTGAAGAGTTCTGTTGTATATCTCCAAAGTTCTTCATCAGATCTCCACCAAATTAAAATGGGACCAATTTCAGAACATACGTTTTCAAACAAAAAAGAATTTTCAAAATCGGTCCACAATTGACGGAGATATCGGTGAACATACACAAAAAAAAAAAAAAAAACAAACTTGAAGTCGAACATAGAACCTCCTCCTTTTTAACCCCCGACGGAAAAAGAGGGGTGTTATAAGTTTGAGGTGTGTTGCTGTGTATCTGTGTATCTGTGTGTCTGTGTATCTGTGTATCTGTGTATCTGTGTATCTGTGTGTCTGTCTGTGGCATCATAGCGCCTCAACGGATGAACCGATTTTGATTTAGTTTTTTTTGTTGGAAAGGTGATTGTGTCGAGAGTGTTCTTAGCTATGTTTAAAAAAAAACGGTTCAGCCGTTCAAAAGTTATGGGCGTTTTACTGTTTGAATCGGGATGTTTTCGCAAGATAAATGTGTCGGGGGTTTTTAAATTTTTAAATTTTACTTGTTGGGAAGTCGGTTAAAAAATAGAATACTAACAATGAAAACAGTATAAAAAATGAACGAGTTTTAACGATTTTAAACAAATATCTGTTCTCGCGTATACGCCACAGAACAGCTGTATCTTTGACGTCAGAAAGAAAGAAAGAAAAATTGTTTATTTGCGCCAGGTACGACGCAAACCATAAAAATAACAAAAAAATCTTAAATACAATAATTACAAAGTAATACGTATACGTATTACGTCAGAATCTTTTATCTATACTAATATTATAAAGAGGAAAGATTTGTATTTTTGTATGTAACGAATAAATTTAAAAACTACTGGGCCGATTTCAAAAATTCTTTCACCGTTGGGAAGCTACTCTATCCCCGGGTGACATAGGCTACTTTTTATCCCTGTATTCCTACGGGAACGGGTACTACGCGGGTGAGACCGCGAGGCGTCCGATAGTTTGAAATATTCAACTTTGAAGCTTTATAATAATTTCGTTGATGTATAAGATATTTTAGATATTCCAAATAGTATTTCATTTAGCAAATGATTTATGTTATTTCAAGGCAAGCGTGTTTCACCGTCGCTTATTATCAGGTTAGATAGTGGTCAAACGCGAGCTTATAAATAATAAAAACCGGTCAAGTGCGAATCGGACTCGCGCACAAAGACTTCCGTACCATTATCGGCAAAAAATCGCTTTTGTTGTATGGGAGCCCCACTTATATTCTGTTTTTAGTATTTGTTGTTATAGCGGCAACAGAAATACATTATCTGTAGAAATTTCAACTGTCTAGCTATCACGGTTCATGAGATACAGCCTGGTGATAGACAGACGGACAGTGGAGTCTTAGTAATAGGGTCCCGTTTTTACCCTTTGGGTAAAAACTTTGGGAAAAAAAAATCCCCCCTACAAAATGGCGCCCAAAATCCGCCATTGTATTTCTTATCCAATTTTTATAATAGTTAAGACGAATCGATTGACGTAAGAATCATCAAAATCGGCCAACGCGTTTGGTCTCTAGAACGCCACATAGGAACAAACATACATACATAGACTGATAAACACATTACCCTCCTTCGGCAGTCGGGTAAAAAAGCAAATTACAGATATAAGTCTAACTAGATGACGCGATTGTATGTACTTCGCGTGTCAAAAAACGGAGAAAAATTACGATCATGATCGTAACCACCGGCAATCTAGAAAAATGCCTTTTTATGCCGTAATTGAGCTGTAAAGACTGTATAGAAAAAGTTGGCCGAGGCATTGGAAATGTTTTCTTTCATTGGTAAGTAAATTTTGTTTAAATTGTGCGTGAAAAAGTGGCACGCTTGGTTTCATACAGATTGACTTTGCGTTATCTAGTTAGATTTATGTCTATGCATATTCCCTATTGCGCTGAGCATATCTGACATGTTTGATTTTTAGGGTTCCGTAGCCAAATGGCAAAGAACGTAACTCTTATGGATTCGTCATGTCTGTCTGTCCGTCCGTATGTCACAGCCACTTTTCCCGAAACTATAAGAACTATGCTGTTGAAATTTGGTAAGAAGATGTATTCTGTGAACTGTATTGAGATTTTCACACAAAAATAAACAATAAATTTTGGGGGTTCCACATACTTAGAACAGAAACTCATTTATTTTTTCAAAATCCATGTCAAATATATTTATTCAACTAGTTCAAAAAGCGGCAATTTTGAACGTCATACAAACTTTTATTACTTGTAAATTAAAATTTACAAGTAATAAAAGTTGATTCTATCGTGCATTCGGAAAAGTAGCCTGCTATGGAGAAGAATGCACAAGAAACTCCATACTTACTCTTTTAAAAAAAAATGTGTCTTACAATATTTACATAAGTATATACATGAATAAATTCATATATGTGAGGACCATGCACCTAGAAAAGCACTATACTACGTACAGGTATAAACAGGTAAATTCATTAATTTAATAATTAGGAACATGGTTCTCACATACTTACAAATATTGTACAAATTTCATCAAACCCATACGTGTGGGGTATCTATGGATAGGTCTTCAAAAATGATATTGAGGTTTCTAATATAATTTTTTTCTAAACTGAATAGTTTGCGCGAGAGACTTCCAAAGTGTTAAAATGTCCCCCCCCCTTGTAACTTCTAAAATAAGAGAATGATAAAACAAAAAAAAAAAATATAATGTACATTACCATGTAAACTTCCACCGAAAATTGGTTTGAACGAGATCTAGTAAGTTATTTTTTTTTAATACGTCATAAATCGTAAACCGCAATTTACTAAGTACGGATCCCTTCGTACGCGAGTCCGACTCGCACTTGGCCGGTTTTTTATGGAAAGTTTTGACTGGCCGTCGAGGCAACTCGAACCTATACCTAACTTGTATCAATGCCACAAAACGCACTTGAAATAAAAAATACAACGCATATTGACTTTGTGGAACACTGGAAAATTACTGGCTGATAACACACGCATTGTGTTTAGTGAGTACCGATAACAAGTTAATGCGTGTACTCAAACGTGTCTTTTTGAGTCGACAACCATCTTGTATTTGTTAGTACGTTTTGATAAAGGAATTTGAAATGTTTGCACGAGTAGAGATTTGCTGATCGGTTTGCTATGTCGTCTGCAATCTGCAATAGCAGAGGAATTACAGAAAGATAAGTTGCATCGCAGGCCATCGTAAAATGACCTTGGTTTAAAAGATCAAATAATGGTGTACTTTTAACCGAGTTCCTAAAAAGGAGGAGGTTATCAATTCGAATGTATTTTTTTTATGTTTTACTTCAGAACTTTTTACTACGATGAAAATCGGTTCATTTTGATGATTAATTTTTTAAGCTGATGCTTGTCATGTGGTCATGAAGAACTCGGAGATACACATCAGAACTCTTTCATAAATAACGGCAAATCACTCAGGATAGCTGCAATCGCATATCTGTTTATTGTTTACACCATTATATTACATAACATCACACTGGTTCGCCCTAAAGGGGTACGCAGGTGTGAACAGTTCACCGTGGTATACTCTCATTGCACTGTTTTTGTTTAAGTTTCATGTTATTGGGTTAATCTATTCTGGCATCAGTTTGGGCATTATAGGCCTAGCCTATAGAACTGGTCCATTATGTATCACAACTGAAAAGTGAAAAATAAAAAAATCTTTTTACAAAAAAAATACAACCGACTTCCAAAAAATAAAAACACTACAAAGTGAAAAATAACTTCAATTTCGCAATTTCGGTGTTCCTGTTTTTTCGATTTTTTTTAAAAAGTTTTTATCTATTAAGATATTCTTAGTAGCTTTGTAGTCTAGGGTCTATATTTGTGCCAGATCAATGATTTTCACTGGCTTCCCCAAAAAACCTTTGTGCGGTAGACATCTTATATTTGTGCAGTAGATATCGCCGTGGAACGTAACCGAACGCGATCGGTATACAAAAAATAAACAATTTAATCAGACGAAAAACGCTAGTTACGTCGGCACGGTTTCTTTGTATGGAATGAGGCATCTGTATGCTAGTATATATTATCTGTGACATAAATCAGACAACATAAAAAAAAAAATGGACATTTCTACTTACCCCTCTTGGACTGGAACACAGACTTAATATACCATTTCTAACTATTTCTTCTCTTTCTATCCTCAGCGGAGGCCTATCCAACTTCCTTTACTACGTCGCCCTACCGGATGACCCCTCAAAATGGGGCTCCTACCAGAGACGCGAGAGTTCCCCTGAGGATACCGACTCAGGAGCGGAGAACTTGGAGACCAGGACTTCGAGAAAGGTGATGAAGAGCTACTCCTTCAGTACAATTGAGGAACCCAGGAAGGTAAAGGAATCTTTGATTTTGTCTATTACGGAGTGTTTAAAGACTCGTACGCACAAATAAATAATTAAAAAAAAAACATTTTAAAATGTTTTTAAAAACAATATTTTAGCTGACAATGCACGATTGTCAGCTAAACTGAACGTATAAGCAAAGTTAGTAAGTATGTACGGGTTAAATCTTACAACCGAATTTTAAACAAAACTCTTTGTTGATGTTGAACAATCATGAACCGGAACAGTTATCTGCTTTGGTTCATTAAAACCAAATAATTTTAATTCTGCATACACGTTTGGTTTTGCTAACAGTGCACGGTTAGCTAAGGGACATCATTCTAAATCCAATATGGCGGACTTACAAAGATGGCGGACCAATTTTTATTATGCACCTTCATGATATGGGTATCAAATGAAAGGTTTTGCTGAGAGGAATACGAAAAAGCTAGTTTTTGCAAAGTATTTTTTTAATAGATAATTATTTATTACTGTTTAATTGCGTGAGGACATAGCAGTTCATATGGCCTTCCAAAAAAAGGGTTTTACAACATTAACATACATAAATTAATTCAAATACGTGAGGATGGTGCACACAGACTAACAATGCGATACTACGTATAGGTATAAAGTATTACAAGCACTAACAAATTAATTCATTAATTTGATAAATAGGAACATGGTTCTCACATACTTACGAATATTGGTGGTGTCTCATCCCATACAAATAAACCGTCCCGACGTACTGTATTGATTATACTGATTATTGTGTTTTTTTTCGGTCGGATATAGATGGTGATCTATTTATCGCCGTGGAACTGAACCGAAAGCGATCGATTTACAATAAAAATCGGTATTATCAGATGAAAAACGCTAGTTACGTCGGCACGGTTTCATGGTATGGGATGAGGCATCTGTATGCTAGTATTATATTATCTGTGACATAGGTAAATTATCTAATTCAACAACATCCTATAGCAGTCCACTGCTGGACACATGCATCTAATGGCCTTCTATCATTCTTATGTTATTAAATATCGTTCAGTATAATGCCCTGTGAACGTATTGTATAATAACGCCATGCCCATTGTTGGTATAAATATAAATAAGTGTACAGAGGCATACAGCCTAAACATAATAGACATCCTTATTGTTCATCCTATTAGTTTGTAAATAAGAATAATCCACGTGCAGCATAATACACGTGATGTAAATACTTACGCCTTTTTCCCATGGAGGTAGGCAGAAACAAAAGAACGCCACCTGAAACGATCTTTACATGTTCCTTTTTAACCCCCGACGGGAAAAGAGGGGTGTTGTAAGTTTGGGGTGTGTTGCTGTGTATCTGTGTGTCTGTCTGTGGCATCATAGCGCCTCAACGGATAAACCCATTTTGATTTAGGTTTTTTTGTTTGAAAGGTGATTGTATCGAGAGTGTTCTTAGCTAAGTTTGAATAAAATCGGTTCAGCCGTTCAAAAGTTATGCGCGTTTTACTGTTTAGATCGTGATGTTTTCGCAAGATAAATGTGTCGGGGATTTTTAAATTTTGAAATTTTACTTGTAAGTTCATATGTCATGGACCAGTGAACTATGTATAATGCCCCGGCGTTATGAATTTAGGCAAGTCAAATCGGGCAATGTAATGAATACTGATTTAAACTTTTATATTTATCACATTGTCTGGTCATTATGAATATTGCTACGTAACGGTTGGGTAATTCGATACTATGTATTAGCCCAAAGAATTGAAGAGGATGTGGAAAGGAGAGTGAATGCAGGGAATAAAGTGACTGGTGCTATACATGCGGTTGTGACCAGCAAATCGATGTCTCCAGAAGCTCGACTCGCCGTTCACAACAGCGTGCTGGTGCCTACACTTATGTGTGGAAGTGAAGGGTGGGTATGGCAAAAAAGACATGAAAGTAGGATTAATGCAGTAGAAATGCGCTCCTTGCGAAGTATGTGTGGGGTAACTTTAAATGATAGGTTGAGGAATGAGGTAATAAGACAACGTTGTGGTCTAAAAGAAGATGTAGTGACTAAAATTGAAAAGAGTATGTTAAGATGGTTTGGCCATGTTGAGAGGATGAATGAAAGGCGACTAACGAAATGTATTTACAAGGCAGACGTGAATGGAAACGCCGGGAGGGGACGCCCTAGAAAGACATACATAGACCTTATAGGTGATGTTCTTCAAAAAGGCCAGGTGCGCAGTACTCATAACCGGCGTGTGTGTATGACTAGATGCATGAATGTGAGTGAAGCAAAATAAATATGTAAGGATCGTAGCAGGTGGCGTTCTGTAGTTTCTGCCTACCTCCATGGGAAAAGGGCGTGAGTTTATGTATGTATGTATTAGCCCAAGAGCGAGCGAAGCTAGCTTGGGGTATCTTGACACGGATAGTGTTAGGTTCGAAGGCGATGACGGGAGCGAGCAAAGCGAGTGAACTTATCTCCCGTCATCTCCTTCATGTTAGGTTACTTTAGAGTTTAGACCCTGCAGACAGAAATAGGAGCCCGCAACAGGGCTCCGTCGACTTTGTTTCTTAAATAGTAATAGTACTAACCCATTCTTTATTAAAATCAATGTCGACATTAAAATATTTTAATGAAATACTTCTTGTATTACCCGGCCCAATAAGTGATGGGCATTATTCAGAAAGCCCGGTCAATTTAATTATTTCGATAGTTTTTAGCATATTGGCTACTCGTATTGGTTATTTTTCATATTGTCTGGGCACACATACATCTCGAAAATTTCTTAAATAAAGGATAAGATAGATTTTGTCTTTGAAATTTCAGCTTTAATTCTCGCCCAATTATATCGAAGCGCCGCCGTAGGAAATTGTCTAAAATGAATAATGAGACAAAATAAGTCGTTTTGAGTCTCAAACTTTGTGCATACGATACTAGTTTTATTTTAATTCATTTCAAAATACTTTCAATGATAAATTGCACGATAACGCCCAACTTGGTGGAACAAGGTTGACTGCGCATTCACCTGACATCTGGTAGTGTATTTTTATGTACTGTTTTGAGCAATAAATGTATTTGCATTTGAACGTAAAGACCACCCAGTTTCTAAATTCTGGATGCCCCTTAAATCCTTAGTATTGCGTTGCTCAATTACGGCAATTACCGGATATAGATCCATCCCCAAATACGCCACTTTTCGTTTGCCTTCTAATATGATGATGATATACATTGCGCGGATGGGCGATGGACCCAATGATTAATGGACCAGTGCACTATGTATGATACCCGGGCGGATGGTCGACGGAACTGCATTGAAAAGCCTTCCACTAGGTGGACCGATGACCTGGTTAAGGTTGCGGTAATCCTCTGGATGCGAGGGATCGGTCAATTTTGAATGGTGACGCTTGGTGGAGGCATATGTCCAGCAGTGGACTCAGGACTGCTATAGGATGTTGTTGAATTAGGTAATTTACCTATGTTTGCAATATTTGTAAGTATGTGAGAACCATGTTCCTAGTTATCAATTGAATTAATTTATGTTAGTCTGGGTGTATCGTCCA
The DNA here is from genome assembly GCA_964057195.1 of Orthosia cruda. Taxonomy (NCBI): domain Eukaryota; kingdom Metazoa; phylum Arthropoda; class Insecta; order Lepidoptera; family Noctuidae; genus Orthosia; species Orthosia cruda. The sequence goes on along the minus strand of OZ059852.1, from coordinate 2,496,037 downwards.
CACGTATATGAATTAATTTATGTATGTAAATGTAGCAAAACACTCTCAAGTAATTTTGTAGTTTCTTGTCCGTTCTTCTCCATAGTAAGCTACTATGCCGAATGGACGGTAGAATCAATTATTATTACCTTAAAATTAAAAAAATTGACGTTCAAAATTGCCGCTTAATGGCCTAATTTTGACTTTGATGATGATAATTCACCACACATTCTGCCTTCTCCTCAGGTGCTTCTCCGCATCTACGGTCAAGTTCACGGAGAGAGAGCGATGGATGCAATCGTGACAGAGTCCGTCATATTCACGCTGCTCTCGGAAAGGAGGCTGGGACCCAGGTTACATGGCGTGTTCTCGGGTGGTCGGATTGAGGAGTACATTCCGGTAAGACAATTTTGAGTATAGTTTTCTGAGTCGTGAAGATATAAAACTAAATTGTGATTTTGCTAAAGACATAATAAATTATGTATACAAAAAAAAAGGGGTAAATTCATTCTGTTGTGGAGGTAATTTTTTTTTTGTAACAGATAACGAGACAGGTAAGAATTTTAAAACAGATTTCTTTAGACTTTTAAAATGAAATCGGAAGTAAATTCATCATTCGCCGTTTTTGTAGTTTTTTTTTTTTCATTATTCATTTGCACGCAATCTGTGAAAAATGAAAACTGTATTTGTGAAATACCTGTGACGGACAAACAGACATTTTATAGGTCTAGTTACAGGCATTTGGGTACAGAACTCTTAATTAGATAAATATGTAATATACTAGGATTTAATTTGCCAAACAGCGTTTGTAAAAATCGCTTCTGATAAAATTTATTAAGATATAAATAAAACTAAATTTAATAGACAAACTTGAAAGTTGTCATAACCTTCAGATTTTTTTAAATATCAAAGTTGATTTTCTATTTTATCTGTGGTACTATGTCATTGGTTGTTTTGGTTGTCAACGTTCGCATGTTCGGCCATCATGCCGTAATTGGGTCTTTCTGTTAGGAAATTCTCAGTTGCAGCCCAGGTTTGTCCCGAAAGACCCGCTTTCGAGTCGGGGCCTAATTCCGGACACTGGAAGTACGTCATAACCAGGACGCACGCGTGGTATGTAATTTGACATTTAATGTCTACGAAATATGGTTGATTTTTGTTCGTAGTGGATTTTCCAGCGATTTTCTCTGTTCATTCTGTATTTAAATAGACAAAAGTGATATATAAAAAAAATGGGCTCGTTCGTTATTTCGTAGACCTCATCCATTGCTTACCATCAAGCGAGATCGAGGTTAAGATCGAGATTTTTAAGAAAAATAAAAATAAAATCAGCCAAAATATTCAATTTAAAAATGAATATATCAGCAATCGGTCAGTGTAAATATGTGTTTCGATATTAGGGTGATTACCGGTATTCTGAACTTAGCTGGAATTAAGAACTTACTAGCTATTTCTATCACTCTCCCTTTTATGCTGATATTGGGTCGTGGCCGGTATTTGAATTCAAAACACACTAGTTATTACCATAAAACAATGTCTATCACACCCCTACTTCAGGCCTAGGGCATCCTTTTTTAGAACCAGAACACCCTTTTCCAGGTTCACAACACCCTACTCCAGGCCCATTACACCCTAATTGAGGCCTACAACACCAAATTTTAGGCCAAAAACACTCTAATCTATGTCCATTATTATTCGGCTTACAATCACCTACTCCAGGCCCACAACACCCTAATCCAGGCCCATAAAACCCAGATGAAGTTGTAAATAGAAGTAGACTTATCTCCAATAATATCATAATTTAGGCCTATTACACCCTATTTCAGGCCCAAAAATCCCTAATTTGCTTCCATCCCCAATTACACCCCACTATGCCCGATCCCTCGCTCTCAATGAAGATAGCTAAGAAGATGAAATCCATACATTCTATGGAGAACCCATTATTTTAAATTCTCCCAAATTAACTATTACTCTTCATTTTAGCCCGATATTGGGTGGTGACCAATATTTAGATTAGGAAAACTGCGATTACTCGGCACAAGGCATAGTGCAAATTAACATGTCTTGTCCATTTTCAGATTCTCCTATAAGACCTACGGTAGACTCTCAATATAAATCTAATACCTTTAAACAAGCAATTTTATATTATATATATTATCTGAATCTTGGAAATGGCTCCAACGATTTTCATGCAATTTAGTATGCAGGGTGTTTCTGGGGCGATAAATCGAACTAGCTAGGTTTCATTTTTAGAAAACGTCGTAATCTCTATTTTCACCCAAACAGAGCTTGGTCGCCCAGGTACTAAATATAAAACTTGTAAAAAGGGCATCACATCCCCAATTCAGACCTAGTACAACACCCTATACCACGCCCACATCAACCTAATTCAGGCCAACAACACCCTATCCCACGCCCACATCACCATAATTTAAGCCCACAACACCCAAGTCCAGGCCAACAACACCTTATTCCACGCCCACATCACCCTAATTCAGGCCCACAACATCCGAGTCCAGGCCAACAATACCCTTTTCCACGCAGACATCACCATAATTCAGGCCCACAATACCTAAGTCCACACCAACAACACCCTATACCTTGCCCAACATCACCCTATTTCAGGCCCACAAAACCCAACAAGAAACAAGGCCTACTACATCAAATTTTAGGCCAACAACAGTGTTATTCCCTATGTCACCCTACTAAACATCCCCCAATCTTTCAGGCCCGTCCCCTTCTCACAAAGGAGCTAGCCGATCCCTCGCTGTCCATGAAGATAGCTGAAAAGATGGCCGCCATACATTCAATGGATGTACCACTGAATAAGGAACCTAACTGGATCTGGAAGACCATGTACAAGTGGCTGAAGACTGTTAAGGAGGAACGGCTGACGGGGAATACTCAGGGCAAGGTATGTCTTAGAAACATATATTTTGTAAAAAGAAATGGTTTGTCACCAAAATAAACAACTAATCTTTTATATTTTGACTGATTTCCCAAAACGGAGATCTCAATTCGGATGTTGAAATTTTTCTTTTAATGTATTTTCGGGCATATCTCCGTCATATATAAAATCTAACTTAGGAATCAAATATTTTTTTTTAATAATGAGGATTTGCAAAATGATTTTATTGTTCGAAAGAAATTTATTCCGAAATGGTGGGACCATTAAATTTGGTAAAGATCTGATGAAGAACTTCGAAGATATACAACAGAACTCTTCAATAAATAACGGCAAATCTCTCGGGATTGCTGCAATCGCATGTCTGTTTATTGTTTACATCATTTCATAAAGTACTTTCACGCCACTATGCTCTAAACAGGTACGCAGATGTGTACAGTTCACCCTAGTACACTCTTATTCCACTGGTTTTGTTCAAGTTACATGTTATTCGTGTAATCTATTCTAGCATCATTGTGGGCATTACTATAGCACTTGGCTATTATGTACCATTAAAAAGTGAAAAATAAATATAGGTGTCTAAAAAACGAAAAACAGTAGGTACCAAAGACACCGACTTCGGAAAAAAAAAAGGTATTTTTCGATTTGTAGTGTTTTGCTTTAGAAGTCGGTTTTATTATTTTGTTAAAAAGTTTTAATCAAAACATTAATAGGCACTTTTCACTTTCAAAATTACAAAGAAATCTAGCGAATGGAAAAAGATAAATGCTACACAAAAAGGCAAGTTCTCGTAAATAGCTACAACCTAGGGACTATAGCTTCCAAAGACCCCTTGTACATAATTATTTACAAAATAAAGGTCACTTGTCAGGACCAGCTTATTTTTACACTCCATAGAATTAAACGCTCACAGTATATTTTTTGTACATATTATTTGAATGAGCCGCGTCCATATTTTGGATCTTCTCGGGTGTTTAAGCCTAAGAACAAGTAGTGTCGCGCGTCTCGACTTATTTCCTTTACATTTTTAAACACACACGTATTAGCGCTCCACTTTTTTAGGGTTCCGTACCCAAAGGGTAAAAACGGGACCCTATTACTGAGACTCCGTCGCGACGCGGTCCGTCTGTCCGTCTGTCTGTCTGTCACCAGGCTGTATCTTATGAACCGTGATAGCTAGACAGTTAAAATTTTCATAGGTGACGTATTTCTGTTGCCACTATACCAACAAATATTAAAAACAGATTAAAATTAATATTTAAGCAGGGCTCCCATACAACCAACGTGATTTTTGCACCGTTTTTTGAGATAATGGTACGGGACCCTACTTGCGCGGGTCCGACTCGCACTTAGCCGGTTTTTTGTTATAGATATCTAGAAATTTTGAAATTGCCACATAGTCCCTTTATATACATTACATATAGTCTGTACATGCTAAAATCATATGAAAGAAAAAGAAAGAAAGAAAAAAAACATTTATTTAGCACAGACTAAAAGACACACAACATATACATACATATACAACACATACATCAGATAAAATACAAATAAAATGAAAAGTAAAACTGTAAAGTCTGACGTATGAAATCAGCAGGAAAGTGTGCCTTACGGCTGCGCCAAAAAGGCCCAGTTCAGCAAAAATTTCAGACAACTAACAAAAAAAAAAAAAAACTGACAAATGACATATAAAACTCTTCGAATTTTGAATCTGCAAGATAAAATAAGCCTGGGCAAGAATGCAAAAAAATGTGCATAATATTGTACAATGGGTCTAAAGTACTATAAAGTTTTGTATCTACACTCACAACGTGGTTGTGATGACAACTCGTCACAATATCTATGTCGTCTCTATCCTTAATAGGTCACTTGCACTAATACGTCACTTTGTATATGTAGTCAGCTTCCCAATTTGTCTCTAGCCGTGTTACGTCTCTTTCCCAACTCGTCCGACGCTTATGTACACTTAAGCACAAAATATCTAAACATTTTCATCACAGCAAAATTTTATTAAAAATACTAATACTAAATTTTAGTAAGTAGGTAATCTTATTTTGATATTTAGGAAGAGACTAAATGGCATGAAGATGAAGTCGAAAAAACTATTTAAATTCATCTTGAATTGAAATAAGAAAAAAATAAATGACATCGCCGAAAACAAAATATGAAATTTAATGAGAAAATCCAGTTTTTTTTTTAATAATAAGGCCAACAGGCAACCGACTTCTTCTTTTTCTCGTTTTGTACCTTACAGTACATTGAACAAAGCGTCGGACGAGTTGGGTAAGAGACGTCATACGGCTTGAAACAAATAGGGAATCAACAAAGACATGGTGGGCATGTACAAAGTGAAGTGCTAGTGAAAGTGACCTATTAAGGATTAGGACGACATAGCTCGTGTGACGATTTGTCATCACAACACACAACGTAATGTTCCAAATATGAATTTAAAAAATATTTTATAAATACGTATTTTTATGTCGAACATTAAAAAAATTGGTTAAAAATTAGGTAATAAAACACTCGTGTGATACTATAATCACACTCGGCTTTACCTCGTGTGCTAAACCTACACTCGTGTTTTAATATCCCCCGTTATATGGCCGTTGCATAAACTACTATAAAAAGCTGGGTCTTGAAGCAAGGTCTATCTTTATTAAATGCTTTTAAGTAATTATTTTTATAGTAATTAATAAGATGCCCTACATAATACCCTTAGAAGACTGCTCCTAACCACCTTCTAACTCTTTCTAGAATGAAGAAGAAGAGCGCATCATCAAGCAGCTCAAGAACACGGACCTGGAGAAAGAAATTGAGTGGCTGAAGAAGTTCCTCATTCATGTGGATTCTCCCTCCGTGTTCTGCCACAATGATATGCAGGAAGGTAAGATAAATATCATCAATAATATCAACTATTTAACTAGAAAAGTATTAAGGTTGCCCTAGTCGACGGCACGAACTATTTTGTTCGCGGGGTGCATGCATGCTATCTCATCCGACAATACGTGCGAAAGAGATAGATGCTGTGATGAGCAGTAAGAAGCTAGTTCGCGTACAAATTAGAACTTTTTTAAATTTGTAGCGAAATAGATGATGATTTAGGACGAAAACGAGCGCGCGAAATTTTATATACAGTCCTTTGGATATCATAAATGTTGTATGTGTTAAAAATAAAATTATTTGCATTGTTAAACTACTAATCTATCCCTGTATGGTAGCTGTTTTGCAATTTTCCTTCTTATGGTATTTATTTCCGCCTGAAGATGCGTTAAAATTAGTGTTGAAATATGGAACTTTCGCTGACGCTCATAACTTTCAAATATATATATATTTTTTTTTTCTTTTTCCATACCGGGCTTGATAATGATGAGACAAATTGATATCATTTTTTATTTTGAACGTACATCGTCAAACAGTGGAGTAATCGCTAGACTACGTTTGTATGGAAGCATGATCGACTAGTGCAACCTTAAAGGCCGATTTCACCAATGAAACTAATCGCGATTAGTTCAACCAAACTCAGTTTATGAAAATAGTGAAAAAAATAATTAAAAATGTTTTATTTGTTAACAAAAGTTGGTTTAACAATATTGAGGTTGACTTCTCCTTTTAAGTGTGAAAACACCTGTGCCAGGAGAGACCGCTCTCCCATAACTTGGTTACATTTATTTATCATCATAATAACTGATTATGAAAATAGTGACATTATTAAAAAAACTGTAACCCGGCTTGGGTTTTTTTTAGACTATGTTAACTTGGCTATCCTCCGTCCACCTGCCATCAAAATCGGATGAATAGTTTAGGCGCTACGGAGGAATATACATAAATAGAAACTTACATAAACTCCTAAAATCCTTCCTTTTGGCTTCGTCGTAGTCGGGTAAAAGACAAATAATAAAAATAAGGAGTCTCTCTGACAATAATGCGATAACTAACCGATGAAATTGTTTAGTTTTATATTCATATACCGTAAATTAAAAAAATCGGCCAAGTGCGAGTCGGACTCGCGCACGAAGGGTTCCGTACCACTATCGCAAAAAACGGCAATAATTTCACGTTTGTTGTATGGGAGGCCCACTTGAATATTTATTTTTAGTATTTGTTGTTATAGCGGCAACAGAAACACACCATCTGTGAAAATTTCAACTGTCTAGCTATCACAGTTCATGAGGTACAGCCTGGTGACAGACAGACAGACAGACGGACCGTGGAGTCTTAGTAATAGGGTCCCGTTTTTACTCTGGGTACGGAACCCTAAATATTACAGTTGCAACAGATTTTAAACTTGCCACATTTCTAAACAAGACCCCTAAAATTGTAAAAGATTGGTATTATTTTATTATCCTACGAGACAACACACATTTTTTTTGTTTGCAGCACAGACCCCATTTTTTTTCTCTACCTGGCAACACTAAACAACCACTTTTTCTCCACAGGCAACATCCTCCTAATCGAGGACACGCCCCAGAACGTACCCGAAGATGAAGCATCAGCCGTCTACGTCCAAAGTTTCGACGCAGACGAATGTCTCTCAAGGCAGGACATTCAAAAGGACAGTTACGGCCAACTCCAGTACGAAGATGCGAATACTTCGGACACCGTCTTAAGTCATTGCTCGGATTGGGGCGAGCCTAAATTGGTTTTGATTGATTTTGAGTACTGTGCTTACAATTATAGGGGATTCGATATAGCGAACCATTTTCAGGAGTGGGCGTTCGATTATACGAATCCTGAACATCCGTTTTACTATGAAAATCAGGATTTTACGCCTAGTTTGGAACAGAAGGTAAGATTTAATTTCTCATCTATACTAATATTATAAAGAGGTAAAGTTTGTGACGTTGTAGGAGGTAATCTCTGGATCTACTGAACCGATTTTGAATTTTTTTTCATCAGTAGAAAGCTACATTATTCCTGAGTGTCATAGGCTGTAACATATTTAAAAAAAAATAGAGTTCCTTATGAACATTGCAATAATGTAACCCAAGGTAGCAAAATGCTGCCTGTAAAATACGTTATTTGTCGTGCGCTGAGGAAACTATTGATGATAGATAAAAATTTGTAGGTATGTAGGTAGGTTAGCCAGGATCGGCTGGGTAGGCAGGGTAGCCAGGTTAGGTAGCTAGTTGACGGGAGTGAAGCCCCGAGGGTCAGCTAGTTTTCTATACAGTCACGGGGTCCCAGCGCTAATAAAGAAAATTTGGTTCAAATAAATGTCACTAGATGGCGCCATATGCACCGATTTGTTATTGAATTGTGTGTGAAATTAACTTTTTCTAAAATTGATCATAAATAAATTGTATGTTCCTGTTTAATCAACTCTTCTAAGCATAAAATTATGGATTGTTGGGCTCTTAATCCACATTTCAAAGATAATTGATTGCAATAGTTTTAAATTTTTCACATTTGGCCGGTTTCGAAGATTATTATTTTTAATAGAAAATAGTTAAATGTAGGCATTTTTTAGTTTTTACATAATTTTTGCAAGTGTGACTACTAGGTTCGACCTCCAGCCGGGCGAGCACGGCCTACTGTGACAGGCGTAAAATGTATGAACCAAACACATTTTTATCACAGTTTGGGAGCAACAACCGTGATAAAATACGTGACCCGAACCTATCACAGAGTCCGTGCTCGCCCGGCAGGTTAAGCAGTGAATGAATGAAATGGACTGCTATGTTTGAGAATTATCAATAGCCAACCCAAAAGAAGTTCATAAAAAGACGATCATATTTTTTTATTTATGCTTTTTATGTTTAACAACCACTTTTTCTTCTTTTACAGGAAATATTCATCCGCGAATATCTAAAAAATTACCACTACCAACAATCAAACGCTCAGGACAACCCCGAAGCCTCTTTAGACGACGTCAACAAACTTCTAGAGGAGGTGGAGGCTTTCGCGCTCGCCAGCCATCTGTTCTGGGCGCTCTGGTCCATTGTCAACGCTTCCAAAAGTCAGATTCCCTTCGGATACTGGGTGAGTTAATAAGGATTATTCTAAACAAATAATTATCAAAATCAGACCACTCTGTCAAAAGTTATGCGTGGTCATACATAGACCATCTGTGCTGGACACTATGGTCAATTGTCAACGCTTCTATGAGTCCCCTTTGGATACTGGGTCAGTTAGCAATGATTATTCTAAAGTAATTGTCATCAAAATCGCACTACCATTACAAAAGTTATGCGTGTTCATACATAAATATTCTGTTCTGGGCGCCCTGGTCTATTGTCAATGCTTCTAAGAGTCACATCACCTTTGGATACTGGGTGAGTTACAAAAAAGGAAAATTGCCATCCACGCGCGTTTCACTACCAAAGCGCCGTAATTAAATAAAACTATTGTTACCTATTGAGGAATGAGGTAATAAGACAACGTTGTGGTCTAAAAGAAGATATAGTGACTAAAATTGAAAAGAGTATGTTAAGATGGTTTGGCCATGTTGAGAGGATGAATGAAAGGCGATTAACGAAAGGCATTTACAAGGCAGACGTGAATGGAAACGCCGGGAGGGGACGCCCTAGAAAGACATACATAGACCTTATTGGTGATGTTCTTCAAAAAGGCCAGGTGCGCAGTACTCATAACCGGCGTGTGTGGATGACTAAATGTATGAATGTGAGTGAAGCAAAAGAAGTATGTAAGGATCGTAGCAGGTGGCGTTCTGTAGTTTCTGCCTACCCCCATGGGAAAAAGGCGTGAGTTTATGTATGTATGTATTGTTACCTGTGCATAGTTTGTTTGTATTAGATACTCAGCAATTAAAGTTTCCATAAATTTACATAATTATTATATTCCATGGTTTCAGAACCTTTTATAGAGGATTCATATCATGGGTGTAGATAAAGTCTTGTATGCAACTGTACATAATTAGGTATTAAAATACTCGTGTGATACTACTATCACACTTGGCTTCGCCTCGTGTGATAAACCCGCATTCGTGTTTTAATACCCGTTATTATACAAAAGTTGCATAAATAACTATTATATTACCTTGCTTTTATATGTGTTTGGCAACTAGTAATCCATTTTTCGAGCACTTCCTGGCATCCAAACCATCCCGGCAGGCGACAAAATAGTACCATCGTGTTGAGGCTCATTGACAAGTGATATTACTTTAAGTCCATTAAAAGCTTCTTTTAAAAAGAGCAGAGTTTTCGGCGCGATTTGATCATATACAAAAGTCCCATAACAACTTTTGGGCAGTTTTCCACCAGCAACAACACCCGACTGGTCGGAGGTTCCTCCCTTTTCAATAGAGTTTACACCCTGTTCCGCATACTTCCATAGTGCTCTTCATTCTTCTCCATAGATACCTACTGACGCTTGCGAATTTGCAACTTGATTCATCTTTTTTTTTGTTTGACAATTCAAAAGTACCTATAAGTTTTATTTGAAATAAACTATTTGATTTTTAGACATCCACCATCCCGCACCGGGCCTGCGTGGTTGATTAAGGCCCATTACCACTCTCACAGAGAGGATGCCTGTGTCCCAGCAGTGGGAACATTATAAGGCTGATGATGATTTGATTTTGATATAGTAAAAATATCTAACTTCTAACTCTCTTTCCCAGGAATACGCCCTAGCCCGACTGGACACCTACCTCCGACTCAAGCAGGAGGTGATAAAAAAAGACAAGTACGGACTACCACAGAAGAGGAAAATTTGCGAGGTTGACATATGAAACAAAATGGACGAACTCGCGCTCGTCTAAGTACTTAGACGCCAGCGTAAGGCCTTAAGGCTTAGTCCAGGGTGTGGAGCTTAGCGGGAGTGGAGGCGGCATCGACTTGCAAGTAAGAACAGTGATTATAATCAGTCTTCGAAGCAAAGAGAACAGACATCTTCTGGGCTCGCTGTGCTTTGTACGCCTAGGAAGAAAGAGAGAGAACATCAAGAAAGAAAGAGAACATCAAGAATGAAAGAGAACATCAAGAAAGAAAAAAAACAAACATCAGGCATTAAATAAAGAAAATATGTCTATTTGCGCTTATACAACGCAGCAAGTAAAGTGAAATCCGTCTTTCATCAAAAATCTGTTATGGAGTGTGCCCGCTACCGCTTATCACCATGCTTCCAACCTGGATGAGCACTAAAGGTCCAAACAAAGGTCCCGTTTTAGTTACAAGAAGAGAAAACTCCGATTTTGAGTTGTAAAGGACAATTTCATGGTCCGTTGTTGAAAGTCAGAACCGGTTTGTGTGAATTTCTGAAAGTCAGAACTGGTTCGGAGTGTATTTCTGACAGTCAGAACTGGTTTTGTGTTTTTTCCCGATCAAGAACTGGTGTTGAGTTTCTGTGTGTCAAGATCCCGTGAAGTGATGGACTATTTCGAAGTGAGAATCTGAACTGTTAGTTTTCGGATCAAATATCAGTTATGTTTTTTGAGTGTCAGAAATAGTGATGGAAAAATTGTGATAACCGATTCTGAAAGTCAATACTGGTTATTGAGTGGAACAGTTAATTTTATAGACTGATTGTAATGTGTTACTGATTATGGATAAATGGAAGACCTATAAGGATATTTTAGGAATCCAGTTTGGATTTTTGAAGATTATTTTTTAATCTATCAAGGGTCTGCGTAGTTTGGTTGACTTCCAGTCTGACCAGATGCCAGCTGAGTACCAATATTTTACATGGAGATCTGATCTCCATAAGCCAGTTACGGTGTAACTAACCTGTGGGTGTCTGTTTTTCGGTCTCATGACGACTGTCAAGGATTTTCGAATGACAGCCGGGAACAAACAACGGCTTAACGTGCTTTCTGACGCACGGCAATTTCACACTTATGATCGAAGTCTGAAAGTCCAAACTGGATTACTGAATATTGGTGTAAATAAAAACGAAAGTCAATCATTGGTTCCTTAGAATCCAGTATTGTTTTATCTTAGATTTTACAGTAAAAATAATAAATTGATGTTTTATTGGTAGAACCTAGCCGAGTCCAAAAACTATTAAACCATCGCTTTCAATGTTTCAATATAAGATATAATGCCTTTAAAACCAATCATGAATATAAGGCTTTAGTTCAAGACTCAATATTGAGATCTGCATATCCTAGCTATAGTTAAACTAGAGTTTCATCAAAATCAGTTTAGCAGTTTTGGGGTAAACTCGAATATGTAAGTACAAAACTATAGTTTTTTGAAGTTTTGAAGTCGCTCTTCGACTCTAGGATTGGCAAAATCGACTGATAGGTCAAGATTAAGTGCATAATAGGCAATAATATTTGAAAAAAGTACGATCAAAGTCATTAATGTATCGCAACTATATGTCGATTGTATTACTATTCACCGTAATAATGTTGCCAAACCAAAAAAAAAATGTTTTCTTAGCCTTCACTGAGAAAAAATTATAAGAACATCAAAATACGTCAATATTTTTTGTCTAAGAATCGAGCAACTTATTGTTTGCAACATATAAGCTAGTTTAGGAAACAATTTTGGCCTTGAAAAGCCATGCTATATTCTCCTAAGGCTGTAGCACGAAAAACTAAACTCCAGAGTTAGTTGTTAACACGAGGTTAAGTTGACAGTCTCCAATACAATATTATTAACTTAACCTTGTGTTAATTAATCCATCAAGTCCTTTTTATCTTAAAGAACGCTTTCAGTTCCTTTGTGACACACATTCTAGGTCCTTGAGATCATCGGAGAATCTAAAATTAAGTATACGTATGCATTCCACATCCTTCTTCGACAAATCTTTTACAGTTCAAGCAGCTCGTTTGTGGAATGCATTACCTATTGAAGTGAGGCGTGCTCAATCCTTACCAACATTCAAAAAAATGGTGAAGGAGCATTTCCTTTCACTATAATTAGTTTTCTCCTTTCTCTATGATATTTTTGTTATTTATTAGTATATTATGTATTATTGTATGTATGTATTTTATGTTATTATGTCTAAGTATTATTATTTAAGATATGTTGTACACTGACAACCCTAAATTCCTCTCCTCTCGTTCAGTCCATCCAAAGGTTGTCTGTAAGAGATTGCCCTGTGCGATAAGACCGCCCATTGTACACTTGCTTTTATGTTTTTTTGTCCTGTATATATATTTGTGTGGTGTACAATAAAGAATATAATAAATAAATAAATAAATAAAAACTAACTCTTGAGTTAAGTGTTTCGTGCAAGTGGGCTTAGAGCAATACAGTTAGGCTTTTTAAGCCCAAAATTGTTTTTCAAACACATTAAAGTTGCCCAAAAAAGTTGTCTATTATGTACCTTTTCTAACTATATGGATATGTTATTAAATAAGGATCTCTTAGATAGCGCGTTCTATAAAAAAATACCAAAATAAAAACCTAAAAAAACAATTTTGGAAGAAAAACTCTTCTCTGTATGATAAAAACAGACTTAAAATTTATTAATAGTATATTTATTATTGTAAAAAAAAACACAGAGTACCGAGAAGCCTCGGCGACAACTGCTAGAGAATGCATTGTTAAAAGCTACAACCTAGGGGTTTTTAAGTCTCTAGTGAATAGGTTACTTCTAGGCAAGCGTGCTTCACCGTCGACCACATCATCGCATACCATCTGCTGAGATAGTGGTCAAACTGTTACTGGTTACGAATAGCAAACAATGGTGTCTCTAGTCGTTGCCGTTCTGTATTTAAAAGTTTAATATTGAGATTAACAATGCAAGCTAAGGTTTATTATTAATATGACAAAAAATTATAGTTAATATCATTATAATAAAAGCCCGACGTACCCTTTGAAATTATGCTTTTCGGTCTTGTTACCAAATATGACTGAAACCAATCTATGATGTGTCCACTTGTGGTACACAGACCTTCTCTCTGTGAGTGGGCCGTAATCCACCACGTGGGCCCAGTGCGGTTTGGTGGATGTCACATGTCTTTGAATTTTTGGGCCTAGGACATGCCGATTTCCTCACGATGTTTTCCTTGAAAGTTTTGAGAGCAGTGTCGATGAAATAATTTTCATAAAGTAAAGCGCCTGCCTGGGCTCGAACCTACGACTTCCAATTTGTAAGTTATAGTCCATGCCACTCCCTCTCACAGAGAGAAGGCCTGTGTCCCAGCAGTGGGAACATTATAACTTTTTGACAAAGAAAAATTAAAAGTACCCTCTTTTTAGTCATATTTGGCACCTAAAGCGAAACTAACAAAGCCGTATGAAAGCTCAAAACATTAGATAGCTCAATAATGTACATACTTAACTATTCTTAAGATAACGGGTGAAGTCGGGTTACAACATATGTTTACGAATCTATAATCTATCGACGTAATATAGAAGTTACATTGTATCTTAATGGGAGAGACATTTCAACTCTAAGGTCAACAATCTTTTGGCTAAACAGTTTTCTGTACCCAAGTTATTGCAAATCATATTTTCAGTTACTAAATTACAATTTAATCCAATAATACTTTTTAGGGTTCCGTACCCAAAGGGTAAAAACGGGACCCTAATACTAAGACTCCACTGTATCTCATGTGTCTGTATCACCGTCACCAGGCTGTATCTCATGAACCGTGATAGCTAGACAGTTGAAATTTTCACAGATGATGTATTTTTGTTGCTGCTATAACATTAAATCCTAAAAACAGAATAAAATAAATATTTCATTGGGGCTTCCATAAAACAAATGTGATCTTTTGCCGGTTTTTTTTGCGATAATTGTACGGAACCTTTCGTGTGCGTGCCCGACTCGCACTTGGCGGGTTTTTTTTTTACGAAATGTATCATTCACACCTTTTCACTGCAATATTTACTGCTACATAAATTCGATTTAACTGTGTATTTTAATTAATTGGAATAACAGAGCGAAAAAGCACGTCGCTTCACTACTGTAAGCGTCCATTAAGTATTGCATTTTATTTCTATGATTGCCTGTTAATAATTATAAAACTTCTTGAGCGTGCATCTCTCAAACAGACAGAGCGAAAAAGCACGTCGCTTCACTACTGTAAGCGTCCATTAAGTATTGCATTTTATTTCTATGATTGCCTGTTAATAATTATAAAACTTCTTGAGCGTGCATCTCTCAAACAGACAGAGCGAAAAAGCACGTCGCTTCACTACTGTAAGCGTCCATTAAGTATTGCATTTTATTTCTATGATTGCCTGTTAATAATTATAAAACTTCTTGAGCGTGCATCTCTCAAACAGACAGAGCGAAAAAGCACGTCGCTTCACTACTGTAAGCGTCCATTAAGTATTGCATTTATTGTCTATGATTGCCTGTTAATAATTATAACCTTCTTAAGCGTGCATCTCTCAAATGCAAATTAACAGGCTGGACGGAGAGAAGTCCGTATCATTTCAGATAACCCTCATTATTTAGTTTTCAGGGTTGCCGACCTTAAAAAGTAAATTTTATTCTAATTTAGAAACTGAGAAAATGGCTTGATTGGATTCAGAATACGCTATAAAAACGATTTGCCATTTAGACCTAATCTAACTTCTATACCTACTACGTCAAAAAACCCTTACGTTTATTTCCAAGCTATGTAAAAAATTGTCTAGTTCATAAGTAATTGTGATTCTAGAAAGTATAAGTCTGTAAGTTACGGAACGAATGAATTTCTCTTAGAAAATAACATTCCTACCCTAATTATTATTGTGTATTTAATAGATAAAAAAAATGTAAAAAGAAATCGCCTGATTTTGACAAAAGTTGTGTTATGTAGACTACATTTTTGAAAATTCAAGGCAATCTGCTTTCAACTTCTATAGCCTCAAATCTAGACAAAATGCAAAACGCGTCAAATATTGATTTTAATGAATATTGCTTAAATTTACCGTTGTTGATAAAAAACAGAAATATTAGAGGTACACCCTACTTTTAAGCATCGCCACAGTAGGGTAAAACCAACAACAGTACAATTAATTATTTTCAAAACTAAAATATACTTAAAACGTATTAGACTGATCTTACTTCAAAAAAATCGGTCCTTTAATTAAGATTCTGTATGTACAGACAAAAGAATTAATTAGTGTAATCCTTTTGTCTTCTAAAAATATGGCACTTACATTTTTGACAGCTGTAATTTTTACCTGTCGTTCTGCTCTAACGTCGCCATTTGCAAAATAGTTTTGTAATCCAGTCTTTTACTAAAGTATGGTTCCGTTAACTGCTATGACGCCATATTTCGAAAACTTTATTTTATCTTAATAATGGAATAAAGAAATTTGTAATTTTGACATAAAATCTGCCCTCTTATTTAAATCACATGTAAAACAGGTTATTACCTATTTTAACTGTTTTTTATTAGCTATTATGTTCATAAAACTGTAAAATTTTTCTTAATTGACAAGTGTTTAAATACTAAATTAAAAATAAAACTGTTTATTTTGTTTCTATAAATATGGTCAGGTTTTTTTAAAACTATCAAGTTTTTATTAGCTGTCAAACTTTTGTAAACTGAAGTTCGTAAAAAGCTGTTAGTTTTTATAAACTGACGATTTTATATCTCGACCTGAATGTCAAGATTGGAGCAATACAAATTCTATTGCTTCAATCTCGACATCCGACCTTATGCGTCTCAGATCGAGATAAAAGCTGACAGCTTTTTAAATAAATGACAAATGTCTATGGCATACAAACATCAAATAAATTCAAAGGCACACTTTTCATATCCTAGTATTGTATTTGCTAATTAGTGTAAAATCCCTGTGCCTTTGACTATAATGAAGCTTAAATACTAAATTGGGGTAAGCAGAAAGATACTAGCAGATTTTTTTATCACCTACCAACCGTTTTGTTCTTGTATACCGTCACGCTGTAACATTTTGTCGAGTTATGCTAGCGAAAATGTACCGTACAGCAGATTTTTTTCCTTTTTAATAGTAGTCATTGGGCGAAAATAGAATGTGAAATTTCAAGAACGCGTCACTTTTAGGAACATTTCGTCACAGTATAAATATACAAACAGTATGGAAACTACCTACAAACGCTCGAAACGGCACACACACATGATGGTCCCATCATCCCTAAGCAGTCCGTGGTGCTGTCAGTAGTACGAGCCGCTTAGGGGACTCGTCGATGCGCATGTTTGTGTGAGTCTGTCGTTTCGAGCGTTTGTAGGTAGTTTCCGTAGTAGTTAGTACATATTTATAATGTGATTTCGTTATATCAGAGGAGAAAAGATGATAACTCCTTCCCGCTCTCGCACTAAATTTCTTTTATTCTTTATTTAAGAAGTTTCATTTCTATCTCGTGTATTTTTTGGATAGATCTTTTCTTTAATTGTTATACATATAAAAAAACAAGTTTGTGTGGTGATAAAAAAATCTCATTGTATACTGACTGATTAGCTATTGGTATTGATAATATATATTGTCAAAAATGTACATAATAAAAAATATGGTGTCTTAACTTGATCGCGATGTATCAAGAGTCGTAAATTGGTATCTTAAGTTGCATGTCAGGTCTGCGTTGTATAATCGTGCTGACTTGAGTTTTACGAGAATAACTCTTCTTGAAAATTGGATTGACAACTTCTAAAAAACGAATATAACTTGCAGACATTGTATTTAAACACGAAGAAAAGTCAAATGTAAAAGAAATGGTAAAAAGAAATAATAATTGCAAAAAAAAAATATGATCGAAATAACGCTTTATGCAACTTACAAATTAAAAATTGTTTTACCTTGAAAGAATATAAGTTTATTTTTCCTTGCTTGTGTCGCATTCCCTTAAGAAAACTATGTAAAACAGTATCTGGGGACTTAGATACTATGACATCTTATTGCCATCATGGTTCTGTTGTAAAAAATGGACAGTGCTATTCGTCCTGTATAGCTGTCTCTCACACACTAGAAACATGATGACTTAGGAGTTAAATTAGGAATGAAATTCCTCATGCCTTTTCTTCAACTATCAGACAAAAGTACATTTAACTAACACGTGATGTCAAAAAGTCTCGGGCATAACGCTTTTTTGTTACGTGACGATTTCTACCAGTCAACTGCTACCAAAATCCGCATGAAGGAACTTCGTTCCAAAAACACTTTTTTTTATGACAGCTTAAATTATGTACAATATTATAAGTCTTATTTAATAATAATGAACTGTAAATAGTTTTGTGATAAAAAATAATGATTTTATGTAATTATTTTGTAACTTCTAGTTTATTTTATATTTGTTAAGGTTGTTTTTTTTTTGTAATAAATAATGAATGAATAAAATAAAATATTGTTTCGAATATTTATTTTTATTGCAATAACAAATACCTTTGGAGATACATTATTTTGATTTAAATAAGTACTCATTATGATTTAATCATTAAAATCTTGGCAATAAATTGAGTAAGCAGAAATTTTAAATGCCTAAAATACTTAAGACCAGTATTCCCTGAAGGGATAAGCAGAAATAAACAGTACACACAGATTTCAGAAGTAATTTTTAAGTGCCTTGTAATACGTGGGCTCTATTGTCGTGAGTTAGAACCCAGGCAAGCGCTTTACCTTGTGTAAATTATTTCATTACCACTGCTCTAAAAACGGTGAAGGAAACCGGAGAAAACCGGCATGTCTTGGAACCAAAAATTGGAAGATATGTGCCATCCACCAACCCGCACTAGGCCCGCGTGGTGGATTAAGGCCCATTACCTCTCTCACTACTATACATGTTCGCGAGCTGGCTGACCAAAACCAGATGTATCCTCCAACAGCACAGCATGATATTCTTCTTGTTTCCGTCGTTTTAGTTCGCTTTTTAAGCAGTCTGTTTTTGTTTTTTTATTATTAAATTTAACATTTTAGTTATTTTTTTTTTAGAATTAGGTACATTCTAACATACAAGTGTTATATATTTTTGAAATCACCTTTTAAAACCTTTTATTTTGATACCCCACACGAGAGGTGTGGAAAAAAAAATTAGGCCCCCACAATATGGCCAATATTTAATGTAGCCAATGACACTCGCAGGGTTAAGACGAATCGATTGACGTAAGAATCATCAAAATCGGTCAATGCGTTTGGTCTCTGGAACGCCACACAGAAACAAACATACATACATACCCACAGAAAAGGAAAATCTGCGAAGTTGACTTATGAAATAAAATGGACGAACTCGCGCCGGTCTAAGTACTTAGACGCCAGCCTAAGTACTTAAGGCTTAGTCCAGGGTGTAGAGCATAGCGGGAGAACAGAACAGTGATTATAATCAGCCTTCGAAGCAAAAGAGAACAGACATCTTCTGGGCTCGCTATGCTTTGTAAGTCTAGGAAGAAAGAAAGAGAAGTAAATCAGGAAAGGAAAAAAAACAAACAAAAAAGAAAACATGTCTATTTGCGCCTACACAACACAGCAAGCAAAGTGGAATACGTATTTCATCAAAAATCCGCTATGGAGTGTGCCCACTGCCGCTTATCACAACGCTTCCAACCTGGATGAGCGCTAAAGGTCCATAGGGTGCACGGTTGGCGCCGTGGTTGAGCGATTGACTGCTGCGCTGCGTGTCGCGGGTTCGATTCTCGCACGGAACAAATATTTGTATGACCTACAGATATTTGTACTGGCTCTGGGTGTTGTGTATGTGAGTTTATGTTTGTAAACGCAACCACGATACAGGAAGATATTTCTAGTGTGGGGCATTAAAAAAAAAAATAAGAACAGAGGTCTCGTTTTAATTTGAAGAAGAAAACTCCGATTTTGAGTTGTAAAGGACAATTTCGAGGTCCGTTATTGAAAGTCAGAACCGGTTTGTGTGAATTTCTGAAAGTCAGAACTGGTTCGGTGTGTATTCCTGAAAGTCAGAACTGGTTTTGTGTGTAATCCCGATCAAAAACTGGTGTTGAGTTGAGTGTCAAGATCCCGTGAAGTGATAGACTATTTCGAAGTGAGAGTCTTAAATGTTAGTTCCCAGACCAAACATCAGTTACGTTTTTTGAGTGTCAAAATTAGTGATGGATGGAAAACTTTGAGAACCGATTTTGAAAGTCAAAACCGACCTTTGATTGGAGTAGTTAATTTTATAGATTGTGTTACTGAATATGGATAAAATCATCATGTTTCTAATGTGTGAGAGACAGCTATACAGTACGAATAATACTGTCCCTTTTTTACAACAGAATCATGATGGCAATAAGATGTCATAGTATCTAAGGCCCCAGTAACAGTATTGTTATACATAGTTTTCTTAAGGGAATGCGACACAAGCAAGGAAAAATAAAATTACATTCAGTCAAGGTAAAACAATTTTTTATTTGTTTGTAAGTTGCATAAAGCGTTATTTCGATCATAAATTCTTTTTGCAAATTATTTATTTTTACTATTTTTTTTACATTTGACTTTTCTTCGTGTTCAAATACAATGTCTGCAAGTTATCTTCGTAGTTATTTAAGAAATTATCAATTAAATTTTCAACAAGAGTTTTTCTCGTAAAACTCATATCAGCACGATTATACAACGCAGATCAGACATGGAACTTAAGATACCAATTTACGACTCTTGATACATCGCGATCAAGTAAAGATACCATTTTTTTATTTTATTAAATACAATTTTGACAACATATATTATGGAGTAAAATTAGGAATGAAGTTCCTCATGCCTTTTCTTCAACTATCAGACAAAAGGCACATTTAACTAACACATTATGTCAAAAAGTTTGGCAGCCAGCGTTTGACGATGATATCCGAACTAGGCCGGTCAAAACCGTACGTCTCGAGGCATAAAGCTTTTTCGTTACGTGACGACTTCTACCAGGCAACTCTAACAAAATCAGCGTGAAGGAACTTCGTTCCAAAAAACAGTATTTTTTTCTATGACTGCTAATAGTAGATTACTAATTAAGGGGATAAAGCAGTGTCTTCTGTCGCGGGTGACGATTTAAATCGCGAGCGTAACGAAGGACTCGAGGTTTACTCCCGAGCGTAGCGAGGGTGTCAACAACTTAAATCACGAGCGAAGCGAGGGATTTTAGACGAGTCCTGAGTGTAGCGAGGGATTTAAGTTCACCCAAGACTAAGACAGCTTTATCACCGAGGAAAATACTCTACTTTTCGTACCATTTGCGAAAAAATTAACAGAATAATAATATGAGATAAGCATTAACGTTTATGTATTTGAAGAAAACAAAAACGCGGCAAATTCCTAGACTAATATTTTTTTGTCGGAAAAGCAAAGGCATCAAGCTCATACGGCCTCGTCGGTTTTCGTAATTTTATTTAATAATCATAACTGCTTAATAAATGCGTATTCCTTTTTCAAAAAGATGTATAATGCTTTATATACAAACTCAATGGTGTAAGCACAGATGTAGTTCAGTATAAATTTCGGTAAATATTCCAAATTTAAATCACATTCTCCCCCTAGAGGATGAATAAAATTCAGTACAATTTACTTTCCCTGTTTATAACAGATTAAAAATGACTATTGTTAAGTTCGCTTTTTGTGGCATTGAATGTCACTTTTTTGAGCAAGTGGTACGAAAAATTATAAATAATAATAATATGATTCTTCTTTAATAAACTGTAAATAGTTTTGTGATAAAAGAAATAATGATTTTACGTAATTATTTTGTAATTTCTAGTTTATTTTTAAGGTTTTTTTTTTGTGTAAAAAAATAATTAATGAATGAATAAAATAAAACATTGTTTAGATTTTTTTATTTTTATTTGAAATAACAAATACCTTTGAAGATACATTGATTTTGATTTAAACAAGTACTTATTATGATTGAATCATTAAAATCTTGGCAATAAATTGAGTAAGCAGAAATCTTAAATGGCTAAAATACTTAAGGCCAGTATTTCATGAAGTGCTAGGCAGAGACAGACAGTACAAACCAATGATATTCAAATAAACAGATACGTTATACACACACAAAACATTTGAAAAAAGTGTTCCGCGCATCAGCGGCAGCAAACTTTTCATTCATCTGACATTTCACTACAAGTCGAAAGGGATGGTTTGATAAAACCAACAAGAAAAAAAGAGACAGCTAGTGTTTGTCACTTGCGTGTGAATGTAAACCAACATTATTCTGAAAACCAATGTTGTTATCTTTTTCTAACCTCCAAATATCAGAATATTTGAAAAAAAATTGAAATAAATTAGTAAATTGAGGCGTATGGCGTACTGGTACTGGCGCATATGGTATGAGATCCCGTCTGTTTTATGTAGTTTGGTATCATAATTGGTACAATTTCTAAATATACACTATGACATTTTTTTATTTTGTTTTTGTTTCAACAAAGCCTATCGCTCTTCGCCATGCGTGACGTAAACTAAAGACTAAAGGTCACAATTGTGACCTATTCTAGTCTTTACAATGCGCGCGCTCATAACATATCTGTTTATTTGAATATCATTGGTACAAACAGATTTCAGAAGTAATTTTTAAGAAACTTGTAATACGCGGACCGGTCTTGCAAATCTATTATACTTAGAACTTTTCGTGTGTCTTTGTGGCCGCGTTGTTCATCTAAACTCAACGGTTTTAATGCAGTAGATAAAAGGAATTCATTTATTTATTGGATTTGGAAATTTCACTCGTAAGGGGATATAAGGAGGTTGAAAGTTTGTATGAAATTTCTAGTTTGTAAGTTGGACACGTGAAATTTTTGACTTACGCTCTTGGTTGATAAAAAGATTATATATATTTATTGTTTTTGGTTTTTGGAGGTGAAAAAGTGAAAATTTGTTGGGCTTATACATTTGGAACTTGGCATAAATACTAACCTAAGGGTTGAAAAAAAAAAAAAAAAAGTCTATCATTATTAGTTTTCCAAACTACTCTTAAAAGACGATTTAGGGATTGTTAAAGATGTTTGAAGAATTTTACTGTACAAGGCTTCTTTTTATGATGTAGGGGAGCACTAAGAAACTAAGAAGGGCTAAACTAAACAGTCTGTTAGAAGAAACTAAAAAGTCATCTGTAAGATAAAAAACGGATCACGCGAACGAAGTCGCGGGCGAAGTGCTAGATCAATAAAATTTTCCTCGTTGGTCAAGTGGGTCCTGGATTGGATTTTTTCAGGTAAACACTTAAGATACCTGCTTAGTCACAAAGACTAGTTTTATAGTAGGTAATAAATATTTAAATACAATATAATATTAAATATGGTACATAGTAAGTAAACACTCGCATATATCTCTCCCAAACGCTCTTCAGGTCTGTTTCCCTGTAACAAGATAAACAGCGTTTTATTTGAAACATCCTATAATCATTAATCACTATTATACTATTATTCCTATAATCATTAATCACTCTTTATGGATGGATAGTGGATAGTGATTATGTGGTGATGGTGGTGGTGGTATGAGAAAGTGGAGATGGTGGTCTGCCTATGTAAAGATGGTGGATGGTGATGGTTAGTGGATAGTCTTCGTGTGTTGATGGTGGTTGGTGGTGGTGGTATGTAAGAGTGGTGATTGTGGTCTCTATGTAAAGATGTTGATGGATGGTGGATAGTGATTGTGTGGTGATGGTAGTCTCTCTATGTAAAGCAGCACTATTCACATAGTGGTTGCGTAGTGATGGTGGTATATAAGAGTGGTGAATGTATAAATGATTGATAGTGATTGTGTGATGGTGGTGGTATGTAAGAGGGGTGATGGTAGTCTCTCTATATACAAATGATGATGGGTGGTGGTTAGTAATTATGTGGTGATGGTGGTTGGTGGCAATGGTATGTAAGAGTGGTGATGGTGGTCTCTCTATGTAAAAAATGGAGGATGGTGATGGATAGTGGATAGTGATTGTGTGGTGATGGTGGTTGTTAGTGGTGGTATGTAAGAGCGGTGATGCTAGTCTCTCTATGTAAAGATGGTAGATGGTGACGGATAGTGATTGTGCGGTGATAGTAGTTGTTGGTGGTGGTATAGTAGTAGTATACTTATATAGTAGTATACTTATAAAAACTCAAAGTGTTTGCAAATATAATGTTAACCTTAGGAAAGATTTAAGAAACTTAAAAAACCAATTAAATATATGTAATAGTAAATTAGAAACTAGTACACAAATGTATGATGTTGAAATTCAGAACCTTGAAAGGGAATTATTGAGTAGGGAAAATACACTTAAGGAAGTATTTTGTAAATATGAATGTAGTCAACAGATGTTGAGTGAACGCATGCAGAAGGCCTGTGAGTTGGTGGACTTGGTGAAGTATAATGCAGAGAGGTGCGAATCATTGACTAACAACCTCACCTGTAGTTGTGCTGCCGCTCTGCCACCTCTCATGTCACAACATGTTGCTACTACAACTTTACCCATTGATCATACTGCAACAACTTTGAACCCCACCAACAGTAATGTCTTAGTATTTTCTGATAGATTAGGAACAGGTTTTGGATCTTTGTTAAATAACCGTTCTAAACATACAATAGTGAACCATTGTTATCATAAACTGCAATTTAATGAGCTTATCCATAAAATTCAACATACACAATTGAATGAGCAAACTACTGTAGTACTTCTTATTGGAAATAGCCTTAGTATAACAAAAAGGGTATGTCCCTTTTTGTTATACTAAGGCTAATGGTATTGACACCCTACTTAAGTTAAGATTTGGCAAATTAATATTATGTGCATTGCCCTATTCTGGCAAGTTACTTGTTCATGAAAATGAATACATTTCTAGTTTGAATAACCTGATGCATATTTTATCTTGTCGTCATAGTGACCGTTTATTGTTTTTTGACACCAACAATTTTGTTAGTGATTTTGTTTTGATTGGGAACCATATGTTTCTTCCCAAAAATAGTCGACATTTATTAGCTACATTGTTAGCTTTTAATATACACGCAGTTATTGATAATTTAACTGAGACTAGGTTTAGTGATTTAACAGTATTATCCAGTTTTTCTGATAATACTTTAAACGATGATTCTTTAAAAGATTAGAGCCGACAAAAGAGAAGTCGAATAGTAATATTTTACTATATCATCAAAATATAAATCGCTTCTCCGGCAAAATTTTAGACGTGGAATTGTTAGTAGATAATTACCACATGGATATCTTATGTTTTTGTGAAACTTGGTTAAAACCAGATAGGATGTTGTTTAATGTAAATAATTTCTCAGTTGCCAGCGCGTACAACAGATCCACAGTGGGTGGTGGTACCCTGATACTTTGTAATAGTCATTTAAAATATAAGGAAAGGAAGGATATCACTGCTTACTCTGTTGATCGCTTGTGTGAGGTAGCATGTGCAGAGGTCGAGGGGCATATTGTCTTGTGCGTTTACAGACCACCAGCATCAAACTTGTCATTGTTTTTTATTACAATGGAAGAATTATTAAGTAAACTTTTCAGAGATAATAAATTAGTTTTTGTTTGTGGTGACTTAAATATAGATCTGTTAGTCAACTCGCCTGAAAAATGTAAGCTCATTTCATTATTTAAATCATTTAACCTAAAATATTTATTTAATGAACCAACAAGAATAACAGCAACTTCAGCTTCTTGCATAGATAATGTATTCACTAATTGTAAAGTAAAAGATTCGTTTTTAATTAGTGGCGTTAGGTCAGACCATACTGGTCAACTAGTATCTTTTGAGTCAAATAAAAAAATTAAACTAGCTAAATCAATTCGATTAAGACCACTTACTAAAAATAAATTAATCTCTTTTAATAATAATGTTTTTAGCATTCTTTGTAACGCCAGTTTTGATTCAAACGACCCCAATATAAATTACGGCACGTTGTTTTCTGCAGTTTGCCAAGAATTCAATAAAACGTGTCCTGTAAAAACAGTTAAAGTCAACAATTCCAAATCGAAATTTAGTGAATAATAATAATAATAATAATCTTTATTCAGATAATAAAAAGGTAAAAACACTGTATGAATCTTAGATAACTAATGTAGGTATAATAATGGAAGATGCCTGTACTAGGTAATCCTGTATCACAGGCAGTAAGGAGCTCTAAAAATATGCTTATGTTAGAACAACAGAATTTAAACAATATTTAACCCAAGAAATTCTTAAAATAGTAACAAGACTAAATAAATTTGGAAAAATAAAAAAATAAAACTAGTTTACTTAAACACTATAAACATAGAACAAAATTACTAGGTCATAATTATTTATATAATTAAATGTCTTATTTATCTATATTGTTAAACGTGCACTATGATTACACACAAATAAATTAGTCGCATAAGCAGAATTGTAACAGCCAATATTGTAAAACTAAAACACATAATTTTTACGGTAAGTAGGTCACTGTGGTGTCAGCAGCAGACGTTCAACGCGTGTGACCTTGAGCATGATATAAGAATATTATGTGACGATCTTAGGTGCCCTCATAGTCTATGGAGTTAATGTAGTTGGTCTCTGCATATTTACGTGCTGGACAACTTAAATCACCAGTTGGATGGTCACATTTCCTCTTAAACCGCTTGCACGTCGCACATTGAGGGGAAGAAGATTTGCCGCTGCATTCCTTCAAGGAGTGTCCAGTTTCTCCACAGTGGCCGCACGTAGAACTGCTTTCACGGCAAAACTTGGCTGCGTGGCCAAACTGCTGGCAATTGAAGCACCTCGTGACTATGGTAAAGTCTCGCACAGGGCATGAAGTCCAGTTAATAAAAATTCGGCTTTGGTTTATAAGCACTTTTCTTATGCTAGCGGATAGTTCAACGATGTAGTTGCAGGTAGGAAGGCCCTTCTTTCCCGATTTGTGGCTCAACTTGATGTTCTCGAGGAAGGTCTCTCGACTTGTATTGGGCAATTTGTCTGACAGGTTTTGCTCGTAGATACAGTCAAATACCTCCTTCTCTGTAAGGGTTACGGGAACTCCAATGACTGCGACTCTAGGGCGTCGTTTAGACGGCTCTTCTAAAATCAGGTCTGAGGTGACAATTTTCTCGGACTTTTTTAATTTTTCAATATCACCTTTGCTTTCCGTGCTAATCAGTACGCCCCCATTTTTCACTTTCTTTAGGCCACGGACTTGGATCTTAAGTTGTTCGGGCGAAATCAACTTCTGAACGAGTGACTTGGTGTCGTCACTCGTTTTAGTTTTATCACTCGGATAAATGGCGATTGAGCTTAGGTTAGCAGGACGGACGAAGTTGTCGGAGCCTTTCTTCACCATACTGGCATAAGAAGAGGAGGGATTCAATTTCGATTCAAAAACCTCTTTGAACTGTTCCAGTGAGTTCACCACGTTCTGCTGAAGTTGTAGGTGCTGGACGGTACTGTGGCTCTGGATCATCTTCTGCTTCAGCGATTGGTAAAGGACTGCCATCTGAGAAGTCCCACTTGAGACCTTTCGGCAAAGAGTTGACACACGGAGTTTCTGTTCAGAGTTCATTTTACCATCACCGACAATAGTGCACACTTCGTTCAGAATGCTATCTATAGATCCTAACCATTTCTGGATATCTGGCGTGCTGATAACTTCACTCGGCAACTCATTCTCCGCTGGTGCTGGTGGGTTTGGGTTTCTCGGGGGCAATTGTTGGTTAGGCGTCAGCGGAGGACTTCGTATTTGGCTAAGACCAAACGGGCTCGATCCTGGGATAGACATACTACCCGCAACACTTTATATAATGTAGAAAATAAACAATATTTCACTTCATCTTGCACATAAAAGTTGGAAAAAACTTACTAGTCATACGTGACACACTTAACTTTGGTTTTAACTGACGCCGCAAAATAATAATTTGTTGCAATTGTTTATAGATATTTCATTTTAGCAAGTACAAATAAACACGTCCGTCTAGTCTCGCGACAGGCCGAATGGGCCACTGTGGGCATAAGAAAAAGCCGAGATATCTTATATAATTTATATTACGAAAAATCTTTGACTTCCGATCAAGTTTTTCACACTTATGTTAGAAACTATTCCAAAATATTCAAAAGAGTCTGCGCTCAAGCAAAATCTCTAATAATAATTAACAAAATTGGTGCTTCTAATAATAAAATAAAAACTTTGTGGCAATTAATTAATAGAGAAACTGGAAAGATACAACAACGCGATCAGAATGAGTTGTCTTTGAAAATAACTAATCAACCCATTTCTGATAGGCAAGAAGTCGCTGAGACATTAGAAAATTTCTTTACCAACATTCCGTTAGAGGTTACGAAGTCTCTTCCTTCCTCATCTAAATTAGCTGAAGCTCTTCTTAAAGAAAACTTTACTAAAGACATACCAATCTTTAAATTTAAACCAATATTTTTATTTATTTATTTATTTCAACCTTATCACATACATCTTTACAGGATTACACCCAATACGATAAATGCGCTTAACTAGAGTAAACCTAATCTAATACATAACAGTAGATATCTAAACTAATTTTATGTTAACTTGTTAACATAAAATTAGTTTAGATTACAGACACCCAGAGTACAGCAGAATAGGTCCGTCTCAATAGCCACAAGGTTGAGCGTGCGGAGTGCACGCGTCAGCGGCGCCTCTCTTAACAGGTTGGTTCGACTGCGCGGCTCAACTAGCAAGCTCGGCCGCCGCCGTCGCCAGACGTACCTGTCCGGAACATACAGACACACCTGTCCTAAAACCGTTGCATTATGCACCTTCCCTCTCAATATTTTGAAAATATATGAGGTGAGTGTCAGTTCCCTCCTAACCCTCAACTCATTGTATCCTACCATACCTAAAATAAATAAAGTAGGATACATTAAGGGATAAAATGGGTAAACACCGTAATACCTCATATACAAATATCTAATAAATTTGTAATAATAAATTTGTTTTTAATATGTATTGATACAATTAAAAACGCGTTCAAAAGTCTCAATATAAAGAATACTGAAGACTTGTGGGGGATATCCGTTAGGGTTCTTGGAGATATTATTGACTCAATTGCTCCTGTCCTAACAGGCATATTCAACCAATGTTTGGACAGCGGCACATTTCCTGACTTAATGAAACACAGTAAAGTAGTACCAATTTTCAAATCAGGCTGTAAGAGTGATCCTTCTAATTATAGACCTATATCCGTGCTTCCAGCATTGAGTAAAATCTATGAAAAAATCATGCTGGAACAGATGTTGTCTCACTTCAATTCAAATGGGATCCTGCATAGTCAACAGTTTGGTTTCACGAAAGGTAGGTCGACAACGGACGCGGGAGTAAAACGCATCCGCCACATCTTGGAGGCTTGGGAGAGGTCCCAGGTTGCCATTGGCATTTTCTGTGATCTCTCAAAAGCTTTCCACTGCGTCGACCACAACACACTGATCTGTAAATTACACCACTACGGAATTCGTGGAAAATCTGCTGATCTCGTGCTTTCCTATTTATCAAGCAGACAGCAAAAAGTAAATGTTAATGGGGCGACGACCTCCGGGTCGTCGCCCAGAGGTCAAGATGGGCGTGCCCCAAGGTTCAATTCTCGGCCCTTTCCTTTTTCTTGTTTACATTAATGATCTCCCTTTTATGATGGCCAAATGATGATACTTCGCTAATTTTTAAAATAGATAGGCAAGATACGGATGTCTTAAATGTCAACGAAAGTCTGATTGTTCTCTCAAAATGGTTCGCAGCTAACAATCTTTTACTAAATGCGAAAAAAAAAAATGTCTAAAGTTCTCTTTACCAAATGTACCACAACATGACCTAAACCTAAATCTTGACGGCAAAAATCTTGAAGTTATAACGGAAACTGTATTCTTAGGGATTACTATCGATTCAAAATTGCAGTGGGGCGCGCACATTAGAACTTTTTCGGGTAGGTTAAGTTCGGCTGCATATGCAGTAAGGAAAATAAGGCAGCTAACCGATGTAGCTACAGCTAGGTTAGTATACTATGCTTATTTCCACAGTATTATGTCTTATGGCATTCTGCTGTGGGGATCAGTATACAGTATATTGTAAACAGTATACGCTTTTATAACAAGTTGCCAAAGTCAGTTATAGAACTGACCGATGGAAGGTTCAAAAAATACATCAAACGTATCCTTATTAACAAAGCATATTATAAAATCAAGGACTACGTTGAAGATAAAAACATTTGGCCTTAGCTCCTTCTGCGCATGCAGCTTCCCTGGTAACTTGTAAACGGCACAAATAAGTGGATGTCTCTAACTATTCTCAATCTCCTTTTTTTCTTTCCTTCTTTTAATTAGACTTTTTACAATGGTTTTCAATCATCTTTATAGCCCTTTGCTAAGAATAGTTACAGCACTGATAACAACATTTGTGCCACACGTTAAATTTAGTCTTGTTATACTTATTTTTTTTTTTACCTTTGTATAGATTCTTTTACCGATTGTTTTGTGAATGTGTGAACATTGTAGGCCTTCTTGATGCTAGTTAACATTTGTTAACTTTTTTATTTAATATACAATCTTTTTTTTAGTGTCTTACGACTTATTGTCATAAGTCGGGCCTGCGTTGTCCCCCCATATCTAAGTACTAATGCTGTAACATGGAAATATTGTAAAACCAAACCATTTTTAAAAGAGTAACCATGGAGTTTCTTGCCGGTTCTTCTCCATAGGAAACGACCAACCCGAACCGTGCACCTTTTGTCGACGTTTTATAAGTGCCCATGTAGGCCTAGGTGAAAAAAAAAATTGTTTTTTTTTTTTTTTTGTATGTGAATTTGGTGATGGTGGTCTCTATATGTAAAGATGGTGGATGGTGATAGATAGTGATTGTGCGGTGATAGATGGCGGATGGTGGTGTTGGTATATAAGTTTGGTGATGGTGGTCTCTATACGTAAAGATGGTGGATGGTGACGGATAGTGATTGTGCGGTGATAGTGGTTGGTGGTGGTGGTGTGTAAAAGTGGTGATAGTGGTCTCTATATGTAAAGATGGTGGATGGTGATGGATAGTGATTGTGCGTTGATAGTGGTTGGTGGTGGAGGTATGTAAGAGTGGGATAGTGGTTGGTGGTGGAGGTATGTAAGAGTGGTGATAGTGGTCTCTATATGTAAAGATGGCGGATGGTGATGGTTGGTCGTTAGTGATTGTGTGGTGATGGTGGTGGTCGTATGTAAGAGGTGGTGATGTTGGACACTATGTTAATATGGTGGATAGTGATTGTGTGATGATAGTGGTAGTATTATTTAAGAGTGGTGATGGTGGTCTCTCTATGTATTGGTGATTGTGTGGTGATGGTATCCACAGACCGACCACGGCAAGAGTTGTTTAACCTTGAAAATCGACAAACGCTCCTGTTATTATTTAGCCACGAGTTCCTCTAATCATGACTTTCATAAGGTTTAAAATTGATTAGAATGAAATAAAAACATAATGGCATTTATGGAACTACAAAAAAATACAGTACTCTCGTGGTCTATCCCACGGAGCGTGAGTTTTTTGGGGACAATAAGCAAATAGCAATAGTGTACCAGTGAATTTAGAATTTAGTACATATGAAGTCGCGGGCAAAAATGAGTCGATAAATATCGCAGAAATTAAAATGTAACTTACCTTAATACATCCATCTGCAAGGCACACTGCTCGAAAGCGCTTAAGAACTGCGTTAGATCGGTTTTGGGCCAAGAAACCAATCTTAGGGGCTCTACAAACCTGGAAATTACAAAAGATAATTGTATGTAGGTACCCATATTCTTGATAAAAAACCTTGTCATTATAGTGTGACGGTTGACAGAAGAAGAACACTTATTATGCCAAACACGAGTAACATGGAACAAGGGCAGAGAGATGATGTAACTTCATTGAAACAGGAACCTCGAATGGGGCATCAAAATTAAGGGGTTTTAGAAGTTATTACAAAAATATGTTCCACTTATAGGTATGTTTGAATGTAATTCGATAAAAAATATAACTAAAAGTTGTAATTAAAACAGTAAATAAAAAATCAAAAACCCGACTGCGAACTAAAAAGATACATACTCGCGAGCTGGCTGACTAAATCTCTTGTATCCTCCGACTGCACAGCATGTTTTACTTCCTGTTTGCATCTTTTTAGTTCGCTTCTTAAGCAGTCGGGTTTTTGTTTTATTTTCATCAATTGTTGTCGCATTACACATGGTTAAATAAATAAATTATTACCCGGCTGCAAGGAAAGGGTTATGTTTTTCGCGCGTATCTTGTTTTACTATTTATATTGTCAACACCTAAGTGCGAAAAAGGGAGTCCCACTACTACTAACACCTAAATCTAAGTTTCTTTGTCTAAAGAATAAATGCAAACGAATGAAAAAATGCATGTAAAACATAAAAAAAGAAAAAATATTTACAAAAAAAAAAATGTAAAGTATGTTTACATGGTATACATGTTATATTAGTGAAGAAGAATTTATTCGCAACTGGCGTGGTGATTATTGAGTCTTCTTACCTGTCAAGCAGATCAATGAACAAGGACCTCAGCTCTCTGCCGCGGTGTAGGTTGCAAGCCAAGTCGACTAATGCACGAGTGTATAGCCTGGAAAAATATATGAAATTTATCAAGACACAGCCACAGACAATATAATACAGAAGCCTCATCCCATACAAAGAAACCGTGCCGGCGTAACAAGCGTTTTTCGTCTGATTATACTGATATTTGTTTGTACATCGATCGCATTCGGTTCCGTTCCACGGCGATAGATAGATGGTGTTAGCAGCGACTTGCAAGTAAGAGGCAAGGCAAAGGCATTAAGTCCGCCTCTGTACGTTTGTGTGCATGAAGTATTAAATAAATAAATAAAAGGGTTTATTCGGTTCGTCAATATTTTTTTCTTTAAATGCAGTGACGATTTGTTTTATAGTATTTTTTGCACATTTTAAAGTTTCATTGCATTAAAATGTTACAATACAAATTTAAACAATAGAGTGGCATGCCTCAGAAATTCAAAACAGCGCCATCTATTGGCATCCATTTTAAATGATCCGTTCAAATAATCTTTTAAATGTGAATTAAGAACCCCATATTCCGTTTAATTTAAGCTTAAGAGAGTTGATTAAACAAGAACATACAATTTTTATGTTAAATTCCAGAAAATGTTAATTTTACACACAATTCAAAAACAACTCGGTGCATGTCGCGCTATCTAGTGAGATTTATTTGAACCAAATCTTTTTCTTAGCGCTGGGGGGTCCCAAGCATAAAAAGACCCCTGTGTTCTCAGTTGGAGGAGAGGTGTACCTTTGGAGGTAGGTATGCGGAATAGGGTGTAAAGTCCCCCAAACCTACATAAGAAAGGGAGGATCCTCCAACCAGACGGGTGTCGTGTCTGGTCTGGGCTACTGCCCCACGGTTATTATCGGACTGTTGTATGTGTTCAAATTGTCTAGTCCTGCTCCACAACCACTAGATCGCAAAAATAAGTAATAAGCAGAAAAGTTTTGAAGTATTGTTGGACCTGCTGAAGACTGTGTGAATATATTTGTGTTGTATAAACTCAATTTCTTTTAGTATTATATAACTGCACAGCACTTATGTGAGTACTATGTACCAACTGTAAATTTACTATTTACTGTACCTACGAGTATGTGTCGTTCGTTGACTTCAGTATGCCCTGGCAGTTGAGTGTGTCATGCTCTCTTTAACGTCACCCTGATCTTTTTTTTTGTTTGAAGGTTTATTTGAAATATACTATTTGATTTGATTTGAATCGCGCCGAAAACTTTGCTTGCGCGATGCAATATTTTTGTGACGTCATGTCATTAGTTCGTAGGTGGCGGCGTTGATGCAGCTACATACCTATTAAACCCTGCTTTCGCCATCAGTCACGTTTAAGTCTCCAAACCCATTTTTTCCCCTCCAAATATCCCACCGTATCTATCAAATACACGCTTGGGGGGGTTTCTGCCAATCTGGCATTAGTATAAGTCTCATTAAGACGACGAATGGCGTATTTACAAGATTTTATTTTGTTTCACATACCCGTTTGTTTTTTTTAATCATTATTTTTTGCATATTAAATTATCCAATTACTTCTCCCGTTCAGTTGCTTGAAACAAGGCCGCGGTAACACCTTTTCAAATGTATCCGCAACCCAGACAGGCATCGGCCCTAGGGAACCCCGAGAGTTTTGCGCCGTCGACTCGGGCCTTGTCCTTATCGGACGGCGAGCTACCCATTACTCGCCGTCCGCAAGCCCGCTCCTAAGGTGGCCGGGAATCGGCTTGCGATTCCCGACGCCCAGAGCTCAAATCTCTTTTGAATATCGCTTTTTGAAGATATGATTTGATTAATCATATCTTCAAAAAGCTCAATCAATCAAAACTTGCAAATTCACGCACTTCCCAGTGTCCGATTGAGCTGAAATTTGGCACACAAGTTGCTTTCTTGTGACAATGCAATTTTTTATATAAAACATTGTTTCAAACGTCTGCACGGTTGGTGCAGTGGCTGAGCGATTGTCTGCTGCGCTGTGTGTCGCGGGTTCGATTCCCGCATGGAACAAATTTTATGTATGGCCTACAGACTACAGACAGTTGTTCTAGGTCTGACTTTTCGGGTGTCTGAGTTAAATTCTTTGAAAACGCACCCTTGACACAGGCAACATTCTTTGTGTAGGGCACATTAAAAAAATAAAATAAAATAAAGATATCTTCAAGGATTATGGCCTACTCCCTCTCACAAAAAGGAAGGGTGAGTCCCAGCTGTGGGAATGTTATATCTAGGCTGATTTTTGTTTATAATATTCAAGTATTTCTTACCTGAAATTAAGCTCCAATTCTTGATAGGACTTCTCCAAAAGTTTTGGTCTGAGACGCATGCAGACCAAACTAGAAAAAAGACAGATTTAAAATCAATATAAATAAAGCGCCAATCATTTTTAGGGTTCCGTACCTCAAAAGGGAAAAACGGAACCCTTAAAGGATCACTTTGTTGTTCGTCTGTCAGCCAAGACTCTTTATCTCGGAAACGCGTGGAGGTATCGATTTGAAATTAAAAACAAATATTTAGGTCTGCAGTCCCTTGAAGCTGTGAAAAAAATCTAACTTCTAAGATAACGTCAAAAAAGACGCGCCAAAAAAATCGACGAAAAAACTGCGGGGCTCGACTCCTGAACTATTTATAATATGTACCTTCAAATTTGTACGGAACCCTCGGTGGGCGAGTCCGACTTGCACTTGTTTTACTTTTATAAAACTTTTACAATTGCTTGTTTCTCTAATCTACAATAAACTTTAACAATAACTTTTTTTTTATAATAGCTTGTTTCTCTATTTGTGTCCTTGTTGTTGGGATTGATCGACAAAAATCTTAAACCACATTAATTGATGATAATTTAAGCTGTGTTTCCACCAGAGATGTGCGAGGATTCGTAGTGAGGGATGTGTTTGTTAAGAACCAACAGAATCACTTCATTTACCTAGCCTCTCTCAGCGCAGCTCTAGTGGCAACGGCTTAGCGGGGCAAGGTTTTTGCATACAAAACAAGGGATTGATGTTTGCCAGTGATGTATTGCGAGGGATGTGTGCAAGGAATGTGTTGCGATTGCGAGGGATGTGTGCTAGAGACGGACGCGAGAATTGTTGCCGTTCTAGCGACTTTGTCGCTAGTTCTAGCGGATTTCATGAGTGGTTAGCGACTAAAAATAATAAAATGAATTCTAGCGACTTTTGAACCATAAAGCAAACCAAGGCTAAAAGCAGCTGGTGGAGATATTGTAGAGGCTTCAACTTCCAGTGTCAGTCATATTTTATCTGCTGATATCTATCTATAACTACTTATATCTAGCTTTTTTGTAATTGTAATTAATTATAAATACAAAGATTGTCCTTATTTTTTTTTATTATGCCCTTATGGCAGTTTCGCTGATGTTTTAGTTAAATAAAAACATATTTGCATAATCAGACAGTCTAGGGACATCTAGCGGATAGTTAAAAAGTCGCTTGAAGTCCTTGAATCATTTTTAGTTGCTAACCACTCATGAAATCCGCTAGAACTAGCGACAAAGTCGCTCGAACGGCAACGCTGGCGGGCACTCGGGCAGGGGCGCGCGCGCTTCTCTCCCTGCACGCCTCATCTGACATGAGCCCGCTACACATCCTCGCACCGCTCAGCGGCCTAGCACATCTCTGGTGGAAACACTCACACCGTTCCACAGCCTCGCTACACATCCTCGCATCGCTCAGCGGCCTAGCACATCTCTGGTGGAAACACACCATTCCACAGCCTCGCTACTCATCCTCGCAATGCTCAGAGGCCTAGCACATCTCTGGTGGAAAAACTCACACCGTTCCACAGCCTCGCTACACATCCTCGCACCGCTCAGCGGCCTAGCAAATTTCTGGTGGACACACTCACACCGTTCAACAGCCTCGCTACACATCCTGGCACCGCTCAGTGGCCTAGCACATCTCTGGTGGAAACACATGTTCCACAGCCTCACTACACATCCTCACGCCGCTCAGCGGCATAGCACTGAAATTAATGATTTTTTGTATAGCAATAATATCATAAATAATAAGCAGTTTGGGTTTCAGAAAGGTACACTACGCAGCTACTTTCGGCTTTTTCTGATGAGGTCAATAAGCATTTGGATGCTCGCGAACAGGTGCTTATTGCCCTCATCGACTTTAGCAAAGCATTTGATACTTTGCGGTATAAAACATTATTCAGTAGACTTGAACAAGGTGGTATACAGGGTCCTCTACTGAAATGGTTTAAAAATTACCATAATAATCGTCATACTGTGGTTCGTTTGGGCAATTGCCATAGTGAAAAAATACCTACTAAAATGGGCACCGCCAAGGTTCAATAATTGGCCCAACTGAGTACTTATTATACGTTAATAACATGTGTAATATTATTCCGGCAGACTCTGTATACCAGTTTGCCGATGATACATGTTTGGTAACCCATCATAAAAACATAATTGAAGCTCAAACAGTAATGCAACGTTTATTTGATGACCTGTGTAAATGGGCACACGATGCAGGCTTGGTTATCAATGCTAGTAAAACCAAGATTATCCATATACACTCTCCTTATATGAAGATCAGACATGTACCTAAGATAATTGCGCATGATCACCAGTGCCTGCATCGCGGGCCTACTGCACGCATGTGTGCGTGTCCTACGCTAGAGGCTGTCGACCAGCACACCTACCTGGGACTCATTATTGACAAGCATTTCAATTGGGGACCACACATTGAAAGTGTAAGTAACAAACTCAGGTCTATTAACGCCAAGTTAGCTATCCTAAAATATAAACTTCCCTTCCACACGCTAAGCATGCTATATCTCGCTCTGGCAGATTCCATCATAAGCTATGGCCTAACTAGTTACGGACGTTCCTATAAAACTTATGTAGATAAAATATATAGACTACAACTAAGTATACTTAAGACTATTGTACCAAAGAATATTAAACTTAAATATAAAGATGATGAGTACGGACTATTTAAATATTGTAAAATTGTGTCAGTCTTTGATAAATTCAGGTCAGCAATTATCTTGGATAAATTCAATAATATTAGCTGCTTAACTTTAAACAATAGACCAAAACAGTTACGTGATCTGGATTACCTGCCAACATATAAACTACCTAAAACTGTAAATGTGTATGGCACGAGAACGTGGGAATATATACTACCTAATACTCTGAATAACATTCCTAAAACTATGCAGTCAAATTTTGTCACTAGCACATATAAAAAATGTAAACTTACCTTAAAAAAATATTATACAACAGGTGACATCGCATCTTAGGTTTTGAGTGGGTATATGTAAATTGTTTACCTATTTTAGTAATATTCGGTGCGAGTTTGCTTCCTCCACTTTGTCACATAAACCTTTTAAGGTTTTAGACAAGTGTTATGCTGTACAATAAGTGTAACTAAATGTATTGAAAAATAAAAGAAAAAAAAAAAAGCACATCTGTGGTGGAAACACACTGTTCCACAGCCTCGCTACACATCCTCGCACCGCTCAGCGGCCTAGCACATTCCTGGTGGAAACACACCGTTCGACAGCCTCGCTACACATCCTCACACCACTCAGCGGCCTAGCACATCTCTGGTAAAAACACTCACACCGTTCCACAGCCTCGCTACACATCCTCACATCGCAGAGCGGCCTAGCACATTCCTGGTGGAAACACTCACACCGTTCCACAGCCTCGCTACATATCCTCGCACCGCTCAGCGGCATAGCACATCTCTGGTGGAAACACACCGTTCCACAGCCTCGCTACACATCCTCGCACCGCTCAGCGGCCTAGCACATTCCTGGTGGAAACACTCACACCGTTCCACAGCCTCGCTACACATCCTCGCACCGCTCAGCGGCCTAGCTCATCTCTGGTGAAAACACTCACACCGTTCCACAGCCTTCCTACACATCCTCGCACCACTCAGTGGCCTAGCACATCTCTGGTGGAAACACTCACACCGTTCGACAGCCTCTCTACACATCCTCGCACCGCTCAGCGGCCTAGCTCATCTCTGGTGGAAACACTCACACCGTTCCACAGCTTCGCTACACATCCTCGCACCGCTCAGATGCCTAGCACATCTCTGGTGGAAACCCTTACACCGTTCCACAGCCTCGCTACACATCCTCGCACCGCTCAGCAGCCTAGCACATCCCTGGTGGAAACACTCGCACCGATCCACAGACTCGCAACACATCCTCGCACCGCTCAGCTACCTAGCACATCTCTGGTGGAAACACGCACACCGTTCCACAGCCTCGCTACACATCCACGCACCGCTCAGCGGCCAAGCACATCCCTGGTGGAAACACTCACACCGTTCCACAGCCTCCCTACACATCATCGCACCGCTCAGCGGCCTAGCATATCTCTGGTGGAAACACTCACACCTTTCCACAGTCTCGCTACACATCCTCGCACCGCTCAGCGGCCTAGCACATCTCTGGTGGAAACACTCGCACCGTTCCCCGGCCTCGCTACACATCCTCGCACCGCTCAGCGGCCTAGCACATCTCTGGTGGAAACACTCACACCGTTCCAACGCCTTCCTACACATCCTCGCACCGCTCAGCGGCCTAGCACATCTCTGGTGGAAACACTCACACCGTACTATAGCCTCGCAACACATCCTCGCACCGCTTAGAAAGAAAAGAAAGAAAGAAAGAAAACATTTATTTGACACAAGCCTGAGCACACAACACACACATAAAAAAATATATAAAAATAAAAAGATAACTTAGACTAAACAACAATAATATTAATAAACGAAAACAATATATTAGTAACTATGTGTGTCCCACGGCTGCGCCAAATAGGACCAGTTCAGCATAATGCCGGGCAACTAGTGCCCGACGCTGGTTTTCAACTGGACCTGTGACCGATGACGTGACGGACGTAACGCAGTTTTATTAACTAAATGTGTATGTGAAACAAGTACTTACTTATATAAAAGATAAAAAATAGGTGTATAGTATGTGTATATTACAAATAATAAAAAATAAATACGTGTACACTACATAAGATAAATAAGGTGAGTCAGACAATAAATGAGGTGTGGGTAGGTAGGCTAGTGCGTTATATTATTGAGGCATTCAGTGCGACCATATCCAGCTTACGCTGCGCTTCCACCAGATACTGCCGTAATCGTCTCCTAAATATGTCCATAGTGTTGGCTGTTCTGATCGGTGGTGGAAAATTATTCCAAACTTTGGAAGCCGCATAACGAAAGCTGCCTCTGAACGCTGCTGTATTATGCGATTGCGTCGAGAGTTGCTGCGAGCATAGCCTTCTCCCACATTCCCGTCCACTCGTTATCCATTCAAGTTTATTATATAAATAGTCCGGCTTTTTACATTTAACCACACCAAACAGAAGGCATGCCAAATGTAATTTACGCCTGGACTTCATTTTTAGAACAAAATGTTCATTGAAATATGGTGTTACATAACTTCTGCGGGGAATGTTATAACAGAACCGAGCGCATGCGTTTTGTACCCTTTGTATGAGCCTATCTGTACGAGCTAACAGACGCGGTCCATACACAGTGTCAGCGTAGTTCAACCTAGAGAGAACTAATGTTTCAACCAGTTGTTCCCGCAACGATTCAGATAAGTAAGGCCTCACCCTGTACAAAACTTTCAAGCGATAAAAACAATTTTTAATTGATAATGCTACATGTCTTACAGACCTAGCACATCTGTGGTGGAAACACTCACACCGTTCCACAGCCTCGCTACACATCCTCGCACCGCTCAGCGGCCTAGCACATCTCTGGTGGAAACACTCACACCGTTCCACAGCCTCGCTACACATCCTTGCACCCCTCAGCGGCCTAGCACATCTCTGGTGGAAACACTCACACCGTTCCACAGCCTTCCTACACATCCTTGCACTGCTCAGCAGCTTAGCACATCTCTAGTGGAAACACTCGCACCGTTCCACTGCCTCGCTACACATCCTAAAACACTTAAAATACTGTATTGCACTTTTGTAAGAAGTCAGCTAGAGTATGCGTCTCAGATATGGAATCCACGTTATCATAAATACATTGACCGCATTGAAAACATCCAAAGACGTTTTATAAAATATCTTTGTTTTCATCAAAAGATTCCATATCAGTCAACCAATTATCTGGGACTCTGTAAAAAGTATCATCTGCTACCACTGGTAGAACGACGTAAGATTGCTGACTGTTTATTCTTGCTGAAAATTCTCAATAACAACATTGATAACCCCGAGTTATTGTCTAAATTTTATTTCAATGTGCCATGTAAAACATTTCGGTTTAATCCACCCATACGTGTACCTCATACTTCTTCGAATTATAGGCAGAACAGTTATATTGTGCGCTCAAGCAGAGATTTCAATGAAATATGCAAGGAGTATGATTTGGATCCATTCACAATCAGTGTGAATTCGGCCAGAAGGTGCTTAAGCCTCAAATTTTTCAAGTAGCAGTAGGTTATATTGTTTGTTTCTGTTTTTATTAATTTATTGTTTCCTTTTTTATCAGTCATATAATTGCATACTAAATATTTATATGTTACTTTCATTAAAGAGGTGAGTTTTTTGTTTTTGTTCTCACATCATAAATTATTATTATAAGTCTGTAGGCGCAGGAGGGCCTTCATCAGAATCCGCCATAGTTGGTCAGGCGTGGGTACTTGGGCAAGGAATCGTAATTTTAATTAACACTCGAGTTTTGAGCAAAGTCACTATAATTTGCGTTAACAAAACTTGATTCACAAAATAACTGCTCTATATTCTAGTTAAAGTCAATTAGTAATCGAATTCACTAAGAAAATTGCATTTCACACTAGGATGACGCAGAATATCAGCGATTCGTCTAGCGCGTGGTGCACGGTCGGTTCACGTTCAAAAAAGTGTCCTTCAACATGGCCGCCGTGCCCCTACCCACCCGACGCTCCGCTAGAGTGACGGCTGCCACTCTTATTCTGACGTCTGACATTGTTATTTGACGTTAACTGTCACTAATCAGTAGAAGCTGTCATCGGTGACAGCTGACAGCAGCCGTTTAAATACGACATATTAGCGATGCGCCGTCAAGTCTATACGTGAGGATTTGTAATTGGCTTTTTGTTGACTATGGTTTTCTTTTTTGTCTGTATTTATTAGCTGTAAGTCCTCCATGTACTAAAATAAATAA
The DNA here is from genome assembly GCA_964057195.1 of Orthosia cruda. NCBI lineage: Eukaryota > Metazoa > Arthropoda > Insecta > Lepidoptera > Noctuidae > Orthosia > Orthosia cruda. The sequence continues at coordinate 2,454,740 of OZ059852.1, read as the reverse complement.
ATAAATAAAATAAATAAATATCTCTGGTATAAACACTCGCACCGTTCCCCAGCCTCGCTACACATCCTCGCACCGCTCAGCGGCCTAGCACATCCCTGGTAGAAACACTCGCACCGTTCCACAGCCTCGCAACACATCCTGGCACCGCTTAGCGACCTAGCACATCTCTGGTGGAAACACTCACACCGTTCCACAGCCTCGCTACAAATCCTCGCACCGCCCAGCGGCCTAGCACATCTCTGGTGGAAACACGCACACCGTTCCACAGCCTCGCTACACTTCCTCGCACCGCTCAGGTGCCTAGCTTATCTCTGGTGGAAACACTCACACCGTTCCACAGCCTCGCTACACATCCTCGCACCGCTCAGCGGCCTAGCTCATCTCTGGTGGAAACACTCACACCGTTCCACAGCCTCGCTACACATCCTCGCACCGCTCAGCGGCCTAGCTCATCTCTGGTGGAAACACTCACACCGTTCCACAGCTTCGCTACACATCCTCGCACCGCTCAGATGCCTAGCACATCTTTGGTGGAAACCCTTACACCGTTCCACAGCCTCGCTACACATCCTCGCACCGCTCAGCTACCTAGCACATCTCTGGTGGAAACAAGCACACCGTTCCACAGCCTCGCTACACATCCACGCACCGCTCAGCGGCCAAGCACATCCCTGGTGGAAACACTCACACCGTTCCATAGCCTTCCTACACATCCTCGCACCACTCAGCAGCCTAGCACATCTCTGTTGGAAACACTCACACCGTTCCACAGCCTCGCTACACATCCTCGCACCGCTCAGCGGCCTAGCTCATCTCTGGTGGAAACACTCGCACCGTTCCACAGCCTCGCAACACATCCTCGCACCCCTCAGCGGCCTAGCACATCTCTGGTGGAAACATTCGCACCGTTCCACAGCCTCGCTACACATCCTCGCACCGCTCAGCGGCCTAGCTCATCTCTGATGGAAACACTCGCACCGTTCCACAGCCTCGCAACACATCCTCCCACCGCTCAGCAACCTTTTTTTTTTTTTTTGTTTACGGGGGGAAACCTTCAAAAGGCGCCTGGAATTTTGGGGAAAAAGACCAGGGAGTGTGGGATTTTTACCTCACTAAAACCACCCCGGTGATCACCTTCAGCACGTAGAAGGGACCCCGTGATCTCTCAAAAGACCACCCCGGAACCCCCTCTGTGCAACGCCTGTTAGGGCACATCCCTGGGGAGATTAATAATGCACCTCCCCTAAGCCTCGCTGTGCACGGCAGCACGTGATCACTGTGCCACCGTCTTTCCTGGAGTCACTTGGTGGGCGAACAGAGTCCCCAATCTGACCGCCCATGACCCCGGAGTCCCACCTGCTTATGGAGCAGGCGGGGTTTCGGCGTTTTAGGCATCGAAGCGATTGCTTCAAGTTTCAACGACGCCTTCTTCTCCGGGTGGGATCGGCTCTCTCACGATCCCGCTCGGCAGCCTCAAAATCAAAATCAAAATTTCTTTATTCAATTAGGCCATCAAGCGGCACTTTCGAATGTCAAAAATTAAAATCAAATGTAATAATAATTGATTCTACCGTCCATTCGGAAATGTAGCTTGTTATGGAGAAGAACGGACAAGAAACTCCAAACTTACTCTTTTAAAAAAACAAAAATGTGTTTTACAAGTATTTGGTTACAATAATCTTGTAGGAAAAATACATATATGTGAGAACGATGTAAAAAAAAAAAAAACGCACTTAAAAGCGTCTAGAGTAAAACAAACAATTAAAAATACAATAAATAGGTAATTAAAAACATGCGGAGGCAGCTAAGATATGACCAATCCCAACTGACGGCGCCCGTTCACGAACATGACACATGGATCGGCACCACTCAGCTCAACCATCATGAAGGGAACCGAATGATCCAACACATGTGCCACCATCAGAGAGACATTAGAGAGAGCATGACACACTCAACTGCCAGGGCACACTGAAGTCAACGAACGACACATAGGTACAGTAAATGGTAGATTTACAGTTGGTACATAGTACTCACATATGTGCTGTGCAGTTATATAATCCAAAAAATAAATTGAGTTTATACAACACAAATATACATTATAATTATTCGTACAGTCTTCAGCAGGTCTGTTACGCAACGGTGTAACATAAGGATCGCTGATATTACGATTCGGCATAACACACGGACTGTGGACAACGTGACACCAATATTGCACATCGCAACGACTTACACGTGCTGCCTACGCAGCATTTCGTAACCGTGGGACTGAACATCGACAACGCCTTCCACGATTCCACGTTTTCATTCATTCTTGGTACATACATCGACCAATTATCACCTACATAATCTTAAACTTATAAATTGTAATTTCTTGATTTTTTAATAAATTAGTCTAAAGTAAATTGGTTTTTTTTGCATCCTCCGGCTCCAGCTTACATATTTGGCGCAGTCGGTAGGATACTCGCGGGCCGGTTCGCGAGAGTAAATTCATAGGATCGACCTTAGGATCGCGACTCGCGAGTCACCCGGGTGACTATTAAGCACCGTACGAGTATCCGGATCTTCAGAAGCTGTCGGCGGGAGGAGTATCCAGACATCGATACCGCAGAGGCACCAATTATGTTTATGTGAGTACTTTAGAATAGTTCTTGAGTTGCTCATCCTTATCCTTAAGTGTTAACCATAAAAGAAAAAAAGAAATCCAAGATTTTCCATCCCAGGCAATCGAGGACCCGTAGGTTAGACAGATCACCCAGATCATTATTAGTAGATTCATTTAGGCAGTTAGGAAATAGAGAGATAACCATAGAAATGTCGGGTATGGACGAAATTTACAAGGCCTTACGGATAGTCCCCGAATTTGACGGGAACCCTAATGTCCTCACTAGATTCATCAAACTATGTGACCAGTTAGTGCAAGCCTACGTATCAGCTGAACCAGGGCGCGAATTAACAAATTTGGCTCTTTTAAACGGGATTCTTAAAGGTCACTGGACCTGCAGCCCGGTTAATTAATACCAACGGCGTACCTGAAACTTGGCAAGGCATACGTAGTTCTTTAGTTAACAATTTCTCTGACCAACGCGATGAGACCTCGCTTTATAACGACATGGCTCTATTAACTCAAGGCTCTTCCACACCACAGGATTTTTACGAAAAGTGCCAAACTCTATTTGCCACTATAATGACCTATGTGTCGCTACATGAAACCGTTCAAAGTACAATCGATTCGAAACGTTCCCTTTATAAAAAGTTGACTTTGCAATCTTACTTACGGGGCCTTCGTGACCCCTTAGGTTCACGCATTAGGTGCATGCGACCGGACACGATCGAAAAGGCTCTTGAGTTTGTTCATGAAGAAATGAACACTCTCTACTTACAACAGCGAAACGAGTATATACCGGCTAAAAGGCCACAGCCTCAGGCACAGACGGATCAGACCAAATCATTCAATCCTGTTATGCCGCACATTCCTATGCATAGGCCATATAGTTTTAATATGCCCGGTCCTTCTCGACCAAATATAGCTATGCCACATCCACCGCAACGTCTGCCGCAAATGTGGAGACCAGGCTTTAACCAACCACAGCAATTCCAGCAGCAAGGTCCATCGCGTACGCAACAGATATTCGGGGCACGTCCTTCTAACTACAATCCACAAAATAATTAATCTGGTAATAATCAATTTAAAGGGCATAATACAAATGATACACCAAAACCAATGAGCGGTGTATCTCATTTCGTACCGAGACCAATGCCATTCCGGGGTAACGATTGGTTTAGGCAAGGGAACCCACCACCTTCTAATTATTTTAGGACAAGAGAAATGAATTTCAACGAATGCTTTGAATATCCATATATGTTTGAACCTTATTGGGATAATAACTTCGACGGTTATCTATATAACTCCTTGGAACAGCCTGACTATTCTTACTATGATACTTTGGGTGCATATATGCACCAGCCATTAGGCACGTCCCCAGAGGTAAGTCAGGTGACACCTGAAGGGAAATCTATCGAGGAGTCAGCGTCTTCTAACCAGGAAAATTTTCAGGGGAGTCGGACTACAAACGAATCAAAATAGAAGTCAATCTACAAACCCAACGTTTCCTACCATATATAGTAATTTCAGACCCACCATTAAAATTATTAATCGACACAGGAGCAAACCAATCATTTATTAGCCCTGAAGCTGTGCAGAGGTTTTACTCACATTTACCATGGAACTACGACCCCTTTGGGGTAAAGAATGTGCATGCAACCAGCCGTAATGATTACTCCATTAACTTACCTTGTTTTCAGGAGATAAACGACAGCAATGTTTTAACATTCTACATTTATAGGTTTCACGATTATTTTGACGGCCTTATCGGTTTAGATTTGTTAAATAAATGGGAGTCAAATATCGATCTTAAAAATAATAAACTAATTACAAAAGCTGCAGTTAACCCAATAGTTATGTACAATTCGCGCAATAGCAATTTATATGAAGACATTATCCCAGCAAATTCCTCGAAGTTAGTCAGAGTCCCAATTAATATACAAGATGGTGATGCTTTAATTCCTGATCAGATAATTTCAAATTGCTGCATAAACGAGTGTATTACGAGTGTCAGAAATAATCGCGGTTATCTAGAAATTTTCAATCCAACTAGCAATGACTTAATTTTTTCCATGGACCAACCTATAAAAGCGGAAACATATAATTTAGAATGTACTCACCAATCGCATCAATCCCGGGTAGAGGAAGTATTATCTCGGTTACGCACTGACCATCTAAATGACGAAGAGCGCGCTAATCTGAAATCGTTGGTTTCGAAATATGCCGATATATTTTATATAGAGGGAGAACCACTTACCTTTACCAATAAAATAAAACACAGCATACGTACTTCAGATGAGGTACCAGTCTATACCAAAACTTATAGATACCCATTCGTACACCGCGAAGAAGTACGTAATCAAATTTCAAATATGTTAGAACAGGGAATTATCCAACCTTCAGAATCGGCTTGGAGCTCACCCATTTGGGTAGTCCCAAAAAAAGCTGATGCATCCGGTAAAGTCAAATGGCGAATCGTAGTGGATTTCAGGAAACTGAATGAAAAAACTATCGATGATAAGTATCCTATTCCTAATATAACTGATGTGTTAGATAAATTAGGCAATTGCCAATATTTTACAACTCTCGATCTCGCCAGTGGCTTTTATCAAGTCGAAATGAACCCAAATGATATCCCAAAAACTGCATTCAACGTAGAACATGGCCATTTTGAGTTCCTACGCATGCCAATGGGACTTAAAAATTCACCATCAACTTTCCAAAGAACCATGGATAATGTGCTTAGGGACCTTCAGAACTCTATTTGCCTAGTATATTTAGATGATATCATCGTATTTAGCACTAGTTTACAGGAGCATATAATAAATTTGGAAAAGGTTTTTAAAAGACTCAGAGACTCTAATTTTAAAATACAGATGGATAAGTCAGAATTCTTAAAATTGGAAACAGCATATCTCGGACATATAATCAGTAAAGATGGTATTAAACCAAACCCCGATAAAATTTCAGCTATCCGAAAATTCCCACTACCTAAAACAGCCACGGAAATTAAAAGATTTTTAGGGCTACTAGGGTACTACAGGAAGTTCATTCCCGATTTCGCCAAGATCACGAAACCAATGACCCAATGTTTAAAGAAAGGCTCAAAGATAAACTGCGATGATACCAACTATGTAAATTGCTTCGAAAAATGTAAAACATTACTTACAAACGATCCGATCTTACAATATCCCGATTTTAATAAAGATTTTCTACTTACGACAGACGCATCAAACTTAGCCATAGGGGCCATACTCTCACAGGGGCCTATAGGTTCAGACAAACCAATAGCCTATGCTTCGTGTACACTAAATACAAGCGAGATCAATTATAGTACAATAGAGAAGGAGCTTTTAGCCATAGTTTGGGCAACCAAGTATTTTCGGCCATATCTATTCGGACGTAAATTCAAAATTATAACAGATCATAAACCGCTCCAATGGATTATGAGCTTAAAAGAACCTAGCTCGAGACTAACTCGCTGGAGACTCAAGCTCAGTGAATATAACTATTCAGTAATTTATAAACAGGGGAAAAGCAACACAAATGCCGATGCTTTGTCGCGAATCGAAATTAATAACGAAGAAACGAGCTCCGTCATAGTTAACGTATCCGAAAAATCACCTTCCGTAACGGGCTCATCCACTCTCACAGCTCACACTAGCACCGAAAATCCAATATTAGAAATACCAATTTCAGATGACCCCTTAAACAAATTTAACAGACAAATATGTTTTACAGTAGTAGGTGATATAAAGAGACGTCCAGCAGTTTCTAAACCATTTGAGACTCATACCCGTACCTCCATCCAACTCTCCGAATCAAATTTAGAGGAGGATGTAATAAACGCAATTAAAGAATTCGCGAACCCGAAAGTTAAGACTGGCATTATAATACACCCCCCATTAGCTATGTATAAAATAGTTCCAATAATCCAAGAAAAGTTCAAGAGCTCCGCTATGAACCTTGTTTTAACTAAAGCCGAAGTAGAAAATGTAAAAGAATATCTCAGACAGCAAGAGATCATTCAGAAATACCACGAAGGTAAAACTAATCATCGCGGTATAAGTGAATGCTTTTTAGCCTTATCCCATAAATACTATTGGCCAAAAATGAAAGACGAAATCTCAAAGTATATAAATGAATGCAATATATGCGGTCAAGCCAAATATGATCGAAATCCTATAAAACAAAGATTCTGCATAGTACCACCACCATCAAAACCGTTTGGTGTAGTTCACCTAGATTTGTTTACGGCCCAAAACGAGAAATACCTGACCATCATTGATGCTTTCTCCAAATACGCCCAGGCATACCATCTTAGAGATGGCACAGCAGTTAGTGTAGTCCAAGCCTTTTTAAAGTTTTGCTCCCATCATGGCGTTCCGGTATCAATAGTCACAGACCAGGGACCCGAATTTACTAACCAACTATTTACCGAATTTACGCGTGTCCATAAATTCAACACCATAAGACCTTGGCCCATACGCCCAACGATAATGGGATGGTAGAGCGCTTACACTCTACTTTGTTAGAACATTTGAGAATTCTAAAACTACAACACCGTAGCGAAGCGATTGTGAATCTTATGACATATGCCTTATTAGCATACAACAGCAGTATACATAGCTTCACAAAATGTAGACCACTGGAAGTAGTTACCGGCCATACGGATCCTCGCGACCCTTTAGATATAGATTTATCTGTGCACTTGCTACAACAATACGTGCAAGAACACCGAGATAAGATGTCTAAGGTATACGAGGCTATTAATGAAACGTCCCTACATAAACGCACAGAACTAATCGAAAATAGGAACAAAGATAGGGAGCCTGAAAAGGAATACGAGCCAGACCAACAGGTATTTGTTAAGAATCCACTAGCTAATAGACAGAAACTCGCACCTCGTTATACTCACGACACAGTATTAGCTGACCTGCCCATACATATTTACACAAAAAAGAAGCGCGGTCCCGTTGCCAAATCACGCCTTAAACGAACACCTAACACGAAACAATTGTTGCAGAATACCACTGACGATATTGCTACACCTGGTCCAAGCGGAGGACATATTACTTGAGCCCCTAGAAGACGGACCCGGATTACTCCCTTTCAAACTGGGGCCTACAAAAATCGTGTCTCATTATCATTCCTTCCTCTTACACATTGATCTAGAAGATATCGAGTCGAAGGTTGATTTAGTTAAATTGCAATTAAGTGAATTTAGGCCATTAATTAACAATAAAACACTTTCATTGTTTGAACCCCATATAAGTTACCTTGGGGACAAACTTGAAAAGATATCTATACAATTAGAAAGTTTTGAACCTAGTCGTGTTAAACGAGGACTCATTGACGGATTAGGATCAGTCATAAAAAGTATTTCGGGAAACCTAGACTACACAGATGCAATCAAATATAGTAACGCCATCCAAGTTTTAGAAAGTAACGACAATAAACTGGAAACGGAACTTAACCGTCACATAAGTTTGACTAAAGAATGGATGTTAGAACATTCTAAAGTATTAAAAAATATAGTAGACAACCAGAACATTATTGCTAATAAACTTAACCAAATCATAAAACAAGACGCATCCAAGCAGGCAGACCTAGTAACGTATGCCCATTTGGCACAGCATCTACTTATTTTAAACGATAATATAGAGACGTTATCGGATGAGTTAAATAAAATAGAACTTATGGTAGCTTTTACGCGTGCTTCCAGCACTACTCATTCTATGATTCGCTTAGGTAATCTTAGAAATATAATAAGCAAATTAGGGTTACTATACTCAAAAGACGAAATCATTGATGTCGATCTTCGAGAGTACTATGATATTCTAAAAATAGGATCGTATTATATTGATAAGAAGTTAGTTATAGTTATAAAGGTGCCGATTGCCTTACCAAGAACCTATAACCTATACAAGTTATCCATAATTCCTAATAGAAATAATATGGCCCTTACCCCTACCTCACCTTTTATAGCAATTCAAGGATTATATTCTATGTACATGGAGACAGAATGTCCGAAGCTTAACTCATGGTACCTCTGCGAAGACAAAGTCGGTTTCAAGATTATGGACAAATCGGACTGCGTGCAGCAGCTCATTACCCAACAGCATCTCAACTCCTGTACATTAACGCCAGTCACTCTACACAAGCAAGCTCTGGAACAACTTGACGAAAAACATTACACACTAAGCTTCCCGATACCTGCAAAAGTACAGATGTTATGTGGACAGGAACAATTCAGAACACTTCAAGGAAGTTATTTAGCTACAATACCGCAAGATTGCCTGATAAGAACCACCGAATTTACTATCGCTAACATTGACAACCGAATTAAGGGACATGTACTTAGAATACGAACACTATGGGACCAGAACACTACAGCAGGAACTGAAGAATCATTGATACAGCTTAATTCAATCAACCTCGAGAACCTCCACGAAAGTTACAAGAAAGTTTCAGTACAGCCACCAGTAAGACTTAACAAGATATCAGATGGAAGCCTCTACCATACTACCATACCTGTATACCTATTACTATTCAGCGCAGGTGTACTTGCCATTGCTCTTACCTACCGGCATTGGATGGGAAATAAAGACAAGAAGATCGAAACTACATCTATAGAAATAAACGCAGATCAAGACATTTATGCTGAAGCGGAACCAAGAAGGAATATTCATCCAGCTGGAATCAAGATGGACCCCAGTCATCTTACAGCAACATTTTTAACAGCAGTTAACAAATAGTTGCTGTTCTGCGAGGGGAGGTGTTACGCAACGGTGTAACATAAGGATCGCTGATATTACGATTCGGCATAACACACGGACTGTGGACAACGTGACACCAATATTGCACATCGCAACGACTTACACGTGCTGCCTACGCAGCATTTCGTAACCGTGGGACTGAACATCGACAACGCCTTCCACGATTCCACGTTTTCATTCATTCTTGGTACATACATCGACCAATTATCACCTACATAATCTTAAACTTATAAATTGTAATTTATTGATTTTTTAATAAATTAGTCTAAAGTAAATTGGTTTTTTTTGCATCCTCCGGCTCCAGCTTACATATTTGGTCCAACAATACTTCAGAACTTTTCTGCTTATCACTTGTTTTTGTGCCCTAGTGGCTGTGGAGCTGGAATAGCGTTGGGCCAAGCATTTTTATCAGCGATGTAATCCCCCAACCTATAATATGCCTGCCTGCATAGTGTGCGTTTTATACAAGTTTTAAATTTCGTCTCATTCAATTCTAGAATGTGTGGCGGTATTTTATTGTAACATTTTATACAGTACCCCCTAAAAGATGACGCTACTTTAGCCAGCCTGAAACCTGGTTGAATTAATTGGTCCCTATTTCTAGTAACATAACTATGTCTATCGCTGTTTTTACTAAAAAGATGTAAATTCTTTCTAACGTACATGATGTTTTCGTAAATATATTGACAAGGTACCGTCATGATGTTAATGTCCTTAAACAGTTCCCTTAGAGAATCGCGCCGGCGAAGATTGTATATCGCTCTGATGGCTCCTTTTTGTAGAACAAAAATTGACTGAATGTCTGCAGCCCTTCCCCATAGTAATATGCCGTAAGACATTATACTATGAAAGTAACTAAAATAGACCAGCCTCGCGGTATCTACATCAGTTAATTGACGAATTTTTCTAACAGCATAAGCCGCCGAACTTAACCGCCCCGCAAGTGATATTAAATGAGGACCCCATTGTAACCTTGAGTCTAGCGTGATACCCAGGAAAACCGTTCTGTCGACGAATTCTAGCTTCTCGTTGTTTAATATAATGTCACAATCATAACTTTTGACATTCGGCAAGGCAAATTTTACACACTTAGTTTTTTTAGCATTCAAAACTAAATTATTAGCAGTAAACCAATTTAGAACTTGCCGCAATGCATTATTTACGTCGGCAACGTTACTCGTACGTCTATTTATGTTAAAAATCAAAGAAGTGTCATCAGCAAATAACACCATGTTCAGTTTGTTTTTCAATAGATGGGGTAAATCGTTAATGTATACTAAAAATAAGAAAGGACCTAAAATTGAGCCCTGGGGTACCCCCATTTTCACGTTCAACCCCGACGAATTGACACCGTTTATTTGAACTAATTGCTGTCTATCATTCAAATAGGATTTTACTAAATTTAATGCTGATTGGCCTAGCCCGTAATGCTCAAGTTTCATAAGCAATGTTTCATGATCAACGCAATCAAACGCCTTCGACAGGTCGCAGAAGATACCTATGGCATCTTGTCCCTCCTCCCACGCATCAAAGATGTGTTTTATTAAGGTGACACCAGCGTCGGTTGTACAACGTCCTTTGGTGAAACCATATTGTTTCTCGTGTAGGATGTTTTTCGTATTAAAATAAATGAGCATTTGATTTAGCATTATCTTTTCAAATATCTTGCTGAAAACTGGCAACACGGATACTGGTCTATAATTATTTGTGTCTTTAATGTCCCCGGATTTAAAAAGTGGTATAACCTTACTATATTTCATTAGATCCGGAAAGACTCCTTGATCTATACACAAATTAAAAATTAAAGCTAAGTACGGCGCTATAGTCTGAATAATGGAGGTACAAACTTTGATGGACATTCCCCATAGATCTTCTGTCAGTTTTATCTTTATTTGCTTAAAAGCTTTTATCACTGTTATTGGGTTTATATGTGAAAAGTTAAATTCAGTCGGGCATGCTGAAACGTTAGCGTGTAATAAACCATAAGCGAGCGACGGCGAAGAATTTAAGGTTTCAGTAGTTTTAATTGGGATGCTGGTAAAGAAATTTACAAATTCTTGAGCAACTTCTTTGTTATCTCTAATAAGTCCATGTGTAGTCTTAAGCGTGTAATCAGTATTATTTCTTTTGTTCCTGTTTGTTTCATTGTTAATAATTTTCCAAACCGTCCCAATTTTATTTTCTGCGAATTTAACCTTATTCCTAATGTATAAAGCCTTAGCTAGTTTACATGAATTTTTAAAAATTCTTGAGTAAGTAGCAACATACTTATTAAAAGTTTCTGTGTTTATATAAGGCTTAAGGCCATACAGCTCGTAAAGTCTTTCCCTACTTTTACTGATTCCTTTAGTCGCCCAGTCACTGAATAAAAACTTAGGGCATATAGTTTTAATTTTCTTCTTAAAAGTGTTATTGAATTCTGTTTGAACAACTGAGAAAACTTTTTTGTATAAAATATTACCATCGTTCACTGTGAGGTCCTGACAACTCAACTTACCAATTAAAGCGCTGTTAAATTTATTTGATTTGCCGGATGTTATTGGTCTGGATTGAATCTGCACTTGCTGTATTGGTATGCTGGACTCAAATGTTACCAGTAGCCCACTATGATCTGAAGGCAGACAATTCATAATGGCTTTGTTTAAGTAGTCGCAGCAACAAAAAACATTATCAATACATGTAGCAGTAGTCACAGTTGTTCGGGTTGGTTCCTCAAACACATGCGACAAATTAAATGATTTGAAGAGATTTAATAGTCTACTGCTATCTGAATTATTTTCTAAAATATTTATATTAAAGTCACCACAGATTATGACTAGTTTATTACCAGTTGTAAGTTTTGCCAAAACATCTTCCATCACTGACTCAAATATACAGTAGTTTTTATAATTGGGGGGTCTGTAAACGCACACTATAATTTGCTTATCCAGCTCAACACAGGACAGTTCAACACTATGTTCAACTGATAGATCTACAATATCTTTACGAGATTTTGATTTAATACCATTTTTGATTAAAATAAGTGAACCTCCACGTAACATAACATTTCTGTTAAAACAGCTGCCCACAGTATAATTTTCATAATTAATAAGCATTGAATGTTCTTTCAGCCAATGCTCAGTAAAACAAATAATTTCAAACATTGTCTTTTCTAAAAACAGTTCTATTTCCAATTGCTTTGCAGAAAAACCTTGAATGTTTTGACGGAATAATTTTAAAGAATTCTGCTTAGCCCCTTTTTTTAAATTAACTATGTGAGAGCAAGAAGGTACCTTCTTGTTGGTGGATGTACTCCTAACTATTTGGTTATTGGTACCCTCCCTTGTCCTACAAACTAGTTTAAACTATAAATATTAATAGCAGAATTGCTAACGTTATTAATGTTATTGGATACCTGTAAATTAGTATTACTACTAATATCAACTACAGTACATGACTTCGACATACTATTTATGTCTGAGTTTAAAGTAAAAGATAATAGCCTCGCTATTTGACGTCTTACCCTAATAGGCAGATACACTGTATTGCCTGTCGACTTTAATTTATCAACAAAAATGTTGATGTCAAAAAAAAACTAATTTGTCACTGTAATGGCTGACAAGGAAATGAACATGTTTATTCAGCATGTGAATATAATTATTTTGTCTACTAGACAATTTTTCCAAATATGGAAAAGCACACAATATTATTTTATTACAATTTAATTTTAGTAACTTTGTTACACACTCAGTGATGTCGTCTTTTTTTACATCCAAACTGTTACCTATAAAGACATTTACATTGGTGTCTGATTTATATACATTGTTTGTTACAGATTCCATGATATGCTTGTAAGATGACCCAGGCATACAATAATTAATAGTTGAATAACTCTGATTGCTATTTAATAATTTACCTAAACCTCTTCCAACACCATCTGCAAACATAACCGAATGAGACCCATGATTACTATTACTAGATGCAAAGGTAGCAGTCTCAGGCTGGTCTACTTGAGACACTTCCTGTGAAATATCAGGTGTGTCTTGGTCTTAGACAAAGATACCGTCCTGAGGCACCCTCTCAACCTGGGCCGGGCTCTCCGTTACCTCAGGCTGGACAGCCTTCAGGTTTGAGACTATCTGACTATTGCATTGACACATCACCAACTCATTTGCGGCCAAAATGTGTTCCTTGATTTGTAACTGGGATCTAACATATTTATTGTAAAGGGAGCCCAGTTTGTCTTCTAGTACCTTAATATCATTTTGTAAGCTCTGTGTGTCAATTTCATAAATTTTTATACTGTCCTCTAATTTAATCTGGTAATTGTTTAATTTATTAAGCAGGTCAACTCGTTCTTTTCTGAGTGGAATATTTTTAAAGAAAACTTTGTGTTGTTTCCTGTACTGGGTATAATTTTTAATTATTTTATTAAGTTTTGCATACTTTTTCAATTTTTTATGACTAACTTTATATTTATTTGTCTCATTTAATAAGGAATCTTCAGTCAGGTCAATAGTAGTAATGGAATGAGGTTTACAATTTGATTTTATTAACTCACTATATAAATGGCACGTTTCCTGTACCTGAGTACATGACTTCCTCTGTACCATCACGGTTCCTCCTTCTGTACCATCACGGTCTCACAGAAGGAGGCCATTTCCCTCCAGTTTTCTGTCTCTGCCAGCATGGCCCTCACAACTGCTGGCAGAGACAGGTCTCGCCCGATCCTGGCGACCAAGACCTGCCGCTCGGAGGCCCACGCAGGGCACTCCTCGAGCGTGTGCTGTGCAGAGTCAAGGTCGCCTCCGCAGTGGTGGCAATTTGCCATGGTCTCTCGCCCAATCCTATTCAGGTACTCACCGAAGCAACCGTGCCCGGTGAGTACCTGAGTGAGCCTGTAGGAGATGCGCTCCTCTCTCTTCAGCCAGGCTTCGAAGTGCGGCAGGACGGCTTCGACAACGCGCTTGCGCGAATATTGCGGCTGCTGTAGCCGCTCGCGCCACCGCTCAAGCGCGTGTCGCCGTTCCTGCCGCCTCAGCCTTACTACAGCGATTCCTGGGCGCTACAGCGACGCTATCACCATTCTGGCGGATGGTGCGTATTCGGTTATAAGCCCTCGCATCCATGTCCGCCAGAATGTCCAGCGGAGGCAAGCGTGCCAGGAGAGTTGCCGCCTCAAAGGATACCGTTCGGTAACCTCGTGCGATACGAATGACCATTTTCCGCTGCAGGCTATTAATTTTAGTCCTGCAGCGTCGGACACCTGATAATCTGCTTGACCAAACAGGCGCCCCGTAAAGGACCATCGATCGCACGACACCCGCGTAGAGGCGGCGAACTTCCTCCCGTAGTCCCCCAAGGTTAGGCAGCAGTCTATGCAAAGCACCCACTGCCTTTTCAACGCGGGGGACCAGGCGCTCGAAGTGCTCATCGAAGCCCCACCGACCGTCCAGGGTTAGGCCAAGATACTTCAGGTATCGACCCACCTAGACTTGCGCATCTCCATCTGTCACTGACGAGCTGGGTGGCTCCTCGGCAGTTTATGGAACCATAGCGCCTCAGTTTTATGAGGCGCTATCTCCAAACCCAGCTTGCGGATCGACGCCACGACTCTTGCCACCCCGAGCTCGGAAAGCTGGATGGCCTCGTCGAAATTGTCCCCGCCGGCTAACACCAAGTTGTCGTCTGCATAACAAACGATATTTACGCCGACGGGAAGGTCTACACGCAGGACCGCATCATACGCGAGATCCCACAGGGGAGGACCTAGTACTGATCCCTGCGGAACCCCACACGTAATTTCCCTCCGATGCACGCTACCATCCCGGCCCACATAGCGAATGTGCCGGTCGCGTAGGTAAGCCCAGACGATGCACTGCAGGTAAGGTGGCACTCTATGATGTACCAGTGCCGCCCTAATCGCATCCCAGGGCAGGGAGTTAAAGGCGTTGACGATATCCAAACTTACCGCCAACGCCACCCCACCCCGGGACACAACCTGTTCCGTCAGCGAGCGGACGCGTAAGATTGCGTCCACCGTTGAACGCTGCTGCCGGAAGCATACTGGCAATCAGCAAGGTCGGGACCAACTCGCGACAGGTGCCCGACGAGTCTTTCGGCAATTATTCTTTCGAATAGCTTGGAAACCTCGTCGAGCAGGCAAATGGGACGGTATGCAGAGGGAGACTCCGAGTCCCTGCCTGCTTTCCTCAATAAGACCAATCCAGCCTCCTTCCAGATAGACCGCTCAGCTACCTAGCACATCTCTGGTGGAGACACTCACACCGTTCGACAGCCTCGCTACACATCCTCGCACCGCTCAGCAGCCTAGCACATCCCTGGTGGAAACACTCGCACCAATCCACAGACGCGCAACACATCCTCGCACCGCTCAGCTACCTAGCACAGCTCTGGTGGAAACACTCACACAGTTCCACAGCCTCGCTACACATCCTCGCACCGCTCAGCGGCCTAGCACATCCCTGGTAGAAACACTCGCACCGATCCACAGCCTCGCAACACATCCTCGCACCGCTCAGCAACCTAGCACATCTCTGTTGGAAACACTCACACCGTTCCACAGCCTCGCAACACATCCTCGCACCGCTCAGCGGCCTAGCACATCCCTGGTGGAAACACTCACACCGTTCCACAGCCTCGCTACACATCCTCGCACCGCTCAGCGGCCCAGCACATCTCTGGTGGAAACCCTTACACCGTTCCACAGCCTCGCTACACATCCTCGCACCGCTCAGCGGCCTAGCACATCCCTGGTGGAAACACTCGCACCAATCCACAGACGCGCAACACATCCTCGCACCGCTCAGCAGCCTAGCTCATCTCTGGTGGAAACACTCGCACCGTTCCACAGCCTCGCTACACATCCTCGCACCGCTCAGCGGCCTAGCTCATCTTTGGTGGAAACACTCACACCGTTC